>CM076582.1:723326144-724526144 GCA_034641835.2 Pinus albicaulis | reverse complement strand
AGGCCTATACACTCCTATGTATACTCACAACCATCCATGGGAATTCATCTCCATGGACTATATTTCTGGATTCCCTTCTACCAAGCATGATAATGACTGTGTGTTTGTGGTCATGGACATTTTTTCTAAGATGGTTATATTGGTGGCCTGTAAGAAGAGTACCACATCATAAGAAACTACCAAACTATTATTTGAATGAGTGTGGGTAAATTTTTGGATCTCATATACCATTATATCATACTAGGATAGCAATTTCATGAGCAGCTTCTGGTCAATCCTCTTGACACTATCGGACACCAAGCTCACCAAGTTGAATGCCTTACATCCCCAGACTGATGGCCAGACAGAGGTTGTCAATAGGATGATAGTGCATATAATCCACACGTACAACTCCAAGAATCCTCAAACCTAGGATGAGAGCCTTCCCTATGTGAAACACAATTATAATAGAGCTCTACATAGCTCGACTGGTCGTAGTCCCTTTCAAGTGGGTCTAGGATTTCAACCATTGTGTCTGATTGATGATGCCTTCCCTCATGCGACTACACACACAAAATCCACACCTGTATTTTCTGAGGTTAATAAAGAGACCAAATTTATTGAACCCATCCAACACATCCACCAGTAGGTTCATGACATCTTGGAGAAGTCAAATGCAAAGTATAAGAAGCGACATTATCAATGTCGGGTGCCACACAAGTTTTAGATGGGCGACAAATTTTGGTTGAATTTGTAGAAAGAATGCCTTATCGAAGCCCATCAGAAGCTCATACCACTTATATATGGTCCTTAAGCCACTACCAAGGTTGTGGGAGACAATTCTTTTGAGCTCAACATTCCCCCATTCCTTGGCCTGCACCCAGCATTCAATGTAGACGGCCTTCGACCATACTTCCCACCATTATTGGACACATCAACCATTGCAGAACAACTCACACCAAAAAATTTAAATCCAAACTCCATTGAAAATTCCACAAATGATCATATTATGGAAACACAAATAAAAAAAACTCACCAACAGAAGATCCAACTATATTGGTTTGTCAAAGATGCCCAACTCTTGCACCAAGGCCAGTGGCTCATTAGGGACCAAGTTCAGTAGAAGTTTCCCCATCTCATGGAGGCACTAAACGCAATGGGTAAAATTGATTCCTAAAGGGGGAGGAATAACCCAATAGATGTTGGTGGCCACCCACCTATTCCACGTGGACCCCCACCATTGTCTCTTTCATTGTTTCAGTTTCCTTAATTGTAGCACAATTTACTATTTTTGGAATTTTTTCAGGTCCTCAACTTTCAGATCCGTTTTAAGGCCCTAAACGATGTTTTTTGGGAAAACCAGGGCAAACATGTGTCTCCAATTCATTTAATCCACTTGAAATTTTTATTCCTCAAATAGATATTTCTAACAAGGTATTGTGTGCATCAAACAAATATCGTATGCCATAGTTACGACCCGAGAAGATGATGTACCAAATTGCCCAAATAGGGCCCATATTTTTGGTGCTTCATCTCATAGGGTTAGGTTTTGGATGTTTAGGGTTTTCCATCATTTCTCAATAATAAATAGTCCTTCAAGCCTCATTGTAGCACAATTCAAAGGCATGTAGATGCCACATCTATTCTTAGAGATAAGTGACCATCACCCAAGCTAGTTTATTTACATTCTGTTTGTAAGCTCATTTTAGTATTTGATATTAATGAAATGAAGTGTTATTTCTGAAGCATCCCTGTAGTTATGGTTATATCTAAAAAAATTTGTGTTCCTATTTAAGTTTGGATCAAGCCTATGGAGATAATTGGTCTCGTAGCTAGGGATTTCTATATCTAGGGATTCAACAGTCGAAATTGCTTGAAATTTGGAGGGCCTCTAAAGAAAACCCCCAATGTAGTAGTGGACCAATTTTGAAGGTTTTTGGATGGGTAAAAATGATTTTACTTGATTCCCTAGATGACCCTCTAGAGTTAGGCCTAAAATTTGGAAAAGTGAAAAAAATAGGTGTAAAATTGACCACCAAAGGGATTATACTTCAAATTTGTGAAAGAGAAAACATTTCGAGGTATTTAACCTAATAGGTGCCTCTAGGAACATTCACCCAAACCCAAAAAGGTTAACGTGTGCATTCAATCACATATTCAAGGCCCCAAAAGAATTTTGCATTACATTTAACCCATACAAGAATAGAGATAACAACATATATGCAATTGACAAGTAAGATAACAAAAATAACATCAAAATTTCTACTTACATGAGAGAGAGAGTATATACATTTATCAACTTTGCATTAGAGAAGCTCCAAAGGCAATAACATAATCTAAGTTACATCAAAGTGCATCATAAAATCTCCAAGAATATGATCCCAGCAAAAAGCGCAAAAATATCATAAGAGATACTAATCCAATCCAAGTGATGATGATGAAAATGAATCATCTCACATCTATTTATATAATCATCCAAGTGATTCAGATGGCCTAATTTGGACTAATAATGTGCATAATAACAATACTTTTGGTGACAAGCCCACCAAAGTAGCTCATTAACATTAGAATAAGCCTCTCAAGAGGAAAGAATGATCAATATAGTGAGTAATTGGGCTTTGAGGAGGCCTAATAAAGTCCAAGGCATGCCATGATGTAGAACTGGGCTCTAAACATAGTTGAAAAAGGGTTGGCCCCTTGTTTTCCAAGAAAGAACCTGTGGTTCTCCCAAGTGGGTGTGGGGGCACAAGGACATCCTCATGGATCTCCAAGTGGATCGAAAATTCATGTATACCAACTATAATGGCTAGGATGATAACATAATCCCTCCCTCTATAGCAGGAGACATCCTTTAGACCCTGGAACATCTGCCAAGTGTATGGTGCATGTGTGGAGATGATTGGGCATGGTGAACCAAGTGAATCATACTCATCCAAAAGGTGGAACACAAGAAATCAACGAGTTGTGTTAGGTATCCATGAAGTATTCTCTGCTATGGTGAAGGCCCATGTCTCTCAACTCTCACCCTATAAGTGTCAATGTGGCCTTCTAGAGGGCTAGGAACCCATATAGGGAGACCAAGCCCCAAATGAAGACCCACCTACAATCCTGCATAAGATCCAATGCATACCCTTTCCCTACAATACAACAAGTCATTAGAATAATCAAGTAAAATAACTTACAATTCACGGAACCATTGGGGCACTTCATGGTGGCATTCCCTTCCATAGTGGGCTTTGGCATGTACAAGTGTCTCCAAGATCAATAGGTGGTTAACCAAGGACCATATCTGGTGGTTTAAACCTCTATAGATAGTGATATGTCTATGGTACATTCCTCAAATGGTAGGTGGAAAATGATATAATAATGGATTGGAGTGGAGATCAAGGGAATCATACAAACCACATGTTATGGTACACGAGTAACTATAATGAGGGAAGCCTAGAGTTGGTTATGTGAGTGTAGGAGGGATAATATTGTGGTATATGAGTTACCCTGACCTTTGTTTTTCCACCCTTATTCATATGCCTTTTACCTTTTATTGATTTTTATTTATAACTACTCAAGGCTCCAGGGGATGAGAGTATGATGTGTGATATATAGCAGTGGATACCCCTCTTAAGGTGGGGAATTTCATCACCCACCATGGGTTAGGACAATCATGGGTTCCTTAATGATGGAGGGGGCTCATCTAGGGCCCATAGGAACCAAGGTGATGGGCATGGATAAGGGGTAGAGCGCATGTTAGGATTTTTCCCTCGTGCTTAATTTGTATGTCTCAACCATATTTTGAATTTTTTGGTACATCTCCTGTTTGAGAGTGGCAAAATTATGCTTTTTCTTTTCTTTTTAGCTGAATCAACCTCTGGGGCATCGTTCCAGGCCCGACCCAATGTGTGGACAAGGGGAGTGGGAGGCGAACCCTATGTGGACACAGTGGAAACATGTGGACTCAAATGGAAAAATAGATGGATGGGGCTAAAATGAGTGGAAGGGGAGTGATGTAGGTGGTATCGAGAAGTGATATTGTTGAGAGTTTTAATTAGAAAATTAAACCTCTTCATATTCAATTGTAAAACCTGGAATCGTAAACATGATTTGTACTACGTTTTTGGATCAGCTTAATGGTCAGATTATATAAGTTTCCTTAATAATGTTCGTTTAAATAAAAATATGAAATATTAATGAAATTCCCTAAATTTATAAACGAAATTGAATTGATGTCACACTGCTTATAAAACCAAAGCTATGCTACTATTCTCGAAATTGAACTAATTGTAAGTTACCCCATGATATTCTAATGACTCGAATTAAATCACACTGGAAATTATATTCTAATAGCTTGAATTAAATCACACCAAAAATGCTTGAATTAACCATATTGGAAATGCTTGGATTAAATCACAATATGTCCAAAAACTATTCTACTTCACTAGATCACACAATCCAATAAAATTGTTTGTAAACTAAATAATAATAATGCCATTATGCTATTAACTGAATCATTAACTAAATTATTGTGATAAAAATAATGAAATCACTAACTAAATTGTCTTAAATGAAATTACTATAATTTAAATTAAAACAAAACCATGCTCTTTAACTAAATCAATGAAAATAAATTAATGAAATAACTGTAAATGAAATCACTGCAAATGTCGGATTTTAATCACACTATTATATCCTATGAATACCAATAAAGAAACATTCACACAACACTTGAAAATGCAATCTAGAGAAGCTAATTGTAACTCTACAAGCTCATAATATAACTCAAACTCCTTAATTCAAATTGTAGAGACTGAACTCCAAATGATTTACAAGTTAAATGAATTCACTATATTCAAATACAAATTACCATGCATGTGTTCAAATATATTTCATTGCTACACTTGGATCGAAGGGTATGGTTCGATGACAGTCGAAGAAATCAGATTCAATGGCAATTAATGAACTCGATATAAATCAAGTGGTAGTAACAACTCATACAACATAGAGCCAGAATGCATATAAACATGTCAGAGTACACAAAAAACTCTCACACGTTACATAAGAATTTCACATAGTTACATAAATATTCCAAGGTTGTGCTATAACCCTCCATCATCGAATCTTCATAAATAAGTAATGTTCTTCTCGATTATTCCCGTTACTTATTAGAAAAAAAACATAATATTCATGAACTTTGTGTTGTTGAAAAATGAACATAATTAACATGAAAATATCATATCTGATTTGGATCAAAAATTTAAGTTCACGATGCATTTGTCCTTTTGAAACTAATTAAGATTGGAGACCGTTCTTCTAAATATTATGAACCATAGTAGTATGATAAGGAAATCCTTCATGCATAAGGGACATTAGGCAACACCGTTCTATTCCTTTGTTCACGAGTATTAGGGACATAACACCCTTCTAAATCCGATACAACCATAATAACCAGTTTAAGTACATAATCAGTAAATGCTAGATCTATTGGAAAACCACTCTTAAAATGAAATATGAACTTCAAATCTCAAAAAAACACCTCCTGAGATCTATATCAATTTCAAGACTCATTTCCAGGTTGTGGTGGGCCCTTGCCACTTCCTGGAGCAAGTCTTAAACTAGCTCAATAACTTAGAAAAAAAAGAAAAGAAAAACTCATAACGCTTAGAGGAAATAAAGGTCAGAAGAAGAATTACATCAAGATTCAATAGATCATGAATTGAAACATACATATGTTAGTCTTCAATGTCTTCTGAGCATATAATTCTTACAGAAATATATACATCTCTTCCTTTTTGTTGTTGCAGAAAAACCACATGCCTTTGTCTCATGCCTTCGTATTACAGAGCTCTGGCTTTCGATAATGTAGCCAATGCACAACCAATATAACTAAACAAAGCGAATACAATCTCAAGGCTAAATAAAGTTATATGATATCTTCTATAATAGTCTGAAGAAGGGTCATGGTTAGCTTGTTATGATCATGGAGAAATCTAAGGAACTGTTTCCCTATTTAGCTCAACAAGGTGTGCTCAACCAAATTCGAATTGGCCAAGTCGTTCATGTTCAACATGATTACATTTACATTGGAATATTCCCCCGATAGTAACTCCTTCACGGTAACGAATTTTTCCAAACGGTTTCTGGGTTACAAGAATAAGGGTGCCCTGAATGAAAACCGTGTGTCGAAATTTCACGATTCTGCCCCATTTTATCACAAAATTTATATTTTCACCTACAACAATTTCGCACTCAACTCTACAGTAACTAGTTAAAATTGGCTTGTGGTGATTTACGGAAATAGAACGCTTCGGAAAATGAACTTAGTGAAACCATCATTAGTAAATCATGACTAAATCATCTCTAATCATTGAAAATCTAATAAAACTAATGATAATCAACCACGAAGCATAGGATGTGATTTGGTGATAAATGATAGAATTATGACGTAAAATGAGTGTAAGGGTGTCAAAATTTAGGTTGTGAATAATGGTACTATGCGATGGAAAAATGGGCATATACAAGGCTCAACATCCCCCCATACCTGAGGGTTTGCATGTCCTCATGAAAAAAAATATCTTGCTCATTTACAAATTCTTGACATTGTTTTGTAGATGTTGGTCCTTGTGAGACAACATCGCTTGGATATTTGAAGGTGTTGGTTCTTGCGAAGCATCACTCACTTGAATGTTTGGAGGTGCAGGTTCTCATGGAGAAGATCTATTCACATTAAAATATCATACTAATTTACTAAGAGATATAAATTTAGGACAAGAGAGGGATGGATGAGGAAGAGATGATGGATGAAAATGAGGTGGTGATGGAGATGGTGAATGGAAGCTTGCATACTCTGCCTTCATAAAACCAATGTCTATATTTGGTTTCCTTTATCATTTCATGGCAGTAATGACTTCATCCTAATGCTTGTTATCATGGAAGGAGAAGACACTATAGAGACTTCTTTTATTAATGCACCATAAGGATTTTTATTTTAACATGGTCTTGTAATCAGAGTATATGCGTAGTTAATGTAAGGAAATAGAAGGATAATGATTTATGAAAGATGAAATGCGTGGAAGGAGAAGTGGTGAATCATTAAGATTATTTAACCTTCTAATGAATTAGAGAATAACAAGACAAATTTACCTAAAGTTTTACCTTTGATGTTGATGTGCTCGATGCTACAAGATGAAGTGGAGGATGGAGTGGTTGTAGTCAATGTGACTTCTAACCCGACCTATTGAAGAAGAGATAGATATGCAATGGAGGTTGATTTGGATCTACTAAAGGAAGTTGAAGACCTAATGGATGAACTAAAGATATGAAGGATGTACTGAAGGTCTGAAGAGTTAACTGAAGGTCTGAAGAATTAACTGAAGGTCCCCTTCTCCCCCATGCATCAGGAGTTGTATGTCCCCAAACAACTGAGGAAAGATAATTGTTGCTACAAATGATAATGGAAATGTTGATACACAAATCCAAACTACTGCAAATCTGTGTCGAGATCTCAAAACCATATATTCTTCAACAGGTACACACTCATGTGCAATATTGCTTATGTGAATAAATGGTGCCGATGTCTAACATAAGCAAGAATCATTGGATTACTGACCATTGATGATGTTGCTAACAAATTCGAGATATCCCACCCTTGATGTCAATGGGAATCAAGGCACCGGGTACATTCTACTAGCCATGAATGAATTTTTCAAAGTCGAATGGACTGTATAATTCATCCACTAAGAAGCATTGATGTATTTCTTTAGTAGATGACAAGGATACCTGCCATTAAGGCATGCAGGCTCCTAGATATATTATCTAACCCTAAACCTAGTCCCAGATAATGTGTTGATGTCGATGGGACAACGCTCATTGGAAGGTGGGCCCTAAGAAATCCCACATCAATCAACTCGATTGCAAATGTAATAACTTAAAAGATACACGATTTTAAGAACTTATACAAATTTACAAACTTTATTGGGAACCTTTACCGCTAATTACTTGGTTTTCAAGCAAAGTCCTAGTCCAGTTGTACCAAACAAGTTGGTTTCACAAAAGGAAGTATTTTTCTCTTTACTATTTTATTTATTTACAATACTAACTTTCCTACTATACTGGAGAGAAGAGATCCTCCTTCAAGTGAAAGAGAACTTCCAATGAAGCCATGTGCAGATCAGGTACAATGATATATTCATGCTTAGATTTAACATATAAACTTTAGAAGGTACACGAGAATGAACAATCAGCAGCTTTGAAATATGTGATAAAAAGAGTATTTGAAGATGAGAGTGATACTTTGACTGAATTGTAATTTGGAACCAATGCTCGATGTAATCCTGATGGTATTGGCTCATTTCTTCTTTTGGACCACTTTGAAATTCCTCCTCAGTCGTGCTAGGAAAACTTGGATAATTAGTCTCTAGAATGCATACAAGGCTTGTTGTTGGGAATGGTGAAAATTCTTTGATATCAGGTTCAATTGGATGCTCCCCATCGGATTTGGTACATGATTCATCGATCTCCTTGGTAGATAGGTAGGAGGAATCAAGGGAGACTTCCAAATATTTTTCTGGTTGTGGAGAGATAGATAATTTCCTGAATGTGGTCAGGATGAACTCTTCCTGAGAGGAAGATACCCCAACTACTACTAGGATTTGAGAAATTTCTTCAAGGGACATTCTTCAAGCTCTGAATCATTCTTGAATTTCTCCTGCTGATTGACGATCCCTGTCTTGCAACATGGATTAGTACCCAGGGGTTCTTACACCCAAAAAATTATATGACGTTAAATATTGGAATTCGTAGATAAATGGAATTAAAAGCTATTGGCTGAAATAAATCTCACCACACTCATATAAAATCTGGATCAGAGTACTATCTAATCTATTGAAAGTGAAAAAATTCAAAAATTAAAAGTCTCACAGAATGTTTCGGACTATTCCAAGGCCTACTTCTACTTCTACGCATAAAGGAAAGGAAAATAAAAGTTCAAAGATAAGAAAGAACAACCAGAATTTGGAGAAACCCCGCAATATTGGATGCATGGATCTTCACTCACATCTTACTGTACTCTCTCCGCCCTCTGACTACCCTGTAATACCCTTGAAACCCTATAATAAAAATCTTACCTGAACCAAAATACAACTCCTCGGCAACGATGCCAAAATGTTGAGAGTTTTAATTAGCGAATTAAACCTCTTAATATTTAATTGTCAATCCGAGAGTCGTAAACACGATTTATATTGCATTTTTGGCTAAACTTAATGGTCAGAGCATATAAGTTTCTTTAATAATGGTTGTTTAAAGAAAAATATGAAATCTTAATGAAATTCCCAATATTTATAAACGAAATTGAATTAATGTGACACTGCTTATAAAACCAAAGCTATAATATTGTTCTAGAAATTGAACTAATTCTAAGTTACCCTATGATATTTTAATGACTTGAATTAAATCTCACTGGAAATGATATTCTAATAACTTTAATTAAACCAAACCAGGAATGCTTGAATTAAATTACACTATGTCCAAAAACTATTCTACTTCACTAAATCACACAATCCAATCAAATCATTTGTAAACTACTCAATAACAATCATGCTATTATGTTATTAACTGAATAATTAACTAAATTACTATGATGGAAATAATGAAATCACTAACTAAATTTTTGTATATCAAATTACTATAATTGAAATTAAAACAAAACCATTATCTTTAACTAAATCAATGAAAATGAATTAATGATATAATTGTAAATGAAATCACTGCAAATGTCAGCTTCTAATCACATTATTCTATCCTATGAATACCAATAAAGAAACATTCACACACAACACTTTAAAATTCAATTTGGAAATGCTAATTATAATTACAGAAGCTCACAATATAACTCGAACTCCTTAATTCAAATTGTAAAGAATGAACTCCAAACGATATACAAGTTAAATGAATTCACTGCATTCAAAGATAGATTACCATGCACACATTCAAATATATTTCATTGCTACGCTTGGATCGAAGGGTACGGTTCGATGGCAGTCAAAGCAATCAAATGGATTCAATGGCCGTTAATGAACTTATTGTAAATCAAATGGTAGTAACAACTCATAAAACGTAGAGCTATAATGCTTATAAACATGTCAAAGTTACATAAAAAACTCTCACACGATGCATAAGAGTTTCACATAGTTACATAAAGCTTCCAAGGTTGTGCTATAACCCTCCATCATCGAAACTTCATAAATAAGTAATGTTCTACTCGAATGTTCCCATTAATTCTTCAAAAAAACATAATAATTGTGAACTTTGTATTGTTAACAAATTCACATAATTAACATGAAAAGATCAGATTTGATTTAGATCAACAAGTTATGTTCATGATGCAGTTGTCCTTTTCAAACTCATTAAGGGTGGAGATCATTCTTCTAAATATTCTAAACCATATTAGTGTGATAAGGAAATCATTAATGCATAAGAGACATTAGGAAACACCGTTATATTCCTCTGTTCACAAGGATTAATGACATAATGCCCTTCTAAATCTGATGTAACAAGAATAAGCAGTTTAAGTACAAAATCAGTAAATGCTAGATATATTGGAAAACCACTCTTAAAATGAAATATGAAATTTGAATCTCAAAAACACACCTCCTAATATATATATATATATATATCAATCGCAGGACTCATTTCCAGGTTGTGGTGGGCCCTTTCCACTTCCTGGAGAAAGTCTTAAACTAGATCAATAACTTAGAAATAAATAAAAAAACTCATAACACTTAAAGAAATAAAGGTCGGAAGTAGAATTACATCAAGATTCAATATATCATGAATTGAAATATACATATGTCAATCTTCAATTTCTTCTAATCATATAATCCTTATAGAAATCTATACATCTCTTCCTTGTTGCTGCTTCAGCAAAACCACATGCCTTCGTCTCATGCCTTCATATTGTAGAGCTTTGGCTTTATATAATGCATCCAATGCACAACCAATATAACTAAACAAATTGAATACAATCTTAAGGCTAAAGTAAGCCATATGATATCTTCTAGAACATTCTTAAGAAGGGTCATGGTTAGCTTGTTCTGATCATGGAGAAACTGAAGGAATTGTTTCCCTATTTAGCTCAACAAGGCATGCTCAACGAAATCCGAATTGGCCAAGTCATTCACGTTCAACATGATTACATTTACATTAGAATATTCCCCTGATGGTAACTCCTTCATGGCAATGAATTTTTCCAAACAGTTTCTAAGTTACATGAATAAGGGTGCTCTGAACGAAACTCGTGTGTCGGAATTTCACAATTCTGCCCCATTTGATAACAAACTTTAGATTTTCACCTACAACAATTTTGTACTCAACTCTGCAGTAATTAGTTAAAATTGACTTGTGGAGACTTCCAAAAATAGAATTCTTCGGCAAGTGAACTTAGTGAAACCATCATTATTAAATCACGACTAAATCATATATAATCATCGAAAATCTAATAAAACTAATGATAATCAACCACGAAGTATAAGATGTGATTTCGCAATAAATGATAAAATTATGACATGAAATAAGTCTTAAGGGTATCAGAATTTAGGTTATGAATAATGGTATTATTCGATGGAAAAATGGGCATATACGAGGCTCAACAGGGACCACACAACCAAAATCAGGATTTCCCATGTAATTCCAACCGTAAAGCCTATGGTCAGTAAAGGAGATCTCATGGGACTGGGATACAAGGGTAACCATAAAATCGAGAAGTGGAGACAATAACACAATCCTAACCCACTCTTTCCGCCAAATCCCCCCACCAGTCCATGCCAAAAAGTTCTGATGGAAAGTAAGGAAAAATAATCAACTATTCCAATGAAAATCCATACCTTCGGGATCGGGAGGCCCACCTTCAAAAATGAAATCATAACAAGTGGGCGATGGATCACATGGATAGCTTAGGTGGTGGAGATAATGGCACATCGAGCTATCTAGTTACTGCAAGGGGCTGTTGTCTGCCAACTAAGGACCATCTAGGATAAAAAAAATTCTCCTATATGCATTATCCATAGGTGGTAGGTAACAGGGCTTGCTATTTCAAATAAATCTTCTTCATGCATGGGAAAATAATGATCCTCCCTATCTATGGTGCGGGTAGGCATATCATTATGGGTAATGTCTTGGAGAAAAGGAAAATTAATTTCTATCTCATTTTCCATGTCAGTATCATAAATAGGGTCATTGTCAAAATGATGGCTTCCCATATCCCATTTCTCCTCATTAATACACAAGAAATCAGAAATTTCATCTTGAAGGGGAGCTATAATACGCATAGCTTCAAACTCCCTTTCTTGAATGAAATTCCCCACTTCATCATGTTCATCCTCATGGACTTCAATAGGGATTTCACTCATGTCATGCACATTCTCAATCCTTATATTTACATCCCGGAGGTCCTCATCCCAATCTTCTTTATATTGATTCCATTCATTCATATACTCCTCACTTTCATGATGATCCTCCACACATGAATTATGTTCAAGGTCACCCTGATCACCCAACTTATTGCATTCTATGGGGATTTCTGATTGATTATAATATTTTTCATTGATAAAGTTAGTTAGAAAAGGCATAAGTTTGGATGGAAAATTCAAAGAGATGACTAGGATCCTTCTCATAGGCACATGTCATCATGTAAAGTTGACAGTCTATTATCCTATAAAACTTGAGCATGAATTCTTTACAAGGTCACCGTGATCGCCCAACTGATTACATTCTATGGGTATTTCCGATTGATTATAATATTTTTCATTGATAAGGTTAGTCAAAATATTAAAGGCACAAGTTTGGCTGGAAAATTCAAAGAGACAACTATGATCCTTCTCGTAGGCACATGTCATCATGTCAAGTTTATTGTGTGTTAGCCTATGAAACCTGAGCAATAATTCTTTATCCATTTTCTCCAACAAATATTCACAAAATTGAAAATATTAGTGCATTCTTGTAGTTTCTGAAGTTCTTGATCACTAAGTGTTGCAAATGGAGAGCCAAGGGTACTCTCTTCCTGGAAATAGGCCATTTTTCATGATTTTTCATATTAGGATTAAAATGGATTCACCAGGGTGAATTCAAATGCCTCAATAGATGCTTGCCTCACCCTACAAGCATTAAATTTGAAGTTCAATGAAGAACTAGGGATTCATTCTTCCAATGGAGTCGCCAAATGATATATCAATAATGTCGCAAGGGAAACAATACACACATCCCTTGTCCGCAATAATGGTGCCAAAACTTTCACCGCTCAAACTAGTAGGGATCATAGGAGGGGATATCATAGCGAAAATAATAGGTCAAGTGGAAATAGTGTAGTGATAGCCCACTGTCACCTCTGCTAAAGCTCCCTGTGCTTTATAAACTTTCACTGATGGGAGGAGTCCCAGTATGAGAGGAATCACTAGGAATAATAGATCAATGATGGGATAGGGGGTGATTATTAAAGCCTATTCACAAGAGAGGGTCAAATAATGGGTTTACTTGCTATGTAAGAAATTTGGAGGGCTCTCTTATAGGGTCTAGGAGTATGCCTAGACCTAAGGTTGGAGAATATCCCTTAACAAGAGGTTTCCTAGATCGAAGAACCCGAATGGAGAAATGGCTTCTATGTTATCCTTGTGGAATTTTACTCACAAAGTTGTGGGACCACAAAGAACCCACGTGGGCCCAAACTAGGTCATGGGTGTGGATTTGATCAACAATAGAGGGATTTTATCAAGTTAGGGAGGAGAATAAGATCAAAGGAACGATTCTTTGTTGAAATTCAAGTGCAATGATCCAAGTGAGGACACTAACCCAAAGCAACATAGAGATAGGAATGACCCTTGAGGTAGGGCTTGAAATATCTGAGGATTCCACTATCAAATTGAGCTCAAACTTGGAGAAACCCTTGAGAAGAACCCAACACATTTGTGGACCGATTTTTAAGGGATTTTTATGGCTACGAAATATTTCACTTGATGCCATAGGAGACCTTCTAGGGTTAGGCCTAGCATGGAGGAGAAGAAGGTGAAAAAGATATTTGTTTAAGTGACCACCAAGGACTAAACCAGTGCCTTGCCTTTAGGGAGATCTAGATTCAAGGCGATTTCAAAGTTTGGAGAACCTTTTACCCAATCAAGGAGACCTTAAGCAACTTCGCATAACATCTATGGCATGAAATCGATTAACAAAGGTATTTATACTTCAATGTGTAAGATTTTATGACTTATAAAGGTAACATCAATGATTTTTTTTACATATAGGAACATTCATTCACCATACAAGACACATCTAATATATGCAATGCATTGAAAGTCTGAAATTCCATAATTTTGCATTAATTTAACGAAATTTCATATCTAGAGAGTGAAAATCCCATACATTATTCATGTGACAAGATAAATGAAATGATAAACATGAAAAAAATCACTTACATGTATAGTGAGTATATTCAATCATCAATCCAAGACATAATTTGAAGCTCCAAGATCATGCAATAGTATGAAAAACATCAAAATTCATCCATGAAACCAAACTCATCCTCTACAATGAAATGTGAAAAACTCTCAGGAGATACTAATCCAATCCAAGTGATGATAATAGGAATGAATGAGATAGTTACCCACCACCTGTGGGTAGTGTATATAGGGGAGTTTATTTCTCCTAAATGGTCCTTAGCCAACATCCAATGGCCCCTTGCAGGAACTTGATAGCTTGATATGCCATTATCTCTGCCACCTGAGCCAGTCATGGGGTCCCTCGCCGAATTTTTATGATTTTATGTTTTAAGGTGGTTGGCTTCTTGACCCTGAAGGTATGAGTTTTCATTGGTATAATTTTCCTTAATTTTCATGGGAACTTTTGGGCATGGATTGGTGGGGAGATTCGACGGAAAGAATGGGTTAGGTTTATACTCTTGTCTCCACTATTTGATTTCGTGGTTAACCTTGTATCCTAGTCTCGTGGAATCTCCTTCACTGACCATTAGCTTTATGGTTGGCACTGCATGGTAAATCCCAATTTTTGTTGCATGGTCCCTTTTTGCGACACCACTTATATCACCCTCCTTCCACTCATTTTAGCCCCATTCATATATTTTCCCATTAGGGTCCACATGTGTTCACTGGGTCCACATAGGGTTAGCCTTCCCATCCCCTTGTACACACCTTGGGTTGGACTTGGAATAATGCACCAAAGGTTGATGTAGCTAAAAGAAAATTAAAAAGCATGATTTTGCCACTCTCAATAGGAAATGTACCACAAAATGGAAAATATGGTCAGGACATACAAAGTTAGCACATGGGAAAAAGTTGAACATGAGCTCTACCCCTTATCCATGGCCATCACCCAGGTTCCTATGGGCCCTAGATGAGCCCCCTCCATTGTTAAGGAACACATGAATGTCCCAACTCCTAGTGGGTGATGAACTTCCCTAGCTTAAGTGGGTATACACTACTATATATTATACATCATGCTCTCATCCCCTGGAGCCCCGAGTCATTACGAAGAAAAATCAATCAAAGGAAAAAGGAATATGAATAAGGGTGGAAAATCAAAGTTCAGGGTAACTCATGTACCACGATTTTCTCCCTCTTACACTCATATACTCAAGTGTGGACTTCCCTTATTATATCTACCCTTGTACCATGACATGTGGTCAACGTGATTCACCTGATCCCCACTATGTTCCCTTACTATATCATTCGCCACCTGCCACATGAAGGATTTACCATGGACATGTCACCCACTTTAAAGGTTGAGACCACCTAATAGGTTCCTTAATTCACCCCCGTGTTGAGTTTCGAGACACTTGTGCATGCCAAAGACCACTATGGAAGGGTATGCCACCATGAAGTGCCCCATTGCTTCCATGACTTGTAAGCTCTTTTACTTGATTATTCTAATGATTTTTTGTATTGGAAGGCAAGGGGACACATTGAATATTATGCAAGATTGCAAGTGGGTCTCCATTTCAGGCTTGGTCTCCCTATATGGGGTCCTAGCCTTTAAAGGGCCACATTGGAACTTGTATGGTCAGCGTTGAGAGCCATGGGCCTCCACCATAGCAAAGAGTACTTCATCGATCCCAACAAAGCTAATTTATTACTTGTTTTCCACCTTTTGTATGAGGATGATGCACTCGATTCACCATGCCCAACCGACTCCACATTTTCACAATACACTTGGCAGATTTTCCAGGGTCCAGAGGATGTCTCCCACTACAAATGGAGGGATTATGTCATCATCATAGCCCTTATATATGTTCTACAGGAATTTTCGATCCACTTGGAGATCCATGAGAATGTCCTTGTGCCCCCACACCCACTTGGGAGCACTACAAGTTCTTTCTTGGAAAACAAGTGACCAACCCCTTATCTCATCATGGCATTCTCAAGACTTCATTAGGCCTCCTCAAAGTCCCAATGACTCACTCTATTGATCATCTTACCCTCTTTAGAGGATTCTTATTATGTTATTGGGTTACTTGGTTGGCTTGTCACAAAAATTATTGTTATTATGCACATTATTTTATTATTTTGGGCTCAATTAGGCAAAATTAGAACTCATTAGTGATTGTGTAAATAGAATTGAGGCGATTCATTTTCATCATCATCATTTGGATTGTATTAGTATCTGTTATCATGTTTTCACACTTTTTGTTGGGATTAATTTTTAGAGCTTTTCTTGATGCACTATGATGTTTGGGTTTCGTTATTGTCTTTGGAGCTTCTCTAATGCGAAGTTTATAAATGGATATACTCTCCCTCTCATGTAAGTCAAAAATTTTATGATATTCTTGTTATCTTACTGGTTAACTGCATGTATGTTTCTTGATCTTAGACTTTTGTGATCCATATTGATTATGAGATTGTCTTTCGGATTAATCACATCATTAAGTTATTATTGTATGGGTTAAATGTAATGCCAAATTCTTCTAGTACATTGAATAAGTGATTAAATGCACACATTGACCTTTGAGGGATTGGGCGAATGTTCCTACAGGCACCTCGTAGGTTAAAGACTTTGAAAATTTTCCCCCTTCGCAAATTTGAAGTATAAATATCTATTGATCTAGTTTCTTTCCTTGGAGAGGCTAGAAAAGATCAAATATGGTTCCTTACCTCATGAAATTTCATGATCTATGTGTATCTTGACTCCATTAAGCCTAAGCAATAAGGCATTGATCCTCGTATCCCTTTGGTGGTCAAAATAACATTTATTTTCTTCATTTCTTACAATTCTAGGCCTATCCCCAAAAGGTCTCCTAGGGAATCACATGAAATCATTGTAGCCATCCAAAATCCTTGATTATTGGTCTGCTACTTCACTGTATTTTTCTCAAGAGGTCCTCCAAATTTCAAGCAATTCTGACAGTGGAATACCGAGATATAGCAATCCCTAGCCACAAGATAATTTCTTTCCCTAGGTTGATTTTGGGTTAGTGACCCCATTAGGATGACTAAATCCAAATCTCAAAAGAAAAAAATTTCCTCGGATCCTCTTCTCTTCCCTAATTAGGTCAATCCCCTCCTTGGTTGATCAACTCCATATTATTGACCTAATTTTGGGTCCACTTGGTCCTGTGTGTTCCAACAACTTTACAACTATAAATACACAAATATCATGTAAAGATCAAGTCTCCATAAGGATTTCTATGCCTAGGGAACATCTTTACAAGATACATTCCCAAACCCTAGCCTCGAGAATCCTCTTAGCCCTTCCTAAAGAAATTATCACCTTGATTTCCAAGAAAGAAAGCCCAACAATTGAGTATCTCTTACGAATAGGCCTTCATAATCACCCTTTATCCTCTTACTGACACATTCATTATTATGATTCCTCTTATACCAGGTCTCCTCCCATCAGTGAAAGTCCGTAAAGAGAAGGGGTCCTTAGTTGAGGCAACATTGGGATATCACACCATTGTTGCCCTTGACCTAGTAGTTTCCCTATAGGATCCCCTCCTAAGTACCCTGCTAGTTTGAGTGGTGCATCCTCTTTCCCTTACGACATCATTGATATATCATTCTTGTCGACTCCATTGGAAGAAACAAAATCTAGTTCTTCACTGAACTTCAAAGTTAATGTTTGTAGGGCAAAGAAAGAATATATCAAGGCATTTTAATTCACCCTGATGACTCCATTTTGATCCTAATATGAAAAATCATGAAAAATGGATTATGTTCAAAGGGAAATTACCCTTGGCTCTCCATTTGAAAAACTCAATGATCAAGATCTTCAAGAACTAAAAAATAATGTGGACAAATATGTTGAGTTTTATGAATATTTATTGGTGAACATGGACAAGGAATTCATGCTCAGGTTTCGTAAGTCAACACATAAAAACTTTACATAATTATGAGTACCTATGAGAAGGATCCTAGTCATCTCTTTGAATTTTCTGGCCTAACCTGTGTTTCAATATTCTAACTAACCTAATAAATGAAAAATATTATAATCAATCGCAAAGCCCCACATAATGTAATCAATTGGGTGATAAAGGTGAAATTAAAGAAAGTTCGAGTGTGAAGGACCATCATGAAAGTGGGGAATATACGGAAGAAGGGGATCCATCTAAAGATCATGGCAGTCATAATGCTACAGAGGATCTTCAAGATGCATACCTAAGGAGTGAGAATGTGCATGAAATGAGTGAGAACCCCATTAAATATCGTAAGGATGAACATGATTAAATGGATACTTACATTCAAGAAAGGGGTCTTGAATATATGAGTATTGTAGCCTACTGTGAAGATGTAATTTCTCATTTATTTTGCATTAATGAGGGAAAATGGGATGTTAGAATCCATCATTTTGGCAGTGACCCTACTTAAGTCACTTTCACGGAAAATGAGGTTCAAATTGATTCTCCTTTTCTCTAGGACATTATTCATAGTGATCTTCCCACTCACACCATTGAAATGGAGGATTGCGGTTTTCCCTCATATGAAGAAGTTTTATTGGAAATGAAACACCCCATTTATGACACTGATGAAGGCCTTTCTTTCCCATACCTTCCCCAGGATCCTGATAACATAGCTACATCATCCCTGAGCCAACACCTTGACCTTTCTCACATTAGCGCCATCATTGATTATCCTTCTTCCCCTCTTAGGTATGATGTTGAGGAAGAACCATACACTATAATTATCACTCCTTCCCCCTCATACCCTCAGCATTGTGAATATTATCATCATGATAAAATTTCTTGTTGTGTCTCCCCTTATCATTAGTCTCCCTTTCTTCCCATTGATCATGACCCTATGGTGGTCATAAATAATGAAATTAATGATGGGGACCATAATGGGAATGATATGCCTGAGGTTTCTATCAATCGGATGTTTATGAGCTTAATTGTTGATATCTTTATATTTTGGTTAGAAGAAACTATCCTATGGAAAAGATTGCATACCTTGGCTCCCTCCTTCCTCCTGATACTCCATGTGTCCTCACTTCATTTTCCCTCATCCATCCCTTGTGACCTTCCATGTTTTCATTCCTACCCCTTCATTTGGATCCATTACATGAGTGAGAAAATGGGAATTTGCTTCCATATTGACTGGATGATATGTTGGTTACATTGGTGTTTTCGCGGTAAATCCCCTCTGCCTACAGAGGCGATCCCTCTAGCCTAGATCTGGTCTATCAACAATCAAGTCACACAATGACATTGGTTTCTAGTTACAAAAATACAAAGATCACGATGAGTAGCCTACCTCAAATCCCACGTAGTTGTCGTCGGAGAAAAGATGACGCTTCCCGTCCCTCGCTTGAGAGATCACAATCCTTTCATTCACCACATTCGGACACCTGTACACATGCAGGGAAATGACGACATACAACGTAACATCTAAAGCATGTAACTATATATCAGTCAGAGAGGATATAATTCATTGCATTACATAAAGAAATGAACACATGAATGGAACCAAAATGAGAGTCGCTTATATTATAGATGACAAAAGGGAGATTACAACCAAATTATTTGATGCTATGATCTTCCTTTGGCAGGGCTTATAGTAGAGCACGTCTCAATAAAGCTTGTTGGGAATCTGGACAAAGCTCTCTCTCTTATGGGGTTTCTTCTCAGCTCAACTCTCAAGAGTCACTTAGCTATAATTTCCTTCCAACAAGTTCATCTAGCTAGCAAATGGAGAGGGCAGTATTTTATAGAGGGAGGAAGGGAGGTTGGGATCCCTATAATCATGGGATAGGGCCCTATCTCTTAGGAAGGTTCCATGAGAGGTGGAAAACCACTTCCTAATCAAGGAGATCCAGAGGAAAACAACCCAACTTCTTCCTGATGATTCATTCTGAGTTGGTTAGAATCAAACTTCTGCCATTTATTTTTTAAAAACATTCTTTAATAGGCATGGCGCGAGTGAGACACAGGGATAGAGCACCAGCTGGTGTACCCACTACTGTGCATTTTCCCCATTGGTGCGAGGGATGAATCGACTACCCGCTCCAATGCCAAAACATGGATTTTTAGAGTTTTCCAGAGGAATTGTTCTTCAAGAGAATTCTTGTCCTTATGTAGAAGGATGTCATTAAGGTGTTTTTAGGACATTTTACTATTCATAGGTCATAGGAATAGTCCTTCAATGTACGAGATGAGGGATTGCAGGCACGATGACAAAATGTTGTGTAACAGATGCCCCCTAAAGCATGAGGCCCGAGAGAGAGGGAGGGGTGAAATTATTTATGAGAATGTGCCCAACTAAAAACACTATCGTCGGAAGACCTACGAGTACAAATACAACTGATATCTATGATACATGATATGCGGTATGGGCACAGCCATCCATAATAAAGTGTACAAAACGAGATACCAAGTATGGATGCAAACATCCAGAAAAATAAGGATCAACCAATAGACTCATATATGGTCACAACCATCCAGTCAAAAGTCATGTAATGAGTCATAATAATCCACAAAAAATCTGCATCCTGGATTTCATCAGACGAGATCCAAGGTCTTGCGCTCCATCTCGACCCGAACAAAGTACAAGTTCGAGCATGCGAATAAATGAGCTGAAGTCGAACATGCAAGAACATCGTCTGATTACCAGCCAATGATGAAGATTATTAACAGAAACGAGAGAAACCACCAATAATGACAATGGCTTTCAAGGTACAAGAGGTACAATCCACAGAATGTAAATAGTGATCTGGCATCGAACACCCACAGAATAATCCGATCGAAGGCAAATAATTAAAACCTTACGTCGAATGCGAAGAACCTGCCATTGAGGCATGTAGTCTACAAGGTACCTGAAGGGAGTCTCTAGATCAAATTCCTGGATAATGAGCTGAAGTCGACAGGAACTGACCTCATTGAAGGAGGGTCATAATGTTTCCCACATCAATGACACGAGACAGAGGAATATAATTTTTTTGTGAATCAGGACCAACAGAGAATCGGAGGGAGGTTGTAAACTACAGAGGAAAACTTCTCTTGAACGTATCGGTGGCACGAAAATGGATTTGGTAGTATTTGACATCAAAGGATCTGAGGTCATGGTGACGTGGCAAAGAGAAAATGAAAGGTCAAAAAAGATTACCCAAACCCATGCAGGTAAGCAGATAACGAGATGAGATGTCCCCAACCTGACATAAATGCAGACAAGTTCCATGTTCAAGAGCGACATACTGTCGACACGACTATGAGACTGGTTCCATTTTCCCCCACCATTTCTGGCGAGTACCCCAGTTATTTTTTTTGAACAAGCTTGAAGGGGATAGCATATGCTTGTGCTGTAAGTTTATCCTTGGGAAAAATCCAACCTAGTACATTTAACGAGCCCTAGGAAGGAGGAACTCGAGTAACGTCATCAGTTTTTAACGAGTCTGAAAAAGGAAGAACTCGGCGTCTTTTCATGTTTAGAGAGTTTGGAACGACAATGAAAAAGAAAACTCCAGCAGTCCCTTTTCGTAGATAGTCCCACAGATCTAAAAAGGTAGAAAACTATGTCTGAGAGAACATCCTAGCCGTGATAGGCTAGGGTATTCCTTTTTCGTAAATAATCTATCCCAACCCAAAAAAGGGGTAAACGTATACTAGGTAGATATCGTTTCGCAGCCATTTAACGAGTTCAAAATGACAAGGGTCTCGGCAATATTTTCAATTTTCGAGAGTCAGAAAAGAGCTAAAATATGACTCCTCCTGGAGGAACGAGTGGTATAAAGGGTAGCAACTGGTTTCGATAATGGTGGAACTTCTCAGAACAAGTAAAGGTTAAGAGGTTGGCTAACAAGACCACTCATTGCAATGGTTCCTCAGGAATGTGTAAAATAATCAAGTGAGGGCATATGATCGGCCAAGCAGATAGTGGCGATGAAGTGAGAAAACCAAGGCTCATCTGGCAAAAACAGGCTCATAAAATGGCAATCACAAGAGGTAAAATGGGAATGGTTTCATTTTTACACAAGCTTGAAATCAAAAAACTTTGCTTGAAGTTGGTTTCCTTTTTACACAAGCTTGAAACAAATATAAACTATGCTTGAAACCGGTTTCATTTTTACACAAGCTTGAAATGGAAACAAACTATGTTTGAAAAGGTAAGCATGCCCCCAGCATGGTGACTCAATTCGAGGAACATGCCCCCCAAGCTTCAGTCCATATGAAAGGCAGATGGAGTGAAGGTTTAAATTACAAGATCAAGAGAAAGACTCGACTGGTATTTTACGAGAACTTATCAAAAACTCAAATTGAACGGGAACATGTTTCATTGTTTTAACGAGGTTGACACATTAAAAGAACTTTCCTCATAAGAGCTTGTTTCATTTTTTAAGGAGCTTGACACAAGAAAATGAACTCTACTCCGACAGACCTTGTTTCATGGTTTAAGGAGCTTGACACAAGCATATGAAGCGTGCTCCGAAAGACTTCATCATAATGAATAAGAAGTCATAGCTTCCAAGGGTTGCCCGTCTGATGGAAGGGATGAAATGATGGTATTTGCAAGGCATGACACTGCTTATTGGTCACAAAAATTACCCTCCAATGTGCAAGATGGGGATTGCAAGGACAGTGACAAATTACTGTGTAACAATTGGGTATATCATTACACTTAGTATTTGGGTGATGTAACATGCATGTTAGGATAGGATGCATTGCATGCTCATTTTTTTCATCATAAATAACATCATACTATATACCATGCCAGATTTGACGCATTTAGGTTAAAATTGCATTTGAAATTTTATTCAAAATTTATTTGCTAGTTGATTTTTAGTGGCCTAATACCAAGCATGGGTGATCATAAGGCACCACAAAAACAAGTTGCCTCATGTGCTTGGTCTTTGAAATGTGCATGTAATAGGATTGTGGTGTCAAGATATTGTTGGGGTTTTCATGACCTCCCGTTCAAGCAGCTTCGTGCAACTCTCTAAGAGCTCATGTCCCAGTTGGAGCCAGATTTTACCCACCACTTGTGGGTAATGTATATAGGGGGGAATTTTTCTCCTATATGGTCCTTAGTAGACAACCAACAACCACTAGATAACTCGATGTGCCATTATCTCTTCAACCTGAGCTAGCCATGTGGTCCTTCACCCACTTTTTATGATTGTCTATTTGAAGGTGGCCTCCTGGCCCCGAAGGTATGAATTTTCATTGGTATCATTGAGTAATTTTCCTTACTCCTCATGGGAACTTTTGGGAAGAGATTGGTGGGGGGATTTGGTGGAAAGAGTGGGTTAGTTCTATACTCTTATCTCCACTGCCTGATTTCATGGTTAATCTTGTATCGTAGTCCCATGGAATCTCCTTTATTGACCATTAGTTGTAGGGTTGGCACTACATGGTAAATACCAATTTTGGTTGTGTGGTCCCTTTTCCCGACACCACATATATCACCCTCCTTCCAATCATTTTAGCCCCATTCATCTCTTTCCCCATCTGGGCCCACATGTGTCCATTGGGTCCACATAGGGTTATCCCCCACTCCTCTTGTCCACGCCTTGGGTAAGGCCTGGAACGAGGCTCCGGAGGTTGATGCAGCTAAAAGAAATTAAAAAACATAATCTAATATTCCAAAATGGAAAATACAGGAATCTAGAAACACAATGAATGGAAATTGCGGCTATGTAAACATAAACTAAATACACCATGAAATAGAAAAAATAGCTATGCCATTTTATTATATGGAGGTGGATAAACAAGTACAACAGTGCTTAAAATATGAGACACTCAAGCCAAACAAGTAGGCTAGAATGACCCTGAATTCCTCCCACAAGAGGGACTGCGTAACTATTGGACTTCTAGAGGTAATATTGCGATGTCCCTGCTACAAATGTTGGGACTGCAACTGCCAACTGAAATAGAACCGTAGATCTGGAAGTTACGGAGCTTAGATGATGCTAGGATTTAAGATCCAGGCTCTATGATGAATACCCTAGATAACCCAGAAAGGATTTCCAGATTTGACAATCTTGGAAAATCACCCTCCTAGGGCCTGCAACTATATCACTGTTGGATATGCATATCTACTGCATGAGCTGAAGGTATGATGGCTGAAATAAGGCACAACTAGCTCAATGCATAGAGGTTTGATACCTCCTTCAGATTCTTAAGCCAAAAGCTCAATATCTGTCTCCTCCTTCCTCCTCCAATAGATGCAGCTGCTGAATACACAACATCTGGATAAAATTGCACTGTCAAGGAGGCAGTGGATGAATATTGATGCTATATGTTGCAATGTAGCTCACGAATTATGGAAATAATGTTTACAAAGTGCGAAGATGATCCTTCACAGGGTTTATGGCTGAAATACTGGAAACTTCTTTCCTCCTTCAGATCTACATGACTGGAGTGTGCAATTCCTTGGGGAAATACTACTGCATGGAGGTGTGAAATGTTGGCCTAAATGATGAATAAAAATATGCTACTCCTGGAAAAATGATCTTGAAGCGAAAGGTGAAATGATTATTCCTCCACTTGTTTTTTAGCTGAAATGCCAAGAACTAAATCCTCCTCTCAAACCCTCAAGCATAATTCATAATTCCTAAGACTAAATGTATTGTAGATAGGGACTGAATGTGGCACCAATGCCTGATGATGTATGGAAGCTCAAAGAAACCTTCCCAGAGTAGGCACTTGAATTCCCCCATGGGTAAGGGTGGGATTCCCACTCGGGAATACCCGCCAAACATCATTGCAGACTTAGCTAAACAGCTGAAGCGTGCATAGAAATGTCAAATGACAAATCCAGATCTAAACAAATCACAAATAAAAATCTAAAATCCTCCTTCTATTGCTGCCTTCCTCTCCCATTTATGCTTTTTGAGCCTTCCATAGCCTTGGCCCACCTCATAACTGCACTGCACATGTGGCCACTAGACTCCATGAAGACTTTGTTGTCTCTCCATGTTCTCCACCATCTCTACATATATTTCCCACTCTCTCCATCATGTGTGCATTATATGCTCCACTCCCTCCACTATTTCATCATTAGTGCTCTATGATCTTAATTTTATTGCACCATGATCTTATTTGACTTCCTCCATGATATCCATGTTCTTCTCATTAATGATCCATGATCTCCACTCTTCCTGCATTAGGAAACTGCTCCACTACTCCATAATGTAGATTTATTATCTAATTATCCACATACACACATCAAAAGTGGATTTTATTCATATATGGGGTTTATGGGTCCCTCCACCCTCTTATTTACTTAATTAATTAAGAAAAGTAAGAACTCTAATATTCCAATTATCTGGTGGAAAATTGGGAATCACATAATTTGGCCACTCTCAACAGGGAATGTACCACAAATTACAAAATATGGTCAGGACATACAAATATAACATTTGGGCAAAATCCAAACATGAGATCTACCCCTTATCCATGGCCATCACCCTGGTTCCCATGGGCCCTAGATGAGCCACTTCCATCATTAAGGAACCCATGATCGTCCAAACCCCTGATGGGTGATGAACCACCCCACCTTAAGGGGGTATCCACTTCTATATACTATACATCATGCTCTCATCCCATGAAGCCCTGAGTAGTTATGAAGAAAAATAAATCAAAGGAAAAAGGCATATGAATAAGGGTGAAAAAGAAAGGTTGGGGTAACTCATGTACCACGAATGTCTCACTCCTGCACTCATATACCCAGGTGTGGTATTCCCTTATTATATCTACCCTTGTACCATGAAATTTGGTCTGGATGATTCCCCTGATCCCCACTTCATTCCATTCCTATATCATTTTCCACTTGCCACTTGAATGTTGTACCATGGACATGTCACCCCCTTTAAAGGTTGCAACCACCTAATAGGGTCCTTGGTTAACCCCCTATTGAGCTTGGATAAAATTGTACATGCCAATGTGCATGCCACCATGAAGTGCCCCATTGATTCCATGACTTGTAATCTCTTTTAATTAATTATTCTAATTATTTTGTGTATTGGATGGAAAGGGGAAACATTGGATCTTATGCAGGATTGCAGGTGGCTCTCCCTATATGGGATCCTAGATATCTAGAGGACCACATTGGCACATGTAGGGTGGTCATTGAGAGCCATGTGCCTCCACCATGGCAAAGAGTACTTTATGGATCCCCAACACCACTCATTGATTGCTCATGTTCCACATTTTGAATGAGGATGATGCACTTGGTTCACCATGCCCAAACGGCTTCACACTTGCACCATACACTTAGAATATTTTTGAGGGTCCAGAGGATGTATCCCACTGCAAAGGGAGTGCTTATGTCATCATCCTAGCCATTACAGATGGTCTATAGGAATTTTTGATCTACGTGGATAACCATGTGGATGTCCTTGTGCCCCCACACCCACTTGGGAGCACCACAGGTTCTTGCTTGGAAAACAAGTGGCCAACCCCTTGTACACTATGTGAGGTCCATTCTCTCATCATGTCACACTCAGGACTTCATTAGGCCTCCTCAAAGGCCCAATGACTCACTCTATTGATCATTCGACCATATTGAGAGGCTTATTATTATGTTATTGAGCTACTTGGTGGGCTTGTCACCAAAATTATTGTTATTATGCACATTATTTTACTATTTTGGGCTCAATTACGCCAAATTAGAACTCATTAGTGATTGTATAAATAGAAGTGAGGTGATTCATTTTCATCATTATCACTTTTTTTGGATTAGTGTCTCTTATGAGGTTTTCACATTTTTTGTTGGGATGAGTTTTTGGAGATTTTATTGATGCACTATGATGTTTGGATTTTGTTATTGTCTTTAGAGCTTCTCTAATGCGAAGTTAATAAATGGATATATTATCTCTCATGTAAGTTAATTTTTTTATGTTATTCTTGTTATCTTACTGGTTAACTGCATGTATGTTGTTATCTTTATTTTTGTATATGTCATATGTAATACAAAATTCTTATGGGTCCTTGAATAAGTGATTAAATGCATCTATTGACCTTTGAGGGATTGGGTGAATGTTCCTAGAGGCACATCTTAAGTAAAATACCTAAAAACTTTGTCTGCTTCGAAAATTTGAAGTACAAATATTTATTGATCGAGTTGTTGGCCTTGGAGAGGCTAGAAAAGATCAAATAGGGCACATCATTATCTATATGTATCTTGACTTCATTAAGTCCAAGAAATAAGTAACTTATCCTTGTATCCCTTTGGTGGTAAAAATAACATTTATTTTCTTCATTTCTTCCAATTATAGGCCTATCCCTAGAAGGTCTCCTAGGGCATCACACGAAATCATTTGTAGCCATTCAAAATCCTTGAAAATAGTCCACTTAGGCATTATAGTTTTCTCAAAAGTTCCTTCAAATTGCAAACAATTTTTACGGTAGAATCCCAAGATATAGCAAGCCCTATCCACAAGATAATTTCCCACCCTAGATTTATTTTGGGTTAGTGACCTCATTAGGATCATTACATCCAAGTCTCAAAACAAATTTTTTCCTTTGACCCTATTCTCTTACCTAATTAGTTTAAGAAATTCCTTGGTTGATAAACTCCATACCCTGGACATAATTTTGGGTCCACTTGCTCCTGTGTGGTCCCACAACTTTACAACTCTATTTCCACAAAGATCACGTAAATACCAAGTCTACATAAGGATTTCCAGACCTAGGAATCATATTTGCATGATACATTACCAAACCCTCGTCGAAATAATCCTCTTAGCCCTTTCTGGAGAGCATATCGCCTTGATTTCCTAGCAAGAAAGTCACACAATCAAGTCTCTCTTACGAATAGGCCTTCAAAAACACCCTTAATCCTCTCATTGACACATATTCATTATTGTGATTCCTCTTATAGAAGGTATCCACCCATCGGTGAAAGTCTATAAAGATGAGGGAGCCTTAGCTGAGGTGACATTGGGATATTACTACATTGTTTCCCTTGACCTAATCGCTTCCCTACAGGATCCCCTCCTAGGAATCCTGCTAGTTTGAGTGGATGTTTCCTTAATTGGGGTTTTACCACATAAAATACAGTGAGTCCTCTCATTTTTTGTCTTCTTTCTCTTGATTATTTAAATGTTTTCATGTTAGATAGAACGTTAGATTATTAACATTCTGATTTATTTATTGTTCTATCCACTTACATATTTTCAATATTCTAACATGGTCTCAGAGCGGGTTACTATTTTCTATCTCCTTCAGTAATTTTTTTTATCTAACAACATTTTCTTCAATTTAAGCACTTGTTATTTTGTATATCTTTTGTCACATTTAGTATCCATTAAGACTTATTTTTAGATATGGGCATTTTTGCTACAAAACAATAATTGTTTTATCAAATTCTGACCTCATCATTAGATTTAGGACAAGGAAATCAGCTACGATGGACTGGTGTTTTGTTAAAATTGTTTTCTATTTTCCTAAAATATACTAAATTTGCCTAAGTTTCCTAGATTAATTAATTTATTTATATTTTTTAACTAAGTTTTTTAAGGCACTTTTCAGGTTTGGTATTTACCAAGAAATTTTTTTTACCAAGCTTAATGATTTCTTCAGAAGATGATAAATTTAGCTACATGAGTCCATTTTGGGCGAAATATTTTTGACAGGTTCATTTTGCAAGATATACCTGTTGGGCCATTTCTATTAAAACTTGAAATTTCTATGCAAAAATTGATAAATTAATTGTAGAAACTTGAAAGTTGTATGCAAAAAAATGAATGTACTTTGTAGAAAAGTGAATGGAAATTAATGTACTTTGCAGAACAGTTAATGTACTTTTCAGAAAACTAAATGTTATATGCTATTAAAATTACTTAGAATACATATTTCTTCTTCAAACCTTTTCAGATCGACAATTGTAGTTAGAACATAAACTTAAGGATTATATGAAGACAACCAAGCACAAATATGATACATTGAGATTTTTTTCCAATGACTAGGGCAAACCCCTCAAGGGGGAAAACCCAAATGATTATTAGTCTATTAGATTTCTTCAATTTTTCAGTAGAGTTCAGAGAGAGAGAGAGAGAGAGAGAATGAGAATGAATAAATTCACCAATGCCTAACCAACTTGAAGTTGAAGTGCACTTATTCTTTGCTTGAAGATATCCTCCTTCTCTTGATCAGGTCATGTCCTTCACACTTGCTCCAGCTCTTACCTTGCTCTTGCTCTTCACTATTTCTCACACTTCGCTTGCACACACTCAACACTTGCTTTCCTTCTTCACAATGAAATTGATACTCTCAACTCTCACTTGATCTTACTTAAATAGATGATAAAGGAAAAGAGTTACAAAGTGAATTCATGCCTTGAGCCAATAATAGGAGAATCAAATTCCAGGAGGGAGGAGTTACTTGAGGAGAAGTGTAACCCATCCTAAGAATAGAGAGAGAAGTACACTTGTCTTAAGGCGTTACAATTCGAATTTGGGAGATATAGAGTTACAGTTAGACATGAGAGAATATTTGGCGAGAGCTACAAATTGAATTGAATGAGGGAGTTACAAGTGAATTTAATGAGGAGTTACATTTTTTTCCATACATTGAATTAGTGATGGAGAGTTACATTCTCTTAAGTGTGGAGTTACTATTTTATTCCAAGAGAGAGGTTTAATTTTCAAAGTAAGATATTCTCAATTTAATTTACTTATTCCATGAGAGAATTAGTTTTTATTAATCCATTAAAGATGAATGACTTTAGACTAATTTATAAATAATAGTATCATCATAATAATAATACTAGTAAGGATAAAAATATTAATTATTGACTTGTATAATCATGATTGATTTGATTTTAATGTGGATTCCATATGTAGAGAAAATCATTGATCATTTAGACATACCTTTCTATTTTTGGAAAGCACTTCCAAATTGAGATGTGACTTAATATTTTTGGAAATTCATATTAGAATTGTGAGAGATGAAATTTTATTATATGTGCTTCAAACAGTACTAAAATATATGATTTATTCTAGGAGAAATTCATCCCTAAGCTACCAAATTTTAGCACTCCCTCTCGGGAAGGGAGGATTTTTTTTTGCATCAAAGATATTTTCTTCCTCTTATCTCTTTCATTCATCTCAATTCAACTTCGCTATGTCCCATATGTAACAATGAATTGCATATCTGTAACAATGAAGTTGCAATCTAAAGAAGAATCATCCACTTGACACAAATTTGGAAAGGAAAGGATCATCACATGGAAAAGGCTCAAGTCACACAGAAAAGAATCAAACACAACCAAGTTTCATTAAATGTAAAGTGGTGGAACAAATGCATACTAGACAAGTATCACTACACCTATTGGCCAGATAGGTGGCTCTTCCCACATCCCAGTGTAATATCCCCAATTTTATGAGCTTGGGAATTTTGTCCAAATTTGGTAATATTAATTAAAAGGGTCAAATATTATTTTGGAGAAAGGTGACAAGTAGTATTTTATCGAGAGATTGACGACAAATTATTAATCTTTTAAAATGAAGGAAAAAGTCACTTAGTGGAAAATGACCCCCACCAATAAAATAATAATTAAAAGGAGAGTCTAAAAGCATAGGGAGAAATTATAAGAGGAGGGACTCATTTTTTGTTTACACTTCACATTACATATTATCTTGGAGTTGTTTAGCACAAGAAGAGAAGTGTTGTTTAGCACAGGAGTTCCAAGTGGAATTCCACCCTCATTTCGGAGAACTTCAAGTGTCTCCCTAGTGAGGAAAATTTGGGAAGTTGAATTCAGAGTTTCGATTGGGCATATTTTTAGGTTATTATAGCTAGTGTGTGTTTTTTCCAGGGCACAAAATTCATTCAAATTACTTGCGAGGAGATCAGTTACAGAGGAGAAGAACATCAGAGGATTTTCAAGTGTTTTCCATTATTTTATCTGGAGATTTTTCGGTGATTAGGGCTTATTTTGAGGGAATTCTTGGGGCTAAAATTATACATTTTTGGAAGTGCGCAGGGATATTATAATTTTTTGGAAGTGCGCAAGCATATTCAGGCAATCTTGAGCAAGGGTTGGAGGAATAAAGGTTGAGGAGAGATAAGGGTCAGAGATAGGATGTATACCTCAAGGGAGAATTTAACCAGAGTTGGGAGATATTTTCAATGGTGTATTTGGGCTCAATTCAATAGTATCAAGACTATGGGGTGTTTTATAGCCAAATTGGGCAATTTTCACTTGTTGGGGGTCACCAGGGATCGATGGATTCAACCCAAACCCTTTCTGGATTTTTTGGGTTTATTGAGAAGAGTCTCCAACTAATTTTACATAATTTTTCAGGCGATATTGAGAATTGAAATCCTCATTCTTATAATAGGGTGAATTGTTAGTTAGTTGGGGAATTTTCATAACTTTGCGGATTCGATTTTGGCTTGGAGATAGGCCAATTTTTTTTTTGGGTATTTTAATGTTTGAGGAGAGGAGCTTGTGGGTATTTCATAGAATTTCAGGAATTATTTTGAGCAGAATTTCCAGTTCCATTTGGCAGCCTATAACAAATTTTTTGGGCAGTGTGCATTATTAGTTTGGAGTCATATCAGTAGTTGGGTCGGTAAGATTTCACTTTGGTTTTGCATAGCTTGCATAACAAGCCCATGTTCCATTTTTATTACTCATTATGTACTCAGATTCTCATTTATTAATAAAATGGCTCAGTTATTCTACTTACTTTCTATGGTGTTTTGATTTTGGTGCTTGGAATTTAATTTTAATTATTGTTCCTAGTTCATGTTTTTGGTATTTACTATTATTTTACCATTAGGAATATTACAGTGGTATCAAAGCATGATATTGGACAACTGTGGGGTAGCCAAAAATATCATGGAATATTTTGGAATGTATGCAAAGTGACGGGTGAAACCATAAATAAACCCATGGCTCAAGGAAAATTCAATATGCAAGAATTCTGGGGTGGAATTTGTTGGAAAGATGAGATGTTGGCCCAATTGAGGAAGGTGAAAAACCAGATACATCCTCATCCTTGAAAGACTCTAGAGGTGTGTATGAAACCATCTCCATGTGGGGAAAGTCAGATAGAATCAGGGCACGAGATCTCCTCAAAAGGAGTAGACAGGACGGGACAATTAGAGTGTGAGATTGGAGATTCTTTCGCTAGTGGAGACCTGGACTTAGATATCAAGAGCCTGAGGAGGAGGTTGAGCATGAGGAGCATCTTCATGTGTCCAGTGTGATGCAAGAGTCACCCTTTTTGCAGATCCCTTTGGTAGCTCTGTTTGACACGCTAGTGGAGAGATTACAACATACGCTCATAGGGCCATCTGTTGACCATGTGCCACCCATGGATGAGGTGTCGTCTATTGTCGAGGGATCCATTGATGAGGTGTCCAAGGCCATGTGTGATTTTTCAGGTGATAGTATCCCACAACAGATTGGTGAGGTGTCTAAACACATGTCATGACGAAGTTTTGGCAGGTGCAAAGTTATCCAGAGTCATGACATAGTTTCTAGATGGTAGCTACATATAGATGATTATTGAGGATGTTATGCATGATAAGCTATTATTGGAGGGGAATTTAGTGGCTCATTTTGACCCCATGGTGGAGGATTATTAGCAACCATCCTTGGATTTGGCCATCGATGAGGAGCAGTTAGGTTCATCGGCAACCAACAGAGTTGTCGTACTTTCAGACAAAAGTCCCCTTGACACATACATCAATGGCACTTGCAACATTATTGGGCTGCCTTCGCATGTTGGTGAGAGAGAGGCCACTGTTATGTATATTTTATTAATTATTAGTTATATATAGTTATCTTAGGTTTTATTAAGTGAAAAGGCATGATCAAAGATCATGCCTCTTCACCAAGGGACACTATGAGGCTATATTTAAAGCCTCGGTGTTTCCCCATTGTAAGCATATCTCATGTTTTATCAATAGTAATATATACTTATAAATTTTAACAGAGTTTTTACACTCCATTGGTATCAGAGCCATCGCTCTTCGGGATCTGTGTGATCACCCAAAATTAAGGAATTACAAGAAAATTCCACAATTGCAGATTTTTTTTAAAACCAAGTGCTTGTGGGCAACAACATTTGTTTAAAAAAAGAAAAGGAAGAAAAAAAAAAAATATATATATATATATATATATATATCAAAAGAGAGAAGGAAAGTCAACATAAAGGGGGAAATAAATTAAAAAGAAGAAAAAAATAAAAAAAAAAAGAGATATATATAAAGAAATAAAAAGAAATAAGGAAGAGTAATTGCTCGTGGTTTACAAGCTCATGGTTTTGGAGCCCATGGTAATTGCCCATGGTATTAAAACCCATTCACCCTTTTCAAAACAACGTTACTTTTCAAAGTTAACAAAAAATTCTCCCCATAATTATATATATATATATATATATATATATATATATATAATTATTATTATTATTATTATTATTTCAAAAAAAAAATTTAATTAATTAATTAATTTAAAGAAAAAGGGGAAAAATTGGAAGAAAAATATTCCCCACCTCATACACGTTCAATGTCTTCATCGATGTCGATGGACGAATTCCAGAAGAAATTGGTGGATCTTGAAAAACAAATCAATAATAATTCTGAAGAATTCGGAAAAATATTAGTTGATCTTGAAGGTACAGTTGCAGGACACTCCAACGACATCAAAAAGGTTCATGATATGAAAAATTGAATAGAAAGACAAATGTGGCTAAATCATCACAAGGCCACATAAAAGCATAGCGAAGCAATGAACAAGATGACAGAGCATAGCGAAGAAATGAACTCGATGACAAAACTCTTCAATAAGCTAAATGATAAGATAGATAAGTTAAGTCAGACACAATCCCCAATATTTCCTAACATGGAACAAAATCAACAAAACAATTCCGCAGATTCAGGGAACTCAAAAGAGCATCAGGAAAAAATCGATTCCCCAAATCATCAAGAAGATAGTAATGTAGATTTTCAAAATAAGCAGCTCTGGAATGCATTTGCTAATCAATATCCCCTTCTTTTTCCACCATTAGCATATCAGCGAAAAGCCAAAATCGAGCTACCCAAGTTTGATGGTAATGAAAAAAATAGCGTTGCATGGCTTAATAAAGTGGAAGAATATTTTGAGATTTATGACATTACTAGTGATGACGAAAAAATTAAGCATGCTTCCATGAAAATGGAAGGAGAAGCATATAATTGGTATATGTGGTGGAAAAAGATGACGCTTGCTATTAGTTGGAGGAAATTTAAGGATGCATTCTTCAAAAGGTTTCAAGGCATAAAAGAAGAAAAAAAAATTTCAACGTTTATCAAATTACGCCAAAAAGGAGATGTGGATGAGTACACTCGAGAATGGGATACCTTGGCAACACGAGTACCGGGATTGTCAAAATCTCGTCTAATCTAGTCCTTCATCTCACGTTGGAGGAAATATTCAAGACAAATATTTCCTCCAACTGAATATATAGATGACACAAAATATGTCCCACCCCATGTTCGTGAAGAAGAAAAATCTACTGTGGAAAAACGAAGAATGAGAGAGGGCAAGTGCAAGCGTTGCGGTGAAAACTGGGACCCTAAGCACAGATGTGCTAATGGAAAAGTGAAAAATCTATACAGTTGTGAAGAAACTAATGAAACTAACAATAATGATTCATATATAGAAGGATTAGAAGACAACTTAGAGTTCTCTCTAGAAGTGGATGGCGAAACTATTCCGCAAGTGTCATTATCAGCTATGACAGGCATATCACAACCTCAAACCCTAAGGTTAAGAGCACATATCAAGAAAAACAACGTAATGGTTCTTGTCGACACTGGAAGTACCCACAATTTTCTAGATTCAACCATGGCAAAAAGACTTAACATATTTACCTTCCCCATGCCTAATATGAAGGTAATGGTGGCTGATGGTAAGAAGATTGAGCAAGTAGGGAAATGCCATAAGGTCAAACTACAGATAAAAAATTTTCATTTAGAATCTCCATTCTACACCGTTCCATTACGAGGAGTAGATGTGGTCTTAGGAATTCAATGGCTACAAACTTTAGGTACTTATTCTGCCAACCATCAGAAGCAGTTTATAAGTTTTAAGTGGAAAGGGCAGAAACATAGGTTGTATGGATTCCAAACCCCAGAAGATCAAGTCGTATCTTCCTCTCTGATGACAAAGATTATTCAAATAGGAGCGCCAGCATCTACAGTACAATGTCATCAGTTATAAATGTTATCTTCAAAAGGGAGCCATGAAGAGTCACCAGAAGAACAAGGATTAGTTCAAACACATGAAAAATTATTCCAGGATCTACCCATAAAAGTGCCTCCCGATAGGAAAATCAAACATCCAATAGAAGTCAAGATAGGATCCAACCTTGTCAATATCATATCTTGTCGCTATCCACATCACCAAAAGATTGAACTCGAGAAGATGCTCCACGATCTTTTTAAAATGTGGGAAGCAAGAGCTCGCCACTCGAGAAACCTAGGCTTTCATCAACGATGTCCTTCATTACGTATGCTTTGAGGACAAAGCGTCTTTAAGAGAGGGGCAATGTTATGTATATTTTATTAATTATTAGTTAGATATAGTCATCTTAGGTTTTATTAAGTGAAAGGGCATGATCAAAGATCATGCCCCTTCACCAAGGGACACTGTGAGGCTATATTTAAAGCCTCGGTGATTCCCCATTGTAAGCATATCTCATCTTTTATCAATAATAATATATACTTATAAATTTTACTAGAGTTTTTACACTCCAGCCACATTACCTAGGAATATTACATGGATTGGCCAAACTAGCGAGATGATGCGACACAAGTTGTGCAGGGTGTAGCATTCACAGGATGGAGGACTTGTTCCATCTATGGTTTTTCATGCATTCAATCCCACTCTTGAGGTTGGATGACAAGAGATATTAAGTTGGTACCCAGGGGAGTTGGCTAGGACATTAAATGAATCCATGGCCACAATTCAACAAAGGTTGTGGATTACTAGAGGGATTCGAGGGTGAGACTATTGTTGGGCTCCAGGTGGTATTCTCCATCACATCATGGAGTCTATAGGTGATGGTATTAGTTTCATGATGGACTCAGTGGTTGGGCACACACACCATTTCATATCCCCTTTATAATTCCTAACAACACTAGTGACAAGATAGATTGGCAGGGGAGTAGGAAAATTTTATGAGTTGTCATGGCATGTTGGGCGTACATGGGATTGTAATATGATTAGCCTACTATTGCAGGAAATGGTAGGAGTAGGTGGCATCGACGGGCCACTAGACAGGGTATTTTATGGAGACGGTGTTGTCTCACTGGTATATTGAACACATGAGCTATTGAGGATAAGCTTAGAAGTGTCATTCACGTTAGCATGTGAGGAGTTAGGTCGCTCAAGTTTATCTAGGTAGATGAGGAGATATAGCTCAGATCGTGGATGGATTACTAGCAGAGTGGTGGATATGTTGGCACGTGGGATGGCATATGATACAAGTTGGTACAAAAATAGGAAATGGTACCTAGGGGTGCACAAATATATGTCACAGAGTCCAGTGTTATGCAGAGGAATGCGACTTGATGCACATAGACCCAATTTTAGACCCTAGCATCCAATGTTGTATAGGGGTATGAATTGATGAGAAATGGCTTGTAGAGGAGCATGGAGATGCATGGTTGTTTGTTGTAGTAAGTTGGTTTGCATTGTGGAGTAGGAGGAGTGACTCACATTGCATTGAATACATGCATGGATTGTCAGGTATAGTGACACAAGCAAGATACATGATGGTACAGGATGGTACAACAATAGCATGGAGTATCCAATGGTGTACATGGATAGGCCATAGGGTACAGTGGCATGCCAAGGAGTACAAAGATACTTAGTGGTATGCAGGGGCATATGGTGATGCGCAACAGGGTCTTATAGTGGTGCCTCCAAGGAGACTTATGGATGGAGACACCAAGTACACCTTTGGGTGTAGTTCACCCAGGATTGATGAGGACATAGACGAAAATCATTTGATGGTATCCATGAGGACTCACACGCCTATCCCTCCTCCACATCGCTTATAGTAACAAATGATTTGGTTGTTGTCTTTTGACACTCTAGGCATGAGAAACAGGGTACGAGGATCTCACCTGAGATATTTGGATGCAACTCAATGCACCAAGGGACATACTTCTCAGTGGTGGCATTGGGTTAGGGCACGAGCTCACAAGTACAAGTTTGGGAATGAATGGTTTGTTTCGGAGGTATCGTATGTTCCACCCTTGAGTTCACACTTAAGGGATGCATGACATATTTTGGGCGAGACACTCTTAGGTGTCATAGGAGCATATACAACAAGTGGTTGACCTTTCTTACAAGTGAATGTTTATTCTAAGGGCAGTATCGGGGTGTGCTTCCAAGGGACAAGATAACATATCCCACGGTTTTGTATGGAAGGTCCAGGGTAGATTTATATTCACTAGATTGATTTAGGATGTATGAAGTCTATATATAGATTGCATGCAGGGAGAAAATTTGTGGGGCAGATGGATTCTAGTAGTTCTCAGGACTACACCACAACAGATTTTGTAATGGGATCCAGGGATTCAATTGGTGATAGGACACTCCATTTCGTGAGGTGTAGGACCATTGCAAAGGGTGATCTAGCTCACTTTGGGGTTGACACATGGGGGATCATTGAGGCCTCCATTGTATGGAGAGGAAGGTTTTTCCAGTTGCAGTTCAAGATCTGGATTACCAATGGATGGGTAGATATTGACATTATAGAGATACCTAGGCATGATGAGCTTGACCTTCATCGATATTTCACCATAAAGTTTCAGGGGAGGAGGATATAGTGTGTGCATGATTGGCATTCTATTAGAGTCATAGTGGTGGAATGACAACATTGTTGCACCCTTTGGAGACTACCATGGGACCCGGGTATCACAACACTTGACAGCTTAGAAACCTTTAGAGATGAGTTTGATACTATAGGGGGTGATCACTCAAATCTTCCATTGGGATTCAATGACTCCCTGATGGCGTGGGGGACTTCATAAACATGGAAGGTTGGTCAACAAGAGGATATTAGGAGGAGCTCATGTGGGAGAGACTTTGTCCCTACAACGATTGGGTTGTATCTTCAAGACTTTACTCTTGGTGTGCATGAGGTGGACTACTTGGTAGGGTAGCTTCATGGGGATATGTACATATTCCTACATTATCATGATTCTATACTTATTGATAGTATGTGGAGGGCTTCTGGAGCTTATACCTGGTTGGACAGAGGGTGGAGCAAGCGGTGATTCGCATTGATCACGATGACTTGGGATCCCGATATCGAGAGATTCCTTAATGACAAGCTAGTGCATGGGATAGTGACCACTCAGTGGCACATTTGGGATCATGGTATTTTTTTCAGTGAACGTTTGGGCTAGCATATAATGGAGACACTTGTTTAGGCATTGCTTGAGGACAAGCAATTTTTGGCAAGAAGGACTATAATATCCCCAACTTTGTGAGCTTGAGAAATTTTCCCAATTTTGGTAATATTAATTAAAATGGGCACATATTATTTTGGAAAAAGGTGACATGTATTATTTTATTAGATATTTTCATAAAATTATTAATTTATTAAAATGAAGGAAAATTTCACTTAGATGAAAATGCTCCCCACCAATAAAATAATAATTAAAAAGGGATTCCAGAAGCATGGGGAGAAATTATAAAAGGAGGGACTCATTTTTTGATCATATTTTTTACTATTACACTTCACATTACATCTTCTCTTGGATTTGTTTAGCACAAGAAGAGAACTGTTGTTTATCACAGGAGTTCCAAGTGGAATTCCACCCTCATTTCAGAGAACTTCGAGTGCCTCCCTAGTGAGGAAAATTTGAGAAGCTCAATTTGAAGTTTCTATTGGGAATATTTGCAAGTTATTATAGCTAGTGTGTGTTTTTTCCAGGGCCCAGTAGTGGTTTTAATTACTTGTGGGGAGATCAGTTAAAAAGGAGCATAACATCGAAGGATTTGCAGGTGTTTTCCATTATTTTATCTAGATATTTTTTTGTGATTAGTAGGGCTGAGTTTAAGGGAATTATTGGGGCCGAAATTATACATTTCTGGAAGTGCACAGGGGTCTCTAGGAAGGCTTGCATAGGGGATGGAGGAATAGAGATTGAGGAGAGATAAGGGTCATAGATTGTAGGTATGCATTTAGGTAGAAGTAAACCAGAGTTGGGAGAGATTTCCAATGGTGTATTTGGGCTTAATTAAACAGTATCAAGACTGCGGGATGTTTTCTAGCTAAATTGGGAAATTTTCACTTATTGGGGGTCACATAGGGTCGACATATTTAGCCCAAATCCTTTCTGATTTTTTTGTAAGTTTATTGAGTAGTATCCAACTAATCTTACAAAACAAATTGGGTGATATTCGAGGTTGAAATCTTCATTCTCATAGTAGGGTGAATTTCTAGTTAGCTGTCGAATTTGCATCACTTTGTGGATTCGATTTACACTTGGATATATGCAAAACCTTTTCTTGTATTTCAGAGTTTGAGGAGAGGAGCTTGTGGTTGAAATTTCAAAGCATTCCTGTCATTATTTTGAGCAAAACTTCCGTACAATTTGGCATCATATAACAAATTTCCCAAGTAGTGTGCATTATCAGTTTGGAGCCACTTCAGTAGTTGGGTCAGCGATATTTCACTTTGGGTTTTCATAGCAAGAACAAGTTCCATTTTTCTTACTCAGTATGTACTTAGATTCCCACTGATTAATAAAAATGACTCAGTTATTCTGCTATTTTCTATGGTGTTCTGATTTGGGTGCTTGGACTTTAATTTTAGTTGTTGTTCTTGGTTCATGTTTTTGGTATTTACTGTTATTTTCCAACTAGGAATATTACACCCAGACTATGGGTCAAGTTAGTGTTGTATGAACCATCCCCCCCAATGATCAGGAGGTGGAACCATGTCCCGTCCGGATCCACCACCAATCCTTCGGCAAAATTGCGGATCCGAAAATCAGATCCATGGTTCTGCCATTTTTTAGTGATTCCTGGAAAATTGGATCCGTGGGGACCTAATCTGTTGTTCCGGTTTACTGATCCATCGTGGTTCGGGCATGTATATGTCATGAAACACGAGTAAATATGAGAGAAGGTGGACAATTCACATTGTTCCGTAAGACTTTTTTTTTTTCTTTTGGAAATTTTGAATTGCTATGTGAGGAACTACACTTTTCGAATACTCCCAAGGTGCCCCTTGATGCTCCCTAGACGCTTCTTAGATTCTCTCTATTGGTAATGTTAAATTCTTAAAGTGACATTCTCCTTTATCTTTCATTTCCATCCTTTTACTTAATTTTTTAACATAACCATGAAATGACTCAGGATGTTTGAGAGTGGTTCCAACCTCATCTGACTTCATATAGAGAAAATATAATTTCATATCCCATTCAAAATAGCATACTTAAAAATTTCCGAGATCAATGGGATTGTGGTGTTTCAATGGATTTATCATGTGTGAGGGCACATGATTGGCATTTAATCAAGAGCACTAAGCCCTATATGTACCCCAATGTTAGTGTTGTTGATTGTTGAACTCCTTTTTCATGGCCTTAGAAAAAATGTACCCTTCACTCAATTCAATCATTTATCATCCATGTTAATCTTTCTCTACCATATTATAAGGCTTGGATTAGGTTGTTTGATCAAAATTGGACAATGTTGACAAACATACCTAGAGATTGAAGTAAAGGCAAAGGCTAGAAAAGAGAAGAGGAATCTAGATTCTAGATGGTTGATGTTGGAATAATTAATCATTGATGTACCATGGATGCCATATATATATATATATATATATATTGATTTATGTAAAACTATGTAGGTTTTCATGTCTTCTACAACTAATTTAGTATTTTGGATGTTTCTTTTAAATATAAATGCAAAACAATACTATATATATATATATATATATATATATATATATATATATATATATATATATATATATATATATATATATATATATATATATATATATATTAGATGCTTTCGAGATGATTCGCTTCCTATATTTTTTGTAAATGATGCTTCTATGTCCCCGTTTTTTCCCCTCTTCGTGAAATGTTGGGTCAAATGCATACTGATGCCTACTCTTGTGGCACACACTACATAAGAGGTCTCTCAACCTCAAGATATTTCTGACATCATTCCCTACTTCATTGAGCTCTGACAGGGGGAAAAGACAATTCAATGTTCTTGATCAATTGTGACCGCCTCCCAGAAGGATCACGCCAATAGGTCCAAGTTTCTCTCTAAAAACAAAGAACTTTCCTTTCGATAAAGGCTTGGTAAGAATGTCAGTGATATAATCATAAGTGGAGATGTGATGGAGCCTCACTTCTCCTCTCTGCACCATATCCCGGATATCATGATACTTGATCTCAATATGCTTGGACTTATCATGAAACACAATATTTTCTACAAGATGAATCCCACTCTTATTGTCACGATATATAATTGTTTTGTCTGGAACTTGCTCAAATAGTTCCCCAAAATTATTTCTCCACCAAACTTCCTCATAGCTAGCCATGCTAGCAATAATGTACTTAGATTCAATTGTACTGAGTGCAACAAACTTCTGCTTTATGCTCATCCAAGAGATCACGGTAGATCCAAAGCTATAGAAACACCCAAAAGTTCTCTTTCTATCAATAGAGTTACTAGCCCAATCAACATCAATATATCCATGAAGTCTTACATTTTTAGTAGTGTATTTCAATCCTATATTGATAGCTCAATGAAATTATCTAAGTACATGTTTTGCATCAATCCAGTTGGTATGAAAGGGACCAGTCATGTGTTGAATTAAAGTGTTTACAATAAATCATATGTTAGGCCTAGTGTTTACCAAAAACATCAAAGCACCAATGAGTTGTCTATACTCTGTGGGATTTGCTAGAATGGGTCCTACAAATTTTCCACATAATTTCTTAAAGTTCATTTCCATAGGAGTATGCATGGACTTACATTCTACCATAGAAAATATTTCAAGAAGCTTAACAACATCTTTTCCTCGAGAAAGATAAATTTTACCAAGGCTTTGTCAGACCTCTAGACCCAAAAATTAATGCATCAAACCAAGGTTTTTCATTTCAAATTCAAAAGCTAACTCCCTCTTATATTGGAGGATAAGAGGTTCTCCTCCTATCAAGAATAAATCATCAACATACAATGCTAAAATTAAATGTATACCTTGGATTATATTGATGTAGAGGTTTGGGTATACATTACTTCTTTTGAAACCAAGCTTTATCGGGTATTTATCAATGCGAGCATACCAAGCTCTTGGAGCTTGATTCAACCCGTATAAGGCTTTCTACAGTTTGCATACATGAGTTTCCATATCATTCTCTTCAAATCCTTGTGGCTATTCCACAAATACCTCTTCCCTGAGGAAGCCATGTAAGAAATTATTTTCACATCCATTTGGTGAAGATTCCATCCCTGGTTAGTAGATAAGGCAACAACATATCAGACAGTATTATATCATGCTACAGGTGCAAAAATATCATCATAATCTATTCCCTCTTTCCAAGAGAAACCTATAGCTACAAATCTAGCCTTATATTTTTCAATACTACCTTTTGCACCATGTTTAATCTTAAACAACCATTTGGAAGTGACAACAAATTTACTTTGAGGTCTAGCAACCACTTCCCATACATTATTCATAATTATGGACTTGTATTCTTGAATCATGACATATTTCCAGACTTGTTCTTTTATAGCTTCTTCAAAGGTGCATGTTTCTGCCTAAATGATGTTGCTCATGGCAACGACATACCCTTGAAATTACTTGGCTTCTTACTTTCTCTGAAAGTTCCTCTTGGGGTAGCATGTTGTTCAACATCTTGCAAGGTATCTCACAACCATAGTTGTCTTTCTAGTAGGAGGATCATGAGGTGTAGGATCTAGAGGATCCATGGAACCCTGTAATATCCCAAACGAGATATTTCGACCAAATTTGCAGAAAATAGCTTAACTCAAAATTTCATCATAAAATCAACATTTTATTAACATAATATTTCCATGTAAAATAAAAAAAAGTAGATCACTGCAATCCATTAACACATTGAACAGAAAAATCTCATCTTTTTGTTATAATGGAAAAACTGGAGGTACATGCGTATCTGACCAAAATGGCTGAGATGGAAAGTTGAACTCCAATATAATCTACTGCACTGTACCAACCTCCGAACTGAATTGAAATGGAATTGCTAAGCTCACCTGTGAATTCAGGATGAATTCACCAAGGGGAGTTGGGAACTTTCCCAATCTCTCTCAATCACCCAAGGGTTTCCTTCCTGGGGCTACCATTGGAGTAGAGGATCAGGTTCTCAACCGCAAATACAAAAAAAATATCAAATCCAAGATATTCCCAAATGGCCTCCTCTTATTTTATGGATCTCATGGACCCTTCTAGAGCCTTCTATTTTATTTTTATTTTAATCATGTAGCACTTTCCCTTCTTACTTTCCAATTAGAATATTATTTTTAATGCAATAAAGAGTAAATCGCCCACCATGTCTCCTCAAGTCACTGAAACTCATGTCCAGCCATCCCATCATGTAGGTATTATTGTTCTGGTTCCAACGAGCTGTTACACTGAGGTGTTATATCACGTATTCCTCCGAGAATGCCACCTTGAGCATAATTTATTGAGTTAAGAGAAAAAAATATATTATTTTTCCAAAAAAAAATTGGAATGCACTAGAACGAAAGGAAAACTATGCGGATGATAGAATATACCAAGCAAATGCCACCGGTCCTCATAGAAACTCCTCAAAATTCCTCCAAAAAGTCCATGGGCTCACTGATGACACCAACCTATACCTATGACCTGTATGTTCCCAACTCTAGAAATCCATCCTAACCCTATCATAAGGAACACTAGAAAAATGAATATTACAAACCTCTACCCCAAGATTTCTTTCCCTCAATCAATCCAAAAATGTGGACTAGTCTGTTGACCTAATGCAATTGAGACCCAATTCCCAGACCCCATACAAACTATTGGGAGATGCGATGCCTCTATATCAACCCACCAGGAACAGGTCCCTAAATGCTCAAATCCCAGACTAATCTCTGACTAAATATTTCATCAATAAACTATCCTGGATCCCAATGCGAACAAGCATCAGTGCTCCATGGCTCTTTTTGTGCTATGACTCTCACTTGTAAGTTGCCCCACCAACTGCGTACCAACTCATCACCTCTCTCCAATCCAACTCTTGACTCAATCCAATGCTAACCCTACTCTCCTGAAGTCAGGGTGGAATACTAAAGAGTTGGCGACCTGTGTCCCACTGCCAATTGTAAACTATAGTATATTTCATGTCTAATGGTCCCTGCTCTGCTATGCTCCTAATTAAGAAGATTGTACCATCAATAGGAGACCAACTCATGATCTCTCGCCAATATAATGTATGGACACCTGTGCAAGGAGTATGTCTACTAAGCTAATATTGGTCCATGCTCAACTCCTGATGCTCTACCCAATCAACCAAAAAAATCTATTCAAAAAATCCTGCCACTCCCCATATAATGGATCTAGGTGGGAAAGTTGTGTTGTAGGCCCTGTCTATGTACCCCTCGAGAGGGTTTCTCCCTTAAAGTACTGCAACTCTTCTAAATCCCAATGCATCTACCTGCACCTCAACAGTGGTTTAGCTCAAATATGGATGCACCACCATCTTTGTAAGTTTCCCCACCAACTGCATACCAAATCATCACCTCTCTCCAATCCAACTCTTGACTCAATCCAATGCTAACCCTGATCTCCTGAAGTCGGGGTGGAATATTGAAGAGTTGTCAACCTGTGTCTCACTGCCAACTATAAACTGTAGTATATTTCATGTCTAAGGGTCCCTGCTCCGCTATGCTCCTAATTAAGAAGATTGTACCATCAATAGGAGACCAATTCATTATCTCTCGCCAATATAATGTATGGAAACCTGTGCAAGGAGTATATCTACTAAGCTAATATTGGTCCATGCTCAACTCCTGATGCTCTACCTGGTCAACTAGGTGGGAAAGTTGTGTTGCAGGCCCTATCTATGTACCCCTAGAGAGGGTTACTCCCTGAAAGTACTGCAAATCTTCTAAATCCCAGTGCATCTACCTGCACCTCAACAATGGGTCAGCTCAAATATGGATGCACCACCATCTCCCACATCTCCTCTCTCTCCTGATCAAGAATTCCATGCTCCTGGTATCTACGAGACTCCCGCAGAACTATCGTATCGACCTCCAACACCTCCTGAGGATGTGTCTGAAACTACTGTCACCCTACTAGATGTCCATACATCGGTCTATTCCTCATCAATCACTGACCCCAAAGGTGGCCGCCCAGCCTCCTCCATCATGGCCTCAATAAGAACCCCCAACTGGCTCCCCCAAAAAGGCTCATCATACCTATTATGCACATCCTCCTCCTCGATTAACTTGTGCTCCACTGTATGCTGCTCACATTGAATCATCATGGGTGACTCATCATCCTAAATGCCTCTCATTGGGTGCATTGAATACTCACTACACAAATCTGGTCTACTATCAACAACTCTACGTGACTCATACTCCTCAGCAACATCCTCGTACGAACCCATGGACTCATCCAAAGAAGATTCCTCCTCTTGACATACAGAAGAAATGTCATCCCAATCTACCTCCGCATCTCTCAAGCATGAGTGGTCATTTCCCCAGGGTTCTTTGCAGATGAAGCAAAGACCACTCCTCCTTAACTCATTCCTGCTACACGGTCTATAAATCTTGAGCATCTCCTCCCTGGTCAAACTATCTCTAATATTCTGCTCAACCAACCTTTCGGCTAGCTCATAAGCAGTAGGTGAGACCAACTGTTCTCTCCTCCAAATGGTCAACAATCTAACCCGCAAATCCCTGCAAATGCATCACGATCTCCCATAACTGATAACAAAATGGGCAACATGTTTGTTCTAACTGAATCAGGGTGATCTTTCCTAATGTTAAAGAAACATTAGAACATCTGACGGACCAATTCATCACACCCCAAATCAATCATTATTTCATACGTTCTGAAGATGGCCATACCTCCTAAAATCTCAAGCTTCTTCCCAAAGGTAGAGCCTGCATTGTTTTCCAAGTCTTGGAAAGTCTCTACTATCAATATAAAAATTCTCCTAATAACATCATCATTATATGGAGCTATAAGTGCGATCAACCTCATTATGTTACCAAGGCATGATGGAACTACAAGTTTGAACCTTCACAAGGTTCTTCCAAGAACTTGGGTTGTATAAGAGCAAGCATAGCTGGTTTTAGAGCCTAAATTAGTTTATTTCCTTCTAACTGGTTCACTTCAGAGAGGAGTGCATTCAATTCATCCAGTTTGAATAGGGCTTTCACTGTGATCCTTATGTGTTTCAAATCTTTCCTAAGTGAAAATATTTGGTGCCCTATTTCCTACCTCTTCTGCAAATTTTTCAGCATTACTTGCTGGAGAAGACTATGGATCCCTCTCGAGAATGGTCTACTGTTCTGTGTAGGCTTTTTGTCCATATTGTAGTTCACTGAGGTATTTTTATTTTGACTTACGAGATATTTTAAATACTCCATTATAAAGTGTACTAGTAATGGACTCCCTATAATACCACAGCCCAGACAATCAACACCGAGAACTCCTCACTTGTTATGCCAAATATTATGTCAAATATACAACAATAACACTTCCAAACTTGACACAACAAGGCTCTCATAGTTTACTATTAATTTCTGAGTTTTTGGGGAGTTCTCAGTGAGAAATTTTGTCAAGAGGTTTGCAATATTACTGTTGTATGTGTGTCCAAACCCAAATACATAGGGGTAAATGTGCTTTACAAAAAAATATTAAACAATAATTATTGACAAGAAACTACTCACAACTGAAGCATCACTGCTATTATTCTTGCAGTATTAAACACACCCAGGTATACTTTAAACAACAAATAATTGACGTGCGAAAGGAAAATTAATGCAAAACGTGATTAAGACACTGATTTCTATGATGCTTGGAGATCGTACCTCGACACCTTCTCGGCCTATTGAACAATATACCAATAGCTCTATCTCTTGCCCCTCATAGTACACCAACCTCTGTCTTTGCTCATTATTTATGTGCAACGTGTTCAATTGACTGATCAACTATGATACCCCACTCTACAACATACTCCCTACCTCCACGAGCTTGTCTTTCACACACAAGTAGCACATACACAGTTTTTTTTTTTAACGAAAATTCATTCAACGCAGCACTTTAAATTTTTGACCTACAATTCAAACTTCAGGTAAATAAGGGTACGAGACCCACTTCAACTAGCATGTTGATCATTTTATTTTTAATGATTTAGTTTGCAGGGAGATGAGAAAATAGATGTGCTATGGATGAAGATACCAAACCAGAATACCACCAACTGTGTATTAAAACTTCAGCAGAGCGGTATTATATATTCTTCCCTCAAAATAAAGAGATTTCTGCTAAGAAATAAGCCAGTCACTAGCATATTTTTTCTAACAATAATGAGAGTCTTAAAGCGCTTCGAAAACATATACAATTTCACCTTAAAAGATGCTCAAATATACCCAGTTACACTTGGCTGAAGATGTGGCTACATCCTTCTTAACACTAGACTTCTGCTACATGAACATATTACATGTTCAGAAGGGGAGAATAATCTTAGTTCTGCATAGACATTGGCTTAGTTCCCACTCATAGACACCCAACAACATGAATGAGTCAATTTCTTTAGTCAGTAATGGAGCGCAATTTTCCCAGTAATTTTGGAAATGAGAACCGTAACTTTCTTCTTCAATATAGTGTGAATGGGAGTAACTTATATTATGGCTGTTGTGGGAAAAATTACTAATGGAAGAGAAAATTGATCATGTAAATTTAGTGGATATAAATGCTCTTGAATATTAAAGAATTAATCATTCGGTTAAGTTTAGAAGTAGTTCTAAATTAGTTAGCAATCAGTTTCCAGATTCAGTTTATGCATAACTGTTTCGGACTTGTATAAATATACATTTCTCCTTTTAATAAATGTGTATGTAGTTCCGTTGTGCTCTGCCATTCTCTGTTGTCTCCTTTGTTAATTTGACATGGTATCGGAGCACAGAGCTGATCTTGTTGATTTGTTAATTCTATTTTTCTGTTTGTTGTTTGATCGTTGGAGTAGCAGAGACAGAGATCAGGGCACAAGAGGATTTTGACTAGAAAACCTTGAAAGAAGAGGGTTGTCGCCTTGCACGCTGGTGTGAAAGACCTCCGACGAATATTTTAGAGGATACGTAGCAGCGTTGCCGCCACGCGTTTCTCCTTTGTGTGTTTGGGTGTGTAGCTGGGACTGTTTGTTTGTCTTGTCCTATCGTCACCGCCACCGTGTGTACAATCAAATCTTCATGCTGTTGGGTGAGCCCATAGTGTTCGCTCTCTTTGAACCTGTAATTTTTTGAATTCTGTAAGATATTACTGGTCTTAGAACCGAAAATATTTATTTCAATTTCGCTTTCCTCTGCTGTAAGTCGAGAGATTCGACGCATTTATTCGATGCATTTATGTAAAATTGCATGCTAAAGTTCGATTCATATTCGATGTCTGAACCTACAGTTGCAATGTGCCATACATCGCAGCATGTTGGTTCCTGCGTTTCTCCTTCTGCTTCATTCTTTCCCGAGCCCTTTCTCTTGCCTTTTCCCTAAGCTCCTTTCTACGAAAAGCATTGGCTCTTTCTCTTGTGATGCGGTTGGAAACCACGGAGATTTTTACCAGGGACCTCGGTTCTCTCTTTTCTCCCTGAATGATGGAGTCTCTATTGTTGCTTTCGGTGGTCGTTGCTGTGGAGCACTTTTGGCCTACACAGGTTTTTGCTGTTAAGATTTGTTTACAGAGATTCACAAAACAATCTCCTCTGCCAGTGTTTGCAATATTCTCGTTTGGAAAATTCTCAAGGTCTCCTCTTTGATGACAAGAAAGAGAGACAGCGGCCCTGTTTGAATCTGCATATTGGGAATTGTGCGAACTGGAGAGGGAAGAGAGTTGAATTAACTCCCGAACCACAGCCTGGGAATTTTCAATGAGCCATTCGACAAATATACTCGGTTGGTCGAATCCAAGCCTTTCTTGGACGCAAAATAACTTAATAGCTGTTCCAACAGATAATCTTATTCTTCTGTCTCTCGGTCCTTTTGATGTAAGTACCTTTGTGTGTCGATGCTCGCATGATCTGCGTTGAATACCAACGTTTGGAATCTGTGGGTTTTGGGAAGAATCTGCATTGTAGAGGTAACTACCTGCATTTAGAGACGTGATCAAACCAGCCGGTGAAGGTGAAATCACCGGTGGTCAATACGCGATTGGAGCGAGTGTAGAGGCTTCTCCATTTTGACATGACCGAATGCCATTGGAACGGACAATTATGTAAGTCAAAAATCAATTGCTAAATCTGTAAGTTAAAACAAAGTTTGTGAAAAAGGTTTACTCAAAAGAGCGCTGAAGGGGGCTGCAATTTTTAAAAGATATTTTTAAGTTTTTGGAGGAATTAATTGAATTTGAATACGGTTGAGGAATGGAATCATGTTTTTTTGTGGTTCATTTAAAATCCTAAGAGTGAAAAAGTGAAAGTGTGAGAAAGTGAAAATGTGAAAGCCTTGTTAAATTTTGGAAGTTTTTGGAAGCAGTGTTTGATGCATATGTAGACTTGTTTGTTTGTGGAAGTCAAGCAACAAGGTCATGGGAAAAGCCAAGAGGCTAAAGCATAAACAAAAGACGTTCGAAATCCTTTTAGATCTCGAAATAAATAGGCAAAAAGACGCTTATGCATTAAAATGCATAAAAGAATCAGTAGATGAAAGTATACTTCCCTTAATTTTAGATGCCAAGACAGCCAAGGAGGCTTGGGATACCCTTGAGAGATGTTTTGGTGAAGGTGGATCTGTAGCAGCATATCCAAAACGAGATGAAGAGTTTGTTGAATCCCACTGTGCTCAGTCACGGGTGGATGAAGAATGCGAAGAAAGTGCAGAAGCAGCAGAGAGAGAGCACGAAGATGTTTGTGAACCCCACTGTACACAGTTACAAGTGGACGAAGATTTGTTGATACCAGCAACATGGATTGCTGATGAAGATTTGGTGATTCCAGCAACAGAGCTTGCTGACGAAAGTTTGGTGATTCCAGCAACAGAGCTTGCTGATGAAAGTTTGATGAAACCAGCAACACAGTTTGCTGATGATGACTTTTTGATTCCAGCAACACAGCTTGCTGATGATGAGATGATGAATCCAACAATGCAACTTGCTGATGAAAATTTGATGGTTGATGTTAACTTTGATCATGAATTTTTGACTAATGATGACTGGTTGCAGATGATGCAACAAAAATATGATATTGACATGATGTTATTTGGTGAGATTTCCTCACTGCAGTTAGTCGAAGACAATCTGTTCGCAGCATTACAGGTTAGTGGAAAAGAGACAGAGACAGAAGCAAAGAAAGAAGTCTGCAAAGAAAAAGCAGAAACAGAGAAAGATGCAGAGGCAGAGAAGGAAGCGCAACATCAGAAAGTTCTCACTGCAGAGCAGAAGGAAATAGAGATAGAGGCAGAAATAGAGAAATAATCGCAACAGGAGAAAGCTCTCATTGCAGAGCAGAAAGACCAGAACCAATGTCATTCTGAAAATATTTTGGATTCTGATATTGATTTCCAATGTGCAGGTACACAAAATGATTATGAAGAAGAGTTAAAGTTTATTGAAACATGGCTTGCAACACCATGTCTGGATGAGATCTACACAGAAGATGTAGAAATGAATGTTGAAGATGACATGCATGATGAACATGTCAATGAAATTTTCATGCATTGGAGTTTTGAAGAAATAAGACATTATTCTAGTATTATGTTGCAGTAGATTGATCATGAAAACCATAAAATGGAAGACAATATGTGGCAGCAGCCCGCATTTCTTGAAGATGTCCAGGACATGCTTAGACAACCTGGAATAGTAAAAGACCTGCACCAGCAAATGAAAAGTCTAAAGTTTGAACAATACAATAAGACGAATATGAGGAAACAATTTAGAGGCTACAGAATTTGGAAGAAAAGAAGAAGAAAACCAAATCTAGTTGAAAGTCAAGAGACTTCTCTCTGACTTCGGAAATATAGAATGAATTTCAATGTCAAAATTTAGGAACAAAATAATGTAACCCTCAAGATTAAGAGGGGGTGTTAAAGAATTAATCATTCGGTTAAGTTTAGAAGTAGTTCTAGTTAAGTTAGCAATCAGTTTCCAGATTCAGTTTATGCATAATTGTTTCTGACTTGTATAAATATACATTTCTCCTTTCAATAAATGCGTATGTAGTTTTGTTGTGCTCTACCATTCTCTGTTGTCTCCTTTGTTAATTTGACATTGACCCACCATGAATTTCTCGGGGAAGAAGAAATACACTTAGGGATATTAAGATCACATCCTGCCAAATGATGCAGAATATTCCCACGCTCATGAAATGTGCTTGCGACTTCCAAATTTTATAATACCTAACCGTCGGTGATTCGATTTGGTTCTGATGGCTAGGTCACTTTGACCGTGTTCTATGGTGTTCCCCAGGGTGATCTGGATAACTTCCCAATACACCCTCCGAACACTCAGATCACTAGCAGCATGCAAATCGACCCTTCAACATGTACTTGGTCCCTTTTCTTTTACCAATGAAATTCAATCCGCATCCCTCCAACATGCTCATAAATTTGCTCAGTCACAGATGGAATTTCATCCTGGCGGCAGTGGGTATTTACACGCCAAGAATGTGTGGAATTTCTTCGCAGATAAATTTGGTCCCTATTTAATAATAAAAACTGCCCCCTCACCTAATGTAGAATAATTGGGCCTCAGATGTGTCGCATACATATATTATGCAGGAAATATTTGTGTGAGGTATTTTTTCAGTTACTTAATAAAATGGGACAAAATGGATCAACAACAAACAAAATTTTCCGAAAACGTTATTTCTTATCTAGCACCGATATAATTTCTGCAGTAAAATTTCACTCTGGAAAATAGCATAAATCTTCAATCTTTCACTGATGTTGATCTGCAGCAAAACCCTCAGGCTAAGACAAGGCTGAAGTTCTAATACCACTGTTATATCTCAAACCCGACAATTTGATCAAATTTGCAGGAAATTGTTTAATCTAAAATTTCACAAAATATTTCTATGTAAACAAAAATCAAGTAGATCATTGCAATCCATTAACACATTGAACAAGAAAAATGTTAGCTTTTTATTATAATGTGCAAAATGGAGTTACAATTGCTGAGATGGAAAGTTGGGCTCCAATATAATATGTTGCATTGTACTGACCTTTGAACTAGACTGAAATGGCACTGCTAAGCTGACTTTTGAATTTACGACGAATTCACTAAGGGGATTTGAGCACTTGCCCAATCTCTCTCAATCACCTACAGGTTTCCATCCTAGGACTACCAATGGAGTAGAGAACCAGGTTCTCAACCTCACATTCAAGAAAATATATCAAATCCAAGATATTCACCATTGGACTCTTCCTCTTCTTTTATAAATATCATGGACCTCTCTAGAGCCTTCTATTTTATTATTATTTTAATCATGGAACAATTTTCCTTCTTATTTTCCAATTAGAATATTCTTTCAAATTCGAGAAAGAGTAAATCGGCCACCATGTCTCTTCATGTCACTGAAACTCATGTACAAATATCCCATCATGTAGGCATTCTTGTTTTTATTCCAACCAGCTATTACACGAAGGTGTTCTATCACTTATTCCTCTCGGAATGCCACTTTAGCGTAATTAATTGAGTTAAGGTAAAAAAAAACTCATTTTCCAAAAGTTGTATGCATTGGAATGAAAGGCAAACTATGCAGATTATGGAATATACCAAGAGAATTCCACCAGTCCTCATAGAAACTCCTCAAAATTCCTCCAAAAATTCCCTGGGCTTGCTGATGACACCAACCTATACCTATGATCTGTTTTCTCCCAACTCAGGAAGTCCATCCTAAAATAGTCATAAGGAACACCAGAAAAAGGAATATTAAAAACTCATTGGATTATCAAAAAAATCATTCTCAGCTTCTGGTTTAGACTGAAATGCAAACTCTTTTTCATTAACAGCTTTTCTTTTAGCAATGGCGATAGGAGGAGAGTCTCTTACTTTTTTAAGAGTTGCATTATCATAATAACCAACAAACGTACCTTTCTTACCTGAAGCTTCAAGTTTTTTCCTTTTCTCTTTTCGCACATGGAAGTATACAAGACAACCAAATATTCTCAGATGACTCACTTCACTCTTTTTACCAGTGAAGACTTCTTTAAGAGTCTTATTGTCTAAGGCCCAGTGAGGAGTTATGTTTTGCACATAAACAATTTTATTTACAACTTCTCCCCACAGAAAATTTGGTGCCTTTTGATCATGCAACATGGCTTTTACTTCTTCCATCATGGTTATATTCTTCCTCTTAGCCACACCATTTTTTTGTGGATTGTATGGTAAAATGGTTTCTTTCTTTATTCCTACGTCTTTGCAAATATCATTAAAACCATTAGAGGTGAACTCCCCCCCATTATAAGATATAAAATATTAGATCCACTTTCTAGATTGATTTTCAAAATAGCCTTGAAATATCTAAACACGTCAAATGTTTCCTTTTTTTTTCAAAAATAATATCCATGTCTTGCGAGAAAAATCATCAACAAAAATCATGAAATACAAGTAGCCACCAAGATAAGTAAAAACCATACATCCACATAAATCAGAATGTATGAGCTGAAGTCCCTGTCTATTTTTTATATTTCTTTAAGGGAATGGTCATGCTGGTTGCAACCTTATACACACACAAAATTTAATGATAAAATCCCTTAATCCCACAAGGTATGGTCTGGTGGAAAAACTAAGAGATTAGGATGCCACCTATTCCCAACTCTATATGTTTAATCTCTTCTAGGAAAGCTAAGGGGATGCCCCTAAATGAAAAGCTAAGTTAAAAGTGATATGAGGTTTCTAGGAGATGTCAAGGTCAATTATGATTACTTGATATTATGAGAAATATAATGAGCAATATCAAATGAAATATACTTCAATAACCATCAACACATAAATAAAATATTTGAATATAAAACTAATGCCTTCAATAATGCTTCAAAATAAATAATACTTGCTCTAGAAATGAAATGTTTCAAATCGAAACATAAATAACCCTGTCAATCAAATAGATGTTAGAAAAAAATGATATCACTTGCAAGATATAAAATTGGTCTTACAGAAATGCTTTCAAAATATAACCATTCGTGATTCTAAATCATGCAAAGAAGAAATGAAAATAACTTGCAATGTGAAATAAGCTAAAGTTTTACTTGCACAAAAGGATATTACACTTGCTGAATAAGATATTTCAAAATGATCAATTCAAAACATTTTCATCATGACAAGCATATATTAATTGCAACTAAAATAGCTTGAAAATTAAAGTGAATTAAGATGGAATGCACTTAACTATATCTTGTTTACTTTTATGCCAAATTCCTACTCTAAGTGAGATATCTTCCTCTTGAACTCTTGCCAAAGGGTAAAAATTGGGGCGACTGTAAGAAAAAGGGGTTGAGAATACAATGGTGTCACAAATGATATCTTTCCCCTGAGCCTTATTAGCTACCATCTACCTTCATTCCTACAAGGGAACAAACCACCTCCATAACTCAAAGGTCACACACTCTTTATCTTACTTCGTACCAATTGGAAGAATTTTCCAAGAAAGTATTTTCCCTATGATGTCTATCAACCAAGCTTATGTTTGGAGATTAATTGACTTAAAATGAAAACTATGCTAAAAATTCCTAAATGTAGTGCAAGTAAATTTTCACAAGAGATATCTGCAATGCTTCAAAATAATAGAAATGAAATGATGTTAAACGTAAATTGAAAATGTAACTTCAATTGGAAAAGGAAAGTAAATTGAAAGTGAATTAAAGTGACGCAAGTAAGTTTTCTTTGCAAAATAGGAATTTCCTGAAGTAAATGGAAATGCTCACAATGATATAACTTCAAATTTGTACAAGACACATAAACTTAAGCTTCATGGAATTGTAAATTTCTCCAAGTAAATGCTTTAGTAGATGATATGCCAATGAACTTAAGAAAAAATTAAATGATATGGAGCCAAGAATACAATGCTTTCATGTAAAGTATGTTTGAAAAATAGTGAGAAAAAATAACAAATGAGCTTATAATTAGGCAATTGTATCCCAAAGAAAGAAAATTGTTAAGCACCTAAATTAAACTTTCCACATAACTTCAAATACTTGCATGTACGAAATAATTTCTCTAAAGAAAAATATCAACTTTTACTTGAAAGCAAGAATGAAATGCAAAGCATCAAATGAAACTTGTAGCAAAACTTAACTTGGAGATCAAAATGTGATGGTGAGGCTATGTTAATTTTAGAGCATGAAAATAGCTAAAATTAAAGTTATAAAATATGTAAAATTAATCCACCTACACAAAATCCTCCTTCTAAAAGAGGAGAAAGGATGCCTTGGGTAAACCGAGTCTCCCACAAGAAAAAAAAATATCTTTTATCAACATAATACAATGGACTTAAAGCCTGTTAGAGGGATTTCCAAAAGATGAAGGGAAATTGTACAAGATTTAGAGCTATAAATAGCTATTTTTTGCCTCCAAACATTAGCAACCTAAAAGGCCAAATAAACCTTTCTAAAATATGAAAATTACAATATCCACAAAGGCCTATGTCCTAACTTTCTTTGCAGATCCTTCTAGTGTCCACAACCTTCTTAAAATAAAACTTGGATGCTTTAGATTTCCTACATGAAAACTACTTAGATTCACAATGGTATTTCCTCAAGGTACTCATGTCAAAACTCCAACCATGTGTTGCAAAACTAAGAAAAATTTTGTGTAAAAGAGCATGTACGTATAGTACAAAATAATATACAAAACCAAATCAAGTGATGGAAGTGAACCCCATCACTTTCCTAGCTTGGGAAATTCTCTTAAATAGATAAATAAATCAATGAAAGCGTAATTTTTTAAAGAGATTTGAATTATGACGTATTTTCTTATATACAAGTTATGTCCAACAAAATCTTTGCAAAAATCACTTCGTAAGATGAACTATGGAATTCAAAGAACCAATGAGAGTTCCTTGGATAATGTATCGAGAGTGGGTCTCTCCAAAGAATTCCCTCACGCTTGATATTTGATCCAACAATATTTTCCTCTACAAAACTTCAATCAAACATTAGTCCCATATAGATATAGAAAATAAGAAATGATAAGAAAACTTCAAAAATTTATTGGAAAATAGCTATAAATTTATACACCTAGGGCATATTTCTAAATCAATTGACAATGCAAGATAGATTTACATTAAAAAATATACAAGATCATATGGAAATAACATAAATCAAAGCATGAGTAAAAGAAATTAATTATTATACCAATATTGAGCCAATCATCATACTCCAATGGAACAAAAACTCATGAATGAACATCAAATTATTTTATTGCAATTGAGAACAAGTGTACATAAGATCTGAGCTTCCCCAAGAAAAATAGCTCATAAAAATCGATTCAAATGAGAGCACAAAACTCTATTATAGAGAGAAATGGGAGTAAATCCCAATGTAGCAACCAAGTGACAAATGGCCATGGAGAAGATCCCAAGGGAGGAAATTGAACTCCAAGTGTGAGGACTCCAAGAAATCAAATTCCATAGGTGGTACCTGTTGAAAAGTGTAACTAGGTTCAGTCTTCATAATGACTTGTAATTATGATTTTATGTAATGAAGAATACAAAGGAAAATAAAATGTATTATGTTTCTTGCTCCATAGGTTTCATGAGCAATAAGTTTTTATTATAGGTCAAAGACTTCTTCTTGATGTCTTTAAGAATTTGTCATCTTTTCATAAAGATAATTAGAGTAATGTAAATAAAGTCATGTTACACGTGTAAAAGACACATCATCTATGTAAAATTTTCACTCAAAGATATTTTCACTATGGCTCTCCATGTTGGCTTAAATATTGATGGATTACTCCTTGGAAGAAGTTGGTCTCACTCCTATATATCATGTCGGCCCAAATGGAGAGGAACAATCACTATATAAGGGTGACTCGAACTCATTGTAACATCATAAACTTCGCTTATGTATGCAATAGGAAGTGAGGATTGCAGTGTGTGAAGAGTAAGGGTAATACAATGTAGAAGGAAGGATAAAATGTGTGCGAGAGTGAGGAAAATTTTGTGTAAGGGTCTCCCTCTCTGTTTCGGTGATAGGTCTGCACCTATACCTATATCATATGGAAATATTTCTTAGGCTATCGAAAGGGTAGAAGGGTTCTTAAATAATTCTAGGAGGCTGAAGGGAGGAGGCACTTTGTCAAGGGCAGCAAAGTAGAGACCGATCTTCTCTAGGTGGTAATGCAGAATAGTGTAAGAAAGGAGGACATATTAAGAAAGATGAGTAGAGCAAGAGATAGTGACAAGTGTCTTGGAGGAATGCTTGTGTCTATTGTCTTTGTCAAGGGTCTTGGTATTTGTCAATTGAAGCATCTATAAGAAGATATTTGTGGTTTTCCCCTTCAAGAGGAGGGGCTTTGGCCCTAACTTGCAGCCTACATATTGTGTCACTGTTTTTATTGTTTCAATAAAATTTTTATGTATATCTCATCATAATAATAAGAAATGAAGATAAAATAAGCAAAAGAATAACACAAGAAGTTATCAATTAAGAGAATTGAATTAATCATCACCCTATTTCATTCTCAACATGGTATCAAAACTATGGTGCTAAAGTTAAGGAATCACATCTAATCCAAGAGACACTCAAGGATCAGTTTTCAAGAATGGCATTTAAGCAAGTCGAAGTTTGTCAAAGCAACCGTACATCAAATTTTCAGATCATCGAGTTCAATTACAATTTCGATATCTTTAAAGAGAATGTATCATGTCATTCTCTGATATAAATCTCAACACAGATTGGAGCTTAGAACTTGAGCAAATTTTTGACACGACAGTGAAATACCCTCACTGTTTCAACACTATAACATTGTGAATTTTTCCCGGTATAGTTCAAATGGTTTAATACAGATCAAATTCTCTAAGATTTTCGGAGGTATTCCTAAGAACACATTTCTGACTCCGCATTCTCGGTGATGATACAGTAAGACATTCTCAGATCAATTTCATACAACTCAGACATCATCTCAAATTCAGTGTAATTTTAGTGACTGAAGTTTTGAATGAAAGTATCTATGTCTAGGTGGTATCTCTACCATTTTCAGTGCACACACAATGATCAAGTTTGGACAAAGATACATTAAGATATAGTTTGGTGATATGGTGAAAACCATGGTTCGGTGAAGAGACATACACTCTCAGTGCTACTACAACTAAAGGTATTTTCATTATCTGCAAAGGTTATAAGACAAGTTCTCTCTCATTGAATCAAGAACCACTTCTTTATCCTTAAAGAAGATCATCTGAGGAAACATCAAATTATCCTCAACAATCACCATCAACAAAGGCAGACAGATCTAAAGGATCAACCTCCTTTACTAAAGAGGGGTTTTCATTTGGAAGAAGTTCATCCAAAAGGATGCACAAATACATCTTCTTCAAAGTGATCAAAGTTGAATTTCATCTTCACTTGTCAAGTGAGTATATTTAATTATATAAACAAATTTAATAAAATGACTTCGTATTTGCAAGGAGATCTATAAGCTGGTTGGGTCATCAAATTTTCTTGCATGTAAAAAGGAGGATAAACGTATTCCTCGAAGGAAGTGAAGTCATTGATCATATCTATGGAAAAATATCAAAAGGGTCCAACACTATCTAAATACATGTAAAAGTATCAAAGGGCTGAAATTATTCTTATGAAATAAGTCAAAGGTTCTCTCATCCCTATGTAGTGGAAGTGGAGACATCAAAGAAAATATATGATAAGCTATAAGATATATTCTCTAAAGATGTAGTAAAGAAGGACATATAGAATCTCGATTAGGAGATCTGGGAGAAATGATAAAAGGATAATCATGAATATTCTGGCGTGCAAGGTAACAAATGTCCAATGGGACAAGAATTTACCCCATATAACAAATTGTGACTTCTATGCTAGATAGAAGAAGACAAGTTGAGGGTAAGTTAAAGGACTCAAACATTACAAGAATAAAGCTCATACCACTAGAAAGGATGAAGGAAGACGAAGAAAGAAATTCAAGGAAAGAGGGAGTAAAAAATATTTACTATGGTTAAGATAGTCTCTCTCACAAAAAGTTGTTTTCATGGCTCCTAAATCCTATTTAGGATATGGATACAATAAATAATAAGATACAGTGTGAAATCATGTAAACATTAGCAGCAAGATCTCATGACATCACCATGTGGAATCATGTGGACAAGAGGAACTAAATTCATGGCAATCAAATATGAAGGATATAGCTCTTGGTAACCTCATTGGAAGGAAGAAGTCATTCAGGGAAAGTCTCATCATACATTAAAAGGAAACATTTGCCCAGATAAGGACATTCAAGATCCTCAATATTGTCTAATGGAATCCTCATCAAATTTTTCGTTGATCTAGAGATAAATCAAGTGTTTCATCAGGAACTAAAACTTGTGGAGTATGATGACATAAGAAGATGAAGAAAATCAAGGGATTGAAGACACTTCAATCAAGGAAGCTGCTAAAAGAATATTAGATGACCTGAAGGTAAATGAGGTATGTATTCTTATATATAATATTATAATGTCATGTCGTATGGCTGCAAGTAATATTGATCACTACTTCTATCCTAAGAAGCATGATCATAGGAAAGGGATATCCTCCTCTAAGAATATTCCAAAAGGCATGGTTCACACTAGATGAAATCAACATAATATATTCTCATATAAAGTATGAGCTGATTCTCAACTATTAGGGAACTCTGGTTGGGATCTCTTGGGGATAAAATTTTGTGGAGAAAGAAAGGAAGAGGTCGTGGGAAGTGCTACCATGATAAAAGGTAGTCAACATTCAAGGAAACCAAGAGGAATTAACTAGGAAATCTCTTGGGAAGATATGTAGACTCTGATAAAAGTCTTGAAAAGATGGAGACCCTTGACAATACATATCTTTAGGAGATGTGTCAATCTATATGGAGGATGATGATGCCTACAAGAAGATGTCATGATGAAATATCATCACTAAGGTAATATTTTATTTAATTATTCATATTTATAGTTGTATAATATCTGGATGAGCTTATGTAGGGCTACCAAAGGGAAGTATATGTATTCCACAATTGATAACAATATGTTAGGATGAAATATCCTTGGAATAAATATGGTATAAATAAAAGCAACATGACGTGAAGCTAGACCGTATGAGAATTTTGATGGATCACTTTCTGATGGAATGAATACATGACTCATAAATGAAAGTGATGAAATATCTGTGCCCTATGAAGAGATCCCAAAGATGAAGACTCATTAAAAAATAAATTCATGACATCGAAGGAAGGAGTTCTTCTGAATAGTTGGATGTCCCATTATTTTCCTAAAGAGATGTTGCACGTCCCTGGTTAAGAGGGAGCCTGGAAATAAGTTTCTTACTTGAAAGAAACTTTGTAATTCCTAAGCCGAGAGGGACCTTAGGCACATTCCTTGTATAAGAATGAGTGCATATTTCCTCCCTTGTTTATAGGGAGAGATAGACAGGTCATTTTGGAAAGAAAAAATGGAGGATTGGGTAATCATATGGCATCCAAAAATCTCTGAGGATGTATTAGGGAATCAAAGAGAAGAGTATTCGTGGAAGGACCGATATTCTTTGAGGACTAGCAATACAATAGTAAGAATAGTCCTAATGGACATATCTTGAGTGAATCTGGGTGGGATATGATCCAAGAGAGACAATGATGATCATGTCTACTCATCATTGGTCTCACCAGTATTGTAGCTAAAATATATCATGGAGAGATGGAGTTGTTATTCAAGGCCTTGCACTATGACAATGTTGGTTGATATGATGCTATACAAATGGGTTACAAATCTGACTCTTCTTATGAGATCCCTTTAGATTGAGAATGACCAAGTACCATTATGAATACCTCCCTAGTTAAGAGGGAGTGTTGAAAAGTGTAACTAGGTTCGGTCTTCATAATGACTTGTAATTATGATTTTATGTTATGAAGAAAACAAAGGAAAAAAAAATGTATTATGTTGCTTGCTTCATGGTTTTCATGAGCAATAATTTTTTATTATAGGTCAAAGACTTCTTCTTGATTTATTTAGGAATTTGTCATATTTTCATAAAGATAATTATATCCATGTAAATAAAGTCATGTTACATGTGTACAAGACACATTATCTATGTAAAAGTTTCACTCCAAGATATTGTTACTATGGCTCTCAACGTCGGCTTAAATGTTGATGGATTACTCCTTGGAAGAAGTCAACCTCACTCCTATAGATCATGTTGGCACAAATGGAGAGGAGAAACCACTATATAAGTGTGACTCGAACTCATTGTAACATCATCAAATTCATATCTGCCTGCAATAGGAAGTTCAGATTGCAATGTCTGAGGAGTAAGGGTAATACAACATAGAAGGAAGGCTACAAGGTGTGTGAGGTTGAGGAAAAGTTTACGTAAGGTTATCCCTCTCTATTTCAATGATAGGCCTGCACCTATACCTATGTCATCTCAATGAATACCAAGGGCTAATTCTGTGCATATGGATATTTTTCTTGGGCTATTGAAAGGGTAGAAGGGTGTTTAAAGAAGGTTAAAGAAGAGGACTATAGGAGGTCAAAGGGAGGAGGAACTTTGTCAAGGGCAACGAAGTAGAGACCAAGTTTCTCTAGGCGGCAGTGCAGAATAGTGCAAGAAAGGAGGAAAGATTAAGAAAGTTGAGAAGAAAATAGATAGTGACAAGTGTCTTGGAGGAATACTTGTGTCTAGTGTCTTTGTCAAGGGTCTTGGTATTCGTTATAAGAACAAATTTGCAGGTTTTCCCCTCAAGAGGAGGTTTTTCCCCTTTCTTGCAACCTACATATTGTGTCATTATTCTTATTGTTTTGGTAAATTTTTGATGTAATTCTCATTGTAATAATAAGAAACGAAGATAAAATAAGCTAAAGAATAACACAAGCAATTATCAAGTAAGATATTTGAATTAATCATTGCCCTATTAAATTCTCAACAATACCAAGTTATCCTCAAGAAAAAATGAATTCTCCATGTGTGTATACAAGAAAACCCAAGTGTGAACCAATCAAGGAGCTAACTCAAGTCAAAATTTGTGACCAAACCATGAGATGACACCTCATGTTCATGCTTCCAATGTGTTCAACATAAATCTCCTTGGGAATTGCGTTGAACCTCCTTGAGGATGCCAAGTGTGAGAGATAATGTGAGTGAAGTGGAGATAAGTCTCCAGTAAATCCTCCATCAAATATTTCATCCAATCCATGAGATATTCCAAAATGTGCATTAACTCCTCAAGAAATTCATTTTCCATGTCAACAATTGCTTCATTAATGCCAAAAAAATTAATTTCCTTGATTGGGTCATGTATTTATGATGCAAGGTACCAAATCATCTTCCTCTTTTCATTTGACTTGAGATAATTTTCATGTCATTTACATGTCATTTTGTCACATAGAGCTATTTCTTTTTGTCCATTTAATTTATTTCTAGTTTAATTTATTGCCATATTTCCCACTAAACTTAGGAAAAGTGGGTTTTGCTGGTCTAGAACTTATTTTTTACCCCTCAAAGAGTGTCATAGTAGAAACCGAAGGGTGAGAGATGTAATTTTGAGCATACATACCCCATGAAACTTCTGTAGACATCACTTATTACATATTACATTCATATTTTGTTCAAATTTATACCCTGCGGGAAATTTAAAAATTTTTAAAAATGACCCCTAGACCTAATCAAATTCCACAAAATTTTACATATGATCTAGTGTGGTAATATACAATGACCTAGAAACTTGGAATCACCCAATTTCTTGCCTTCAATCCATACTCTGACTTTGGGGTTATGCTTGGAGGAAAAAAAACTCAATTAATTATTATGTCCCCATAAGGATATAATAATTAACCAAGTGAAAAAAAACCTCCCAAAGTAAACTCAGTTGATGACAAGGTCTGAAGTTACCTAGGCTTGTTACATGACTCAAATCATAATACTAGCTTCAATTTACATCTGTTGGAAATACTGAGGGGGGGGGTGAAATAGTATTTCTTTCAATTAGAGCATTAATTAATCTTCAATTATTATCAGTGTTTGTACAATGATAGTAGCAAAAAAGAGGAACACAAATGCACACATTTTTTTAAGGTGGAAACCCACTCCGGGAAAAAAACCACCTAATGCTTTTCTAATAATTCTTTTCAACTCCAATTGAAAATAAAGCTCCAACTTCCTAGAATCTAGAAAAGCATTCTTCTCCAACTCCCACTAGATGGACGCTCCAGCACTTTCAGGGTCTCTTCAGAGTCCACTGAACGTGTGCCCCAACACCCAATGAGCTACAACTCACCCTAGCACCACCCTACCACCCTATAAAATAATAAAAGAAGAATGGACTCCCGTACCAGGGAAAATGGTCCAATTTACAATGATATAGAATGATGTAGAAGAAGAAGAAATACTAGACCATAACCCAAACTTTGACACAACCACCTAATGATGATCCTAGACCTCCCAACACTGCCTCTTCAACCCTTGGCAGATAGACACTAATACAATTTGTACAATAATGTATTTACAATGACTAAGTACATTGATACCTTTACAATGATTGTATGCAGTGCTGCCCACTTGAAGACTTCATATGATGAACTTCTTGCTGCTGTTATGCACCTTGGTTTCTACTCTTGTCATGCTACCCTCTGCTGCACCTTGTTTTTCTTTTCTGCTGTATAAAGTCTGGTCCTTTGCAATCCTTGACAACACATGATCTAGCTTTTTCTTGCATTCTAGGAGCTCAATATTGAATCTAGTGTATCTCTGTTATTTCAGATCCTCAATATCTAATTTTCGGTCTTGTAGTAGTCCTTTGAGTCTTCTTTCCAATGCCATAGTTCTGACCCAATTTGGATTCTTCAAGAGAGAGTTATACCCAATTTCTCACACTACCCTAATTATGGACTATTTCAGCATAGCGCACTTGTACGGAATTCCACATGTCATTGTTTCTTCATTTGCCTCTGTAATTGATAGAGCGAAAGATACAGACTATGCACTATCTTTCAATTTTTATGGAATTCCAATTCGATACTCAGAGAGAGAGTTATGACGATTTTACCAAGGTCACTTCTTTGAGATGAATTTCAGGAGCCTGCACAAACCCTTGCTTCCACAGATCATATCTCCAAAAATATTGTGCAACTTGATCTGAAATTGTTTCTACCACTTCCTCAGGATTTTGGCTTCGCCTCATAAAAATTTCAGCTTCTGCGCCTTCGTAGAAAAAAATTTAGGGCGAACATTCCACGATGACTTGTTTCAGATGGCCAAATCCCATACATAAGGAGGAAATGAAGATCACAATTTATATGAATTCTTAAGTTGAGAGGGGCTTCAACAAGTGAACGTGGGAGGGATTTTAGGAGCTTAAAAAATATTAATTATGACTTTTCAATGACCCAAGCCCCAAGCCCATGGGGTTTTAGCCCACTAACTGGGGGTACAAACTTCAAACATGAATATCTCTCAAACCATGAAGAATTACATGGCATGCCATATATCAACGGAAACATCTCGAAAAGTAGAAACCATAAAAATAATTATTGACCCATAATATATTAATTTGGTAGGTCAAAATTCTCATGAAATATTGGGTTAGCCCCTGGTGCTTCTTGGGTTGACATCAATGACAACCGATGATCAAAAATATCCCCCTTTGGCATTGATGGCAACACAAGTAATCCCCCTGCGATCATGACACCTCTTCCTACAAAATTCTCTCCCCCTTTGACATCAATGGCAAAGGGTAACTCCCCCTGAAACACAACCATCCTGCAGACCTATACACACTTCCACTCACGTTGAAACACAACCATCCTGCAGACCTGTACACACTTCCACTCCCCTTTTATATTCTGAAAAAGGAAAATCTAATGAGAACTTGGGAGAATCCCAAGATTCTGGCAAAGATATTCCAATGCTGTTGAATATTTAATATGTGATTCTTTTGGTCCTGCTTGGAATCTTGCTACTTTTCCAACTGCTTGCATAACATTTGATCGGGAGGCTGTTACATATAGAAGACTACTAATCATAGATCTATACAACCTTTGATCCACATCCTTAGATGAGTCGTCAATGCTCAATTTGCAACCAAGTAAAGACATCTCTAAATCACTTTGCACCTTTGTAGAAAAATTCTTACTTAGTCAATCATCATTGCTACCAATTATTGTATCATCCTCTTTAGCTATTAGACATGCTTTAGTTGCTTCATCCAGAACATATATGTCATTTGGAGCTCGACTTGCTGTAACCACAATTTCACCATACACGCCTTTCCTGATTTCACATTTTTTGGAGTTGAATAGTATTGTGTGTCCTTGATCACACATGTGTCCAACACTGAGCAGATTGTGATTCATGTTTTCAACCAATATAACATTCTTGGCTAGAACATATTTTCTTCCGAGAGTGACAATACCTGATCCTATAACATTTGAAGATCCATCATTTCCAAAGGACACGATTCCATCCTTTTTCTCTTTCAGAGATACAAATTTATTTCTATCTCCAGTCATATGCGTTGAGCAACCACTATCAACATACCACACATCTTTGTTCTTTTGAGCCTTGAGAGCGAGAGCACAATTATCAGTCTTCTTTTTCTTCCATGTTCATTCATTATGTGGCTTCAAATATTCTTTTGGAGGATTTTCAAGTCTGCAGTCTTTGGTTATGTGTCTAAAATTTCAACATTTGTAACATTCAATATTATTTCTTAAATGTTACAATCTATTGATATTTTTCTAAGCCCTGGGAGGTTCATACATGACAGATCTCCTGTAATTGTATTCATTCCTAGGGTATGTGCGACATTCTACAGCTTTATGACCAAATTTTCCACATGAATAATAGTAGCCATAAAAATATGTTGGTACCTGGATGGAAATTTTCATCGAGGAATTGTCTTCCAAGGTTTTTCTTACGAATCTTGTCCAATGAAGTCTACATGCATGTCAGATCTCATAGGTTCATTGTATTTTGTTTTAGAAGGTCCTGCTTCTTCTTCTTTGTAACCGATGCCAGTTTTATCGTTGTAAGATCATTGATTGTTGATTAGTTCTTCCAATGCCCTTGAGCTGTTGGCATAGTTTTGGATATTTTTTCCTTTCTTCACTTCCTCACGCAGCGAGACTACTTCGGCTTCTAATTCTTCCCTTTCTTGGTTGCTTTCTTTCAACTTCTTTTGAAGTGACTCTTCAATGCATTTGTGTTCTTCAACTTCAATTTTGAGACCTTGAACTTGTTCTTCAAGAGTTTTGGAATAGATCTTCTCTACCTTGAGATCTTTTATAAGCTTGATTGCTTCCTCATAAAATTCGTCTATGGTCCATCCTTCTTCTTCGTTTTTTTATACCTCTTTCTTATTGTGCTTGGCCATAAACAATACTCTCTCATTGGCTTCTTCTTCACTATCATTGTCTTCATTGGATTATGAGCTATCTTCTTTAGAGAGAAAGTTCCTTTTGGATCCTTGCTCATTGAATTTCTTAAAGCCTTTCTTTCTTTTTGAGTTTCCATTACTTTTGTTTGAACATTTTGCTGCAAAATTCCCAACCTCATTACAGCTGAAACATATCAATGGAAGTTTACCTTTGAATTTTCCCTTACCAATTTGTAGTTTTCTCGTGAAGTAAGTATATTCTTCATCTGAAAGACCTTCTTCATCATCTCCCTTTTCTTCACACTTGCAGGTGCATTTCTTTTCAATTAAAGGTTTTTTATCCTTATTGGTTTTCTTAGACGCAACAAACACAGTTTCTAGATGCAAAGTACCCTCTTCTTCATCAAGTCTCATTTCATATGCTATGAGAACTCCATGTAATTCCTCTTTGCTGAGTTTGTCCAGATTTGCACTGTATTCTAAGACTGATACCTTTGGGTTGAATCTCCCTAGTAACATTCTAAGAATCTTCCGTATAATAGTCTTCTCATCAACTGGCTCTCCCAATCCTTCCAGAGTATTGGTTATTTCATCAACGTATTGAAAGTATGCAGCAATGTTGCAATCTTCTTTCATTTTGAGTTGCTCAAATTTTTCTCTATAGATTTGAAGCTTTGCTTCTTTGACATTTGAGTCACCTGCATATATATTATCGAGCTTTTCCATACATTTTTGGCGGTTTTACAACCCAACACCTTATGATAAGCAGATTCAATAAGTCCACTGATAATAATATTCTTTTCTTTTGCATCATTTACCAAATTCTTCTTACCTTGTTCATCCGCAGTTGATGTAAATCCATTTTGAACAGTGTCCCATACTTCGTAACCTTGCGCCAAGAGATAGACATCCATTCTTCCTTTACAAAGTGCATAATTATTTTCATTGAATAGAGGTACACCATTCTTGGTATACTCCATGACCTCCTTCCAGCTGTTAAACTGCTATTGAAGGAACCAAGCTCTGATACCAATTGTTGGAAATACTGAGAGGGGGGGTGAATCAGTATTTCTTTCAATTAGAGCATTAGTTAATCTTCAATTATTATCAGTGTTTGTACAATGATAGCAGCAAACAAGAGGAACACAAATTCACACATCTTTTAAGGTGGAAAGCCACTCCGGGACAAAAACCACCTAATGCTTTTCTAATAATTATTTTAAACTCCAATTGAAAATAAAGCTCCAACTTCCTAGAATCTAGAAAAGCATTCTTCTCCAGCTCCCACTGGATGGATGCTCCAACTCCCGATATTCTTCAGTAGTCACTGAACAGATTCCCCAACACCCAATGAGCTACAACTCACCCTAGCACCACCCTACCACCCTATAGAAGAATAAAAGAAGAATGGACTCCCGTACCAGGGAAAATGGTCCACTTTAAAATGATATAGAATGATGTAGAAGAAGAAGATATACTAGACCATAACCCCAAATTTGACACAACCACCTAATGATGATCTTAGACCTCCCAACACTGCCTCTTCAACCCTTAGCAGATAGACACTAGTACAATTTGTACAATAATGTATTTACAATGACTAAGTACAATGATACCTTTACAATGTATGCAGTGCTGCCCACTTGAAGACTTCATATGATGAACTTCTTGCTGCTGTTATGCACCTTGGTTGCTGCTCTTGTCATGCTACCCTCTACTGCACCTTGTTTTTCTTTTCTTCCATAGAAATTCTGGTCCTTTGCAATCCTTGACAACACATGATCTAGCTTTTTCTTGCCTTCTAGGAGCTCGATATTGAATCTGGTGTATCTATGTTATTTCAGATCCTCAATATCTGATTTTTAGTATTGTAGTATTCCTTTGAGTCTTATTTCCAATGCCACAGGTCTAACCCAATTTGGATTCTTCAAAAGAGAGTTATACCCAATTTCTCACACTGCCCTAATTATGGACTATTTCAGCAGAGCGCAATTGTACGACATGCCACGTGTCACTGTTTCTTCATTTGCCTCTAAAATTGATAGAGTAAAAACTACAGACTATGAAATATCTGTCACCTTTTACAGAATTCTAGTACAATACTCAGAGAGATAGTTATGACGATTTTACCAAGGTCACTTCTTTGAGATGAATTTCAGGAGCCTGCAAAAACCCTTACTTCCACAAATCATATCTCCAAAAATATTGCGCAACTTGATCTGAAATTTTTACTACAGCTTCCTCCGGATTTCGGCTTCGCCTCAAAAAAATTTCAACTTCTGAGCCTTCGTAGAAAAAAATTTAGAACGAAAATTCCACGATGACCTATTTCAGATGGTTGAATCCCATGCATAAGGAGGAAATGAAGATCACAATTTATATGAATGCTTAAGTTGAGAGGGGCTTCAACAAGTGAACGTGGGAGGGATTTTCGGAGCTTAAAAAATATTAATTATGACTTTTCAATGACCCATGCCCCAACCCCATGGGGTTTTAGCCCACTAACTGGGGGTACAAACTTCAAACATGAATATCTCTCAAACCGTGAAGAATTACATGGCGTGCCATATATCAACGGAAACATCTTGACAAGTAGAAACCATAAAAATCATTATTGACCTAGAATATATTAATTTGGTAGGTAAAAATTCCCATGCAAAATTGGGTTAGCCCCTGGTGCTACTTGGGTTGACATCAATGACAACCGCTGATCAAAAACATCATCCTCGCAGGGTTTGTGGAATATGAGTACAAAAAATGAATATGAGAAGAAGTAGAGTTGAAAAACTCTAGTGATATGATGATCTATGATGGTACATGAAGTTTCTGATACATCTCTGGGCATGGATTCTTGAAAAACATTTGGGTACACTTCAATGTTCAACCTCCAAATCCATCTGGGGATGCATGCTATATAGGAAGTGATAGTATGCAAGAACCTGGAATCTGCATCCACCAACAAAATACATATATTAGTAACATCCGTTCAAAATATCATCATATAAACTCAAATACAGAAATGAAGAAGTACATGAACAAAAATTTATTCTACGAACATAAATGAAAATTTATTCATGAAATGAAACTACTTACCAAAATGACAAAGAATAAAGTTATAAATATAGTATAGGTAATGCCCCATCGCATTAGATAGTCTCTTTGTAGAACATCTTGAGTAGTTTTCCATTGACAGGTATCTCAAGTGATTCTCCATCCAAGGTGTTCAAATGGTAGGAATTTTTTTCCAGTTGCTTCTTTGATAATATATGGTCCAAGACAAAAACTATCAAACTTACCATGGTTACCTGTATTTTCATTCCTTTGATCCCATAACAAACCATTTTGTTGTTAGAAACAATTCTATTCCTAGATAATTTATCAAAAATTCTTTTAACCTTCAATTGATTTTTACAACAATTTTCAAAGGCTTTTCTACTAGTTTCATCCAATTCTATAGGTTAGTCAATTCTATTTTGTGCAACATATTTCTTGTATGTAAAGCTTTGTAGAAGTTGGTAAGCTAGTAGCCTCAAGTGCACAGGAAGGGTGTGAAATTCTTATCTATTGTAGTAATTGGAAATTATTCTTCTAACTATAAATTTAATTATGTAGTTTATTTACTACGACAAACAATGAATAAGATCAAAACTTCAATTTTCACCAAAAAAATATCATGGAAAATAAAATATTGAAAACTGAGAAATTATAGCACATACAAGAATTTTGACATAGTTAATTTCAGACAATTGTCCTTGGAAAAACCCAATGCGAGAAAACCAGTGCAATAGATGAGGGTTTTACTATTATTATTCAGCAGCAATTTTGAGTACAATAATTTAGATGCTCAACTGACAATCTAATATGAGGAAAATACTAGGAAAATTGTTGTGAGAATTTTCTCTCACCCCACACTTAATTTTTGCCTCTAAGATTACCTCCCTAGCCTCTTCCGTCACCCTCTGCGTAGTGCCTATGCAGGCCCTTTGGATATTTTGGCCTTCCCTCCTTTGCCTCTTCCTAGAACTAAAAAAAACCTCTCGGAATGTTGCTACCCACCTCTTCCACCTGATACTCATCCTCTAGCTCTATCTTCTCTACTAAATTACTGTCATTTAGAAAATTGAACTACCTAGGCAATTGAGTATCTGTAGTGGTGTGCACTCCATCTACCCATTGACTTATTATTATAATCTTATGTTGGAGAAACAATGACCAAGATTACAACATAATCGATGGCCCAGATTAATTCCCTATCGATATATGTGAGTTTCTAGATGAGTCTCACCATATCTCAATTAATACTGATTAATTAAATATATTCCCTATGTTTAGACTTGGGAAATATTTAAAAATTGGTTAATAATCTAGTTGAGACACTTCTAGTTGAAATTTCTAGAAACAAATTTTGGGTTTTGGTGAGCTCATGTATTCCAACCTCTCCACAAAGTTTCATGGCTAGCACACATCTGATGCTACAAAAACTAACACTCCCTCATAGCAAGGAATGTGTTCTAGTGTTGCACACCCTGCCACAACACCCTGTCTCTACATCACCTCCTGCCACCCTGTTGATGTCGGGCTACTGCTACCCACCAACTACTGCGCAACTCTGATATACACTACATCTGTGCTGCTACTGACTCTGCTATATTGTTTTCAACACTGCATATGCACTGCAAATCCCTCTCATATGTTTTTTCTACAACTAAGAATCATCCAAAGTAATCTGTCCCTGCTACTAAAATGGGTTCTCCACCATACCCTTCTTTTCTCTGAAATATATGAACTTAGCTCTCCCTAAAGAGTTTGTGAGTATATATGCAACTTTCAGTTCTATGGGACATATTTTACCTGGATTGGTCCACATTGTACACAATCTCTGATGAATTGACACTGAATATCTATGTGCTTGGACCTGTCATGAAATATTGAATTCTCATAGAGCTTTATGCAACTCTGATTATCACAGTCAACATTGGTTGCCTCCATCCTTTGCATGAACAAGCTTACTAGTGTTGAAATTTGCAACAAGAAATAGTGAAATTGGCATCCATAAAATGGCATCCAGAAATGGCTATCATGGAGGATTTTGATTTAATTATTTCTTAATTAAATTAGAAGAAATATGTGTCAAATGTATTTATCACTTAAATAAATTAGACAATAAATTGTAATCTTATCTCATAATCACTTGTAATAGTTAACTGAGTGCGATAGAATCAGTTAGCTCATGAAATTCGAGTTGAGGGTGGGTGGTGAGGCATGTAGAGTGATTCTATTTTTTTTAGAGTCTAAGTTGCAGTTAGTGTATTAGTTAAATGCATGAGAAATCAGTTAACTCAATTAAGTGAGTTAAAATCATTTTAACTAGTTTTAACTGATTGTTTCGCTAGTGAGAGGTGAAGTGAATCAAATCAGATTTAATTCACATGCAGTGATCTATCAAGTGGCTCATGATTTACTATTAATAGTTGTATGCATTTCAGTTCTGATGAAGACCCAGTTGAGACAGAGGTTAAGGGGAAGTTATCTATCAATTATATTTATAGAAAATTTCTCAGACGCAATTATATATACCATAGGATTCCCATGATGTATTGCACAGTCAAGGAAGGCTAATTATCATATTTTGTATGGATTAAATTCCTAGGGATTGTATGAGCAAGTCAGGCTAAATTTTGGTAAAGAATTGGCTAAGTGTTGGACCAATTTTGTCTCGATCGGTGTGATATAGTCACGATAGTGCAGCAGACTCTTATGAGAAGAGTGCATTGTATTGTTTCATGATTCCTTAGTTCATTATACAATAGAGATAGAGGTGTTTTGAGAAGAAAGCTTTCCCTAGGAAAAATATCTATGTTGTGGATTGATTTGCTTCTTTATTTTACTTGGTGTGATTGTGCAATCATGTTTATTTTCTGCAATTAATTTGTATAAGGATTCAGTATCTTGCTTTGGCATATCGCATGATCAGATTGAATCCATTGGTATACATATTGTTTGTATAATTTCTACATGGTATCAGAGCATGAATTGTTTGGGCAACGAGTTTTCTGAGAATATCTGAAAATTTTGATGCAAAATTTTCAAAAACAAATAGCATATTTGGATTCCTTGTGAAAAATACCCAAATTGAAAAATAAAATTGGTCAAATCAAATCTCAATTGAGGGAGATATCATCGATTTAAAATTAGCTCTTTTTTTAGAAAATTTTGCGACGGCAAGACAATTACAATGTGCGCGAGTTAGAAAAGGGAAGAAAGCCGAGGGAAAGAAGTCCCAAGGAAAAGAGGGAAAGAGAGTCTTGTCCAAGTTCAGATGTTTTCACTGTCACAAGCATGGGAATTATGCTTTAAATTGTCCACAGAAGAAGGAAACCAAGAAGGATCCTACAATTGCAACAGGTGAACCATTGGCTTCACAGTTAGAGCTTCATTTTAATCTCATTTCATGCATGTCCAGTAGTGTTATGGGATGTATGTGGTATTTATACAATGGTGCCTCGTTCCATATGACGGGGGATAGAGATATCTTCAGTGACTTGGAGGAGAAGGACCTCCCGCAGAACATAGATTTTGGAGATGGCGGGATGTATAACATGACTGACATAGGTACAGTTACCTTTTAGAGGGAGAATGGATGTCATCTTAGACTAGCAGATGTTTTGTATGTTCTAGGCCTAAGGAAGAATCTTGTCTCCGTAGTGGTATTGGAAGGTTGTGGTTATGAAGTGATGTTTAGAAAAGGAAATGTGCTCCTTAAATACATAGCCACAGGATAGGTGAAGCAGATCGGTTAAAGAGTCAAGAACATGTATGCTCTTGAGTTTGAGGATGCATGCAAGGATTTGAGGAGAAAAGAATTGGTTAATGACTTGGTGGTTGAGAGGGATAAATTATCTCTCAACATGCAGCCTTGAAAGAAGTCTTATAATTTTTCGAAGCAACCACAATTGGAGAAGCAGAGAGGAGACCGAGTGGAAGAGTCCACTCGAGCAGAGACCTCCAAGAGGGGTAAATTTTGAGCTAGAAGGGTAGAGGGAGTACATGTATCCATACCTCTGGGTGTGAGGTGGGGAGATGTGTAGAATTAATACCAAGAAAAAATTTGGGCAGGACTCATTGAGATGGTGTGTCTAATGGATCAAACCTGGCTACGAGGATCCCACAGTATAGTAGTAGCAGGAAGGATCAGTTAGATTGATGCAATCATATGTCAGGAAGACAAAAATCATGGTGATAGGTGTCGGATACTGGAGCTTAGATTAGAGTTGGCAGCAATGCAAAGTGCATGGATGCAGATGTCAGCAGTGCAGAGAGTCCAGTAGACATGTGCGGTAGGATCCAACAGTTAAAAGACTCCGATGAAAAATGCATTATACCTATTCATTTGTTTGGAGGTTATTCAGTTTCAGGAGAGTTTCATGTGCTAACAACACTAGAGAAGTGTTGCATGCAAGAACATTCAAAAGGTATCGGATCAGGACAGATTGATTCATTTCTTGTTGAGAGGGAGTGTTGAAATTTGCAACAAGAAATAGTGAAATTGGCAGCCAGAAACAACATCTAGAAAATGGCATCCAGAAATGGCTACCATGGAGGCTTTTAATTTAATTATTTGTTAATTAAATTAGAAGAAATTTGTGTCAAATTTATTTATCCCTTAAATAAATTGTAATATTATCTCATAATCACTTGTAATAGTTAATTGAGTGTGATAGACTTAGATAGCTCATGAAATTTGAGTTGAGGGTGGTTGGTGAGGCATGTAGAGTGATTCTATTTGTTTTAGAGTCCAAGTTTTAGTTAGTGTATTAGTTTAATGCATGAGAAATCAGTTAACTCAATTAAGTGAGTTAAAATCAGTTTGACTAGTTGTAACTGATTGTTTCACTAGTGAGAGGTCAAGTGAATTAAATCAGATTTAATTCACATGCAGTGATCTGTCAAGTGACTGATGATTTACTATTAATAGTTTCATGCATTTCAGTTCTAATGAAGACATAGTTGAGACAAAGGTTAAAGGGAAGTTATCTATCACTTGTATTTATAGCAAATTTCCCTGATGCAATTATATACACCATAGGATTCCCATGATGTATTGCACAGTTAAGGAAGGATAATTATCCTACTTTATAGATATTAATTTCTTAGGGATTGTGTGATAAAGGAATTATGAAGACCGGATGAGAATTGGCTAACTGTTGGACCAATTTTGTCTGGATCAAAGTGAGACAGTCAGGATAGTGCAACAGAATCTTGTGAGAAGAGTGCATTATATTGTTTCATTAGTCCTTGGTTCATTATACAATAGAGATAGAGGGGTTTTGAGTAGCAAGCTTTCCCTAGGAAAAATATTTGTGTTTTGGATTGATTTTCTTCTTTCTTTTACTTGGTGTGATTGTGTGATCTTGTTTATTTTCCACAATTAGTTAGTAGAAGGATTCAGTATCTTGTTTTATCATATCACATGATCGGATTGAATCCATTGGTATAAATATTGTTTGTATAATTTCTACAACTAGCAGCTTCTGAATCGATATAGCTTTGCATGTTGTTGTGCTAATTTCCATATACTCTGCTTCTGCAGAGCTTAGTGCTACTGACTTCTACTTCCTTCTACACCAAGAAACCATCCCTGGCCCAACACTGAAGGAGTATCCAGAGGTACTTTTCCTGTCCACTGAACTGTCATCCCAATCTACATATGTGAACCCACAAAGTATGGCTTCATCCACTCGAGTATCTCTCAACCCATACTCAACTCTATCGTGAACATACCTTAGAATATGCCTCGCTATTGTCCAATGTACCCTCTTCGTATCTACCATGCACTGACTTAGGGTATTGACTACGAAGAAAATATATGGCCTAGTGTTGACCAGATACATGTGAGACCCAATAAGTTTTCTATACAAGGTGTGGTCGGAATCCTTATCATCTGATGCATCTATCTTTGTCCAGTTGGTGATCATGGGTGTAGACATGGGTCTCCAATCCTGCATTCTGAACCTCTTCAGAATATCTATAGCGTATCTTCCATGCCCAAGAAATATCTCCACATCCTTCTGCTACACTTCCAATCCTAGGAAATAGTGCATCAACCCCAAATCCTTCATGTCAAACTTTGTTTATAGGTTCCTCTTGTAGTCCTCTATGAGCCCTGATGATCCTATCAAAAAGAGATCATCCACATGAAAAAATAGTATGAGTGGTGTTGTTCGACTTAATTTTCGAATTAAACCTCTCAATATTAATTATCAATATGAGATTCGTAAACACGAGTTTTACTACGTATTGGCTCAGCTTAATGGTCAGATTATATATATATTCATTTGTAATGATAAACTAGGTACTGGAATGAAACACACCTTTGCTGGAAAATAAACAATCTTGAAAAGGGAACCTACTTAACCAATTTTATCAAGAAAACTCCATACTGCAATTAAATTGTAAGACTATACAAAGAAATCCTCAATCACATAGAATTCTCAAACTCAAATTATACTTTTTAAATCTCCTATGATATCTTGAAAACCTTAATCTATTAACTTGAAACTAATAATCTAAAAGATCACACATTATTCTAATGGCAACCTCACACATTAAACTAACTAGAACTACTTTTCATACTAAATTCAAGATTCAAATTAACTATTTATAAAAGAAAACTACTTTGCTTTATATAAAATAACACTTTAAAATATCCTATTAAAAATGGAATTGCAAATAATCTATGATAACCTTGAATTTAAAGATTTTAATCTAGGTGAAACAAATTATTCAAAAACAAGCTCACTCTTCGAAAGCATGCAACTCATAATGAAAACTAAACCAAAATCATTTAAATCAATAATGAAAACTAAATCACTGCTACCTGCACAATTAAATCCACACTCAAACTTGCTCTTATAAAGCAATGATTACACTACGAAAACAAGAATGATTCTAATTAAAAAAATAAATTATTAAGTGAAGGGATGCATAAACAATTCAAATGCACATTAAATCCTACAAACATTCAAAGAGATTATGTAATGCAAACCAAACTCAAAATCAAAGCAATAAATTATGTTCTCATTTCATATTTGAAATCGATCTATTAAAATATGTTCTAATTCCATATTCAAATTCATAAATTGGATGTGCCCATTGTATTTGATTTTAACAAAAGGGATAGAGTGTAACTCTATATTAAAAATCAAGCACATATTATGTAATGAGTAATAATTGTTTAATCCATTAATAGGCATGATGCTACAGTGACTGAAATTCTTTGGAGTTGAAATACACCTACCAAAAATTCACACATTCATACAAAAATCAGAAACTACACACACATCTACTTATCTCCTGCTGATTGATAAGCTTAGCTCCAGAGGTGGTGGGCCCTACCATGCCCGAAGTAAGCTGGCTTACTGCAATGGATGAAATCTTTTTAAAACATCAAAGACTAGAATTCGTACTGAATCATGGCACAACGCTACTGCTCAGAACATGAAAGCGATGATGTATATTGAAAAGAACACTGAGAAATCGATTTATACAAATCACAACAATCCCTCTATCGATATTACATTTCTCTACAACTCGATACCAGTTCTACCTCTCAGAATTCGACTTCGCCATTTTAGAAATTCTACCCCAGTTCTACATCTGAGAAAATCAACCTTCTATTCCTATCAATCTCATCTTCCCTCTATCTAATTGATAGACTAACTAATTCCTCCCCACATATGAGAAAATTGATTTTTCATATGAGAAATTTTTCTCTCTAAATGACAGATTAACTAATTCATCCCGCCTCTGAGAAATACCTTTTACATACGAGAAATTCTGCCCCTATCTAATTGATGGACTAACTCCATCTGCACCCTGTCTAATTGATGGACAAACTCGCCCCCCCATTCATTAGTGCGAAACTTCTTCTTTATAGCAGCAATGTTGCTCTAATTAAAAATTGATGGTTACATATAATGCAAATTTAGGAGATTTTATTAATACAAATTAAACAAAATAAAAATATGAGATTTGATTTCCAATTTAATACTGAGCTGGTGTGATTAGCTTATGGAAGAGTATGACACTCACACACTACTGGAAGATGCATCGCACACCTAGATGGGGCATCACACAGCTGGAAATGCTCCAATCTGTCATCATCATCCTTTCCTTTTTGAAGAGGCAATCAAATCTTGCCAGCAACCCATGTTTCCAGTGTGTTATCTACATCTTAAGATAAATTCAGTTTTTATGTAGCGTAACTTCTACCCATCTGTAGAAAAAAATGATGAATGATACGGAGGTCCTCGTCTTTCTGGTCGAGGATCTGAAATTTAATCTTGTGCTTCCAGTTGAGGATAGTGATGGTTGCATGACTCTAGAAAAGAGAACCCTTCAAATCTTCATCTCTGTCATATGTCTGATGAACAACCTTATGATACCTCATATACCACACAATAGTCAATGATGTCACCAAGAAAATAATCCTCATAACTTTATTTTAGAATGAAATATAGTTTGTGAACATGTCCAGATACCGCGTAGCAAAGACAAGAACATAAAGTTCTTGTGTCTTAAGTGAAATTCCAGCACATGATTTCATAGAATGTATCTTGAGGAGCAAGACCATAATGCTCAGCAAATGGGTCATGTCCCCTGCTAACCTGAACATGTTCATTTTTATTTATTTCAACTCTTTACACAGAGCAATATTTCCTTCCGCAATTCGGATGTGTGACCTCTGAAATTCAGATCCACCAGTGTCTCTTCGAAAATACGCCAATTTAAAACCTTTACTCACGAGCCGTATGAATCCTGCCAAAGTATAAATAATTTCGTGCTTTGTATAATGGATATCAGACACCTTAGTAACAGATAACTTGGGAAAAACACATTTTCCAAATGTAGATTATGCTTCTTCAAATACGGAACAAAGAGGAGTACTAGGCATTCAAGCACATCATTTACAAGCAGCGTATAGCATTAGAGTGGCATCATAGACCGTCACGTTGTAGCCATCGTTCATTGAATAATACCATCAATCAGCACCCCGCTGTAGTGTTAAATGCAACATGGATGCATGAAGTTGGAGTCAATATTCATAGAGGCCCAATACGTTCACGTTCAGAAATGGTTTTGAGTGGAATATTCCCCTGACGATAACTCCTTCACGAAGCCGAATTTTTCCAAACGATTTTTGAGTTATATGAAACATGGTGCTCTGAACAAAACCCACATCTTGGAATTTAGAGATTATGCTCCATTTGGTAGAAAAATTTATATTTTCACATACATCAACCTCGTACTCAACTACCCAACTATTGCTTTTATGCATTTGGTGAATTCGTACTCAAATGCATTCCTGCACCGAACCTTCCTACAACCAAGAAGGAATTTATTAAAAACACTCATCAAATTAACTAATAACAAGAATTTATAAATTAATAGCTATTGTTTCTAAATTCCTCTAATCGTCATCTTAAAAGGAAAAAAACACCAGGTACAAGCATATAATGATGTGATAAATATCGTGAAAATTTGGGCAAAAGTGCAACTCAACAAGTGGCTTGCCCTCTACCATCAAATAGTAAAGGTTGGGATTTGCGTCACTCTTGACGAATCCCATCTTCTGCATGTAGTTGTAAATCCTACCATACCATGCATTGGGAGCCTGCTTGAGTCTGTATAGAGATTTCTTCAGTCTGCACACATGAGTGCGCCTCTCATGAGTCTCGAAGCCCTCTGGTTATTCTATGTACACTTATTCCTCTATCACTCCATTCAATAAGGTTGTCTTGATGTCCATCTAGTGAATTTTCCATCTCATCTAAGCTGGTAGGGATATAACTGGTAGGATAGAAGTGTATTTGATAATTGGGGTGAAGGTCTCCTCATAACGTATTCCTTATTTCTGTGCACACCCCTTTTCCGCGAACCTAGCTTGTACTTTTCTGCACTACCATCTGCAACATATTTGATCTTTTAGATCCATCTAAAACCTACAACTTACTTTTATTTTGGCCTTGGAAATACCTCCCAAACATCATTCATCATGATATAGCTCTACTTTTCTACCATGGAAACTACCCACACTTGATGTTGTGCAACCTCTTGAAAGTTGGAAGATTCTACAACCTGAGCCACCAATGCTTAGTACTTGTCTGAGTTTTCTTTTGTTCATCCTAGGAGTTCCAATAAACTCCTTTGCATCTCTCAATCTTTGACGAACCTCTCTATTGGTTCGACCACTAGTCGTGGGAGGTTCAACCAACTTCTCCTCACCGTGACTCTGTTGCTCCATCTATTGAGAACTCCGCGGATATCCTGCACCTAAGGAAATATTGGTACTAGTCATAGTACTCGATCCTTGTGACTGTCCTCCTTCATGTCCCATTAGCTTCCCCTGTGGTTTCCCTTGCTATTGGACCAAAGGAGCTTCCGCTGACTAATTATAATCACCTATAGGCATCTCACGAGATCTCTAGAAAGCTCGGCCCTCCATGAAATTCATGCCCCACCTCAATACAAGCTTCCTATTGCTAGGAATGTAGATCCTATATGCCTTTGAGGTTTCCCTATGCCCAATGAAGAAACTCTTCTCTGCAGTTTGATCTAGTTTGGTATGTTTCTCATATGGCACGTGGCAATAAGAAACACTGCCAAAAATTCTGAAGTGATTAACTTCTGAATTCTTCCCTGTGAATATTCCTTCTAGTGTTTTCTTCGCCAATGCTCTATGTGGGGTCCTGTTCTAAATATATACTATTGTGTTATATGCCTCTTCCCATAGAAATCTGGATAAATCCTGGTCATATAACATAGCCTTTGTAGGTCCAATAATGGTTATGTTTTTCCGCTCTACTACCCCATTATGTCATGGATTATATGGAGCTATCCATTCTCTCTTGATTCCTTCCTTTACGCAGAAATATGTGAAGTCTTTCTCAATATATTCTCCACCATTATCTAAGTAAAGCACCTTGATCTTCTTCCCCATCGCATTAACCATGAGATTTTTAAACTCTCTGAAACGATCAAAGACCTCATCTTTGGTCTTCAAGAAGTAGATTTAGGTTTTCGTGGAATGGTCATCAATAAAGGTGATGAAATATTTGGAATCACTGAGAGCTCTAGTGGAAATCAAGCTGAAAATGCATTAATGTATGAGTCCTAACATGCCATCAACTTTGTTGTCACTTCTTAGAAATGTCACCTTAGCATACTTCCCAAGTACACATCCTCTGCGCACATCATCATGTTTTATGCCAAGTTCTGGAACCCCTGTTATTGTTTTTCTGAGCATCATGAGTGATCCACAGTGTATATTTCCTATTCCCCTATGCCATAACTCATACAACTCCTTCCCACTGCTACTGTCACTACGTATTAGTGCCATTGGAGAGTCAAGTTGTAACTAGTACAATCTGTTACTTCGAACTTCAATTTGTCTTACCTTATTCTATCTTTGGTGTTTTACGTACACTTTCATCCCTACAAAGTGAATATCATATCCCTTATCCTGTAATAGAGATACTAAAATCAAGTTCATACCCAATCCTGGAACATGCTATACATCTTTAGCACTTATGCCTTCTCTCGACTCCTTGTGAAAATCTATGGTACATCTCCCCACTTGAGTTCATTTCGTCATGTTTCCCATAGTAATATGGAAATCCGTCTACTCCTCCTTGTAGCTAGAGAAATATTCTCTAACCATTGTCATGTGAGAGGATGTTCCACTGTCTATATACTAGACACCTTGTGAAGATGATCCTGACAAGAAAGCAAATTCGACCTCCAACATGGAAGACAAATATGAGGTCTCCTTAATGTCACTTGTGTCCATGGTTATGCTAAATAATTTATAGTGTGGTATTCCTCTTTCACCCGACATTGGTTCTACACTATAAATCTACTACAAAACCTTCCGTGTCTAGCTAGAGATATGCCCAACGAAATAATTGAGTTGCTCCCTCTGCCTCTGGATTCACTTAAACTGGAAAGATCGAATTTTCTTCCCCTCTCTTAGAAAAATTGAATTTCCTCAAGAAACTCGGCCTCCTGGAAAAAATATTGCGTTGCCCTTGGGAATTTCGGCATGCTTTCCTTGCTAAGCAGAAAAATTCCTTTCCTTCGTTTTTGAGCTCTCCAGCTGATCAACTGCGCTCTGATACCATGTGAAATTTTTATCTATTGCAGTAACTAGAAATTATTCTTCTAACTATAAATTTAATCATGTAGTTTATTTTCTACAAAAAACAACAAATAAAATCACAACTACAATTTTCACCATAACAATATTGTGGAAAATAAAATACTAAAAACTGGCAAATTATAGCACAGACACAAGAATTTTGGCACAGTTATTTTTGGATGATTGCTCCAAGAAAAATCCAATGTGAGAAAACCGGTGCAGCAAATGAGGGTTTTATTATTATTATTCTTCACCAACAATTCTGAGTACAATAATTTAGATCATCAACTAGCAATTTAATTTGAATAAAATACTAGAAAAATTGCTGTGAGAATTTTCTCTCACCCCACAGCTAATTTTTGCCTCCGAAATTACCTTCCCTAGCCTATGCGCTGAGCCTCCGCATCACCTTCTGCACAGTTCTTACGCAGGCCCTGTGGGGATTTCGGCCTTCCCTCCTTTACCTCTTCCTGGAAATGAAAAATTACTCTTGGAATGTTGCTACCCTCCTCTTCCACCTGCTACTCACCCTCTGACTCTATCTTCTCTGCTAAATTATTGCCACTAAGAAAATCAAACTACCCGTGAAACTGAGTCTCTGCACAGGTGTGCTCTCCATCTACCCATCAACTTATTCTTATAATCTTCTGTTGGAGCACCAACGACCAAGATTAAAAATATTTGATGACCCATATTAATTCCATGCCAATCCGTGCGAGTTTCTAGATGATTCTCACCTTATCTCAATTAATAATTATTAATTAACCATATTCCCTAAGTTTAGAATTAGGAAATATTTAATTGGTTAATAATCTAATTGAGACACTTCTAGGCAGAATGTCTAGAAACAATTTATGGGTTTTGGAGATCTTATGCATTCTAGCCTCTCCATAAATTTTCATGGCTAGAACACATCCAATTTTACAAAAAAAAATAACAAAGGGTGACATTCAAGCCATAAATTAAGTCAAAGGGACTCTTTCCTGTTGAACTCTTCTTTGTAATCTTATCAACCCACAAATCATATTTAATTTTTCTATCCTTTGCCCTTGTGTTATCCCCTATATCTTCTTAATGATGGTGATCAATTTTTTATTGCTAGACTCATCTAGGCCATTACCCTGAGGATGGTGATTTTATGGATGGGATAAGACAATACCATACTTAAAAGAAAAATGATGAGAACTCAACAAAGCTAAAATCCTTGGAATTATCAGTTGTGATCTTGTTAGGGACACCAAAATGAGCGATAATCTTATCTTCCAGAAAATCCATCACTACTTTGTTGATGGCATGTCTTGTAGGGATGGCTTCTACCCATTTTGTAAAATAATCAGTAGCAGTTAAGATCCATGAGTATCCATTACTTTAATTTTCATTAAATTTCCCTATGAATTCAAGCCCCCAATGTTGAAAGGGATCCTCCACGACCACAAGCTGAAGAGGAAAAAAAGCTAACTTTGTCTTCCTAGTGAATAGTTGACAAGCTTGGAAACTTCTAACATACTTGTGCACATCAGCAAAAATGGAAGGCCAATAATAACCAGCTCTCAGGATTTTATGGGTAGTAGTCTTAGCAGCATAATTCCCTCCACAAAATCCTGAATGAAACTCAGTGAGAAGATTTTTGGCTTCAACTTCATCAACAAGTATAATTATCACCCCTTCGAATTTCACCAACCAAAATCATCCTTCATAATGAAATATGTAGCTTCTCTTAGCCCTAATGCTTTTCTTTTATGGCTAGCTAGATGGCTACTAATATGAAAAAAATTGAAAATAATAAATAATGTCTTTATACTCGGTTCTCGTTGACTTAACCTTTGAAGTTCTAATGAATTTGATTCCAAACCATTTTGACAAATTAATCCTAAATCCCTCTCATTCCCCTCAGTCAAAATTTTGGCCAATCCTTGGCCTTTTACCAGCATCTTAGGTATAATATATAAATCATATTCTAGAATCTTTGAGACCCAAAAAGCCCTGGTTCCTAAGCAATCAATTTGAGTTAAATATCTTTCACAATAGAGTGGAGGACAAATGCAATTATTCTCTAATATCCCACATAAACTCTAAATTTATTTAAGGACTTGACTAAGGCATAAACTTGCTGCTCCATGGTTCTATACTTTAGCTTATATCCTTGAAGGGATATACTCATAAAATAAATAGGTTGCTCATACCCCTCTTTGTTCTTTTGAAGCAACATTCTAGCAATAGTATCTTCAGATGAAAAGATAAAATCAAAAACTCCTTTGAATAATCATGGCTCACAAGAACAGGTGCTCTAGCAATGGAATCCTTAATTTCCTTAAAACCTTTTTTCCTTCATCCCCCCCAAAAAAACTTAGCATCTTTCTTTAAAAGGGTTTTAATGGGTTTAGAAATTTCAACATAATTTGGAATGAACATTCTAAGGAAGTTGATTTTTTCCAAAATGATTGAAGGGACTTAACATTGTCAGGAAAAGGAAACTTTTGAATTTCCTCAACCCTCACAGGGTCAATCTTGATCCCATCCTTGGAAATTATGTGACCAAGCAACTTCCCTTTAGTCACTCCAAAAAAAACATTTAACAGAATTCAATGATATTCCATACTCTCTACACTTATCAAAGATTTTCCTTAGATGACCCACATGAGAAATTCCATCTTTAGAAAAAACAGTTAAGTCATCTTGATATATCTCAATGAATTTCCCCACTAGACCCTTAAAGGCACAATCCATATCCATTTGAAAATTTTCTTCAACATTTGTTAGTCCAAACGGCATCCTCGAATATTAAAAAGTACCCCATGGTGTGGTGAATGTTGTCTTATGTATATCTTCCTTTTTCACCATGACTTGGTTATAACCCAAAAATCCATCTAATAAATACATCATTCTAGATCATGTTACCCTTTGTAATAATGTCTCCATGTTATGCAAAGGGTAATTATCCTTTTTACTAGCTATATTAATATTTCAAAAATACACACATAACCTGATTGCACCATTCTTCTTCCTTTCAATAACCACGTTTGAACACCATGTGGAATGCCTAGTGTGAGCTATGATTCCAACTTGGATCATCTTTTGCAACTCCTTTTACACCAAGGGAGCTAACTTAGGATTTATTTTCCTAAGTTTTTTCCTAAAGGGTTTTACATTATCGTCCTTAAGAGGGATAGTATGTTCCATAACATCATCCCTATATCCTTTTAACTCCTCATATGAAAAGGCCAAAACATCCCTACATTGAAGTAAATTCATCAAATTTTTCCTTTCCTCCTGAGTGGTACCCTTCCCTATCTTGATAACCTTTGGATCATGAGGGGTACCAATGTTTACTTCAATAAATTCCCCTGGGTAAATTTTCTTATCATCTTTCCTCTTTACAGCATCATGCCTATCAAACATTTGCTCCATGAATACACGATCCATAGGAGTGGGATTTAACACTGCATTACACTCCTCATAATTGCAACCCTCTTCTTTGTATGCAACCTTAAAATCATAAAATTCCTCCATATTATTCAAAAATTGAATCACTTTTCTTTCATCATTAAAGACTTTACAATGCCAAATATTATTAGAAACTGATGGTCTAAAAAAACTTCCATTTTAATCTTATCATCCACCAAGTTCTCCTCAAGATGTAAGGTATATGTAGCAACAACCATCTCATCAGTTTGTTTATTTCCTTCCCTAAGAATGGTTTGAAGATCTAATGCATCAAAATATTCCATATTTTCGTAAAAAACATTGTGATACTTATTCAATCTATTATTATTACAAGAAAATTTATTTTTTACTTTAAGAATGACTAAATCAGAATCCCCTTTGATAATAAGCATCTTAATTTTTAAATCCTTTTCCATAAAGCTTAATATTTTGCTACATTGTTAGTTGCATCAAATTCTAATATATAGGAAAACTTGAATATATGACCAAGGTGGGAGATGAGGAAAATTTTAGAACCCTTACAAAACTTTGAATGGGCACCATCGAAGTTCATATCCCAAATCCAAACCTTTTGAATTTCCACTTCCTGCTCCAAAGGAGCAAGTGAGTTAGCCAAGATAGCATAATTTCCCAAGTCATCAGATTCACATACAATTTCATTATAGTGCTTCTTGGTATTCTCCACATGATACTTTCTCTCCAACTCCCTATCCAATATAACCATGATGATTTCACTATTAGGGATGGTAGCATAACTTAGATCCATTTTCAAACTACCCCCTATATCAGCTCCATTCTTCCTAGACAACAACATCCCCCAAGCATCATGCACATGAGCCACCATAATATCCATGGTGATCATAATATCAAGATGAAGTGCCAAGTGAGCTTGAAGATCCTTGATCAAACCACAAACTTCAATAATTTTTGAATCCATGGCACCAATGTTGTGGTAAGTTCTATAAATCCTCAAGTTCAATTGATTCATGACCTGCTTGGTCATGACACAAGATGATGCCCCATAATCAAACATACAATTGTGCAGAATAAAACCCTTGACCAACATAGTGAGGAAAAGGGTTGACGGTCTATGTTATATCTACACATATCACTACTTTTCAAAGTTATAGGGGCATCCTCATATCTATCCTTACAAAAATTTGACATTTCTTTCACATGAGGTGAATCAATGACTTTTAACAACTTAAAATTTTGGGAGGGAATATTTAGGATTTTAGTCACAGGTAATAAAATATTTGCATTGTTTATCCATCTTCCCAAATAAATATTTAAACTAGATCTATGTGGAGTGAAAATATTAGGGTCATTTCCATTTCTCTTCTTATTCCTTTACCTTTCTCTCTCTTTGGCTATATCTAAAATCAGATTTGATGAAGGATTTTCCCCATATAAATCAGTGATCCTATCCAACTCTTCAAATTTACTAACACTATGGGGGGATGGATACTTCTTATTTATCTTTTGGCTACTATCCACAACTCCTATCCAATTTACCATGGAAAAATATTTCTCTTTTCCAACCACATTGATTTTATCACTTATCCTAGCCATTCCTCCCTCCAGAATCCTTCTCACATAAGGAAAAGTGGCTTCATCATGGATTTCATCACAAGGTCTACAATAGGGAATAGTATCATTAAATAAATTAGTAGACTCAAGTGGATTTGGTGGCATATACTCTTTTGGAGGTCCCATATTTTTCCATCTATCATTACCTTGATTTTGAAATCTCCCAGCTTGATTCCTTTCCATGGCCACCAACATATTTTGGATGGCATTCATTTGAGTAGTGTGATTTTCCTCCATAGTCTTAATGAGTTGGGTTAGTTCTTTGATAGGGTCATGTGCACTTTCTTCCTTGGTCTTCCCTTCAGAATCATGTGGCTTTGATGGCCCTCTATTAAAGCCAATAATTTCTAATTTTTTTGGTTCCTTTCTAGCGCTTTCCATATTCAAGGCCTCAATTTGAGTTGCCCCCAAATTTGTAGGCTCTTTCCTTCTTAACTCATAGGTAGTGTTAAAACCAAAAATATTCCAAATATGAGCACAAAAGAAACTCATTAGGAGGTTTAATAGTGGCAGGCATGATCTTTATCATATCATTAAATCTCTTGTTAAATTCTTACATCGTTTCATTTTGATTCTTCTTCATGTTTCTATCAGAATTGATCAAGTGCCTATTCTCTTTTTTATCTACAAAATTTCCCATAAAAACATTGATAATAGCTTGTAAGGAGTGATAAGATTTAGCAAGTTTCTCAATGATCCAATCAAGAGAATCCCCTTCTAAAGAGAGAACAAAGAGTCTCATCTTTACATCCTCATAGTTAGCAGTGTTAAACCACTTGAAAATGCAAAAATTGAAATTCTTAACATGTGATGTAACATTAATGGCAGTGTTAACTTGAAAGGAAGGAAATTTTTCAATACCCTTGTCAGGGATATTGTGAGGATATCCATTTATGTTAGTAAAGTTACAAGGAGAAAAAATATCATTCATGATGCTTGTCTCTTTAACCTCTCTCTAAAAACCCTTTCAAGCTCAAGAGTGGGGCTAACTAGCCTACTTGGATTCCTCCTAGTAGAATCTCTTTCATAATTTTAATTAATTGGAGTCAGCAATTGAGCAAGAATCTAATCCTAAAAGGCCAATATGCCAAAACAAAAAATTAGTCGATTTCTAGGTACAGTTGGAATTTTTCCTGACAACGACACCAAAAGAATTTTGTTTCCACCATACACACACACCTAACTCAGTGATAAAATCCCTTAACCCCACAAGGTGTAGTTGGTAGAAAAATCAAGAGATGGGGATGTCACCTATTCCCAACTCTTTTCGTTTAAGATCTCTCTTAGGCAAGCTAAGGGGGTGGTCCCTAAATGAAAATTTAAGTTAAAAGAGATGTGAGGTTTCTAGGAGATGTCAAGGTCAATTAGGATTACTTGAGATTATGAGCAATATAATGAGAAATATGAAATGAAATATACTTCAATAACCATCAACACATAAATAAAATATGAGCATATAAAACTTAGTGTGATCAATATTGCTTCTTCCAAAATAAATAATGCTTGCTAGAAATGTAATGTTTCAAGAGTAGAAGAGGAAACACATAACCCTGCCAATCAAATAGATGTTAGAAAAAATATGGTATCACTTGAAAGATATAAAAATTTCTCTTAGGGAAATGCTTTCAAAATATAACTATTCACGATTCTAAATCATGCAAAAGTAATAAAAATCATATTTACATATGAGGGAGACCACTGGTCCGGACCTTAATACAACTCCTTTTCCGTTTATGATAGTGGCTCTGACTGGTTTAACTAGGTCCAGTTACCTCTTCCCTATCGCTATTGATTTATGATGTTTCCTTAAATACCAATAGACAGGGATATCAGATCAATTATTCTTGCTGATCAGGCAAGAGAATGACCCTTAAGCTGATTTGGGTTCAGCCAAACCACAACTAAGATTTTTCCTCTTTGAGAAGAGGACTTAAAAAAATGTAAATTTAATCTAATTGCAAACTTATTCTATAATGCAAGCAAAAAGAAACTAATCTAAATCCTATCTCAATCAGGTAGATGAAAATCTAACCCAATTAAGAGCAAGATAATTAAGTGATGAGAATTAAAATATGTTTGGCTTTTAATTAATGTCAAACTAACGAAGAAATTCAATTAGCTCACATTTGTGAGTCCCAAAACACAATCTATTGAGACCATTTGACTTAAATAATAAATCAACAACACTCCGGAAGAAATTCACAAAAATGATATCGATTATCATATCAGTCAAACTAATAATTAAAAAATAACATGTGGAAGAAATTCACAACATATTACTATTTAATAAATCAGTGTTATAAGACAAATTTCTGAGTAATGGTTACTCAGAAATCAGAGTTTAATTCATAAGAGTAGAGATACTTAACAATTTGAGACAAATTATCCATATCAACAGAAATGCTAAAACATGAATAAAATGAAACAACAATTTTATTAAAATAAAAATGAAACTGGTATTTGATACAGAAATGCCAAAAATATTAGTTAATTGAATCTGCTTCTCTGATCCTGGTCTCTAACAGTACTTTACATTACTTGAATTTCTACTTTCAAGACTAGAGCTACAGAAATGCAAACTCTGCCCATCATGCATAATAAAAGACATAAAACATAAACCCTCAATAATGTTCAGATCTGAAACTTTCTCTCCTCCCCATCTACAACTCTAAATTCCTATAACAGAAATGCTTTTAGAAGTCTGGAATTGTAGAGGAGAGCAGCCCTGTTTACATTTTGCAATCTACAATTTATAATCCTCCCAAAATTATTTTTAGAAGAGAGTTTGTTGAAGAAAAATCTGCCCAATCTAATTTTAATTGCTCAAAAATTCCAATTTTTAATTGTTGGAGTCTTCTCATTGATTGAAATATTTTTCCTCAATATCCCTTCTATTGTTTTTTCCTGCAAAAATAAATTAAAATGAATTAAGATGCAACAATAAAATCCAAATATCATTTCTAACATTAAAACAAATCCAATCAAATTCTATTTAAATAAATAAAAAGGAAATTTGAGCTTCTTATTGATACTCATAACGATCTTAATTAACCAATGATAATATTGATGCATGAATATGCAATTAGAAGAGGCTGGGCAAATGAAAATGAAGAAAACAAAACTCAGAAAATTGATTTTATTTTTAGAAATTCGGAGCTTGATCTTCTGCCTGATTTTTGACCCAATAAATCATCAAATCTGTTAGTGAAACCTCCTCAGAAATGTTCTCCTTGATTTTATCTTTCTAATGAGCCGTCCTGGGCCTCATTTGGTCAAGTATAACTCAATCTATGAGCTTCCAAAGTTGATGAGTCAAATCTGGCATAAATCTGGAAATTTTGTTTGCTAGGCTAAAAATCAGAATTTTTAATTAGAAATTTAATCCTAAATTAGATTCTAATTATCTAATAATTAATTCTAAATTAATTATTAACTAACTAACAATTAATTCGGTTACAAAATTAAATTAATATACAAATGATTTGAAAACGTTAATTTAAATATGATTAATATTATAGTTCAAATTATATTAAAATTATAATAAATATTATAATTATAATATAATTATTATAATATAAAAAAAATATAAAATTAATTTACAAACCATTGGAATCAATCCAAACCTAAAACCCATAAAACAAACCATTGAAATCAATCTAAACCCATTAATTCATCCACGTGAGATTATGGAGGGATGTGGTGAGTGGAGTGTGAGGTGAGGGTGACATGAGGGTGAGTGAGGTGGAGATACGAGAGGCATAAGGGATGAAACAAAAAAAAAAGAAAAAAAAACAAACTTTATATTAAAAAATTTTAACACATCGCATATCACAAGAACCTTGGATGGGGGTTTTTTAAATGTGCATGTTCTAAAAATTACGATGGATCCAAAATTGCGATATGCGATAGATCCGAAATTGCAAAATTGCGATCTTGCGATATTGCGATATTGCGATATGCGATGGATCCGAAATTGCAAAATTGCGATCTTGCGATATTGTGATATTGCGATATGCGACGAATCTGAAATTTGCGATTTGTGATATGTGACGAATCTGAAATTTGCGATCTGCGATCTGCGACGGATTCTGAAATTTGCGATCTGCGGTCTGCGACGGATTCTAAAATTTGCGATCTGCGATCTGTGATGAATCTGATATTTGCGATCTGCGATCTGCGACGGATCAGATGATGTAATAATTTTTTATTTTTTTTTAAATTTTTTTTTTGGTTTTATTTTAATGATGTTTAGTTTAGCTATGAAATTTTCTAAGCTACAGCCACTCCGAAAAAGAATTAAAAAAATAGCATTTTTAACCCAGACTAGAAAAATGATGGTACTTCAAAGAGTACCATTTTTAAACCAGTTGACCAAATAAGGCGAAACAAGCGTCAATGGGAGGCTTATAAAAAATCGATTCAATCAAAACAAGAATCCAAAGAAAATGAAAAATTAACAAAAACGTAGGATAATCATTAAAATAAAATCCTAAAAGGTGCTTAGCCAAAAATTTATAAAAAGGGTCCCCATTATTTGAAGTGAACAAGTCAAAAATGGGGGGGTTGTGTTATACCACAACAATGGCGACACACGGGAGAAGAACTAGTTATCTCTGTTTGATATGAATGAGATTTTCCTAAAATTCAAGTAACAATAATTAAAGAAAAGAGAATTATGCTTAAAATGCTTGACTAGGTTCATTAGTCTGAATAAAAGAAAGAATCATCTAACTGTAATTTTTCTTAAAATTCCTCATAAATTAAAATATTTCAAAACTCTATATCAGTCCTTAATTAGTTCTAGAGATAAAGCAAGGGTCACTTTACAGCTTAGCTTTTAAAATATACTCGTTTGTCACAGGTAGATCCACTGCTGCCAGCAAACATCTATAGTCTCGACAGGGTTACCTTTTAATCACCAATGATTCAGAATCTCATCTCTTTAAGAATTATTGACCTAGAGATAAATCCATTTATATATGTTTTTTTTTATTTATTTTTTTTATTTTTTTTATTTTTTTTTATTATAAATCTTAAAAGCCATTGTCCTGGTTTGGTAGCCAGATAGTTGACAATGCCATTCACTGGTTATAATTGGACTGAACAAGCTGGCTCGTGATGAGACCCTTTGTCTTATAATTTTTTGCAATCATAAGCCATTACCCTGGTTTGTTTAGCAGTGTTGGTAATGTCAGCCTATTTTTCCCCTATGATCATGGTAAGCAGGCTCATGATGAGACCTCTTATCTTTTAAGTTTAAATATATCTCTGGATTATACTCTAGAAAAATAAGACTCTTTGGGACAAGGAGAATCATTGACTCCTTAAGAGTTAAGAATGACAATTTTAGAGTTAAAAGGTGCTTTGCTGTAAAGTGTCTTTACTTGGTTAAAAATAACTTTTCTTGACTGATAATAAAACTTTGAAAGATCTTAATAAAATATTGAAATCTCAAAATGATTACAATTTTGATGAAAAAGAAATTTCTCCAGATTTTATGATACTTTGTCAACTTCTCTAAATTAGTAATCTCTTCCTTAAGTATGTCTACCTTTATAATAAGAAAATCAAACTTTACTAAGAGATTTAAGAAAAAGTTAATAGATGACTATTAACAATTTTTCTCCATGTATGATGACCATAGTTAGGTAACAAGAAGGCTTTCCATATAAATCATGGCAAAGTTATCAAAATCAAAACTGAGAATCAAAGGAAAAGAATTCTTATTCTAAAATAAGAAAGAAACTAACGAACAAAAATAAAAATGAAGAAATTTAAAAGTGGAAAGGAAAATTCAAGTTTCGCAAGATGAACTCAAACAAGAATGTTTATAACAATGTCTCAACAATATGAAGAAAGAAATAATCGTGTAATCAATCCTTTTTATGTAGAGATTTAGAAAAATCATACCTTGCAGGGTTGTAGTGTTTTAGGCTTTTTAGATAGCAATGACGATAAAATTCAGCCACAACGAATACTTTTTGTCTGATATCAATATTTTTGTTTCCAAGCATCATCTTAATCATTTTCTAATAAAAAGGAATGCTTAAAGAAACAGATTAAAGGTTCAGAAACTTCCTAGCGTAGCTGTTTCAATGAGGATTATCGCTGCTTCTTGAAATTAAGCTAGGAGAAGAGTATGGACTTCGAAAATATGATCTGGCGGAGGATTGGAAGCTTTTATGAAGAGCTGCAAAACAGATTTATGTATCAGAACAACAAAACTTAAACTAAAGTAACGAAATGGAAATCAATGAAAGTGGGTACATGAATCTTACCATTGGATAATTGCTTTTGATCTTTACCTGAAAGGTATCAATTTCTCCAAACTAGCTGACTTCTTATTTTAATTAACATTAAAAACTTGAAGAAGTCAAACTAACCAAAATCCTATAACCCAAAATCATTATTTATTTTATCTAAACTAAAGCAAGCAGTAAAATAAAAAAATGGAATGCTTAAAGTTCGAGGGAAAACAAATGCATCAGAAATGAGAATGAAAATTTGTAGTGATGACTGTTTCTCAAAATATTATAAATTTCATATAAAGTCCATGATTTTATAAATTTTCCAAAATCAAGACCACATCCAAGATAATAAAATTTAAATGTGAAGACAGAGAGGTCTTGAATTTATTTTTAATTATGAAATTATATATTTAAAATTGAAATATATGAGAAATAAAAATGATTTGAATATGCCGCAAATTTATCATCAGCTGCTTTCTTACCATAGTGGTTACCCAAGCTCGCTTTTAAAATAAGACACAGCAGTATCGAATGATCCGCATCACATGTTTCTTCACCATGCTTCAATTTTAATTTGCAAGACTTCACCTTTGTTGCTATGCCATATATCGATTAAATGTTAATGGCTCAGAGGCATGCATTGAAAGCTATCACATCAGAGATTGCAATGGCAAATTGCCGATATGAAAACATGTAATGAGAACATGTGCAATGAAATGAAGCGATCACATCATTAAAGATATATTATATTGGGGATCGGGGAATATTGACATTGTGCTTCCCTTATTGCACATCGCACATCGCAGATTCTGAATTGTGATGTGAGCATAATTAAAAATGCGATAAAGCGATAGCGATATCGGCAATTTCTAATTGGCGATGCTAATCGGCGATTGGTGAATGTTTTGGTACCCGATGTAATACAATATGATTCTTGCGATGCCGATATGCGATGAAGAGTGGACCCGATAGCTTTATGATGAAAATTTAATAACATATCGGATCTAAGACATCGACTCTTTTAAATTTATGCTCCTACCATTATTTGCGATTGAATGGACGCGATATTTTATAAACTTGATTTGAATTTCATATCGGGTCCATAATTATGTGGTCGTCGCAATATTGGTAAAGGCAATTCACGATAATGGAAGTATACTTCAACTGCAAACCTCCGATATGCGAAATGCGATATGACATATGAGCGAGGTAACACATCAGAGATCTTTTATTAAACAATTTGTTATCAACAATGCTAAGACGTACTTCCAATGAAATCTTTCGCTACAAATGGTTGTGATATCATATAAAATGATTGACGAAGATGAGTGGGATGATAGTATTGCGAATATTTTCACTGAAGTATCAACAATATGAAAATCAAATTGAAATGATCAATGAAAGCAAAATTTAAAAATTGCTCAAATTCTAATGAATCACAAAATAAAATTTCCTTGAACCTGTTTGCAATTTTGAAATGGGTTTGCTGCTTACTTCCAGTTTTGAAAACAAATGAAATCATGGAAGGAAATTCTCTGTAGTTTTTTTTACCTCATGAATCTTCAAATTTTTCCTTCGATTTATCAAAATTTTGTCTTTGTTCAAAATCATCTCATCATTTATTCTAAATCAGAGTGAGCAATCAGCCTAGATAAAATCTGCTTGTTCATGTTTAGGAAATATAAAATTTACCAGAAATAAATATGAAAATAGTCTTCCATTTTGAATTGAAACAACAATTTATTACCTCTGCTCATTCCGAATTAACTTGAGAAAAATCTGTATTGTTATAGTGACTATTCAATAATGCCTTCAGTAAATAAATATGATGCGTATTACAACATCAGATAATAAACTAAAGGTCCGAATGGGATAAAGCTACTAATTGTGGAAAAATGTCAAAACAGATTTGAATGTGTGCACACAGCAAAAATGGGCATCCTTAAGGTCAGCTTAGCAAATTTCGAGGAAGATAATATGAACTTCATATGATTACCACAAAATGTTAGACTGAATAATAATGATTGAGTCAGAATCAAGCTTATCATAGACAATCATACATTTCATGGGATAATGAGATCATGGAGCTTTTATATCTTCAAAACCTTTATCATATAAATTTCAAAAGAAAATCTTAGAAATAAATCCTGAAATTAAGAAAAGTGGCTTTGAGGCGATTGATGCCAAGCGCAACCTTAATTGAATTTAATCAAGACATTAGTCAAAATAGACAGAGTAGAGGTATTGCTGTAAGAAATTTAAAAAGGAAAACAAGAATTAAAATCTTCTGATTAGGAGAAAATGTTTTCACTGAACATGCATGAAAATGGTTGATTGCTTTGTTTTATTGTTAATCTACAAAACTGTTGAAAATAAATTAACTACATTAACTCTACTCCTATTCTAACCATATACTTGAAAAATGACTAGGTATAGTCATATTTCCAGTGTAACCATTTTCTCATTTTAATCCCTGCATGTATGTACAATTCAAATGTTAGTAATAAAAATACAAATCTAATTGAACTAAGAAAATTAAACCTGAAATAAGAATGTACAACTATTGTTGGAAGCTTATCTAAAATCTCCTTCTCATGAAATTTTCTTTCCAATTGAATACCAATTGAATCATAGAAATCCAGATGAATTTCTTTTAAGGATTGGGAAATATTCAAAGAAAGAGATAACAGGCCAGATTGTAAATGTGAGCTTTTAGATTCAAAGGCCTGGAAGAAACTGTTAGTGTTATGTGTAAATGTTAAGCTATTGATAATCTTCCATGAATGAAAAATTTCCAAATATTTTTCAAATGAATTAATGAAAAATGGATGGAAATCTTTCAAATGAAATGGAAAATTATTAATTAAATTGGATCGCTGACAGACTTCTAAAAATACATTCTTTTGTTGATATTGCCTTTGAGAAGATAGAAGCTTTTGATAAAACATTAGCATTGATTGAAATTGAAATTGAAATAGCTTTTGATGCTTTTGATTAAAATATAAAACTTCAATTTTCCAACAGGGCAATGCATCAATTGAATGTTTGATAATAAAGTGCTCAATATGCCAGCGTAATGTATCAAAAATCTAAAAAATAAAATCTGAAAATAAATCTGATTTAATACAAAATGAGGAAACAAAAATAAAATGAAATCACTATTTGTACAACTAATGTTACAGCACAATTGGGATCGCTTTGAAATAATTTCTTTTTCACAAGGATTGGCCAGAATTATGGAATTTGAATAATTTCGAATTCCAACTTGTGAATTGAAAAGAGAATTATGATTATGAACATGAATGAAAGCTTGATTATGATATGAATCATAAATTGGAATATTTTCTCGAATAATGAAATCATGAAGATAATTTGTTGCTTTAGAATGAGGATTGGTTGAAATAATTTCTAAATTAAAATGTCTCTCATTCTCAGATGTTATTTGAAGTTTCTAATGACGATTTTCTCGAGAAAAATCAACATCTTCAATGTCAGAGTAATTATCATAAATGACTTCACAAGATTCTCTAGATTTCCCTTCAATCTCATCCAGTATATCAAAACAAGGAGGAACAAGAATTTTATGTTCATTAATGGAAAAAGAATGATCATTTATTGTTTCTCTATCTTGATAAAAAATTATTGGTAATTTATTTAAATCATCCTCTTTAATTTCTGAAATATCATTAATACCAAGAGGGGAAAATTTACCATCATAAAAAATATAAGGATAAAGGGAAAAATGTGAATCTGAAATAATGCAATTAAAAATGTCTCGGTTTGAGAAATCTTGTGCATTATGATCATTGTAAATTTCAAATTCCAGATCATTCCTTTGCGTGCGCATGCTTTCTTGAAGAAGGCTGCTTTGCTGCTCTGATTTCAGCATTTGCTCATCATGAAAAGATTCAGAAATTTGTACAGAAGTTTGCATGCTATTACTTACTTTGATTGTTGCTTGCACTTGCTGATTTGCAATCTGATTTTCTGAATTTAATGCAGAGAAACTTTCAGATTCCAATGCAGATATTTCTCCAAAATTGCTGTTGTTGTCTTCTTGCATTTGGTTAGAAATATTTTCCAAGCTTTGTGAAACCTCTTCATCACAATTTATTTGCACACCCAAATTGGAATTCTCATTTATGTTATAAGGGGGTGGAACAAAGCTTGAACTAATTTCATTTGGATCGGGACTAGGGGGAAGAAAATAATTATGTTCAAACCTATCTAGTGAGTCTTCTTTCATAGGTTCATCTTTGACATTAAATTTTAAACAATTCAAATGAAATCGAATATTAAAATCTCTAACAGATTCATTTTCTTTCCGTAGATATTCAATTTCATCACATACCTGATCATAATCATAGCGGTCAAATTTACAAACGAAAATTGTAACAAATTGATCCCAACTGTGAATTGAGGCAACCGGAAGAGTTCTACACCAGTTTCTGGCTTTTGCCGCAAATGTGAGAGTAAAAATTCTGCATAAAATGCCTTCATCAATTCCTTGAAAATCATAATTTGAAACATTTTGAATAAATTGAAGGACATGATTAAAATCAAAAGAATTTCTCTCACCATTAAACTTTACCTGAGACAAGATTCTTACCACTTCAGGAGGAGTATTGGAAGATGCACGTCCATGGATACAACTCCAAATTGGAATTTTAAGAGGATTCATCGTGATTAAATAAAATATTAAAACTGAAAAGACTCCAACAGACAACAAGTTTCAAGCCCTCCTTCTAGCGCCAATTATGTTGAAGCCTCGAAAATCGCTGCTACAACATTGGGGGATAACCACCCGGTCCAGACCTTAATACAACTCCTTTTCTGTTTATGAGAGTGGCTCCGACTGGTTTAACTAAGTCCAGTTACCTTTTCCCTATCGCTATTGGTTTATGATGTATCGTTAAATACCAATAAACAGGGATATCAGATCAATTCTTCTTGCTGATCAGGCAAGAGAATGACCCTTAAGCTAATTTGGGTTCAGCCAAACCATAACTAAGATTTTGCCTCTTCGAGAAGAGGACTTAAAAGAATGTAGAAATTAATCTAATTGCAAACTTATTCTATAATGCAAGCAAAAAGAAACTAATCTAAATCATATCTCAATCAGGTAGATGAAAATCTAACCCAATTAAGAGCAAGATAATTAAGTGATGAGAATTAAAATATGTCTGGCTTTTAATTAATGTCAAACTAACGAAGAAATTCAATTAGCTCACATTTGTGAGTACCAAAACACATTCTATTGAGACCATTTGACTTAAATAATAAATCAACAACACTCCGGAAGAAATTCACAAAAATGATATCGATTATCATATCAGTAAAACTAATAATTAAACAATAACATGTGGAAGAAATTCACAACATATTACTATTTAATAAATCAGTGTTATAAGACAAATTTCTGAGTAATGGTTACTCAGAAATCAGAGTTTAATTCATAAGAGCATAGATACTTAACAATTTGAGACAAATTATCCATATCAACAGAAATGCTAAAACATGAATAAAATGAAACAACAATTTTATTAAAATAAAAATGAAACTGGTATTTGATACAGAAATGCCAAAAATACTAGTTAATTGAATCTGCTTCTCCGATCCTGGTCTCTAACAGTACTTTACATTACTTGAATTTCTGCTTTCAAGACTAGAGCTGCAGAAATGCAAACTCTGCCCATCGTGCATAATAAAAGACATAAAGCATAAACCCTCAATAATGTTCAGATCTGAAACTTTATCTCCTCCCCATCTACAACTCTAAATTCCTATAACAGAAATGCTTCTAGAAGTCTGGAATTGCAGAGGAGAGTAGCCCCGTTTACATTTTGCAATGTGCAATTTATAATCCTCCCAAAATTATTTTTAGAAGAGATTTTGTTGAAGAAAAATCTACCCAATCCAATTTTAATTACTCAAAAATTCCAATTTTTAATTGTTGGAGTCTTCTCATTGATTGAAATCTTTTTCCTCAATATCCCTTCTATTTTTTTTCCTGCAAAAAGAAATTAAAATGAATTAAGATGCAACAATAAAATCCAAATATTATTTCTAACATTAAAACAAATCCAATCAAATTCTATTTAAATAAATAAAAAGGAAATTTGAGCTTCTTATTGATACTCATAACGATCTTAATTAACCAAGGATAATATTGATGCATAAATATGCAATTAGAAGAGGCTAGGCAATTGAAAATGAAGAAAACAAAACTCAGAAAATTGATTTTATTTTTAGAAATTCGGAGCTTGATCTTCTGCCTGATTTTTGACCCAATAAATCATCAAATCTGTTAGTGAAACCTCTTCAGAAATGTTCTCCTTGATTTTATCTTTCCAATGAGCCGTCCTAGGCCTCATTTGGTCAAGTATAACTCAATATATGAGCTTCCAAAGTTGATGAGTCAAATCTGGCATAAATCTGGAAATTCTGTTTGTTGGGCTAAAAATCAGAATTTTTAATTAGAAATTTAATCCTAAATTAGATTCTAACTATCTAATAATTAATTCTAAATTAATTATTAACTAACTAACAATTAATTCAGTTACAAAATTAAATTAATATACAAATGATTTGAAAACGTTAATTTAAATATGATTAATATTATAGTTCAAATTATATTAAAATTATAATATAATTATTATAATATAAAAAATATATAAAATTAATTTACAAACCATTGGAATCAATCCAAACCTAAAACCCATAAAACAAACCATTGAAATCAATCTAAACCCATTAATTCATCCACGTAAGATTATGGAGGGATATGGTGAGTGGAGTGTGAGGTGAGGGTGACGTGAGGGTGAGTGAGGTGGAGATACGAGAGGCATAAGGGATGAAACAAAAAAAAAAGAAAAAAAAAACAAACTTTATATTCAAAAATTTTAACACATCGCATATCGCAAGAACCTTGGATGGGGGTTTTTTAAATGTGCATGTTCTAAAAATTGCGATGGATCCAAAATTGCGATATCGCGATATGCGATGGATCCGAAATTGCAAAATTGTGATCTTGTGATATTGCGATATTGCGATATGCGATGGATCCGAAATTGCAAAATTGTGATCTTGCGATATTGCGATATTGCGATATGCGACGAATCTGAAATTTGCGATCTGCGATCTGCGACGAATCTGAAATTTGTGATCTGCGATCTGCGACAGATTTTGAAATTTGCGATCTGCGATCTGCGATCTGCGACGGATTCTGAAATTTGTGATCTGCGATCTGCGACGAATCTGAAATTTGCGATCTGCGATCTGCGACGGATCCGATGATGTAATAATTTTTTTTTTTAATTTTTTTTTTTGGTTTTATTTTAATGATGTTTAGTTTAGCTATGAAATTTTCTAAGCTACAGCCACTCCCAAAAAGAATTAAAAAATAGCATTTTTAACCCAGACTAGAAAATTGTTGGTACTTCAAAGGAGAACCATTTTTAAACCAGATGACCAAATAAGGCGAAACAAGCGTCAATGGGAGGCTTATAAAAAATCGATTCAATCAAAACAAGAATCCAAAGAAAATGAAAAATTAACAAAAACGTAGGATAATCATTAAAATAAAATCCTAAAAGGTGCTTAGCCAAAAATTTATAAAAAGGGTCCCCATTATTTGAAGTGAACAAGTCAAAAATGGGGGGGTTGTGTTTTACCACAACACAGTGTTAAACCACTTGAAAATGCAAAAATTGAAATTCTTAACATGTGATGTAACATTAATGGTAGTGTTAACTTGAAAGGAAGGAAATTTTTCAATACCCTTGTCAGGGATATTGTGAGGATAGCCATTTATGTTAGTAAAGTTACAAGGAGAAAAAATATCATTCATGATGCTTGTCTTTTTAACCTCTCTCTAAAAACCCTTTCAAGCTCAAGAGTGGGGCTAACTAGACTACTTGAATGCCTCCTAGTAGAATCTCTTTCATAATTTTAATTAATTGGAGTCGACAATTGAGCAAGAATCTAATCCTAAAAGGCCAATATGCCAAAACAAAAAATTAGTCGATTTCTAGGTACAGTTGGAATTTTTCCTGACAACGACACCAAAAGAATTTTGTTTCCACCATACACACACACCTAACTCAGTGATAAAATCCCTTAACCCCACAAGGTGTAGTTGGTAGAAAAATCAAGAGATGGGGATGTCACCTATTCCCAACACTTTTCGTTTAAGATCTCTCTTAGGCAAGCTAAGGGGGTGGTCCCTAAATGAAAATTTAAGTTAAAAGAGATGTGAGGTTTCTAGGAGATGTCAAGGTCAATTAGGATTACTTGAGATTATGAGCAATATAATGAGAAATATGAAATGAAATATACTTCAATAACCATCAACACATAAATAAAATATGAGCATATAAAACCAGTGCTTTCAATGTTGCTTCAAAATAAATAATGCTTGCTTTAGAAATGAAATGTTTCAAAGTGAAACACATGTAACCCTGCCAATCAAATAGATGTTAGAAAAATATGATATCACTTGAAAGATATAAAATTTCTCTTAGGGAAATGCTTTCAAAATATAACTATTCACGATTCTAAATCATGCAAAGAAGTAATGAAAATAATTTGCAATGTGAAATAAGCTAAAGCTTTACTTGCACAAAAGGATATTACACTTGCTCAATGACATATTTCAAAATGATCAATTCAAAAAAAAATCATCATGACAAACATATAAATAAATTGAAAATTAAATATCTTGAAAATCAAAGTGAATTGAGATGAAATGCACTTAACTAATGTTAGATGCAATTATCTTGATTAGTTTTATGTTAAATGTCTACTCTAAGTGAGATTTCTTCCTTTTGAACTCCTTCCAAAGGGTATAAATTAGGGTCATTGTAAGAAAGAGGGGTTGAGGACACAATGGTGTCGTTAACGATACCCTTTCCCCAAGTCTTACTAGCTAGCATGTGATTTCTTTCATCCAGGGAGACAAACCACCTCCATAACTACAAGGTCACACACTCTTTACCTTACTTCGTACCAATTGGAATAATTTTCGAAGAAAGTATTTTCCCTATGATGCCTATCAGCCAAACTTATGCTTGAAGGTCAATTGAGTTAAATTGCAAACTATGCTAAAAATGACTAAATGTAGTGCAAGTAATTTTTCCCAAGAGATATTTGCAATCATTCAAAATAATAGAAAAGAGATGATGCTCAAAGTAAATTGAAAATGTAACTTCAATTGGAAAAGGAAATTAGCTTGAAAGTGAATTAATGTGATGCAAGTAAGTTTTCTTTTCAAAAGAGAATTTGCCTCAAGTAAATGGAAATGCTCACACTGATATAGCTTCAAAATTTTACAAGACACATAAACATAAGCTTCATGGAATTGTAAATTGCTCCAATTAAATGCTTTAGTAGATGATATGCCAATAAAATTAAGCAAAATTTAAATGATATGGAGCCAAGAATACAATGTTTGCATGTAAAGTATGATTGAAAAATAAGTGAGCAAAATAAAAAATGACCTTTTAGAGAGGCAATTGTATCCCAAAGAAATAAAATTGTTAAGAAATTAAATTAAACTTTCCAAATAACTCAAAATACTTGCATGTAAGAAATAAGTGCTCTAAAGCAAAATATCAACTTGTACTTCAAAGCAAGAATGAAATGCAAAAAATCAAATGAAATTTGTAGCAAAATTTAACTTAGAGATCGAAATGTGATGATGAGGTTTTATTAATTTGAAAACATGCAAAATGAGAAAAAAAGAAATTTAGAAAAGATGCAAAATTAATCCACCCACCCAAACTCATCCTTATAAAATAGGAGAAAGGATGCCTTGGGTAAACCCAAGCTCCTAGAAGAAAAAACGATATTTTATTAAGATATTACAATGGAATTAAAACCTCTTATAGGGCTGTCCAAAATATGAAGGGAATTTGTGCAGGATTTAGAGGCAGAAATAACTATAATATACCTCCAAAAATTAGCAACCTCAAAGGCCATAGAGGTCTTTGTAAAAGGCCTACAACCTAGCCTTCTTTGCAGATCCTTCTAGTGTCCATGACCTTCTTAAAATAAATCTTGGATGCTTAAGAGGTCTACAATAAAACTAGTTAGAGTCTCAATGGTATTTCCTCAAGGCACTCATGTCAACACTCCAACAATGGGTTGCAAAACGAAGACAAAATTAGTGTAAAATAGCAAAGTATGATACAAATTAATATACAAAACCAAATCAAGTGATGGGAGTGAACCCTATCACTTGCCTAGTTTGGTAAATTCTCTTAAATAGATAAATAAATCAATGATAGCGCAATTCTTTAAAGAGATTTGAATTATGAATTATTTTCTTGTATACGAGCTATGTCCAATAAAATCCCTACAAAAATCATTTTGTAAGATGAGCTATGGAATTTAAAGAACGAGTGAGAGATCCTTAGAGAATGTGTCAAGAGTCGATTGGTCTCTCGAAATAATTTCCTTCATGCTTGATATTTGATCCAACAATATTTTCCTATACAAAAATTAAATCAAACTTTAGTCCCATATAGATCTATAAAATAAGAAATGATACAAAAACTATAGAAATTTATTGGAAAATAGCTAGAGATTTCTACGCCCAGAGCATATTCCTATATAACTTGTCAATGAAAAATAGATTTGCATTAACAAATATACAAGAGCATATTGAAATAAAATAAATCAAATTATAAGAAAATTAAATTATACCAATAGTGATCCAATCATCATACTCCAATGGGAAAAAAAACTCAGGAATGAACCCCAAAGTCTTTTATTGCAATTGAGAACAAGTGTACATAAGGGCAGAGCTTCCCCAAGCACTAAAGCTCGTAGCAATTGATATAAATGAGAGCACAAATATATACTATATAGAGAAATGGCAGTAAATCCAAATCTAGCAACCAAGTGTCAAATGGCCATGGAGAAGATCCCAAGAGAAGAAATCGAACTCCAAGCATGAGGACTCCAAAAAATTTAACTCCATAGGTGGCATTAAGATATCCTCAAGAAAATAAAATTCTCCATGTGTGCATACAAGCAAATCCAAGTGTGAAAAAATAAAGGAGCTAACTCAAGTCAAACTCCATGATCAAATCGTGTTATGACACCTCATGTGCTTCAAATGTGCCCAATGTAAATATCCTTAGGAATTACGTTGATCCTCCTTGAGGATTCCAAGTGTGAGAACTAAGGTGAGTGAAGTGGATACAAGTCTCCATCAAATCCTCCATCAAATATTCCATCCAATCCATGAGATATTCTAACATGTGTGTTAACTCCTCAAGAAATTTTATTTTCCATATCAAAATTTGCTTCATTCATGCCAAAAAGTTTGATTTCATTGAGTAGCCCATGTATTTATGATGCAGTGTGCCAAATCATCCTACACTTTTCCTTTCGATGTCTTTTGATTCATTCCTTTTGACTTGAGATAATTTCCAAGTAATTTCCCTACTCTTTATGGAGTTTCCCCAATGGTAGGAGACCTGGTATAATGAGGATCATGAAGATGAATGGATCACTGATAGGGTGAAAGCTAAACCTAGAAGCTTATTCACAAGGGAGGCTCAAATATATAGCTAGCTTTCTTGGAAAGCAAGATGAAAGGCTCCCTAGGAAGGGCTTGGGAGAATTTCAAGGGCTAGTATTTGAGTATATGACTTGTCAAGGAGATTCCTAGAGTCTAAAATCCTTGTGGAAACTTGGATACCAAGTGGTCTTTATGGAATTATCTTCAAAAGGTTGTGGGACCACCATGACCAAGTGGACCCAGAATTAGGTCAAGGGGGTGGGATTTATCAACCAAGGGTGTGCATGACCTAGTTGAGGGGGAGAAATGGATTAAGGATAAATTTTCTTTGAATTTGACGTAGTAATCCCCATGAGGTCACTAACCAAGGGAAACCTAGGGCAAGCATTGATCCTCAAGCTAGGGCTTGCAATATATTGATATCTCACCGCCGGATTTGCTTCAAATTTTGAGGGCCTCTAAAGAAAAATATAGCACAGTTGTGGACCAAAACTCAAGTAATTGGATGACTATATTGTGGGATAAGTGATGCCCTAGGTGACATATGTAGGACTGGCCTAGAAAGAAAGAGAGAAGGTGAGAAAAATATGCTTGAAGGTGATTACCTATGGAGGACCAGTGCCTAGTCATTTGGGGGAAACAGAGTCAAGTATATTTCACTGATTGGAATGGATCCACTTATTCAAGGAGGCCTATAAAACAATTTTTCATGGAAATTAGGGCATGGACAATTGCTTCAAGGTCTTTATACTTCAATATGAAATATGTGATGACTTATCAAGAAAAAATGTAAACAAAATGTCTCTAGAAACATTCACTTATTCAAACATGACCCATGACATGCTGCAACGCTAATCATTGTTGCGAACATCTCAATAACATCCCAATTTTATCTCGAAATCATGATTTTTTGGCCTAGCCGATGTTTGCTGATTTTTACTGATATTTTGATGGTATCTTGATTTTTTCGATGTTCGCTGATTTTTACTGATATTTTCTCGATTTTTGCAATTTTTTGGTTTTCCAGACCCTTGCTGATTTTATCCTGATGCCGATTTTCGCAACATTGATGCTAATAAAAGACAAATTTCCACCCTTTCATACAAGAAAAACAACAAATTTCAGCCTAATATAGCAAAAATCCCCAACAACATACATGTGACATAAGAAAAACACAAATTAACATTAGATTACTTACATGAGAGAACGAGTACATATAATCATTGTCATATGCCAATATAGAAGCTCCAATACAAAAATGAAGAAATCCAAACATCAAAATTCATCCATCTATCCAATTTCATCCTCTAAAGAGAATAGTGAAAATCTCACAAAATAATATGATCCAAACCAAGTGATGATGATACAAATTATTCACCTCACTTCTATTTATACACTTCCTAATGAATTCAATTTAGCTAATTAGGCCTAATTTAGCCCCTAGAATAAAATAATGTGCATAATAACAAAACTTTTGGTGACAAGCCTACCAAATAGCTCATAATACATGAATAAGCCTCTCAAGAGGGTCAAATGATCAAAAAACTAAGTTTTTAGGCCTTTGAGGAGGTCTAATGAGGTCCAAGAGTGACATGATGTAGAAATTGACTCCCATCATAGTGGACAAGGGGTTGGACCTTTTTTCTTAAAGAAAAAACTTGTGGTGCTCCCAAACGGGTGTGGGGGGCACAAGGTCATCCTCATGGATCTCCAAATGGATCAAAAGTGCACGTAGACCATTTATAAGGGTTGGAATGATGACATAGGGCCTCCCTCTATTGTGGGGAAGAATCCTCTAGACCCTAGAACATCTGCCAAATGTATGGTGCATCTGTGGGACTGGCTGGGCATGGTGAACTAGGTGCATCATTCTCATCCCAAAGGTGGAATAATAGAAATCAATGAACATTGATGGGGATCCATGAATTAATCTCAGCTATGGTGGAGGCACACAACTCTCAACTCTCACCCTACAAGTGCCAATGTGGCCCTCTATAGGGTTATGACCCTGTATAGGGATACCAAGCCCCAAATCATGGAAATCAACCCACAATCCTGCATAATATCTAATAGGTCCCCTTGCCCTCTAGTACAAAAAATCATTAGAATAATCAAGTAAAATAGCTTATAAGTCATGGAACCAATGGGGCACTTCATGGTGGCATGCCCTTCCATAGTGGGATTTGGTATTTGTAAGTGTCTCCAAACTCAATAGGGGGTTAACCAAGGACCCTATTAGGTGGTTTCAACCTCTAAAGGGGGTGACATGTCCATGGTGCATCCTTCAAGTGGTAGGTGGAAAATGATATAATAATGAAATGGAGTGGGGATCCGGGGAAACATGTAGGCCACATGTCAAGGTGCAAGGGTATCTATAACAGGGGAAGCCCTTAACTGGGTATATAAGTGTAGGAAGGATAAAATCGTGATACATGAATTACCCCAACCTTTGTTTTTATACCCTACTTCATATTCCTTTTGCCTTTTATTGATTTTCTTCATAACTGATGAGGGCTCTAGGGGATGGAGAGCATTATGTGTGACGTGTAGCAGTGGATACCCCCTTGAGGTGGGGCGGTTCACTGCCCACCAGGGGTTGGGACAATCATGGGTTCCTTAATGACAATGAGGGCTCATCTAGGTCCCATAGGAACCAAGCTGATGGCCATGGGTAAGGGTTAGAGCTCATGTTTGACTTTTTCCCACGTTCTAAATTTGTATGTACCGAAATTTTTTTGCATTTTGTGGTACATTTCCTATTGAGAGTGGCCAAATTATGCCTTTAATTTTATTTTTAGATGCATCAACCTCTAGGCATCATTCCAAGCCTAATCCAAGGTGTGGACAACAGGAGTGAGAGGCTAACCCTCTGTGGACCCGGATGGCAAAATAGATGAATGGGGATAAGAAAAGTGGAAAGGGAGTGATGTAGGTGTTATGGGAAGTAGGACCACACAACCAAAGTCATAATTTCTTGTGTAGTGCCAACCTAAAAGCCAAATGGTCACTAAAGGAGACCCCACTAGAATAGGATACAAGCGTAACCATGAAATCAGGCAACGGAAACAAGAATAACCTAACCCACACCTTCCGCTAAATCCCCCCACCAATCCATGTCCCAAAGTGCCTATGATATGTAAGGAAAATTATTCAACTATACCAATGAAAATCCATACATTTGGGGTCGGAAGGCCCACCTTCAAACATACATTCATGACAAGTGGTTGAGGTACCACATGACTGGCTCAAGTTGCAGAGAATATGGCACATCGTGCTATTTGATGGTTGTAAGGAGTTGTTGGCTGCTGACTGAGGACCATCTAGGAGAAAATGCTTCTCCTATATACGCTACCCACAGGTGGTGGATAACATCTGACTCCAACTAGGACATGAGCTCTCAGAAAATTGCATGAGGCTACTCGAATGGGAGGTCATGAGAACACCAACAATCTGTTGGTCATCGTAGACATGTTACCTAGACATACAAATACTAAGCACATAGGGAAACATGTTTTTATGGTGTCTTATGATCACCAATGCTTAGTATTCGGCCGTAAAAATAAACAAGAAAGAAAAATATGCAAAATTTAATATAAATTTAGCTAATATAGCATGAAAAAATTCATATGATGTTAGTTATAATGAGAAAATGAGTATGCAATGCATCCTACCCTGACATGCATATGAAGAAGCTAATATTAAGTGTAATAATAAAGCCAGTGTAACCAACATATCATCATATGAATATACATATGCTTGCCAGTATGATTACTCCCAGAGCGAATATGGATACAATTATATGGAGGATGATTACCCACTTCATATGGAGGATGAAGTGGGTGGGAGATGAGAAAATATTATCTCCATTCAAGGTAAAAGGAATCCCTAGGATAAGGAAAATAATCCAATCTATAAGTGTAGAAATTTCCCTCTAAGTACACAATGGTGGAATGAAATATCACTCTTAAGAACTACCTATCAAAATCATTGTTTACAATATTATTCTTTGTATATTCCACAAGGTCATGACAAGCTTGGGAATGAAAGGTGAGAGAAGGAAGGAGTGCAACAAATAGGTTTCTCGTAGTGATAGTCACATTGGAGAGGGAAGGTTATGGAGTGATCATAATCGTGAGGGCCTGTCTAGGGAGACAAAGAATAGTCAATGGGGGGCTCTTCCTTGACACTATACTCAGAAGGGGGAAAGGGCTCATGCTCAATTGATATCATATGAAGAGGGGTGAGGGAATCACTTGAGGAAGACTCAAAGTGATAAACAAAAGGAAAAGGTGAAGGGGAGGGTTAAGTGTCATATTCAACAATTTTTTAAAAATCATAACTTAAAGGCTCAAGTGATTCAAATATAGAATGATAGGAATGAGTCTTATTGATTTCCCCATTATTAGTATGAAATATTTGGTTTTCCCTAAAAGGAGAATCAATTACTTCCAACTGCCCCTCTCCATGCAAGGGAAAATAATAATTCTCTTTCCCGAGGCTATCAATGGATATGTCATCATCATAAATAATTCCCGAGATAAAGGGAAGACCAATCTCAGCCTCATCCTCCTTGTCGGTGTCATAAATGGGAGAACAATCAAATTGAGGACAAACAATTTCCCATTTCTCCTTTTCAATGTGGAAGTAATCTCCAATGTCATCTTCCAAGGGGCTAATGGGATCACCTTCCTCAAGGTTCTCCAAAGGGGAGTCATCAGGAGTACTATCCTTGAGAAAGGTAAGGTTAATCTCAACTTCACCTTCTATATATTCATCCTTCTCAACACATGAGTTATCAAAATCATCCTCTTCATCATGTGGACCCAAGGATGAGTAAACTTCTTACTGATTATTTATATTCTCAAAATTATCTTCATCTTGGTTAGCCAGGTAGTGGGACTTCTCTTCTTCCCTTTTCTCTTTAAGAACAATAGCTAAGGTATTTATTACATGATTTTGGTAAAATAATTCCAGGAGGAGAGAATTAGTAAGTTTTTATTTATATTCACGTTTCATCTTATGAAGCTTCACCTCTTCTTCCTATAAACAGACAAACAATTCATTAGAATTACATTCCCTTACTAACTCCCTGCATGACCTACTATATTCATCCATTATTTCTTACATGATTTGGAGGCTTACAAGATCCAAATCTTCGCCATCCTCAGAGGTGATGTATTCCATATAATTACTAGTGGCCCCTAATTCCATAACTGATTCTTGCCCATCATCTTCATATTCTTAGTAATCCTAGTCACCTGAATCCTCATCTGGTAATAAGCCATATTTTTCTTTGATCCTGTGATACAAGGAATTAAATGCACCATTATAATAGGAAAGCTCCAAGAAAAGATAATCATTGGGCCCTTCTTCATTCTCCTGCCTTATGCTATTGAGGTTCTCCCTACTTCTGTTATAAAAATGGAGTATGAAGTCCTCGTTCTCATGTTCTATTTGATTATCACAAAGCTCAGACCACAAACCAATTCTTTCCCATAGGTCTTGTTCTTCTTGGGGGCTAATGTCATAGACATTTTATTTAGCCATTTTTCATGATCTTACATATAATTCCAAAATGAAGTTGGTTGGGTGAATTAAAATTCCTTCACAAATGCTTGCTTCACCCTACAAGAATTGACTTTCAAGTTCAATGAGGAACTAAGACTTTGTTCCTTTAATGGAGTCGCCAAAATGATATGTCAATATTTTCGTATGAGTAAAAAGACACACATTTGGTGTCCCCAAAAATGAAGCCAAAATGTTAGCGGTCAAACTAGCAAGGGTCCTATAGGGCAACTACTAGGTCAAGGGAAACAATGTAGCGATAGCCCACTGTCACCTTAGCTAAGGCTCCCTGCTCTTTACAGATTTCCAACGATGGGTGAAGACCTGGAATAATGAGGATCATGAGGATGAATGGATCAATTATAGGGTGAAAGATGATCCTAGAATGCTATTCACAAGAGAGGCTTAAATATATGGCTAGCTTGCTTGGAAAGCAAGATGAAAAGCTTCCTAGGAAGGGCTTGGGAGAATTCCAATGGCTATTGTTTGAGTATATGACTTTTCAACGAGATTCCTAGACACTGAAATCCTTATGGAAACTTGGATACCAAGTGGTCATTATGGAATTATATTCAAAAGGTTGTGGGACCACATGGGACCAAGTGGACCCAAAATTAGGTCAAGGGGATGGAATTTATCAACCAAAGGTGTGCTTGACCTAGTTGAGCGGGAGAAAGGTATTAAAGGAGAAATTTTCTTTGAATTTGATGTAATAATCCCAATGAGGTCACTAGCCAATGGAAACCTAGATAAAGAAACAGTCCTTGAGCTAGGGCTTGCAATATCTCAAGATCCCACCATCAGATTTGCTTCGAATTTGGAGGGCCTCTAGGGAAAACTCAAACACAGTTTTGGACCAGAAATTGAAGTAATGTGATGTCTATATTGTGATATAATTGATGCCTTAGGTGAACTATGTAGGTTAGTCCTAGAAATAAAGAGAGAAAGTGATAAAAATATGCTTTAAGGTGATCACTTATGGAGGACCAGTGCTTAATCCTTTGGGGGAAATGGATTCAAGGATATTTTAATGATTGGAATGGATTCACTTAGTCAAGGAGCCCTATAAAACAATTTTGCATGGAAATTAAGGCATGGAAAATTACTTCAAGGTATTTATAATTCATTATGCAATATGTGATGACTTATCAAGACAAAATTTAAACAAAATGTCTCTATGAACATTCACTTATTCATACATGGCCCATGACATGTTTCAACACTAATAAAATACAAATTTCTACCCTTTCATACAATAAAAGCAACAAATTTCAGTCTAGTATAGTGAAAATCCCCAACAACTTGCATGTGACATAAGAAAAATACAAATTAGCATTAAAAGAGTATTTACATGAGAGAACAAGTATATCCAATCATCATCATATGCCAATCTAGAAGCTCCAAGACAAAAATTAAGAAATCCAAACGTCAAAAGTCTTCCATCCATCCAATTTCGTCGTCCAAAGAGAATAGGGAAAATATCATAAGATAATATTATCCAATCTAAGTGATGATTATACAAATGATTCACCTCACTTCTATTTATACATTTCCTAATGAATTTGATTTAGCTAATTAGGCCTAATTTAGCCCCTAGAATAAAATAATGTGCATAATAACAAAACTTTTGGTGACAAGCCCACCAAATAACTCAATAATACATTAATACGCCTTTCAAGAGGGTCAAATGATCAACAAAGTGAATCATAGGGAATTTTAGGAGACCTAATGAGGTCAAAGGGTGTCGTGATGTAGAAATGGACTCCCATCATAGTGGACAAGTGGTTGACCCCTAGCTCTTCCAGAAAAAACATGTGGTACTCCCAAATGGGTGTGAGAGGAATAAGGTCATCCTCATGCGTCTCCAAATGGATCGAAAGTGAATGTAGAACATCTGTAAGGGATAGAATGATGACATAAATCCTCCCTCTGTTGCGCGGAACAATCCTCTGGACCCTCAAACATCTTCCAAATGTATGGTGCATCTATGGGGTTGTCTGAGCATGGTGAACTAGGTGCATTATCCTCATCCCAAAGGTTGAATAGGAGAAATAAATGAACATTTATGGGGATATTTGAAGTAATCTCGGCTATGGTGGAGGCCCATGGCTCTCAACGCTCACCCTACAAGTGCCAATGTGGTCCTCTAGAGGGCTAGGACCCCGTATAGGGAGACCAAGCCCCAAATTACAATCCACCTGCAATCCCACATAAGATCCAATGCATCCCCTCTCCCTCCTATACAAAAAATAATTATAAAAATCAAGTAAAAGAGCTTACAATTCATGGAATTAGTGGGGAACTTCATGGTGGAATGCCCTTCCATAGTGGGCTTTGTTATGTATAAGTGTCTCCAAGCTCAATAGGGGGTTACTCAAGGACCCTGTTAGGTGGTTTCAACCTCTAAAGGGGGTGACATTTCCATGGTGCATCCTTCAAGTGGCAAGTAGAAAATTATATAATAATGGAATGAAATGGGGATCAGGGGAAACTTCAAGGCCACATGTCAAGGTGAAAGGGTAGTTATAACAGGGGAATCCCATACCTATTATATAAGTGTAGGAGGGAGAAAATTGTGATACATGAGTTACCTCGACCTTTGTTTTTCCACCCTTCTTCATATGATTTTTTCCTTTTATTCATTTTATTCATAAACGCTCCAGGGGGTGGAGATCATGTTGTGTCAGATTTAGCAACGGATACCCCCTTAAGTTAGGGCATTTCATTTCCCACCAGAGGTTGGGAAAATCACGGGTTCCTTAATGGTAGAGGGGGCTCTTATAGGGCCATAGGAACCAAGGTGGTAGCCATGGGTAATGGGTAGATCTCATGTTTGGCTTTTTACCATGTGCTAAATTTGTATTTCCTAGCCATATTTTGAATTTTGTGGTACATTTCTTGCTGAGAGTGGCCAAATTATGAATTTACTTTTATGTTTAGCTGCATCAACATTCGGAGCATCGTTTCAGGCCTGACCCAAGGTGTGGATAAGGGGACGTGGAGGCTAACTCTATTTGGACCCAAAGGACACATGTGGACCCAGATTGGAAAATAGATTAATGGGGCTAAGAGGAGTGGAAGGGGAGTGATGTAGGTGGTATTAGAAGCAAGAAAATGCAACCAAAATTGATATTTCTCGTGTATTGCCAACCCAAAATCGAAATGGTCATTAAAGGAGACCCTACAGAACTAAGATACAAGGGTAACCATGAAATCGGGCAACAGAGACAAGAGTATAAGCCTAACCCACTCTTTTTCGCCGAATCACCCCACCAATCCATGTCCCAAAGTTCCCATAAAAATTAATTATAATTAATCAACTATACAAATGAAAATCCATACCTTTAGGTTCATAAGACTCACCTTCAAACATACATTCATGACAAGTGGTTGAGGGACCACAAGATTGGCTCAAGTGGCGGAGAAGATGGAACGTCGAGCGATATATTGACTATAAGGGGTTTCTCGCTTCCAACTGAGGAACATATAGGAGAAAATGTTTCTCCTATATACACTACCCACAAGTGGTGGGTAACAAATCTATTTATTTTTCTCCATTTAATTTATTTGTGGTTTAATTTATTGCCAAATTTCCCACTAAACGTAGGAAAAATGGGTTTTGTGGGTTTAGAACCTTTTTTTACCCCTAAAAATGTGTCATATTAGAAATATGAGGGTGATAGGTGTAAGTTTGAGCACACATACCCCATGAAACTTATCTAGACATCACTTATTACATATTACATTCAGACGTTATTCAAATTTCCACCCTGCTGGAAATTAAGAAAATTTAAAAAATACCCCTAGAGCTAATAAAATTCCAAAAAATGTTACGAGTGATCTAGTATGGTAATATAAAATGACTCTAGACATTGGGACTTACCCAAGGCCTCGCCTTCAAGGCATACTCCAACTTTGGGGTTATTCTTGGAGGAAAAAACTCAATTAATTAGTAAGTCCCCATAAGGATATAATAATTAACCAAGTGAAAAAAAACCTCCTAGAGTAAACTCACTTGATGACAAGGTCCCAAGTTACCTAGGAATGTTACATGACTCAACTCATCATACTAGCATCACTTTATATCATCCCTGTAGGGCTTGTGGAATCTTAGTACAACAGGAGAAGATGAGAATAAGAAGTAGATTTGAAAACTCTAGTGATATGATTATCTCTGATGATACATGAAAAATTTGATACATCCTTGGGCATGGAATCTTCAAAAATATTTGGGTACACAACAATTCCTTTTATTGTTTTCCACCTGGACATCTTGGGAAAAGTCCTTCATGATCCATTTTTATCTCAATAATTCCAGAAACCATCTTCCTTAAATGAGTTAAGGCTTTGTAGTGTAGGTGAGTGAATCTTATGTGCCATAGTTCACATTGAAGATTGGTATCGTGGACCATTTCATGAAAGAGTTTTCCATTGAATTTGTAAATACCTTCACATATTTATCCAAGAGTGAAGGCTTCTCTCTACTTGAGTTCAAAGGCTAGATTTGAACTTTTCCATTAATAAAAGCAATTTTCATTCCTTTATCTTCTAGAGAATATATATATACAATATTCTTTTTCAATGATCCAAATTGGACCATTATAATGTTTTTCATCCATCTCGCTGCATTTGGAGTGGGAAAAGTGGAGGAATCATCTCATGGGAATGTTTTTCCAGCAATACCCAGTTTGTAAAAACAAGGTTTGAAACCTTTTAGGAGCATTTTGAGGCATCAAACGACCCTTTTTTGGGGTTACAACTTTGTTGCTTTAGCGTTGCACCTTTTCATGATATTCTACACTCATAGATATTTCCAACGATGCAAGAAGCGTGTCAATTGAAGTCTATAAGAGAAAGTTATTCCATTGAGAATTTTACCTTCCTATTATCACATCTATAGTTTGGGAGGATGTCGTGTCATGCCCCATTATTAATGAAAAAGGGTCTAGCCACGTGTTTGTGATGTAAAAGGCTCTAGAAGAGTCTATTTTTTAACTCTATTTAAGAGTTGATGTAGTCAAGATTAACCACTAGTAGGCTATCGGGCTGTGTTATAACTAGGAGGAAGAGGCATTTCATTCTTCTGAGAGAATTTGGTTCCATTACTAAGAAAAGATAGCTTGGAGAGATAGGAGGTAGAGCACACAAAGAGGATATGTGCACTATAGCAACCCACAGGCCACATGCATTACTTCTTTGTACCTGTAGCCATATTTCCAGACAGAGAAAGAGAGAGAAGCGACCTTACATTCCAGCTAGGTTTTCTCCCGAAATGGTTTCCCAAAGATAATATATTGTGTCTGATGTGCTTGTGAGCTTATTTTTTCGTTCTCTACTTTTATGCATAATTTATATTCGCATGCATGCACTAATTACAGTTAAATCTACATATCTTAAAGTTTAATAAATCTATAATAGTATAGAATCTCATATTTTTAATATAATATTATAAGATATATTGTGATAAATTTTCCAATGGAATATCCATGGAATTTTATGTTGAGATTCAACAAGATGATGAGCTTAGTGAAAATCATTCACCTTCACTAAGTGGGCCCGCAGGCTATTTTTAGGTGTAAGTCAATTTTTAGACTATGTCTATTTTTAGACATGGTGATCATATTTCAGAAGTTGTAGGATGATATTTGTGGATGGTTTGTCAAGTTGGAAAAATATATGAAATTATATTTTTAGAATATTGGGTGAAGTCTATTTACAGATCGTCGATCTAAAAATAGAAGTGTCGATTATTATTAGCTCTTAATAATAATCTAACAATAAACATCAACTTATTCTCTTGGAGCACTTAATGTTAGTGTAAAGATTTGGAAAATAAGTGGGTTGAAGAAAATACGTAATTCCTCAACGTTTACTGGTGGTTCATGCATGGAGGACTCAATTAGAAAATGAAGTGGCAATTTATGACAGAGTTGGAAGAGTATTTCATGGAGTTGTTATTCAGTTTAACTCAGTTAATGGAGTTAAACTCAGTTGAGCTAGTTGTATCTAGTCTAACTGAATGATACACTAGTGAGAGTGGAGTGAATTAATTAGTTAATTAGTGCAAATAATAACTCATTAATAAACTGAACAAATACAACAGTTAACTACAGTGCATGTCAGTTCTAGTGGAGACCCAGTGGAGAGATAGGTGAAAGGGCAAGATGGACTATCTGTTGTGACTATAGTGATGCATTGATTTCACCACACACACATTGGAGTTTCCAATGAGGATTGCATAGTGCAAGCAAGGTAGATTTGGATTTATTCAGGGGTCTTCTTCAGCAGGGATTGTGCAGTGTAGGCAGGTTGTCAAGAGGCAAGAAATTGGTGCATGGAGATGAAAATTTTTGCATGACAGTGTGTAATGAATCTACATTGTACTGAGAGCTTGATGTACTAAGCTTTGTATGAGATTTTTACATGATATCCATGATACATAATATATGATATTTGGGGTTTTCAACTTCAGAATTTCCTGTTAAACAACTGTGTTATGTGAAATTGTTTTTATTGCTTCATGTGTTTGCAATTGAGTTTAAATTTCCGCAAAAGATTAGCAATGGAAGGATTCTGTATTTAGCAAGAAGATAAATTTTGTTAGATTAGGAGAATCTAGATATATATATATATATATATATATATATATATATATATATATATATATATATATATATATATATATATATATATATATATATATATGCATATTTTTTATATTTTATACATGGCATCAAAGCCATGTTAATTCTTGAAGATTGCAATTGTGAAGAATTGATGAGTTTGTGCTGGTGGACAATTCGAATTTGTTGTAGAAAATTCTTGGTGCGATAGTTGGGTATACATTGAAATATCTTTCAATAGGTTGCGATTAGAGTATGCCCTTGATGGTAGCTCGAATTACATAGCCTTAAAGGATAATATGGAGGCGGTGTTGGAAGATATAGACTGAAGGAGTTCATCGATAGCGATGTTCCTAAGCCGGGATCTAGCGATGTTGCATTACTTGACGCATGGCAAAAGAAGATAGCAAATACAAGAAGAATTCTGTTGGAAGGTGTGAAGGACTATATTATGTCCAGCCTTCATGGGAAAGCCACTCCATTTGAAATTTAGAAGGCTTTGATAGATTTTTTTCCAAAGCAGCAGCGACCAGAGAAATTTGGCGCTGAAAGATAAGCTCAAAAAAATAAAAATGGAGAAGGGCGACAGTATTCCAAAATATCTCACGAAGTTTGTCCACTATATGGATGAACTGGGAAGTGTGAGGATTACTGTTGATGATAAATACTTTGTGAGCTTGGCTCTCCTTGGGCTTCTGAAGAGTCGGCATAGCTACGAATACTCTGTTAATGGATGAGAGAAACTTTCGGGATGGGAGTGACTTTGGTCGAACCTTATGCAGGAGGAGATAACGCGAAGTACCAGGGATGGCTCTTCATCGAAGAATGAAGATGAAGAAAACTGTGCTTTAGTTTCCAAAGAAAGGAAAGGGAAGGGGAAGAAATATCCTTCAAAATATGAAGCTAAAGGCAAGAAGCAGGATTTGTCCAAGGTGAAGTGTTTTCACTGTCACAAACATGGGCATTTCGCCACTAACTACCCACAGAAGAAGAAGAACAAGAAGGTTGTTGGAGCTGCAGCTGGAGATACCTTAGCCTCGAAATTTGAACTTGATTTCTCTTTGATCACATGCTTGGTTTCAAGCTCAATGGGATCGATGTGGTATCTTCATAGTGGTGCATCTTTCCATATGACGGAAGACAAGGAGTTGTTTAGTGACTTGGATGAGAAGGACCTTCAAATGCATATAGAGATGGGAGACGATGGTTGATACAGTGCAACTGGAATTGGGACCATTACCTTCGAGAGGGAGTCAGGTAATCCATTTTTGTTGAAATATGTTATGCATGTTCCAGGTCTGAAGAAGAACTTGGTCTCGGTCACAATGTTGGAAGACAGAGGTTATGACATTGTTTTCAGTGAGGGGAAAGCCTTCCTTCGACATAAAACAACTGGTCAAAACAAGAGGATAGGGATTTGAGTTAAGGATCTCTAAAATCTGGAGGTAGATAGCTGCGCTGCAATGATGGGAAATTCAGAAGAAGTGGTGAGCCGGTATGAGGGTGAATTATGGCACAGGAGATTGGGCCATCTTCACCATGGCGCTTTGAAGATTTTGCAGTAGATTTATACTGGACTTCCCAAGGGTACTCTTATGCAGTCAGATCAGTGCAAGGGATGTACTATGGGTAAGTTTGTGAATACCACCTTTCATGAGAAGGAGAACCGTGCTTCGGTGATCCTGGAGAGAATTCACGCAGACGTGTGTGGACCTTTCCCAGTTGCTTCAAAAAAAAAGCACATGTATTATGTTAAATTTGTTGATGAATATTCTTGTAGATGCTAGATCTTCTTCATGCATAATAAGAGCAAAATATTCTCAAAGTTTTGTGAGTTTAAAGCATTGGTGGAGAAGGATTCGAGGAAGAAAGTGAAAGCTCTACAGAGCAATAATGGTGGTGAATATATCTCGAACAAATTCAAAGACTTCTGTAGCAAAGAAGGAATTTGAAGAGTACTCATAATGCCTCATAACCCACAGCAGAATGGGGTCATGGAGAGGAAGAACAGAATGATCGTGGGTGTTGCACGAGCTATGGTGCATGACCAGGGCCTACCAATGCACTTGTGGGCAGAAGCATGCAACACTGTGGTTTATGTGCAAAATCGTTGTCCTCATAGAGTACTTGGCATGAGTACACCTGAAGAAGATTTTACTGGTAATAAGCCTGATATTTCTCATTTGAAGATTTTTGTCTCACCTGCTTACATTCATGTGAAAAAGGATGTCAGGAAGAAGCTGGAGCCGACTGCAGAAGTTGGGATATTTGTGGGGTACATAGAAACACCCCATAATTATCGTGTGTATTTTCCAGGAAGTCGGGTGACTGTTGTGTGACGGGATACAAAATTCAATGAGGTGAAATCCATGAAGTTGTCGCTTGAGAAGGAGCTACACTTGCATGTAGAGGAGGAACTTCTTGTTCCCAAAGATGAGCCTCTATATGTGGATCAACCACAGGAGGAGATTCATGGAGTGGAGGAGTCCACTGATGCAGAACCAAACATCAGATAAGGCAGAAAGCATACCACAGAAGCTGAGAAACTGAAGCTTGATGTGGCAAAGAATGTAGGAGTCCATACATCACAGTGCAGACAGAGACAGTCACCTGAACGATTTACTCGATACATGGCTCTCATGGGCAAGTGTATCATGACAGAGCCATATTCTTTTGATGAAGGAGTGTAGGAGCCCACATGGGTAGATGCCATGGTTGAGGAGTATGACTCCATTGTTAGAAACAATGCTTGGGAGATTATTCCAAGGCCAGTGGGAAAATCAGTTGTAGGATCAAGATGGATCTACAAGGTAAAGCGAGCTACTGATAGTAGTGTCGAGAAGTATAAGGCAAGATTTTTTTCCCGGGGCTTCTCACAGACTGAGGGAATTGATTATGAAGAAACCTTTGCACCTGTCAGACAATATTCTTCCATAAGAACCATCATTTCTCTCTCAGCGCAGATGGGTTGGCACATTCATCAGATGGATGTGAATATTGTGTTCCTTAATGGGATCATTGAGGAAGAGGTGTACATTTAGCAGCCTGAAGGATTTTAGATCTACAATAGTGAGTCGCATGTGTTCAAACTCAAAAGAGCGTTGTATGGGCTGAAGTAAGCACCACGTGCTTGGTACACATGGATCGACAACTATTTCACTGGACTTAGCTTCACCAAGAGTGAGGTGGATGCAAACCTGTACCAAATTGTGGTGGAGGGTAAGATTTTAATCATTGTTCTTTATGTTGATGATTTAATACTAGTGAGTGATGATCAGTTGATATACTCATGCAAGGCAAATCTTGCAAAGGAGTTTGAGATGAAGGATTTGAGCCTCCTTCATTATTTCCTTGGATTGGAAATATAGCAGCGGAAAGGTGAACTGTTTGTGTCTCAAGGCAAGTATGCCCGGGAGATACTGGAGAAGTTTCACATGCAAGGCTACAAGCCTATCAAAACTCCTCTTCCAAAAAATTGGAGGAAAGAGGATGCTACATCGGCAGAGGTAGTGGATGCCACTATTTATAAAAAGTTTGTGGGTTCACTCATGTATTTAGTTAATACAAGACCAGACATATGCTATGCAGTGAACCAGCTTTCACAAGCGATTGTTAAGCCTACCAAGCTCTTTTGGAAGGCAGGAAAGCATGTCCTGAGGTATCTCAGGGGCACATCTGAGTATGGCTTATGGTACAGACAGATGGATGAGGTGAAGTTGCATGGCTTCATGGATGCAGATTGGGCAGGCAGCCCAACGAACAGAAAGAGCACATCAGGAGGGATTTTCAGTATCGGATCTACTGCAGTTTCTTGGTATAGTAGGAAAAAAATATCCGTGGCACTCAATTCAACGAAAGCAGAATACATGGCAGCAAGTCAAGCTGCATGTGAGGCTATCTGGATGAGGAAGATCCTGGTCGGTTTGTTCAGTCCACATTTAGATCCTACAGTGAAAAATTTTGATAATCAGAGTTGCATTAAACTCTCAATTAATCATGTGTTTAATGATATATCTAAACATATTGATATCTGGTATCATCATATCAAAGATTGTGTGCAACGGAAGATCATGTTGCTTCAGTACATTCCTACGGAAGATCAGGATGCAGACATTCTAACGAAGGTGCTCACTAGGAGAAAATTCGAATACCAGAGGCAGGATCGGGGTGAAGGATAATCCCTATCTTGTTGAGAGGGAGTGTTGAGATTCAACAAGATGATGAGCTTAGTGAAAATCAGTCGCCTTCACTAAGTGGGCCCGCAGGCTATTTTTAGGTGTAAGTCTATTTTTAGACTATGTATATTTTTAGACATGGTGACCATATTTTAGAAGTTGCAGGATGTTATTTGTGGATGGTTGGCCAAGTTGGAAAAATATATAAAATTCTATTTTTAGAATATTGGACGAAGTCTATTTATATATCGTCGATCTAAAATGGAAGTGTTGATTATTTTTATCTCTTAATAATAATCTGACAATAAACATCAACTTATTCTCTTGGAGCACTTAATTTCAGTGTACAGATTTGGAAAATTAGTGGGATGAAGGAATTACGCAATTCCTATGGTTTACTGGTGGTTCATGCATGGAGGACTCAGTTAGAACTGAAGTGGAAAAGTTATGACAGAGTTGGAAGAGTAGTTCATGGAGTTGTTATTCAGTTTAACTCAGTTAATGGAGTTAAACTCAATTGAGCTAGGTGTATCTAGTCTAACTTAATGATACACTAGTGAGAGTGGAGTGAATTAATTAGTTAATTAATTCACAAATAATAATTCATTAATCAACTAAACAAATACAACAGTTAACTACAGTGCATGTCAATTCCAGTGGAGACCCACTGGAGAGATAGGTGAAAGGGCAAGATGGACTATTTGTTGTGACTATATTGATATGCATTGATTGCACCACACACACATTGGAGTTTCCAATGAGGATTGTGCAGTGCAACAAAGGTACATTCGAATTCATTCAGGGGTCTTCTTTGGCAGGGATTGCGCAATGGAGGCAGGCTGTCAGGAGGCAAGAAATTGGTGCATGGAGATGCAAATTTCTGCATGACAGTGTGTAATGAATCTACATTTTACTAAGAGCTTGATGTACTAAGCTTTGTATGATATTGTTACATGATCTCCATGATAAATAATATATAATAGTTGGGGTTTCCAGCTTCAGGCTTTCCCATTAAACAACTGTGTTATGTGTGATTGTTTTTATTGCTTCATGTGTTTTCAATTGAGTTTAAATTTCCACAAAATATTAACAATGGAAGGATTCTATATTTAGCAAGAAGATAAATATTGTTAGATCAGGAGAATCTGGATATATACATGCATATTTTATATAATTTCTACACTTCACGGATCATTCAAACCACGTATATACAAAAACTCGTGCAGAAAAATATATTTTCCATCGTCTAACTGAAATGAAACTGAACCATAACCTTTAACTTGGTGAGTAGAATTATCTCTAAGGATAACATTTAAATTATTCTCCCTCTCAACTAGATCATAGAGTTCTTCTTTGTAACCAGTAAAATGTTTCTAAGCACCACTATCAACTAACAAAATACCAAATGAATCCACATAAGAAGAACTAGAAAGAGAATAAACAAGAAAATATTACGATTGAGTTTTCGTTGCATTATTTCTATACCTTAGATTTCTTGTTTTCTTAGGATGACCTTTTCTTTGATTTTCATAAGTGTCTTTTCTATAATCAATTTTGTTTTTGAATCTATGTGTTATTATTGTTTTTTACAGTCACGAGAAAAGTGACCATGATTTTGACAGTTAAAGAATCTAACTTTTGACATGTCTATATTCCCTTTATTTGATTTGAAAGCAATTTTTTTTATTACCTTTCTTTCTCTTGTCATAGGCCGAAAATGCAATAGGTTCTCCTTCTTCATGATGTGAAATTCTCCCTCTGGATATCATTCTGACCTCCTCTTGGATAGACTTTCCCAGGAGAAAGTGAGAGTTGAGAGTACCTCTCTCTATTAAATGAGAAGGAGAGGGGTTATAAAATTAATTCATGCCTTGAGGCAATAATAGAAGAATCAAATTCCATAAGGGAGGAGTTACTTGAGGAGAAGCCTAACTCATCCCAAGAATAGAGAGAGGTACACTTGTCTTGAGGAGTTTCAATTCAAATTAGAGACAGACAGACAGACAGACAGAGTTAAACTTGGGCATGAGAGCATATTTGGTAAGAGTTACAAATCGAATTGAATGAGTTACAAGTGCATTTAATGAGGAGGAGTTACACTTTTTCCATACAATGAATTAGTGAGGGAGAGTTGCATTATCTTAAGTGTGGAGTTACTATTTTATTCCAAGAGAGAGGTTTGATTTGCCAAGTAAGATATTCTCAATTTAATTTACTTATTCCATGAGAAAATTCATTTTTATGAATCCATTAAAAGTGAATGACTTTAGACTATTTTATAAATAATAGTATCATAATAATAGTAAGGATAAAAATATTTATTCTTGACTTGTATAATCATGATAGGTTTTATTTTAAAGTTGATTCCATATGTTGAGATCATTGTTGATCTTTTGGACATTACTTTCTGTGTTTGGAAACTCATTTCCAAATTGAGACGTGACTTATTATTTTTGGAAAGTCACATTAAAATTGTCAGAAATGAAATTGTATTATTGGTGGTTCAAACTGAAATGAAAGATATTATTTCTTCTAGGAGAAATTCATCCCTAAGCTTCCATATCTTAACTTTCTTGGCTCTATTAGCACGCTATAGAGGCCTGTACAAAATCTGTATAATTGGGTTTTCTCACGTTCCTATTACATTATTTTTTTGGGTTTTTTGCTAACATTGTTTTTAGGCACAACAAAACCATCAATTTCTACATCGCCTCATCACTAGTTGACTTCCCTAAATCGTTTGCAACCATGTCTTGTTGTTATTTTTTTTGCTAGTAATTTTTACTCGTTGTCTAAGTTTTACGAGCATTGTAGATGGTTGACTCTCCCTTTTTTTCTCTTCTAGTTTTTTTAGGGATCGATTTAATGGAAATGTTTGTTTAAACGATGAAACTGACACCCCAAGTAACATTGTATGTTATATACACAAATGGGCATGGTAATATTTAGATCTAAAACAATGAGGGATATTTTTGTAGATTAGGTTTTGGTGCTACCTTACATAACAACAACCCTACTACTCTACACAACAACAACCCTGATACTCTGCACACTATAAGGAAAAATAAATGTTGGGGGATTGAGGTGGATAATGGATATATCCATCCACATTGTAGGTAATCAAGCTCACTTGTGATTATTCACAATTGATCCATAGTGGAGAAGAAAAAAAAAGAAATAATTTCTAGCCAAATTGTGTTAAAATTTTGATAATACTTAACTCCAATTTTTGAAAATTTCCGCCACATATGGTATCATATATATATTTCCAAGGAAAATCATAATTCTATTTTAGAAACAAAATTAGATTTTTCAAATGATGATAGAGCATTTGATCATACCAGTCAATAACTAGTGCCCAAAAAGACAACCATCAAAAAATAAAAAATGATAAAAAAAATACAAATTAGAACTAAGTGAAAATACTTAGTTACCATTTTCTTCCTTCCTTATTTTACACTTTCTGTCAACCTCCTTGATTTGGAGTGGCAGTTACAATTGCTAATTAATTCTCTTCTGCATTCATTAGGGTTTCTTTATCTGAATCCAAGCTCTCATATACATGGGATCGTTTGAAACCTCCTATCTCCTTTTGAGTGGGAATTTTTTCTTTTGCAATGTTGGATCTAAAATATACTACTTGTTTATTTTAACATTATTTGAAGGTATATGAAGTATTTTTTTCATATCATTTTTTGATATAGAACTTAAACATTTCTTTTTGGTTTTAATAATTTATTATTATTTAGTCATGCATATAGTGTGAAAAATTTTAATTTTGTTTTCATAAAAATGAATATTTATTATTACATTTTTATTATTATTATACTAAATACATACTTTATTATTTATAAAGTTTTATATTTTATATTCGTAATAAATATTTTAGTATTTTAATTTATGTTTTATTATAATAATAACATATTTATTTTTAGTTAACTGTTACTTTTATTAAGCAATTTTTTAATAAACTTATTCATAAACAAATCTTTTATATGAAAAAATTTAATTGCAAACATACTTATTCAAGAACCAATCATAGCAATAGTTATTGAAGATCTCTTAGCTTGGCAAACTTTGAATGGTAATTTCTAGTGGAATCATATGAATCGTTTTTTGTGATATATGCTTATTATTTGTTTTGACAATTGGAATTGATCTAATACAAGAAAAACATAATGGAAATGAGTGAATCCATTAGTCTTGTGTGGACTTATTATTGATTCCTTGTCCAAGTGTTCCTTTGCACATTTCTTTATGATTTTCGTACTAACGATTTTTGTTGCAAGTGATTGTTAGCAAGGGTATCATAATCTGGTCTATTTGGATCTTTTTGTTTACTTATTTTCTTTACATTTGGAGTTTTACTATTTCTCACTTTATTTATCATGATGTAAAACGTAGTTTCAATTCCTGAATTAGTAGGCAATAACTATCTTCCATGGAAAAGAAATATGGTTGATGTTTTTAGGAGTTAGAACTCCTGGTAGCTGGTTAGTGGTGAACACAAGAAACCTATCAATGCTAAAACTTGGCTATATGGGAGAAACAAGGTAAACATGTAAGAAGTATTCTTGGGAAAAATATCTTAGAAAATCTATGGGAACATATATCAACTGAAGATAACTCAGTTGTGGCGTGGAAAAAATTAGCTTATATGTATGACAAGACTAATTATGTTGCTACCTATTCCCTAGAGATGAAGGATATTGATCCACTTCGTTAAGAAATCCTTACCTTGATGCCTATTAATTCTTAGTTGAGGATAGAGCAAGAAAGACTAAAAAATCAATATCGAGATTTGAAGGAAGATCATGACTCCTTGTTGATTCGGCTAGATGAAAAGGATGAAACCATTCAAAACCTACATGATTGCAATCATAATTTCAAGTTGGAAGTGAGTCATTTGCAAAATGTTGAGGCGAAGAATGATAATGTGGAGTAGTAAAACTTTTCTACTAATGATATTGATTGTATTCTAGTTGATTATAAGACTGTTAATGTTGACATTCTTGTTTCATTGCATGGTTTATTGACCAGTACTCATGTTGTTTCTCCCATATTTTAAAAACAAACTACAGGTGTTGGGTCCTAACTATTGAACAATATGGGATATATTGGAGGTGAACTTGGGAAGAATGGGCAGGGAATTGCTAATCTTATTGCCCTTGAGATACATACATCTAAAGTGGGTCTTGGATATGATACTTTTACTCTTGCCTTACTTCCTACATCCAGTCATGATGAATCCCGACAGGTGTTATTTTTTGCAAGAGGAGTTCAAATTAGATTGTTAGAAGAGTTTCACTGTATTAATTATGTTGAGAAAATTTATGAGATGATTGATAATGTCACTGCAGACTTTCTCAGAAATATTGATGATGTGCAGGGCTATTCTACTCTTGTTACTAAATCAAAACCAAAGCTTGCTTCTATGCCATATCATCATTGTTATAAGAATCAAAGGAATTTATAAAGGAATCAAAACTCCTGGAAACATGGCAACAATGCTTTTAGACGTGAAAGGGAGAACGATAGACTAGTGTCGACTATCATAGTAGACTTTAGTTTTAGTGATGAAAGGTCATGGGTGCATTTCATAGATGCTTGCAAACTTCATATCATTGTGTATCATCCACTATTATCGAGAGATATATTTATGCATATTCTTGTGTTTGATCAACATTGATAGTAACATTATTCAAACTTATTCAAGAGTATTTCTTGTTACTGGTGACAATGTTCAAAATTATTCGTTGCTTATAATTCTTCTTCACCACATCCATGACGAAGGTGAATTTTGTATGCTTCAAAAGTTGTATGAAATGTGGGAAGTTGTTCAAATTTCTCTGAAGTGTTTCTTTATTATCGGTGATAGTGCTCAGCTGATATTTTCAACACATCCATGATGGAGTTGAAGTTTGTATACTTTGAAAGTTGTTGGAAATGTGGGAAATTGTTATCAAGGGGGAGTTTTGATGTAATGACATCTTCATAAGTGTTCCATCTCCCTAGTCATTATTAAGGAGGAGTGTTGGAATATGTCACTCTCGAAGGTAATAATATCTAGATTATGTTGGAAGAAACTCTAATTTTATGTAAAAGAGGTATATCCCACTTTTTTCATAGAGTAAATATCCATGCAATAATATATTATATAAAGAGGTGAAATTAAATTATCCCACATGTATTATTGGAATGTAATTCCTCAATATCTCTTGGTATACAATATAGGTTAGAGAGTATTGTTTCACTCATTTTTGTCAAAGTTCCAAGGAAACATATGTACACATTTTTTCAAAAGATCGGATCATCAATCAACAGTTTATTGAGTCATTGTAAACCCATTTTGTAAATTTGTAATGTAAATGATGTTGATAAGACATTATAGGTATGTAAAAACCTAGGTAAGCCTATTGTTTTGGCAAAAATTTCATCCTAGGAGGTTTTTCGTCTCACTGACTCATTTGTGTCTCTAAACACAGATGGTCAGCAAAGTTTTTCCCTCCAACCTCACCCTAAATATAGGGTGGAATTCTTTGTCAAATTCTTAGGTGAGTCTTGGTGTTTTAGTCGAGTCTTGTGTAAAAGTGATTTGGGAATAATTTAAGCTGGTTGGTTAAATTATTTTATTACAAATCACTTGGTCTACTAGCTCATATTGTGTCGCAGAATTGGGTGTGTAAGTTGAGGGTCTATATCAAATGGGTCTTCCCCCTTTGAGGGTTGAAATGTAAAAATATTATTTAAAAAGTATTTTAGTGCATGGTCCCTCATACTTAGACACCATGGCTAAAATATTAGAGGGTGAAAAAAATATTAAATCCCCTCAAGTGTCAATTAATTAATTTTTCTGGAAAAAATCAAATTAATCCCAAGCTAGAAAAATAATTAATTAGAGTCTAAAATAGAGTCGTAGAGAAATTAAATTTTCCAAGTGGAAAAATTCCTGGGTATCAAAGAAGTTAATTTTTGGAGGTCTTCCACCAAGGAAATATTGGAAATTTCAAGAAAAATTGAACCATTGGACCTTGATGGTTAAGTCAAAGTCAATTTTTTGAGGAAATTAGCTCAAAAGAATTAATTTCGAGCTAATAAAAAATGGTTTAAATGATAAATTCGAAAATTCCTCAAAAATAAATATTTTCAATGATGGAGATTAAAAGATGATCTAACATTTTTTTAAGGTCGAGATTACTTTGACAAGGATCAAGCCAACTAGCCATTATTTTCCCACATGGAGGATTTATCTATAAATTAGAGTCACTTGTGTCAAAAGCCATCTAGTTTTTGTCTACGAAAATTCAGTAGAAAAGCTGATGTAATTCTATTGTCTCGGTGGGAATGTTTTCTGAATCATAATAAAGAATTTGGGGTGCATTTATTGGTGTTTATTATCTACGGATTTGTGGCATATGCTAGGTACGAGATTTCCTATATTTTACTTAAAATTTTTAAAGTTTTTTTTTCATTAGATGGTGATAAGAACATTCTATTGGTAGATTTTGGGTCTATCTTAGGTGTTATGATTCATCATATGTCTAACAAGATTTCTTGAAGAAAATATATAGTATTTGTAGGTTCCACGATCCTTAGGCTCCAAGTTCACAAACTATGGATGTAGGCCAACTTTGTTTGGACTCTAAATATTTATATGGTTTATTTAACTTCGCTAAGGTTGTAGCTTGCATCTATTCTTCGAAAAACACATAGCCATTTATCGAAAAAAAATTCTAAAAAAAATATTTCTCAAAATTTATTTCAAATTGCCTTGTATATTTGTACATTTGTAAATAAGTTTGTATAATATATTTGTAAATTACTTTTCTCTAACTTGGGTTTTGGGGTTTTGAGAATTTATGTATATATTGGGGTTTTGGGTATTTTTATCTCCATTTTTGCAGGTGAGATCAAAAGGAAAGAGTTGGAATAGAGCTACATATAGACCCTTGAGGGTAATATTTAACCTCTAAATTTTTTTGCAAGGTCAGCCATTGAATAATTTGTATTAAATTTCAAACCTGAAGAAAAATAATTTTTTTCAAAGCAAGGATTTCAATGTTTTAGGGCTCCTGAGCCCAGATCTACCTCCTCTAGGGCCAATGCCCTCCTCTTAAGCCTTTGTGTCAATATTTTCTAGCCTAGTGTCATCCTTATTAAGGCCTGTGGTCACCCTTCTAGGCCTCCTGAATGCCAGTGTCAGCATCCACCCTCCTCGACCTCCTCTTTTTCCCTCAACATCAGGGTTTTAGAGCCTTTTCAAGTCTGGATGTGACCCTTTTAGACCTAAGCCTCCCATTTTTGGCCCTTCATTAAGACCTTAAGGCATTTTTAGGCTAGATGTAGTCTCTAGGGCACTCAACCCCCCTCCTTTACCCTAGACAGCATCCTTTTGAGCTTGTCGTGGGCTTTCGAAGCCCCTTCCTCACCTCAGCCCCCTTTTTCCTCCTCTCAGTCTCCCTTCCCGACCTTCTTCTTCTCCCTTCAACCCCTTTGTTTACCCTTTTGGCCTTCTTCCTTAGTCGTTGACCCTTATATCCCTTTCCTAGCCCAACGCTAGCCCTATTGGACCTAGTGTTGTCCCTCCTTGGCCCTAATTTTCTCTTTTCTCATCTCTTAATTTTTGGGAATAAATACTTGGTGGGTTTTACAGAGAAAATTGGCTCAAAATTTTTATTTTTAGGTGGCATAATCATTGGATAAATGTTGGCAAGTTTGGGCAAGTCTTCTACAAGGCCTTGGGCCGAAGGTTTGCTCTCTAAACCCTCACTTTATCTATGTTTTACTTCAATTGTGCTAAATTACTCATAACAGTGATATAAGTTCCCTAAAAACACATCTAAGTTTTCTAAACACTTTAATAAACTTATGGTAAAATTTTGCTAGTGTTTTGGCTACTTGGGCATTAATTATCTAGCCTAGATCTACTTGTTTGCTTGCTAGAAAATATTTTCATAACCAAATATATCAAATCTGATAATTTTTTAATAACACATATTAAGAAGCCCTAAAAACTCATAATTTCTTGTGGGTAAATGTGTTTAAGCATATAGTAAGCTTTGGGCATATTTTGGCATAAGTTACTACACTAATAGTTTACTAATTACATACTTTTCTTGTTGTTGTAATAAGAATTTCCAGATCTGATATACACTAAAAATTGCATCCTAAGTGGGTTAAAATTCATAAATTTACATTGGAAAGTCATTAGGCTACTTATTGGTCATTCTCTACTTCATATGTTTGGCAGTCTCCTGATTGAAAGTGACATATTCACTTTTGTCCTATATGTCATCATAGGTGGCTCTTTTGTGATTTATTTGGTTCATGGTGGTTTATGTTGTTAAGTTCTAATAATTTCTTGTCTTGTGTTAGCTATAAGAATTGTCAAACTTTGCACTTAAACCACTCTAACATATAATCTCTCAATCTTCTAATCTTATTGATGATCTAAGTAACTTTGGCATTAAGATCTAATTGAAATTGTCTTTGAAACATTGTTGAATAAGTGCTCCAAGTTAAGTTCATAATCTTGTGCTCTTTCATAATCTTAAGAAGCTTTGATAATTTTATTTTCTATCTTAAGGTTTATTTTAATTGAGAATATTTTCATTGTTGACATTGTCTAAGAGAATAATCTTGGCATAAATTGTTGATTAAATATCTTGAGTAATTGGCATCTCATGGATTTGACATTGGCACTAATTTGTTGACACTTTCTTGGTTATGGGATTGCATATAACTCATTGATAAGTACTCTTGTCATTAAATATTCATCATAACTTAAAGTAATTGAACATTTAGCTAATATCAAACTAGGAATCTCACTCATAACCATTGCATACGCATTTTAGGCTTAATTTGCACTAATAACTTTACCTCCAAGCATAATATTGGTTGATAGAATCCTAGGACAACCATTTCTCAAATAGCTTTAGGGATTCACCCCTTTTAGTGGTTAACACAATGACCTTGCAATTGTTGATGCCATAGTCTTTACAGCGCATTGGTTAACACAATGACCTTGCAGTCGTCGAAGCCATAGTCTCTGCAATGCCGGGGCAGTGGGTGGTTGGAACACTGTGGAGAGGTATCATTAATCAAGCCTATGCTTTCTTCCTGTTGGCTTCCATCCCATAACCTGCTCTAAATACTAGTCTCAAAACAATTAAGAGAGAGGTTTCATCTAGACTAGGCATATAATTTAAAAGTAACCAATGATACTTGCATCACATCTCATTGAAACACTTCATTCTCAAATACATGAAATAGACTTAGAAAGCACTTACATATCATTTACTTGCAATTTTACTCTTGTACTTCATTTATTCTCATTTGGATAAAATTTAAGGCTTTATATCATTGTTGTGTGTTAGCATATTTTGTTTTTTGAAGTACAAGTAATATTTATTTGCAAGCTCCAAATTTTATTTAAGTGCTTTCCTTTCAAAATGGTATCATCATTTTATAGTTTTGGTTTGATTCACTAATTCTTTATTGACAACTTTCTTTCCATTTGATCTTGTTGTAGCTTGAAGACATTTACATTTATACAAGTATTGTGTTTATTTGAGCATACATTAAATTTCTTGCAAGGTTATATTTGGCACTGATCTACTCACATTTTGCCTTGCAGGATATATCATTGAGTCATATTGGTTTATTTACATTCGATGTTGATTATATGCTCATGATTATGTTAAGTTGTTAAATTATTTGCTCATTGCTTCAAGGTACATATCTCAAGTTACTAAATAGCTAATGCTCTAACTCATTTACTATTTTTTTCCTAGACTTGTTAGTTTAACAAGCTTTCTTTAGAAACCTCCCTTAGGATCCACCCCCCTTGGCTTTAGCTAGGAGAGAGCTTATATGGAGAGATTTTGGATTATGTGACAAACCCTTCTCTGAGCTTTGCCACCAAGACCACACCTAGTGGGGTTGAGGATTTTTCCCACATTAACTTAGTTGTGTAAGCGAGGTGACAACATTTTTTGGCGTCATTGTCAGGCACAAGTCCTCTTGTACCTGAAATATGACTTACTTTTGGTTCTTGCATTTTGGATTTTTAGAGTTAGATTCTTGTTCAAGTGGAAACTTTACTTAGTTCATTTTATACAATAATTTCTTCCAGAAATACTTCTTTCTAATATTGGACAAGAGGTTATCTCTAATATCCATTTTCCTTTCTAAGGTCAAGTTGGGCAAGACATCATGGATGACTTATTCGACCCTTGTAATTTCACTAACATTAATGGTTATCTGAATATTATTCTAGATGAAAACATCAAAGAGTTGCCTTCTTTTCTAGGTAACAATTTTGTAAGTGCCAAAACACACCTTAGGAATGTCAACCGTTGTCTGAGAAAGAGGTGCCATGATGATAACCATGAGGATGTTAAGATGAGACTTTCCATCCTCTCCTTAGATGAGGATGCTCTGAATTAGTTCACAGAGTTACCTCCTAATACTTTCGATTCTTTAAGATCAATTATTAATGACTTTAATGATAAATATGGAGATACAAGAGAAGTTAAAGAAACTGAGATTGATCCCATCAAAGATCTCACACAAATGATAAAGAACGTGGAAGAAAATCATGCCAAGGAAATAAGAGACATGAAGAAAATGTTGGTTGAAATGGAAAGATCATAGGACATAAGTTCCAACCTAGGCAAGATGATAATGATGAGCCTTTAACAGATCATAAACCTCCCAATCCATTGGGGACAACCAATATGTTGAAGTAAATTTCACCTTATTGTGAAACTTGTGATGAATTTCTTGTATAGCTCACTTTTCCTAGGTTAATTGAAAGTGGCACGGCTAGAAAGGAAACTGAGGAAAATAAAATTGTGAATATTTGGAGAAATCAAGTGATCAATCATAGTCTTAATACTTGTGAGAGTGATGCAGTGTTTACAAATTTTCCACCTCACTTTACAGAACATATTCAAAATAAAGAGGATATATGTATCATAGAACACTTGGGTACTTCAAATATTCCATTAGAACATTCTCAAGATTAGGCGGAGTGGTCTACATTGGTCACATCATCATCAACATCACAACCTACCAGGAAGAAAATTTTTTAAAAAAAAGGAAAAGGAAAAATAATATAAGAGATAAATCATCAGTGGAAAATAAGGTCAAGCCTCAGCAAGGTGGAAATCGAAAAAGAAAAAGGATGAAGCTTGATAGATCTGATGGCCATATACAACTTAACATTGGGATTAGTCAATGTCTCAAAATACTCAAGATTGGACAAGGCACATCAGAGAAATAACCCATGGATCTTCTTGTGAGTCAACAGGTTCTCAAAATGAACTCCATCAAGAACATATATACCATGGCACATCCACTGCATTGTATTTCTAACCCTACTCCTTGTCATTTTTGTTCTTCGATTAGATTTCATTTTTTGTTATTAGATTAGTTTCTATTTCATGTTATTACAGTAGTTTTTATTTCAGCATGTTAGATTAGTTTTTCCATTTTAGTATTTGATTTTATATGATGATTTCAGGAGTGGATGCTACATATATACTTTGGTTGGATGCATATTCCATGTTCTCACATGATTTTATGAAAGTACACATCCCCATGTGGAGCAAAATGTTGACCACTAAATATGCCTTTGAATTTTTTTTTAAGACTCCATACCCAAAGTACATCTTAGGGCACTCTTGCACTTTCAGATCAATCAAAGTTTCAGATTTCATCAAGGCTTTTAGGTCCCTTTCACATTCTTCTTGCTTCTTTAATCCTCAAATTCTGCAACCCCGTGGGGATATTGTAGAAATGTCACTAGCATGATTAATAAAACTATGTAACAGACCTAGGATTTTGAGACTCGATCAACAAGTGAGTACACATTGGAGTGGTTTTTGTAATTGGTTAATTATGCTCACTTTTTAGCGGTAAATAATTTTCTAGTTTTCTTCACTCACTGTGTACCCCAAATCCAGGATCGGCTTGAAGGTTGATTCTCTTGTCCATATTAGTATATAGAGTTAATGTATATTACCATGCTAGATCATCTCTAAAATTTCGCAGAATTTGACTAGGTCTAGGTAGGATTTTATAATAATTACAAAATTCCTGCAAAACGAGATTTTTTAATTAATTTCTGTGTAAACATTTAAATAATTAGTCTTAGGAAATGTATGGGGCATGTGAATACTTGAAATTCATCCTAAGAGCCCTTCACATTATCCTAGGACTAACTTTCAGGGTCGAAAAAGGAATATTCCCAAAGAAAATCCACTTTATTCGTCGATAGGCGATTATATATCGACCTTAGGTGGATGGAGGGTTGTTGACTTTTTTTTTTTTAAATAGACAGGCATGGTTGAATTTGAAGAGAATATGACAATTATATGCTTCTTCAGAATGCATGATCAACGATTGTGGTGAGAGGGAGGTTGAAACATTGAAATAAAAAATATTTTAAAGAACATTATATTTATTTTTAATTGAAACTAGGTTGATTCAAATCATGGGAAGATCCATGTTTCTAACGTCGGGCTATTGAGTGAGTGGAAGGGGGAGAGGCACAACTTCTTCTTCTACCGATGATTCCATTCTATTGCACCTGCATGTCTTCCATGGTCTTGGGGCACACATGAGAGAGGTCCATTAATTCCCAACCTTCTCTGTGTATGCCTCTCCCTTGGCCGACATGCTAATTTTTATTATTATTATTTTTTCTCCATTGATACTGTAGGGTGCAAATGAAGTATGGTTTTTTCTTTTATATCCATTAGGGTTAAAACAATATGGGAAAAGTGACACAAAAAATCGAGAAATTATTGCTTATGATATAATTTAGTTCGATTTCATTTCTGTTAATTGTGTAGTGTTGCCATTTGGTAGGCTCCATGAAGACATTATTGCGAAGTGACTTTTCTGCAATGTGGGAAACGAAGACAATGATCAAATTTTGTATGGATGACGGATCTGTCTCTCGTCCTGACTGAATGAGTATGGCCATAACACCTGCCCCTTTCCGAGCAACCTTGGTCAAATGGCATAAATTGCACGTGATTGATCCCATGGGGTTGGATATTTTTATAATAATATGGTTGATTAAAATAAAAACCCTTATCTCAGTGTTTTGATGCAAAAAAAATTTCATATTTATTTATGAAGATGTCTTTTCTATACATTTTATAAAATCGATGCAGTTTACTTTCTTGACATATCATCAATTGATGTTTTGTAGTTCATATATCCAAATATTTGTTTGGTTCATTAGACCACATATACCACCACAACTCTATTAAAACTTCAAACCTAGATATTTTATCAACATTCACTAGAATACAGTGGAATTTTTCCCCTTTCTTAAATTTGGTGGAAAAAGTTGTTTAAAGATCATTTACATTTCAACCCATTTTTCTAATAATTTTCAATTTCAACTTCTCATTATTAATGTAAATTTTACAATAATTTTGTGTTTTATAATAATGTAATGATATAAATTATGGGAGCATAATGATTTTCTTAATATTTATATTCTTTCCTTTGTGTTTTTATAGATATTTCATTCAAAAAATTCATTAGACACCAACCACCAAAATACTATCGTTAAAGACTACCGTTTTGGTTTTTGTTAGGGTCATTTAATTAATGAGGATCGTTTGAATAATTAGAATAAGAATAGTTTGAAAAACACTTGTTTAATTAAAATTTGAATATCAAAGGAAAGCTTTTGGACATTTGTTTAGCGAGTAGTCTATAGTGTGATTTTTTTGAAGGTTTTTAAGGTAGTGTTTTCCGGTTTATTTTCTCTAAATTTCGGCAGGAATTTAGAGAAAATAGAAGTTTGATGGGTAACTTTGCACAATCGAAGTGCCCTAGAGGTTTTTTAGGGTGTTGAATCCATATATATAGTCAAAAAAACCAGTTTAAATAACAGAAATCAAGATTTTACCTCAATTTCTTTCACCAGATTTTGGCCACTGAAACTCCAAAAAGTCGCACTAAAGACAACTCATATATATATATATATATATATATATATATATATATAGCTTTAAACTCTAGAATTATAAGAATAGACATAATTATTATAAATAATTATTGATTATACCCATTGACTCTTCAGATAGCTAACATATCATGCTTTAAGTTTTTATGATTTTTGCGGATAGCTTTTATGTTTTATGTTGTCAAATAGACTTACTTTCAAAGAGTAAAACAGACATAGTGGCTAGTAGAAGAAAGAAACAATTTCAATTTTGGATGCCATTTAATGCTTCAAGGTGGCCAACAGACTTGGTTTCCTCCAAGCAAGTTGAGGTGACCGAATATGTATATGTTGCAACCTACCCTTTTTTTGATAAATAGAAAATGGTAAGAAACTACTACATTTACAAAAAAAAATAAAAAATTATTAGTTATAAATATAACTAAATATAAAATTTTGTGAGTAAATTTGGAATTCTAAATTTAATACATAGAGATTTGGTATTTTCATTGTTTTTGATATTTTTAATTTAAAAAAAAAAAAAAACTTTATTCATACTTTCAAAAACACATTTACAACTATTAAAATTTTAAATTTTAATAAAAATGGTATTAATTTCAACCATAAATCAAATTTAATAAATTCAAATATATATATATATATATTCTAAAATAAAATTTTAATAAAAATTATATCAATTTCAACCATAAATCAAATTTAATAAATTCAAATATAAATTATATATACTCCAAAATAGTTCAAGTAATTATATGTACTCCAAAACAGTTCAAGTTTTTCTTTGTTCAGAGCCCTTTTCCAATTTTTATTACAAGAAGTGAACTTTTGAATTTCATTGGTTTGACTTTATAGTTTGGGCAGATTCACATATATAGGTGTTATTACATGCTTTTAACTATGGATTCACTTTATTTCATCTCTGGATTTTTTACTTTTAAAAATCATTTTGGCTTTTAATTTATTTGATTTTCAACATGGCTTGTTTGTAATGTTCTTATATGGTTATTTCGGATGGTTTGCATCTCATTCATTCATTAGATATTTTAGTTTACTATTTTTTATAAATTTTTGTATTTGTTTAATTTTAATAAATAAAAATTTTATAAAAGTATTTTTATGTAATTATAAGTAGAATATGTTTTTTTGGTTTAGAAAGGTTAAATTTTCTAGATTGTCATTCAATTCATACTAAGCATTTATTTGTTAAAAGCTTCCTAATTTTCATTCTTAGGATGAAAGTTTTTTAAAAGAAATAGTGTATATGGTATTTTTTTTGGGTTGAAAAGGTTATTTTTTCTACTTTTAAATATCACATGAAAGAGCTAAAAAGATGAAAGTTTTTTTAAAATAAATAGTGTATATGATTTTTTTTGAGTTATTGAAAAGGTTAAATTTTCACTTTGACAAAATAAATCATGGAAAATCTAAAGCACATTAACAAATGTCTTAAACCTTTTGAATAAATGTCTTAAACCCTTTTATTCAATGTTGAGGTGGTCTATAACAAAAGCATAAAAAAAATATTATGGTATCCCTTAGGATCACAATAATGTGCTCGAATATAGTGAGAGATTTTTCATTGAAATTATTAAACTTATACCAAGCATATAATTTTTCATATTTATTAATAATAATTAATTAATTAATTAAATGTATTGACACTAATTAATAAAGTATTGTTATTATTAATAATATTATAATTAATTATTTCATTAATATTATTATTAAATTTAATAATATTATAAATAATAATTCATTCATTTAATTAAATAATAATAATTAATTAATAATAATAATCAAGTAATTAATTATTACTATTATTTATTAAAAATATAAATATTGTTTTATTTTATAATTTATATTAATTATTGTTAAGAGTAATAATAATAACCAATATTATTATTATTTTAATAATAATCTATTAATAATAATTAAATTAATAATATTATATAATAAATAGTTAATTCATTTATTAAATTTATTGACAATAATTAATAAATTATTAGTATTTATTAAAAAATATAAATATTTGTGTTTTTAATAATTTATATTAATTATTGTTAATTAATTAAATTCAAGGGATTCATATTAAACTCAAGGATTAATATTATAAATTCTATGAATAATATTATACCCTAGGAATATGGACCTTTGGATTAATAATGTAGAATTTTAATGTAGATTCAAAACTACTCATGTAATTTACTAAAACATAAGACTCAAATCAACTCTATTCATCTCGGAAGCAAATTCATGATCGAGAATACATATCAAAAACATGCATCGTGATTTAACACACATACACAAATATTTATCTAGGGGAAGAAATTTCACAAAGCTCCTTCCTATCTGTATTGCATTAATCAAAGAATCTGAATGAACACAATATGCTCTTCTCAACCTTGAGCTCAACTTGCACCTGTATAATCTATTCTCTCCCTGACTGGATGACTTTGGCCAACACTTAGCCAGTTTTCAAGCCCTCCAAGCTCTTGTTTCTTTGTGTTGTTCCTCAAGGAATTAACCCATATTATTTAGGAAATTCCTCAATCTAGATTGCAACATTCCTTTAGGTCCTTCTCTAACTGCATGCACCAATTTTACAACTTGAAATAGTTTACAACTGATAGTACATTTCCCTTGAACTCCAATCTCAACTAGGTAACTCAAATTCTATGCATGCATGAGTTAATTTAGGTTGATTGATAAGTTAACTGGTTAAACATTGAAGCTACACCCCACTACTAGACATCCCACTAGTTCCTCCAACAGTTGGAACTAGTTTAACTAACCATAAGTCAATTTAACTAAATTAAGTTGTTACAATTGAAATTATCTCAACCTAGGCTCCTAAATTTAGGAATCACTGTACATAACTCAAGTTCATGCCCCCAACTCAAATTAACTAATCTAATTGAGTGATAACAACTATATCACCTCAGTTAACTCATTCAAGTTGTCTCTTGATGTGGAATTTTGAATTTCTTCTAATTTAATCAAGGGAAAACTAAATTAGGAATTTCTTGTTGCATTTTCAACACTCCCTCTCAGCAAGAAAGGGATTATTAGATACCCTAATCTTTCCTCTATGAAACTCGATTTTTTATCTTGATAAAGCCTTTGTCAAAATATTTTCATCTTGTTCCTTTCTAGGAATGTATTCCAACAATATGGTCTACCTCTGCACACAATCTCATAGATGGTGGTACTGGATATCTATGTGCTTGGATAGATCATGAAAAATTGGATTCTCAGAGAGTTTGATACAAATTTGATTGTCACAGTAAATCAAGTACAATCCATCATCTAACCAAATGGCCCAAAAAATATCTTCCTCGTCTAGATACCCTCACATGTTGCTTGATTGGAATCCATGTATTCAACTTCTACTGAGTTGAGTGCCACAGATATTTTCCTCCTACTCTACAAAGAAATTGTTGTTGAACCAACACTGAAAATTCCTCCTAATCTTCTCTTCCTGTCTCATGGACTCCCTGCCCAATATGCATATGTAAATCCTTGCAGCTTCACTCCCTCTTTCCATTTGTACCAAAGTCCAAACTAAGTAGTGCCTCTGAGGTATCTCAACACATGATTTGTCGCCTTCCAATACATTTTGGTTAGCTTAACCATTGCTTGACTAAGCTGGTCAAATACATAAAACATGTATGGTCGTGTGTTGACCAAATACATAAGTGAACCCATAAGCTTCCTATAAATAATATCCTCCACTTCCTCACCTGAGATGGAATCCTCCTTTCTCCAACTGCCTGCTAGAGGAGTGTCCATGGGTTTGCTACTTTCTAGGAGGAACTTCTTCAGTATCTTGTTAACGTACTTTCCTTGAGAGACAAAGAGTTCCCCATATCCTTATCATACTTCCAAACTTAGGAAATAATGCATGAGTACCATGTCCTTCATCTCGAATTCTCATCATCGGTTAAAATCCAATCATCAACATACAATACTATAACAAACAATTTACCTTCAACAACAATATGGAAAAGTATTGCATCTGCTTCACTTTTGGTGAAGCCCAGCCCGGTGAGATAGTTTTTGATCCCGGTGTACCAAGCACGATGTCCTTGTTTCAATCCATAAAATTCTTTCTTGAGTCAACACACATGCGACTCTCTGACGTAGGTATTAAATCCTTCTGATTTTTCAATGTGCACCTCTTCCTCAATCACTCGATTGAGGAATGTTGTCTTCACATCTATCTGATGAATCTTCCATCCCATTTGCATTGCAAGTGCTAGAATTAATCTGATAAAAGTGTACCTTGCTATAGGAGTAAGGTTCTCCTCATATTCAATTCCCTCCACCAGAGAGAACCCCTTGGCCACAAATCTGGCCTTGTGTTTCTTGATACTTCTGTCCACTGCTTTCTTCACCTTGTAGACCCATCTTGACCCCACCACTGATTTTTCCTCTAGTCTTGGGACCACTTCCCAAACACTATTTCTGACAATGGAATCATATTCCTCTACCATAGCATCAACCCATATTGGTTGTTGCATGTCTTCCTCGAATGAGAATGGTTCTGTCTCTCCTAGATCACTCATCAAATCCATGTAGTCAGTGTACCAATTCAGTGACCTAATATGCTTGTGTTATGATGTGAGTCCTCCCACATTATTTCTAGCATCATACAATAATATGTCAGCTTCCCTGGTTTTCTTCCTTCCTTCCCTGGATGTCTCTTCTTGAGTGGTTGCCTCCACTTTGTGCTCCTTTGCTTGTGGTTGCTCCACAACAGCCTGAGGTTCTTCCTTTAGATTCAAAATATCTTGATCTGCATGCAACTGAAGTTCCCTCTCAATGGAACACTTCATTGTCTTCTCTTCATTGAACTTCACATATCTACAAACAACTATCATCCTGAGAGATGACAGGTACACCTGACAGTTGTGAGGTGTATCAGTGTACCCCACAAATATGCCTAACTCTATTGTCAGCTCTAGATTTTTCCTTGATTCCTTGTAACATGACAATAAACTAATGATATAAATATCCTGAAGTGTGACACATATGAACCTTATTCCCTGAAAAAACTTATTCTAGTGTACTTATCCCAAGAATCTGATGAGGACTCATGTTCTTCAAGTAGACTGTTGTCTTCCATGCTTCAGCCCACAAGTGCAGCAGAGGCCTTGGTCATGCAACATCCCTTTTTTTTCCCACAATACTTATGTTATTCCTCTCATCCATCCCATTCTTCTATGGGTTATGGGGTCACGATGTCAACTCCTGTTTAATGCCTTCCTTTGCACAATAACTTGCAAATGCATTCGACACATATTCACCACTGTTATCGCTTCGGAGAGCCTTCACTTTTTTTCCAGTTTCTTTCTCAACAAATGCTTTAAATTCAACATACTTAGAGAATGTCTAGTTTTTCTTCTGCATGAAGAAAATCTAGCACTTCCGTGAGAAAAAATCTACAAATATAACATAATACATGTTCTTTCTAGTGGATGTTGTCGAGAAATATCCACAGACATTAGAGTGTGTCCTTTCAAAGAATGCATGCACTCTGTTATCCTGATCATTGAAGGTGGATTTTGTGTATTTACCCAAGGTACACCCTTTGCATGTATTTTACTGCTCTAGTGCTCCACTGGGGAGGCTTGTGGTGATTTGTTTCATGATCTTCAAAGCTTCACGATGCAAATGGCCAAGTCTTCTATGCCATAATTTTTCAACATCTCGACTATGCACCTTCTCGTCCTTTATGTTCAAAAAATATTCCATATTCAACTTGTAGACGTTCTTCACTCGAACCCCGATCTGCTTCACTTGTCTCATGGTAATGTGTCTTAGGAATGCATTTACTTTGTTGAATATCACATCGTAGCCATGGTCTTCCAACACCGCAAAGAAACCACATTCTTATTTAGATGTAGAACAAACATCACATCCTTGAGCTTGAGAGGGTAGCAATGCTCCCTCTGAAAATTAACTATACCAATACTAGCCGTGTTATACCTCCCATCATCTCCCATCTCGATGTGTATTTGGAGGCCTTTCTCCTCCAAGTCACTGAAAAATTCTTGGTTTCCCGTCATGTGGAATGAGGCACCACTATCCAAATTCCACACGCTACCCATAATTTTTCTCACCATGCATGCAATGAGGGTGAATTACAACTTAAATTGTGAAGCTAAAGCCTCACCTATCGCTCCTCCTGAGGGCATCTTTCCCACCTTCTTGTGTGAAATCTTCGTGGAATAGTGTCCCAGTTCTTGACAATGAAAGCACTTGATTTTGGAAAAGTCTTTATTCTTGTCCCCTTGACTAGAATCTCCTTTGGATTGGGATTTCTTCCCTTTCCATTTCTTACCTTTCCAACTAAGGCATAATTTTCTTCTTCCTCACATTTGGATGAGTTCCCGTCTCTGGCATTCCTTTTTATTTCTTCTTGCACCAAATCAGAACACAATATTTCCCAATTTGGTATCTTCTCCCTCCCATTTACCAAATCCTAGTAGTTGTGCCATATCATGGGAAGGCCTATAGGTGCTAAGCTTACTATATCATATTCTACAACCGTAACACCAACACTCTCGAGCTCATCACATTATTGTGTGAACTGGCTCAGGTATTGTGGTATTGTCTCACCCTTCTATATCTTCATATTCCAAATCTTTCCCTTGAGTGACAACTCCTTGTGGTCGCTACTATTCTGGAAAAAAATTGCCAATGCTTGCCACATTGCATACAAATTCTCTTTCCTGTGGAGATTAGAGACAATATGTTCTCTTACTCCCTCCAATATGATCCTCCTCGCCTTGGCTACACACTTCTTCCATTATTCTAGATTCTGAGCATCGACTATTGCTGATTTTGAGATATCATTATCAATGAATTCCTTCAACCCATTATCCTCTAGCACTTCCTCCATGTGGTCCTTCCAAGAAACATATTTTTTTCCCTTAAGGGCATACTTCAGTCTTATTCCATAGACATCCACCCTACTAGCTCCGAGGAATTGATCCTATAAAATAGATCCTCCTGCAAATACAACTTTGAATTCTCTTCTCTATTGTGAATCCCACTCTGATACCATGTAGAATTTTAATGTAGATTCAAAAATTTTCATGTAATTTACTAAAACATAAGACTCAAATCAACTCTACTCATCTTTAGAAGAAAATTCACGATCAAGAACACATATAAAAAACATGCATCATGATTTAACGCACATACATAGAGATTTATCTGGCAGAAATCATCTTCTCAAAACCCCTTCCTATATGTAGTGTATTAATCAAATAATTTGGATGAATATAATATGCTATGCCCAAGCTTGAGCTCAACCTGCACCTGTATCTTCTATCCTCAACATGACTGACTGAATTTGGCTCACACTTAGTCAATTTTCAAGCCCTCCAAGCTCCTATTTATTTGCCTTGTTCCTCAAGAAATTAGCCCCTATTATTTAGGAAATTCCTCCATCAGTATTGTGCAATTCCTTTATGTCCTTCTCTAATTGTATGCACCACATGTACAACTTGGACTAGTTTACAACTGATAGTACACTTCCCATGATCTCCAATCTCAAATGGGAAACTCAAATTCTATGCATGCAAGAGTTAATTTATGTTTATTTATCTGTTAACTGGTTAAACACTGACGTTACACCCCACTATTAGACCTCCCTCTAGTTCCTCCAACAGTTGGAACTAGATTAACTGAACATAACTCAATTTAATTGAATTAAATTGTTACAACTAAAATTAACTCAACCTAGGCTCCTGAAATTTAAGAATCATTGTACATAATTCAATTCCATTCCCCCAACTCAAATTAACTAAGCTAACTGAGTGATAACGTCTAGATCACCTAATTTAACTCATTCAAGTTCCTTTTGATGTATAACTTTGAATTTCTCCTAATTTAATCAAGGGAAAATTAAATTAGGAATTTCTTGGTGCATTTTCAACAAATAAACTCAAGAGATTGATATTATAAGGGCCAAGCGAATAATAAACCAAAGTGATTAATACTAAAAACCCAATGGATTATAAACCCAAGGGAATAATATTAAACCCAAGGGATTAATATTTTTAACCCAAAGTATATAAACCCTAAGATAAATATTATAAACCCTAAAATAATCATGGTTAACCTATTGAATTCCAACAAGAAATTGAAGCACCTACACTAGTGTGGGACCAATAGGTCCAAGCAGCACCTACACTAATGTGGGACCAATAGGTCTTAGCAGCATCTACACTAGTGTGGGATAAATTTGGTGTAGTGTATATTATAATTTTCCCTTAATTAATATGGACAATAAAATGTAATCTTATCTCATAATCACTTGTATTAGTTAACTGAGTGTGATAAACTCAGTTAGCTCGTGAAATTTGAGTTGAGGGTAGTTGGTGAGGCATGCAAAGTAATTCTAGTTGTAACAGAGTTAAAGTGCAGTTGGTGCATTAGTTTAATGCATGAGTAATTAGTTAACTGAGTTAGGTGAGTTAAATTCAATTGAACTAGGTGTAACTGTTTGTTGCACTAGTGAGAGATCAAGTGAATTAAATATTATTTAATTCACAATAACTAATCTAACATGAAATTGATGATTTACTAGTATTAGTTGCATGCATGTCAGTTCTAGCGGAGACCCTGTTGAGACAAAGGTGAAAGGGATGTTAACTATCACTTGTAGGATTATTGGGTTTCACCCATGCAACCAAACACACATTGGATTTCCCATGATCCTTGCATAGTTTAGGAAGGCTAAAATTCCTAAAGAATAGGGATTGCATTCATCAGGAATTGTGCAAGCAAGCCAGGTTGTTTAGAGGCTAAGAATTGGCTAAGTGTTGGCCAGTTTTGTCCAGGACAGTGTGAGACAAGTAACTGAGTGCTTGAGACTCTTGTGAGAAGAGTGCATTGTAATTGTTTCATGTATCCATGCTAAATATACAATAGAAGATAGTGGGGTTTTGAGCAGCAATATTTCCCTAGGAAATTATCTGTGTCGTGGTTTGATTTGATTCTTTCTTTTCTTAATGTGATTGGTGATTGTGTTTAATTTCCGCAATTGATTTGTAGAAGCGATTCAGTATCTAGCTTTAGTACATTGTTAGATCAGATTGAACCCATGATATACATATTTTTTGTATAATTTCTACATGGTATCAGAGCACATGAAATCACAACAGTAGAGGAGAAGTTGAGTTTGTGACTGAATAGAATTCAAATTCGCATAAGACTTTCCTGGTGCTACAAGTCATTCAAGATCTAAATGGCTTTCAATGTCTTAATATTAGAGTATGCACTCAAAGGAATATCTAACTATATTACTTGGAAATATAGGATGGAGGCAGTTCTGGAGGACAATGGATTGAAGGAATTCATTGGCATTGATGTTCCCAAACCCTTTGTGACAGATGCTGCAAATCTTGATGCTTGGCAAAATAAAGTTACAAAGGCAAGGAGGATCTTACTGGAGGGAGTACAAGACCACATTGTCTCAAGTATCCATGGAAAATCCACACCATATGAAATGTGGAAAGCTTTGATAGATCTATTTCAAAGAAATAATGATCATAGGAAATTGGCACTGAAAGATAAACTCGAGAATATCAAAATGGAGAAAGGGGATTTCATGCCAAAATATTTAACAAAGTTTGTCTAATGTTGGGATGAGCTTGGGAGCATTGGAATTATTTTCTTTGATGATTATTTGGTGAGTGTAGCTCTTCTAAGACTTCCCAAGAGTTGGCATAGTTATCAGGACTCTGTCAATGGAATGGAAAGACTTCCAGATTGGGAACCACTTTGGTTGGATTTAGTGCAAGAAGATTTCAGATGGAATACGAGAGATGGATATTCATCTAAGAATGAAGATGAATAATATTTTTCTTTAGCTTCCAAGGCTAATAAAGGGAAAGGAAAGAAATTTCATTCCAAATCTGAGTCCGGTAAAGATGGCAAGAAGTGTGACATGTACAAAATGAAGTGTTTTCACTGTCACGAGTGTTATAGGTCAATTTGGGCATCATCCCCCAATGACCTGGTCAAACTGGACATCATTCCCAGGACCAATGAAATAGGGTCTATCATCCCCTTATATTTCAGTTGATATATACCCTAAGAGAAGAAAAAATCATTCATGGCTTCTACTGTGACATTTCCAAGGTTTGAAGTATATGTTATATCACTTATTGACTCACCAATGCAATCTCCAAAGGGATTAACTGCATTGCAATGCAATATCCTCCATTCAAGGGTGCACTGCAATGCACTTCCTGACATTCAAGAGTGAGTTGGTCACCTGGGATCGTAATTTTCATTGTTCCGGGAATCAGCACATGGGCAGTTCCTTCTAGAAGAGTCAATATGTGTCAAAATTTGAATCCAAGTGTCCATATAACACCTCTGAACTTGGGAACATGTATTTATTATTATTAGAAAGTCATTCATTGAGAAACTATCATCAGTTTCCCTATAAATTGAGCACAGATCCCAGTGCTAGGGAAGGAATAAATTTGGTAAAGTTATGCTGTTGGATTCTCAATTGAGAGAGTGAAAGTATTGATATGCTTCTGGTATGATATTGGATGTGATGAGATTGGGATGAAGCTGGAGCTGGTGGCAACAAATTGATCATTGGTTATAACCTCCCCCTTCTACTCTTTAATACATATTGTTGTTCATTTACCCATATATGTCTCTATATCTTGTGTAATTGGTTCTTGAATGATATATATATTTCATATCTAGTCAATTTGATTGAGTAAGATAAGTAGATATATGTATATTGCATGTTGTTTTTTGTTCTCTATTTTTGTTTGCAGGAACCGATCTAGCGATTTGAGTTGGATTGAGAGTGATGAAAATAGCGATAGAAGGAGAAGGAGAAGCGATTGAATCTCAAGGCTCTTTCACCATTCTGTATATCTACTTATTTTAAATAAAGTGATAGTAATTATTTCCTTTGTTGTTCTAAGTGACCAGCACCCCACTTAGGAAATTTGGTTTATTCGTAGATCACAATTCCGCATAACAAATTGGCGAATCCACCGGGGAATATTCTATCATTCCTGGTGTTTTTTCCTCTGTTTATCCTCATCAGTAGCATCTACTTTTAGTTATTAGACATTTGGATGAAATAATTGCATTAGAAGTGTGTTCTGCTACTTGGTTTTTCAATCCTTGCTCCGCCCAATGCATTGTTGGTCAAGACACAGTGCACTGCAGTGCACTGTCTCCCACTCAGGGGTGCACTACAACACACTGTCTCCCCTTAGAGACTACGTTTCCCCCTCAACCAACCAAATTCTATATAAATTTTTCATTGCTATCATTCTCATCCATTTATTTGTTGTATTCTCAATTGTCTAATACCTCTTAGAGACCAGTAAACTTTCCTGATTCTTCCTCCTTTGAAAAGTAAATTTTTTCAATGTCTCTTTAGTGTTTTTCTTTATCATTGGAAAATCAAATTCAAAGTATTTTATTTCTCCATTAGATAAATATTTTTTCGTAAAGGAAATTTTTGTTTCATTCCTCGTTTCTTGTAGAAAAAATTGTAGTTTCATTCTTCATTTTTCCTAAAAGAGAAATTGTTGTTTTATTCCTCATTTCTCAAATAAGAAAAAATTTGTTTTATTGATTGATCCATATAGTTTCCTTTCTTACATTCACATTAAAGTAGCTGAAAAGAAAAAAATGCATGTGCATATAGTGAATTATGTTTTTTTCATAGGAAAAAACTAGGAAAGTTGCATTTTAGTTTGTGCTCTTTGTTGTTTGCTCTTAAACTGATTGCACTTTCCCTTAGTAGCTAGGATTTTCATTGAAAAAGCTAAATTGAAAAGTTTTCTTATCATTTAGTTTGTATTTTTAGGAATTTCCATCACATCGCGCAGTGAAACTCAAAGACAAACTTCTAAATAAGATAAAAATATAATTTACAAAGATTTACCTAATAAATCATTGGAAAATTAATGATAACATTTAGAAGGTCTAGGCTAGAGACATGTTTCAACATCGTTAAACATAAAAGTTGTTTTTAAATTGTTTTTGATACATTCCGAGTGTGATACCTCACTCCACGTACGTAAGTATATCGGATCTCGTCCACGTACCTTCGGGTATATAGGGCAGTGTTCTAGTACGGAAAGTATTAGGTGGTGCTCTCACTGTGCAGTTGCGCATTAGACAATGCTAATATGGACTTGGACCTCCATGTACCTTCAGGTATATTTGGGAGGAAAAATTTAGGTTGCTATCCATCCATAGTGAACCAATTCAGACATCTTGTAACTTGTGATGCACCGAACACAAAATTCGAGGAGATTGCACACCCGTACTTCTTGGTTCGCCAGGAGGTATTTTGCAGTTCACAATTACTTGGTAAACCTTTTGCCTAGAATTACCATTTTTTTTGTTTTTTTTTTGTCATAAAATAAATCATTCATTTTGGAATAATAACATTCCTTTCCCCATCGTTCGCGTAGAATAGTACTGAAACCACCTTTACCATCAGAAGCCATTTCTAGTCAGCGAAGGTGACATCGTTCTACCGAAACTAGTACTTTCAGTACCTCTGGTGCGACGTAATCCTCACATATACCAAAGTCGTGTCGAGTTGTTTCTACAAATCTTGGTTCATTTACTATTGTTGAGATGGAGTCTTCACAGCTACTTGCGGTCACGATCCATCCAATCAGTGAGACCATACCACCCAAACCCGACATTTTTCAACTGGAAGTTGATCCGGATCCTATCGTTCTTTTACGAGAACATCTAGATCCCGAAGTAGAACAACCGGAATTTGTTCCTATATCAATAGCCCCACAATCTATTATAGCCATTGAGTCTCCCATAATGCGTAGTCAACCACCTGAAATATACTTCGAGCCTAACGGTGAAATCCTTCCACCTGGTTTGATTTCGATTGAATAAATTCCACAAGATGAAACATCTTCAACTCCAACTCATTTTGGATCACAGCTTTATCTTTACGATACTTTTCCTTAATCACCTCACTCTGATTTATTTAATCCTTTGTCTATTCGAGTTCCTGTAGATCTAGTAGGGTATACATTGGGTCGAATAACCATGCTTGAGCCAACATATTCGGCTAGACCATCTATTCTAGTTGTGACAACACCTACTCTTGCTACCTCGTTGATGTTCACAACATCACCAGAATCACATTTATATGGTGGCCCTTACGCCCCACATGGTTACCAATCTTTATCTGGAACCTTCTTTGGCACATCCTCAAACCCATGGACTTCACCAATGTCATCATCTGGTATTCTATATGGTACATATCTAATGAGTACTGAATGGCTTGATCCTTTATATACATCATAAGGGAAATATAAAGATGGTCCATCTGGGTATATTCCATCCAGTACAATTTCAATCGGACTCCTGGCATTTGGAGAACAATATTTTCCATCTTATTATACTCCTCATGCTGAGGGGCAACCTATGGTCACCAATTTTGATAGTACTCTGTCATTATTTGGTCATCCTAATTTCAGAATGAATGTTTATCAGTGTGTTGTGACCAGCAACAACCCCCCTTTTTTATTTAATATTAGTAATAATACTAAATAAATGCGGACCCTTAGTTAAAAAATCCAAAAAAATCAATTAGGATTTGTTTTCCTTTTCAAATAAAACTTTCTATCATAAACTTATAGAAATCCCTTAGAAAGAACATTAAGAAACACTTAAGTTTATGATAGATTACGATAAAATTGCTCTTTAAACAAAATAGCGCATCCATAGCAAAATGGTATATATCTTTTATAAAACTGAAAATGCGATTTTGCACTTTTGCGATAATGCGATCCCAAAAGCTTATACAATAAACGTATTGGTCGCAGATCGCATAGCGCAGAAAACAGAAGTGATTAATGAATACCTTTTGCGCTATTTTCAATTTTGCGCTTTTGCGAGATTTGCGATGTGCGCTTTTGCGCTATTGCGCAATTTTCACTTTTGCGCTATTTTACATAACTGTGATGGCTTCATTTTGCGATATTGCGATATTGCAACATTGCGATATTGCGATATTGCGCAACAAATCGCAGATCGCAATGTCGCAGATTCATGTAGGCGCGTTTTCCAAAGGCAATCTTCCCATATATCAAATCTGTTATGCGCTTTAATGATTAAATTAAATGATTGGATTGACAATTAATGGTAAATGAGATTGTGTTTGGATTGAAAATCGTTTCACGATTAAAATATTATATTTCATCCGCTTTCACATTTAAAACAGTCTCATCACCTTTCTTATGCCATTACTCTCATTTACTCGTAAAACGCAGGCACGAAGGAGCAAACGTCTATACAAAGCTTTCACGAAACACTATGGGTAAGAAGGAGAAGAGCTCAAGTTCTGAAAATAGAGAAATGGCTTCGCTGTATGCAGACACCGCTTGTAATAAGGATGCTGGTATATCCACTTGGGAAGGAATGTATAATCTTCTAGAGGAAGAAAATCCTATGGTGATGAAAGTTGTAGCTACAGCAGGTTCCAGTAATACATCTGAAGCAACCCTTAGAGAACTGGCTTGCACATTTCTGCATAGAATAGCGGCAAGGCCAAGGATTCTCTCATATACAGACATGGTGAGATGGGTGTTGGACAGCACCGATATTTCAGACAGGAAATTTAGGACTCCATCTGAAGAGCTAATTGGTTCATTCACCACAGAAGATCTGAGATTAATGTATAAGTTGCCAGAACCTCAGGAAACTTACAACAAGCAATTTATGGAAGAATTTGCCAGAGAACATGCAAATTTGGTAGAATGCACAAAGGAGTGGACCAAAAGAAGTGAACCATTGAAGAAAAACAAACAAGGTATGTACAGCACGGGTTCACTTACCTCTCCTTATTGTTTCACTGCTGCCATGTTATGCAGGCTTTTTGGAAAGCCTGACATAAATATGATCTTACCCGAATGGCTTCCTTTATTGAATGCGGCCGTTAATTCTACAATTGTAGACTGGGCAAAAATCCTATCTGATAATTTGACCACTGCTATTTTTCACTACCGGTCCAAACGAAATGTTTCTCATCGGGTTTATCCATCTTTTTATTTATCTGCTTATGTCATGGACGCCATCTGTTATATCTCTAAATTCCCTGTGATGGGCTGGCAATGGACTATCCACGATCCTTTTCCCATTCATGCGTACCATAAAGAACTATGGGAGTCTAATTTTATCCCCCATTTTTACCAAATTTGTCATGGAATAATGCTGCCATTGTACAGAACATTGTATAATAAGGATGCCCCAAGGTTATCCTCAGAAACAGAGGTTGATATTCTCCCCGTCGCAAGATGGTTTGGAGAAGAATTTTTAACTTATATTAGGGTTTTTGGAAGTTATGCTTCTCCCCATGTTTTACCCCTATATGTTCCAGATAGAGTTGTAGCTCGGGAAATTGCTTATCAGACCTGTGGCGAGGGAGGTATAACAAAAGATTTAAAAGAGAAGAAAAAAGGAATTTGGCCACAATTTCCTGTAAAATGTGGAACATTTTCACTGTTTGATATTGGTCATTCATTCCAAGAGATAGGAAACATTACATGTCTACAGCTGTTCAAATTTTCGAGAAGGTTATTCGACTCAGATGATATTGTTAATAATTTTACCAATACAATCAGAGTAAGGGAATTTTCCGGGGAACAGGATCTTTTTGATGATATGTTCCAAGCAAGAAATTCATTTAAAGAATTTTTGAATTCAGCTCAAACACAGTTATCTCCAGAGGAATTCCAAGAATTCAAACTTTACAGAGAAAGAAGACTAACTACTATTCCTTTGGATAATCTACGCTTAGAGCCCGCAAGGGAGCAAACTCCTAGTGTTAGTCTTAACGGCAGTTCAAGCACAGATAAATCTAAATCAAAATCTGACAGAGATTCTGAACATTCCAATAATTCTAATGAAAAGGAAGACAAAATGGAAGAATCCATTAAGGATTCTGCACAATCAAAAGAACTTGCTCAACAGCAAATTTTGACTTCTCAACAGACAAATCCTCCTTCAACCAATGTACAGAAACAACCAGTCATTATTGAATTAGACAAAGAATGGGAAACCTTCGACCAATTGATTAATGTAGAAGGACAGAATGTACAAACCCCTGTCCAGACAACCAAAGTTTTGAACACAGGAACAAGCAACACAATCGTAGTAACAAAGCACATACCAATCACACCATCCTCCGAAATTGTACTTAATGTGGAGGACATTCATCCTCTAGATGTATTCTACAGCCCAAAATACAAAGCAGTAGTGAAAAGACAGAGAAAAAAGAGAAAATTAGAAAGTGCAATTGCTACTGAACCAGAACAAGTAGATGTTTTGTGGAAAGATCCTACCATAGAACCTACTCATAATCTCACTAAGTTATCTCAAATGACATGAGCTTATGCTTCTGCAACAATTGACAAAGAATTTGAGATACAACTTTTGTTGAATGAAAAAGAAGAACAGGTAAAAGTTCTACAACAGCAATTGCAACAGGGACAGGCCGATAAGGAAGCACATTTGAAACTTGAAGAGTTACAACAACAACTTCAAGAAATGCAAACAGGACATCAAAAAAGCTTGGCTGATAAAGAAAAAAAAATACAGATTATCCGAGATCAGCATAAAGATGATCCTAAGCTTCCAGAATTCATTTCAGAAACTATCTCTTTGAACAATCAACTACTGCAACAAGAGGAAATTTTCTGCCAAAAAATATTGCAATGGAATTCTTTGTGTCAAGAGAGCGATAAAATCGCAAATCATGTCGTAGATTTACGAAATTATTATGATTTTATTAATGAAAAGATCAATTATTATCTGGAATGGTAAAAGACAGAAGAAGGCAGAAAAGCTGGTGCACCCATTGTTAATGAAAACCATAAAGAAATACTGTTCAAAAACTGGGATGCACAAATCAGAAGGGCAGAAAAGGCAGCAGAAGAGGCGGCTACAGCAGCAAACATTCTTACTGATTGTGTAAATGAAAATTTACACAAAGCTAATTTGATTCCTGAAACTGTTCTAGGATATCTCCCACAGGCAAATCAACTGCAAACATAATGGAGGCAAAAGGCAGAAGAAAGAGAAAAATCTATCCAAGGGCTGACAAGATTGAATTGGGACTCATACTGGATGTACTTGGTGAAGCCACACAGTCATCACAGTGCGCTTAATTGTATCATCAATGCTACAGAGAAGATTGCTCCTACGCTTGTCGACTCTGTCTTTTCAGGACAGTTGAATTCTGAAGTCGGTCAACCGCATCTTCTCAAAACTATGCTAGATGCCTGAAATTTTAAAGAACAAGTTCATAGATAGTTAGATTTAGTTTTAATTTTACTGTATTTTAGCCTAGGAAAAGGACAGTCATTGAACCGAATCCTTAATTTTTGTAATAAGACTATTTTTAGATTTAGCTAAGTAGTATTTAAACCCTTCTCGTGCATTTAGAGAAGGGTCCTGGATCTTAATATTTTTGACTTGGAGATTGCATTTTTGTACTCCATTGTCTTATATATTTTTAAAAAGGATCACATCTGGTGATTTTCATGTGGAATTATCTTTGAAGTGTTGCATTTATGTACCTTGGAATTTGATTTTGCATCAAAGATACTGGATTAGAGTATCACATTGCATTTGAAAGTCTTCAAGATGAATGAGGTATTTCTATCCTTTCACTGTTGATTTCTTCTGTCTTATGATATTCGCTTTAAAATTTCTATCATTTATATATATTTGTTTTCACAACGCTTCCTTTTATATATCATTTCTGAGTATAATTGAAACGTTATCTTTCATAAGTGTATATAGATGGTATACAATGATGAATGCAATATGTTAATACAACTCTATTTAATTTCTTAAACAGAGTTATATTTATTTGTTTCTGCACATTTCAATTTAAATAATAATACATTTTCATGGTTATTGTTAAATTGGAACAATCTTAAGTTGTATTCACATATAATTACCCAGGTTAGTGTTAGAATTTCTTTACCAGTATTTAGTTTAAATTAGATAGTTTTATTTCAGTTAATTTAGTCCCATTTCCACCCATCCAAACCAATCCATTTAGTTATAATGAAACTGGTCCTTTAAATCCAATCGGAGCCACCATACCAAACGGAAAAGGAGTTGTCTTAAGGTCCCAACCGGGTGGTTTTCCCCGATGTTTGAAGCAGAGATTTTCTAGGCTTCAAAATTTTTGGCACTAGAAGGAGGGCTTGAGCTATGAATTGCAAGTAAATCTTTATCCACAAGCCATCCTGAGAGCAAAACACCCTCATTAACTTCTTCAATTTCTTCTGAAATTCAAAATCCTAGAGAAGAAATTGCAGAAAATATTCAGACACCCACTACCAAAATCTCAAAACATTCAGACAATCAACATCCTGAGTCTCCCGAAGTTCAAGATTTAATTCATAAATTGAAAGGATTCTCATTATCTTTAGAATATTCTGAAATATCTGAAGGTAGTGTAACTTCAAAATTTATTTCTTCAAAACCTCTTACTAGGCTTCAAAGTGAAAAACTTGGTATTTCTCCGAAAGAATTCCCTTTACCTAGTAGAGTCAAGACAAGAAAAACTCAATCGGAATCAGTAAGTGATATAAGTTCAACATCTAATATTCAAATACCTGTTTCTGAAATCCCTTCTCAACAAAGTATAATAGTTTCCACATCATCTCCTCAATCATCATTAATCTCAACATCATCTATTCCAACAATTTCTATTCAAACACCACCAGTTTCTACTATCCCTCCAATAGTTGTTCCAATAATGGCACAGAGACCATGGTCTACTCCAGGGGCAGTCAACATGGCTGCACCTTTACATGATTTACCAGACAATCCTGGAAAATGGCTTCCAAAGTTTAGCCCAGATCTTAACATTCAAGCTAAAGAACATATCAATAACTTTATGATGGCTATTAATTTTAATGGAGTCATACATGAAGATGTTGTGGTTATATTATTCCCTTATACTCTCCAGGGAGTAGCAGGATCATGGTACTTTTCATTACCATCGGGATCCATAACAAGTTGGGACATTTTTGCAGATCATTTTTTAACCAAATTTGGAGATGACCGATCAATAGAAACTTTACTCAATGACCTCTCAAATTTGAAGATAGAACCCAAGGAACCCATTAAAGAATTCAATGATAGATTCAACAAACTCTTGAACAAAATTCACACAGATTCACAGCCCAGTGAACAAGTCAGAATTGAATGGTACATAACTGCCTTACCCTCAAATATAGCAATTTTTGTGGACAGAGCTGCAAAGCCTACATTAGCTGAGAATATGAAAGAAGCTATTGCAGTGGAAAAATGAATTACTTCTCTGGAAAAGAAAAATGCTATCGAGGAAATGAAATCAAAGAAATTCAGCTTCAAAGATGATTCAAAGAAAAAGGCCAAAGATCCATACGACATGGAAGGTTTACAGAAAGTTCTTAAACCATGTCAAATGAAATGGTTGAAATTAAAAAACAAGTGGCTGAAACTTCTACCAAGAAACCATTCCAAAATTTTAGAAGAAACCAAGTTGAATCTAAACCTCCTAATGCAATCTCTAATGCAGAATCAGAAGAAGAAGAAGAGGAAGAAGATATATCTATAGTATCAGATGAAGAAAATGAAAATGAAGAAATAGCTGAATTGAATGGAATGTGAGATTTTATTCTCCCTAATTCTGATAGTGAAGAAGCTATGCCTGTAAGTACTAGGAGTAAATCCACAGCGGAACCAGTGCAAACAGTTCCTAAAAAGAAAATTACAACTCCAAGTACCAAAGACAAAACCCCTGTAAAGAAAACTTCTCCATTACCTACTCAAAATCAGCCATCCTCTTCTAATCCTCCTACATCAACAGCAAAGACTTTAGTAGTGTCAGATCCTATGGAATACAACATTTTCGAGGACATGAAAAAGATCAAAGCTAATATTTCCTTATATGAACTCAGCAAACTAAAACACCAGCAAAATTTTTTATTGAAAGAATTAAACGTTACACCAATTGCTCCTTTACCAAGCGGTGTAGTTGCAAAAGCAACGAGAGGAACTGGTAAGCCACCAGATAAGGTAGATGCTACTGATACTGTGCTCATTGGGGAAAAGTAAAATTCTCAAACTCCTCCTTTTCTTTTGACTTATGAGATGTACAATAAAAATCTGCACAATTATTTGATTGATTCTGGAGCTTCCTCCAATATAATGCCTACTTCTGTCTATGCTAAATTGAATATCAAACCACAGAAATCAGCAGTTCATATCGTTCAATTGGATCGCTCTAAAGTCCAAGTGGTAGGAGAAATCAATTCAGTTACTATCAGATTAGCCTCCGATCCTAGGATTGTCCAAAGAATTGATATTTTGATTGCTGATATTCCTGAATTCTATGGATTAATCTTGAGCAGGGACTGGTCTGCAAAACTTAATGGTTATATCTCGACTGATTATTCACATATGTGGCTTCCCTACAAAGGGAAACCAAATCAAATTAAAATTGAACGAGAAAAACATATGACTCACACTGTCACTGAATTCGAACAACCTAATGAGCCTGTGGCATTCAACAACAATATTCTTGGAGGTTATTCTACTTAATCATTTCTTGGAAACTTCAAGGCTCCTCAATCACCTTTTCCTGTAAATACTTTTGTTTCTCAGATAGAAAATTTTTCACAATCTGATTCTTCCAGAATTGTAAATATTTCTGATGTAATTATAGATAAGCCAATAGACAAATATTTATTTTGGTCGTTATATTTTGATGGATCGAAGTCTAGTGATGGAGCTGGAGCTGGATGTATCTTAATTGATCCAGATGGGGAGAAAACCATGCTGTCATGTAGGTTAGAATTTTAGTGTACTAACAATACCGCAGAATATGACGCCTTGGTTCAAGGACTTTATAAAGCTATAAGGTTAGATGTTAAATACTTGAAAGTCTTTGGTGATTCCGAAATTGTCATAAAACAAGTTATGAATACTATTCATTGCCTTTCAGGACATCTTAAACACTATCAAACCCTAGTACAAGATCTCACCACTCATTTTTTAGCATTCAATATTTCTCCTATTCCTAGGAATCAGAATACATCAGCTGACTTGTTAGCTAATGTTGCATCTAAACTTCTACCTGCTGAAGATTGCAGTCCTGATAGGTTTTCTGTAGAATTGATTTTTCGTCCATCTGTCCCAGATAATGTTATAAATTGGAGAGTATTCTATCATGATCAAGATATTCTAAATTTCATGACTTCAGAGAAATCATATGATGAGCAAATTATTGACGAAGATGATCATGATTTACAAATTGCTTCAAAAGGTAATGAAAACCCCATTCCAAAATCTGTTGTTAAATTAGAGGATTTATATGACATTAAAGACAGATTCAAGAAAGTCACTAATAATAAACTTCAAAGCTCTACCTTGAAGTTTGAATTAGTAAATCTTGGTTCTGATTCTAAACCTCAAAACGTTAACTTAGGACTCAATTTAACACCAGAGGAAAGGAATGCATTCATTAAACTTCTGAACAAGTATAAAAATGTTTTTGCTTGGAATTATGATGATTTAAAAACGTATGATACTTCGATTATTCAACATACAATTCCAATGCTTCCTGATATTAAACCTGTTCAATAGAAGTTGAGAAAGATCCATCCAAATCTCGAAAGTCAAATCAAATCAGAACTTAATAAACTTTTAAAAGCCAAAATCATTTTTCTAGTCAGGCACTCCAATTGGGTTTCCAATATGGTACCTGTAAGGAAGAAGAATGGTGATATAAGAATCTGTATTGATTTCAGAAATTTAAATAAGACATGTTTAAAAGACAATTTCCCATTGCCAACCATGGAACAGATACTTCAAAAGGTAGCTGGTTCTGAACTTATGTCTTTTCTCGATGGATTTTCGGGCTATAATCAAGTTTTAGTTCATCCGGATGACAGATTGAAAACAACTTTCAGAACAAAATGGGGAACTTATGCTTATCAGAAAATGCCTTTTGGTCTAATAAATGCAGGAGCAACTTTTCAAAGAGCCATGGATATAGCATTCAAAGGTCTGATCAATAAATCGGTTGTTGTTTATCTTGATGACATAACAGTATTTTCAAAAAAGAGAGCCAATCATCTACATGATTTAAAACAAATATTTGAAAGATGTAGAAGGTTTGGTATCTCCTTAAATCCAAAGAAATATTTCTTTGCTTTAGATGAAGGAAAAATCTTAGGATTTGTTGTGTCAAAAGATGGTATATATATTGATCCAGATAGAGTGAAAGAAATTTCTGATATTTCTTTACCACATAACAAAAAATCCATGCAATCTTTTCTTGGACAGATAAATTTTGTTAAAAGATTTATTCCTGATTTTTCTTTAATTGTTTTACCTATGCAAAATATGATCAAGAAAAATTCAATATTCAAATGGACGCATAAAGAAAAATAAGCTTTTGATTCAATCAAACAAGCAATCATTAATGCACCAACATTGAATACCCCAGATTTTTCTAAAGATTTTATTTTGTATACTCTGGCCACTGAAACATCCTATGCAGCCATTTTAACACAACTCAATGATCAAGAAATCGAAGCACCTATTTCTTTCTTTAGCTTGAATCTGCAAGGAGCTGCGCTTAATTATTCCGATTTTGAAAAAAAAGTCTTTGCTGTGTTTAAATCAATCAAACATTTCAGACCTTTTCTCTTGAAAACACATACAAAAATCATTGTCCCATTCTCTGCAGTGAGGCAATTATTAATTCAAAAAGAAGTAGGAGAAAAGAGAGCTAACTGGGTAACAACCTTGCAAGAATATGATATTGATATTAAACCAGCTAAGATTGTTAGAGGACAAAGTTTTTGCAGATTATTGGCAGGAGCTCATAACATACCAGAAAATCAAGATTCAAATCAAGATATTCAAGTAAGTCAGATAAATGTTACAGATTCCGGATCTCAGTATGTTGATCTTATCTATTACTTGAAAAATGGGTATGCTCCTTCTAATCTCAACTATAAGAGTAAACGCACTTTAAAGTTAAAGGCTATTAAATATGAGATCATTGATAATGCGTTATTTAGAAAAAATTATGATTCAATTTTATTAAGATGTCTTGAAAAGACTAAAGCTGAAAAGGTTTTGCAGGAATTGCATGATAGACCAACAGGAGGTCATTTTGGAGGTGATACCACAGCTCACAAAATAATTCGTGCTGGGTATTATTGGCCTACCCTTTTTAAAGATACGCATGATTACGTAAGGAAGTGCCAAATTTGTCAAACTGCAAGTGGAAGACAAAGGAAACCAGCTTTTCCTTTGCAACCAGTGACTATTGAGCAACCATTTGAACAATGGGGGCTTGACATTATTGGTGAGATAGTACCTCATTCTTCCAAAAAGCACAAGTACATCCTTACTGCAACTGATTACTTTACAAAATGGGTAGAGGCAATTCCGTTGAAGGTAGCCAATTCTGATGCAATTATTGATTTCATAGATCAATTCATCATAACCAGGTTTGGTGTACCTCAAGCTCTTGTCTTTGATAATGCATCTTACTTCTCCGGAAATAGTTTAATAGAATTTGCAGTCAAAAGAGGTTTTAAATTAAAATATTCAGCAAATTATTATCCACAAGGTAATGGTTTGGCTGAATCCACTAATAAAAACCTTATCAAAATCATTAAAAGGACCGTTGATCAAAATCAAAAGAATTGACACAAATCTTTAATCTTTGCGTTATGGGCTGATCGTATCACTGAAAAAGCTTCAATAGAGACTTCACCTTTCAATCTGGTTTATGGAAAAGAAGCTGTGATACCATCAAATTTAACTCTTCCATCATTAGCCCTAGTGCAATTTATTGAAGAAAATCCTTCTTCATCCATTCAATTGAGATATGATCAAATCCTTAAACTAAAAGAAGATAGGAATAAAGCAAAAATTACTCATGAAAAACATCAACAACTTGTAAAATCTTCTTTTGATGCAAGTTCTACCGGCTCAAAAATTTTGTCAATTGGTGATCTTGTTCTGAAATGGGATAAAGCACACGAAGAAAAAGGTAAACATACCAAATTTCAGAAAATGTGGCTTGGACCATTTCAAATTGTTGAGAAGATAGGCTCAAATACATTTATACTCCAAGATCTAACGGGTAAGAGAGAATCTCTTCCTGTAAATGGGCTTATCTTGAAGAAATTTTTTTCATAAGGAGGTAACCCCTTCTTAACTGTACATATTCCTTTCTGCAGAATTTTGATTGTTTTTGTTTTTGCAAATAAAGGTTGTTAATAAGTCTCTGATTGACTGTTTACTATTTAAGAAAATTTCTTCGAAAAAATATTATAAATATTTATTTTGTGTAAATAAGAATTTTTAAAAGTAATGATCACAGTTTTTGAATAGTTTAAAATAAGATGTTAAACTTTGAAAGATTATTTCAATCATTTACATGATCTTTTGAAAACTTGAGAAGAATGTAAATCATCATAATTTTATTAAGTAGAGAAAGGTTATCTATCAAAGTAAAGATTTTTCAAAGTTTTGGAACTTAAAAAACTCTGAAAAATTGTCATCCATTGATTCTTAAGGATAAAACTATTTCACCCCATCCATTTAAGTTGTGATTTTTTAGAATGTAATTCTAAGAAATTTGGAAATTTAAAGAGATAAGAGGTCTCATTATGAGCCGACTTACCATGTTCATAAGGAGTAATAAAACTGACATTACCAATACTGCATACCAAAACAGGGTAATGGCCTATAAATGTAAGACAAGGGGTCTCATCACGAGCCAGCTTGTTCAGTTTAATTATAACTAGTGAATGGCATTGTTATTAACTGGCTACCAAACCAGAACAATGGATCTTAAAATAAAAATAAATAAAAGACAAAAACATGAGATAATAGGTCTTATGAATTTATCTTTTAAAAAGTCATAATTTTAATTGGATGGGACAATGAATGGTTAATGGTTTAAAGGTAACCCTGTCGAGACTATGAACGTTTGCTGGCAGCAGAGGCAATACCTATGAAAATAGAGTATATTATAAAACCAAAACTTGGAGAGAACCACTTACTTCATTATTAACACCAATCAAATCTTGAGATAACCCAAAATGTTTTTATTCTTAAGGAATTAGAAAGAAATTATGAAATGATTTTTATTTCTTTTTTCATAGTTACATTTTATTTGAATTATCCTAAGATAGTTTTCATTATATTTAAAAATCTTTACTTACTAAAGATATAGTGTTCATTTTATTTTTTCAGAGATAACTGTTTCTTTCAGTGAATCGCCAATTGTTGTGACCAGCAACAACCCCCCTTTTATTTAATATTAGTAATAATACTAAATAAATGGGGACCCTTAGTTAAAAAATCCAAAAAAATCAATTAGGATTTGTTTGCCTTTTCAAATAAAACTTTCTATCATAAACTTATAGAAATCCCTTAGAAATAACATTAAGAAACACTTAAGTTTATGATACATTACGATAAAATTGCTCTTTAAACAAAATAGCGCATCCATAGCAAAATGGTATATATCTTTTATAAAACTGAAAATGTGATTTTGCGCTTTTGCGATAATGCGATCCCAAAATCTTATACAATAAACGTATTCGTCGCAAATCGCATAGCACAGAAAACAGAAGTGATTAATGAATACCTTTTGTGCTTTTGCGAGATTTGCGATGTGCACTTTTGCGCTATTGTGCAATTTCCGCTTTTGCACCATTTTACATAACTGCGACGGCTTCATTTTGCAATATTGCGATATTGCGATATTGCGATATTGCGCAGCAAATCGCAGATCGCAATGTCGCAGATTCATGTAGGTGCGTTGTCCAAAGGAAATATTCCCATATATCAAATCTGTTATGCGCTTTAATGATTAAATTAAATGATTGGATTGATTATTAATGGTAAATGAGATTGTGTTTGGATTGAAAGTCGTTTCACGATTAAAATATTATATTTCATCCGCTTTCACATTTAAAATAGTCTCATCACCTTTCTTATGCCATTACTCTCATTTACTCGTAAAACGCAGGCACGAAGGAGAAAACGTCTATACAAAGCTTTCACGAAACACTATGGGTAAGAAGGAGAAGAGCTCGAGTTCTGAAAACAGAGAAATGGCTTCGCTGTATGCAGACACCACTTGTAATAAGGATGCTGGTATATCCACTTGGGAAGGAATGTATAATCTGTTAGAGGAAGAAAATCCTGTGGTGATGAAAGTTGTAGCTACAGCAGGTTCCAGTAATACGTCTGAAGCAACCCTTAGAGAACTGGCTTGCTCATTTCTGCATAGAATAGCGGCAAGGCCAAGGATTCTCCCATATATAGACATGGTGAGATGGGTGCTGGACAGCACCGATATTTCAGACAGGCAATTTAGGACTCCATCTGAAGAGCTAATCGGGTCATTCACCACAGAAGATCTGGGATTAATGTATAAGTTGCCAGAACCTCAGGCAACTGACAACAAGAAATTTATGGAAGAATTTGCCAGAGAACATGCAAATTTGGCAGAATGCACAAAGGAGTGGACCAAAAGAAGTGAACCATTGAAGAAAAACAAGCAAGGTATGTACAGCACAGGTTCACTTACCTCTCCTTATTGTTTCACTGCTGCCATGTTATGCAGGCTTTTTGGAAAGCCTGACATAAATATGATCTTACCTGAATGGCTTCCTTTGTTGAATGCGGTCATTAATTCTACAATTGTAGACTGGGCCAAAATCCTATCTAATAATTTGACCACTGCTATTTTTCACCACCGGTCCAAACGAAATGTTTCTCAGCGGGTTTATCCACCTTTTTATTTATCTGCTTATGTCATGGACGCCATCTGTTATATCTCTAAATTCCCTGTGATGGGCTGGCAATGGACTATCCACGATCCTTTTCCCATTCATGTGTACCATAAAGAACTATGGGAGTCTAATTTTATCCCCCATTTTTACCAAATTTGTCATGGAATAATGCTGCCATTGTACAGAACATTGTATAATAAGGATGCCCCAAGGTTATCCTCAGAAACAGAGGTTGATATTCTCCCCGTCGCAAGATGGTTTGGAGAAGAATTGTTCACTTATATTAGGATTTTTGGAAGTTATGATTCTCCCCATTTTTTACCCCTATATGTTCCAGATAGACTTGTAGCTCGGGAAATTGCTTATCAGACCTATGGCCAGGAAGGTATAACAAAAGATTTAAAAGAAAAGAAAAAATGCATTTGGCCACAATTTCCTGTAAAATGTGGAACATTTTCACTGTTTGATATTGGTCATGCATTCCAAGAGATAGGCAACATTACATGTCTACAGCTGTTCAAATTTTCGAGAAGGTTATTCGACCCAGATGATATTGTTAAGAATTTTACCAATACAATCAGAGTAAGGGAATTTTCCGGGGAACAGGATCTTTTTGATGATATGTTCCGAGCAAGAAATTCATTTAAAGAAGTTTTGAATTCAGCTCAAACACAGTTATCTCCAGAGGAATTCCAAGAATTCAAACTTTACAGAGAAAGAAGACTAACTCCTATTCCTTTGGATAATCTACGCTTAGAGCCCGCAAGGGAGAAAACTCCTAGTGTTATTCTTAATGGCAGTTCAAGCACAGATAAATCTAAATCAAAATCTGACAGAGATTCTGAACATTCCAATAAGTCTAATGAAAAGGAAGACAAAATGGAAGAATCCATTAAGGATTCTGCACAATCAAAAGAACTTGCTCAATAGCAAATTTTGACTTCTCAAGAGACAAATCCTCCTTCAACCAATGTACAGCAACAACCAGTCATTATTGAATTAAAAAAAGAATGGGAAACCTTCAACCAATTGATTAATGTAGAAGGACAGAATGTACAGACCCCTGTCTAGACAACCAAAGTTTTGAACACAGGAACAAGCAGCATAGTCGTAGTAACAGAGCACATACCAATCACACCATCCTCCAAAATTGTACTTAATGTGGAGGACATTCCTCCTCTAGATGTATTCTACAGCCCAAAATACAAAGCAGTAGTGAAAAGACAGAGAAAAAAGAGAAAATTAAAAAGTGCAATTGCTACTGAACCAGAACAACTAGATGTTTTGTGGAAAGATCCTGCCACAGAACCTACTCATAATCTCACTAAGTTATCTCAAATGACAGGAGCTTATGCTTCTGCAACAATTGACAAAGCATTTGAGATACAACTTTTGTTGAATGAAAAAGAAGAACAGGTAAAAGTTCTACAACAGCAATTGCAACAGGTACAGGCCGATAAGGAAGCACATTTGAAACTTGAAGAGTTACAACAACAACTTCAAGAAATGAAAATAGGACATCAAAAAAGCTTGGTTGATAAAGAAAAACAAATACAGATTATCCGAGATCAGCATAAAGATGATCCTAAGCTTCCAGAATTCATTTCAGAAACTATCTCTTTGAACAATCAACTACTGCAACAAGAGGAAGTTTTCTGCCAAAAAATCTTGCAATGGAATTCTTTGTGCCAAGAGAGTGATAAAATCACAAATCATGTCATAGATTTACGAAATGATTATGATTTGATTAATGAAAAGATCAATGATTATCTGGCATGGTAAAAGACAGAAGAAGGCAGAAAATCTGGTGCACCCATTGTTAATGAAAACCATAAAGAAATACTGTTCAAAAACTGGGATGCACAAATCAGAAGGGAAGAAAAGGCAGCAGAGGAGGCGGCTACAGCGGAAAAAATTCTTACTAATTGTGTAAATGAAAATTTACACAAAGCTAATTTGATTCCTGAAACTGTTCCAGGATATCTCCCACAGGAAAATCAACTGCAAACAGAATGGAGGCAAAAGGCAGAAGAAAGAGAAAAATCTATCCAAGGGCTGACAATATTGAATTGGGACTCATACTGGATGTACTTGGTGAAGCCACACAGTCAGCACAGTGCGCTTAATTGTATCATCAATGCTACAGAGAAGATTTCTCCTACGCTTGCCGACTCTGTCTTTTCAGGACAGTTGAATTCTGAAGTCGGTCAATCACATCTTCTCAAAACTATGCTAGATGCCTGCAATTTTAAAGAACAAGTTCATAGATAGTTAGATTTAGTTTTAATTTTACTGTATTTTGGCCTAGGAAAAGGACGGTCATTGAACTGAATCCTTAATTTTTGTAATAAGACTATTTTTAGATTTAGCTAAGTAGTATTTAAACCCTTCTCATGCATTTAGAGAGGGGTCCTGGATCTTAATATTTTTGACTTGGGGATTGCATTTCTGTACTCCATTGTCTTATATATTTTTAAAAAGGATCACATCTGGTGATTTTCATGCGGAATTATCTTTGAAGTGTTGCATTTCTGTACCTTGGAATTTGATTTTGCATCAGAGTTATTGGATTAGAGTATCACATTGCATTTGAAAGTCTTCAAGATGAATGAGGTATTTCTATCCTTTCACTGTTGATTTCTTTTGTCTTATGATATTCGCTTTAAAATTGCTATCATTTATATATATATTTTTTCACAACGCTTCCTTTTATATATCATTTATGAGTATAATTGAAACGTTATCTTTCATAAGTGTATATAGATGGTATACATTGATGAATGAAATATGTTAATAAAACTCTGTTTAATTTCTTAAATAGAGTTATCTTTATTTGTTTCTGCACATTTCAATTTAAATAATAATACATTTTCATGGTTATTGTTAAATTGGAACAATCTTAAGTTGTATTCACATATAATTACCCGGGTTAGTGTTAGAATTTCTTTACTAGTATTTAGTTTAAATTAGATAGTTTTATTTCAGTTAATTTAGTCCCATTTCCACCCATCCAAATCAATCCATTTAGTTATAAGGAAACTGGTCCTTTAAATCCAATCGGAGCCACCATACCAAACGGAAAAGGAGTTGTCTTAAGGTCCCGATCGGGTGGTTTTCCCCGAAGTTTGAAGTAGATATTTTCTAGGCTTCAACACAGTGGCAGCCCACTCTACCCATCCAACCACAAACATTTGTACAATCATATCAACCGGTTCAACCTGTTACACCCACATCTGCTCCACTTGTTAATACATTTTTACCCCCTGTTACGGGCTCAAACTGTTGTACCTCAACCTTCTCAAGCATGTCCTTCAACCCAATATCTTGAAGTATTAGGCCTTTGAACTCCAACTCCTTTGGTTGGTTTACAACAACCACCTGTATCTGGAATTATTTATTCACAATCTAGACTACCATATTATGGGATGTCGCAACCGCAACCAGGATATACCTATCCATAATCAAATCCAAGATATTCAATTTTTGGTTATAATCCTGGTGGAAAAACCCCTTAGCAGCCACAAGCGCAAATGAAACAACCCTCATTTCAAAAATTAACGTACCCAAGTTTTGGTCAACAGAATCCTCAAGCATTTTCTTATCAAAAAAACCCATATCTGGGTTACCAGCAATAGATTCCTTATGCTGGTTCTCAAAGGCCTATTGCCCAAGAAATTCCATCATACCCTGGCTATGCTCAACCTGACTTAAATCGACAGTTTCCCTTTGTTGCAACTTTAGAGTTACTGGATTTAACTCACCAATGATTCAATCAACTATGCTCCTTGGTGGCTAGTGATACCTCTTAAACTACCCTTGGATATTCCTAAGTTCAATGGAAACCCTGGGGACAACCCGTCTATGCATCTTAGGACTTGTCATTTGTGGTGTTTATATAACTCCCTAAATGATGACTCCATTCGACTACGTCTTTTCCAGTGTATGCTCACTGGTCCAGTCGTGAAATGGTACATTGAGTTACTAAGAGCGTCATTTGATAATTTCACTACCCTATCTGATGTCTTTTTGACCCAATTCTAGTTACCCATATGATATGAAACTAGAATGAAACTCTTGACCAATTTTGAATAGACTAATGCTACTCACATTTCTAATCATATTCATGAGTGGCGTCCTCGTCGTAGAATGGTCAAGACATTTTTTCCTAATCAGCTCCTTGTTGAGTGGTTCATTAAGTCCCTGTTACCATTTATAACGTAGGATGTGGCTAAGCACAAAAAATTCACTGCAGAGCAGGTCATTTCTCATGCCCAGTACCTATATTTTATTTATATTTAGTTTGACATGATCTACGAGAAAATTCCCAACGCACCGCGATCTAATTTCATTGTTCCTCCTCCATCTAAGGACTCTCATGCCAGTGATGGTATGATAGGTACTGAAAGCACACATCACTCTACTGCATCTGATCCTGTGCCTTATTCTGAAATCAATGCCATGTCATCTGACAAAGGCAAGAGTGACAAGCAACCCAGAAGTGAGATAAAGGGGAAATAAAATAAAAATCAAACTCCTACCCTGCACGAACGATCATCTAATCAACAAAATAGAAATCAGAAACCTCGTTACCCTTGAAAAATCTATAATCAGGATCACTTTGTTCGAGGCTATTCTCACCACTCCAAAGTCTCAAAATTGATTAAGACCTCACATGCATCCGCTATGTTGACAGATCCATTTCCGAATCCAGACACAAATTTGGTTGCTACGGATCCAACTTCTAGTTCCCAAGTTCTTATGTTATTTATTACAAATCCATCAACTGATGTTTTGGTGTCAACGCGTAATAAAAATTAGGGTAGTCAGGCTACTGATCAACCTACTACCTCGACCACAAATTCGTCTACATAATCAATACTGTCAACTTATATTCATGAATTGACAATAAAGCCATCGAAGGGAGTCGTTCATAAATCGACATTCAATCCTCGAGCTAGAGCTGCTCAAAATTATAACATAGTTTAAGATTTGGCTCAATCCCCCTCAGCTATGTCGACACTTGAGGTGCTTCAAAATTTTCCATCCCAGAAATAGGCTTTATTGTCTGCAATTGATGGAATCGATCCTACAGATTCCAATCTTGTAGTCTTTAATCATATGGGCTATGTGTCATAATTACCAGCAGAATTGGCATTCTCCATCCAAGTAAATGTTTTCAACCACCTCATTCATCATAATATTATTGATGAGGGATCATCTACCTGTATTATGTATCTAAAATACTGGAAGTCACATGGCTCTCCGCACCTATCTCAATCACCTACGACGTTGAAAGCTTTCGACAGACATACATATAAGCCTTGCAGTATCATCAATAACCTACATGCTGAACTAAGGGGGGGGGAATAGTAACTGCTGAAGTTGAGTTCATTGATAGACTCCTTCATTACAACATTTTACTTGGAAGGCCATGGGTATAAGCTATGACTGCGATTTTTTCTACATATTTTAGAATGATCTCCTTTCCACATAAAGGTGTTATCACAGCCATAAATCAACTATCCTTATTTTCCTCCAGTTCCTAGGTAATTGGAAGAGTTATGTTAGTTCACGCACACCAACTCGCACTTTAGAACATTGGTTTAGGACTCTTAAGGATTCTTCCCTCATGGGAACCTTTGCATTACCACGACCTGCAACGTCAGCAGAAATTGCAAACATAGAGACCGGCTACATGATATCTTCCACTCCATCTGGCTTAAGGAATATTATGGGTGATCCTGAATTTGTTACGTTGGATGAATTTCTACTACCCAGCCCAATTGAGTTGGCATATCAATAAATCTACATGGATTGGGTGGAAAATTTGAAATCTTCATCACTGGTCGTTTGGGTTGATCGTTCATTAGATTTTGGTACTCCATCTGATCCTTTTTCATCCACTTTATTGACAGATGAGAATATTGTGGAATCTATGATGCCAGAAGGAGAACCATGGGAAGATCATCATCATCGTTCCCATCTTCAAGATTATGAATAAGATAATTATATTGAACTATATCACCCATTGATCCAAAAATTCTTTTCGAATTATTTTCCCATTAATGCAATCAAATCCGAGCGAAATTTATCAAATATTGAAGAAACCATTTCTATAGATATTTCGACCAAACCTGGCGTTGTAGAAACCATTCATGTCAACCTATCTTCTTCTCCATCAGAACTCAAAACATATCTCTCTCTCTTTTGTGAATTTCGTGATGAATTTTCTTGTTCTTATGACGAAATGCTAGGCATAGATACTAGTATCATTGAACACACCATTAATATGTACCCTGATGTCAAACTGGTACGTCAACTCCTTTGTCCTGCTCATCCAAAGAAGGCTACTGCCACTAAAGCAGAAGTTGAAAAACTTTTGCATGTTGGTTTCATTTACAAAATACACCTCAATCAACATAAATGCGTGTTTTGGGTTAGTTCTGTTCATTTGCTAGGATTTGACGTCTCAAAAGAAGGAATTTAAATCGAACCACTGAAGGTCTAGGCCATTCTTGATTTTCCTACACCATTAAATTTTCTTTAGTTACAGAAACTTCAGGGAAATGATAACTTCATAAGGAGGTTCATACCCAACTATGTCAAAAAGGCTAAAGGATTTACTCGACTCTTGAAAAATGGGATTCCCTTCCATTGAAATAAGGTTGCACAAGCTTCTTTTGATGTTGTAAAGGATACACTTGTCTAGGCATCATTAATGTATCCCCCCAATTATCAGAGTGATTATTTATTATATATCGTCATGTCTGATATGACCATTGCTATGGTATTAGTCTAAGAACAAGATGGAATAGAGAATTCGATATATTATTTTAGTTTTAATCTCAATGATACAGAAGTGAAGTATTCATACGTCGAAAAGATCGCCTTGGCGTTTGTTCCAGATGTCCAAAGTTTTCACCACTACATCTTGTTCCGAAATACCATTTTCATTTTGGATTGCAACCCCATGACTTACATTTTATCAAGTCAATTGCTGCGGGAAATTTATTCAAAATGGATTGTCATTTTATAGGAGTTTGATTTGGAATTCATCAAATCCAAGTCAAAGAAGTCTTTAGTTATGGCTGACCTTATTTGCGACCTTCCCTCTGATAGTATTGTTACTACATCAGAACCATCTATTCCTAATGAGTCTCTATTTCTGATCAGATCATATGATCCTTGGTATAGGGATTTTATCATTTATCTTTAGATCCAGACTTTTCGGCCTGATACCTCTTGCTTTGAACAATGACGTATTCGATACCAAGCCAAATATTATCTGATCATCGGCAATACACTTTATCATCATGGTGTCGATACGATTTTAAGGAGGTGCCTCACTCATGAGCAGGTTGAAAAGGTTTTGAATGATTTTCATGTTGGGGCTTGTGGTGGAAAATTATATGGATATGATACCGCGCAGAAGATACTCCGTGCCGGTTACTTTTGGCCAACCTTACTTTGCGACTGCATCCTCGCGGTCAAAATTTATCATGCATGCCAGACATTTGATCATAAATTCCACAAATCGCCAATTTCGACGCATCATGTTATTATTGTGGGACTATTTTCAAAATGGGGCATTGACTTCATGACCTGCAACCCTTGTTCGTCTAAGGGGCATGGTTATATTATTTTCATAGTAGACTAATTTACCAAGTGGGCCGAAGTGATGCTTACATTCAACAACACAGGTGAAACAACTGCATTATTATTTTTCAATAATGTCATCTCACAGTTTGGTGTTCCACAGGATATAGTCACAAATCATGGTAATAATTTTCTCAATCACATGATGAATGAGTTGACTGCCAAATTAGGACTATCACATGATAGTTCTACTCCTTATTATCCACAATCAAATGGAAAAATTGAGGCTATTAATGAGACTCTTAAATGAATGCTTCAACGAATTATAGGAGTTCATAAATGAAATTGTCATTTGATCCTGTACTCATCTTTGTGGGCGTACCAAACCTCGGTGAGAAACGTGACTCGATTTACCCCCTTTCAATTGGTGTACGGTCTAGAAGCTATCTTGCCTATCCAATGTGAAATATCGCGTTAAAACTCACAATTGACTTGTTACCTAACATATCTTCTAAATAAATGTGTGTTTTTAACCTCATCCATCTTGATGAAACGCATCATAAAGCCGCATTGGCCAACGAAGTGCATAAGAGATGTATAAATGCGTAATACGAAAATCATGTTCAGCCTCGCATCTTCTCAGAGGTTGACCTGTTCATTCTTTATGATCCGGAAGTTGTTGTAATAGGTATAGGGAAATTTGAGTCATTATGGCATGGCCCCTATATTGTCAAAAACGTTCTTGCTAAGGGTACCTATGAGTTGGTAAATTATTATGGAATTCCATTGGCACAACCCCAAAATGGGTTGTATCTCAAACCTTACTATGCTTAAACATGAGCATAGTAAACCCTTGTATTATATTGTATATATGATGTTGATTTCCATTTACTTTCTTAGTTTGTTTTTCTAGAGTTTTCTTGAAGTTAGTAATCCACTTTACATTTCATCGCAAATGTATGAATATTTGCAACCATTCCTTGGATATCTTGATGGTGCTAGTCATAGTACACAAAATCTATCCTCTGCAGTGTGGGCCATTTTTGCTCTGAATGACGAGTTAATGAGTTTTCAAGGGATTTGTATAGTTCGATATACAAACAATATCACTAATTATAGCGCATTGATCGAACTTTTTTCTGATGCCATTTCATTTGGTATTAACAGCATCATCATTAGGTTAGACTCACAACTCGTGATACTAGAAATTACTAGTGTTTATACTATCAAAAATCCAACACTGCATCGTATGTTCCTAAGAGTTCGACTTTTGGAAATACATTCTGATTCCATTCAATATCAACACATTTCCAGAAACTTGAACAAATTAATTGATTCCTTAGCGAATTATGTTATAAACAGACATTTGCAACACATGTAAAGACATATTTTCAATTCACATCACATAATTGAATAGGATTGCGCAATAAACATAGGAAAACACTAAAAACAAAAAGATAGGTATTTATATGTTTTTACAAAATTTGTGCCCAAGACACAATGGTCATATGACCTCAAAATTTATGCAAAATTTCAAAATTAAACTAGTGTTGCTCGTGATAACATGCTACTGATCTAACTATCCTACGCAATAACTATAAAATCCCAAAATAAGGAATTTCTAGAACAATAATAACACTTAAGATGTTCCAAAGTTGGAGATGCAGCAATGTAAGAACACATATTGGAGTAGCAGCATTATATCAATACATAAAGCATGAGAAGATCCAAATAGCCATAAAATTGATCTTATAGCAGTAAATGTATACAAATTCTTGAGGTAATGATCACTCAAGCTAGGCAATGCAAGCCTCAATAGAACATGTACAAGAAAGTAAAGAACACTACTACATATAGAAAGCTCAAGGCTATGAATGCGCAGTTTATAGAAGGCACTGCTACATAAATAATTTCAATACATAGAAATGGAAATTTATGGCTCAAATAATGTGGGAAGCAAATCTCTAACCCCTGAAAAACAATATCAAGTCAATCCTAGAAGGATTGGCTGAAATATAAAAAAATGGAAAAAATGCCGGAGTAACAAGGCTGAGTAGCAGCTACAACTCAAGAACTGGATGGAGATGGTTGTATATGATATATAAGCTGAATATACCTCCTCCAATGGATCTTCCAAGTGAAAGGTTGATCCTAACATTGAAGATCTCTCCCTCCAAACAAACACTGCAACCCTCACTGTAGATACACACTTTAAATAACACATTCTAAGAGAGGGACTGCACTGTAGATCATGGAAATGGTTGGCCTAATGCCAAATATAGTGAAATATGCCCAGATATCTTCCTAAATAATCTCCCAAAGGGAATAAAGCTTCCTCCTCTGAAAAATAAGCTAAGGAATGGTGTTGTGGAACCTCCACTACAACACCCTACAACACAACGTTATACTTCAGCAGAAATAACGTTGTAGATGAAGGAAGTGGCTTGGCCTTGAGCCTAAATGTGGATAAATGAAGAAAAACATCCCCCAAGAGGCCTCTCTTGAAAGGAGAAGGAATTCCTGAACATGAATGCTTTGTGCTAAACAACACAGCAACTCTGATAAACAGCAAGAGAATGTACAAGAGTCTAAACAGACCATAAAATCAATAATCATCAACATGTCTTGCTATGAATGCCTTGCCCTCCTTTTATACAAATGGAAGCCCTATCTCCATGGGTCCCAATCATTAGGGCTTCCTCCATCAAGGAATCTTCCTCCCTCTTTCACTGCACTATCCCACAAGATGATCTCCACCTCCTATCCCTGCATTGTTGACTTGGTCAAACTTGACTTTATCCTTATGCAATTGTCCTCTTTCACACATGAGGGTGTGAAAAACAGCTCCAATAATGATCCCTTTTCATAATATGATGGATTTTATTCATTTTTTTATTATTTATGGGCATCCTTAACCAATTATTCAACTCGTGGGTGATAAAAAAAAAAAGTAATGTTCCAACTAGATGTATGCTAATTTGGAACATTACAGTCCTCCCCTCCCAAATGTTGCTTGTCCTCAAGCAACTGTAAGGATAGAACTGAGAATTATCCCTTCCTCCTATGTCTCCCTTCCTCCTACTGTAGCATCCACATATGATGCACTCCTCCAAGGAATGAGATGTTGTCTCATCAATGAATCTCCAAATTTCCTCTCCCAAGAATGTGAGCTAGGCAAATGGCTATCATCATGAATAAGTAAAGTACTCAAGGAAGCAATAAGGTTTTGTATAGAGGTCCTCTCAAGGCATGGAGTCTAAAATTTATTTGGAAACATCCTTCCCATGTGGATCCTCCATCCCCAAGCAATCATCCATACAAAATGAGTCACCTCCCAACATGGAAACTCCTGAAAATGCTCCTCCACCTTGAGCTCATGCAATGTAGGTGGGCTGAAAATATGAACATGGTAGACATAGGAGCCTACCCCACACTTTCCTCCTCTCCACTTATGATAAGTGTAGATAATATGCTGATCTTGGGCTGCAAAAAAATTTCTCTCGAGTGGCAAGATGAAGACTAGATCTCCAAAGATCTCCTCTCCAACATTATGAATCAAGCTGGCCCAAACCATCCCATATGTGATGCATAGGAAATCATCACCATATGGCATCCCATCAATCACATGGCCCACCTCCACAAAAATAAACAAGTGTTTGGTTGTGGTTTCCATATCTCCTCTCATGCTCCCATTAGAACTTGCAATGCAAAAAGTGTGGGAATCTCCTTCCCCAAAGGACACATCCAAATCATGTGTCTCTCTCCCAAGCATGCTTCCAATACATATAATATCAATATCAGCAAATTAAATCATGATCAACACCAAAATGAGGAAAATTATAAAGGTTTCATGTGGTGCAAGAAGGTACCAACAATTTTCCAAATAGTGACAGCAGTTTTTCAAACTGCTGCTTCAGAAAATTACATGGCAAGTTGTTTTTTGATACATGGATAATCATGTATGTCATGATATCTACTTATAAATAGAAAATGGCTGGGTACATCAACTGAACATACATGAAATAAAACACTTTCCCAAGGCCATATAAGAGATGATTTTCTCCATCATACAATTTGGCCCAATGTTGATCATGGAGCTCAATGAAAAGCTTGCCCTCTTGTGGAGAAATGCACTGAATATTAATGGTAAGAGTATCCAAATATTGTGTTAGATAATCCATGGATGCAAAATAAATATTCTTACCATGTGTTGAGAGCAAGGTGATGCATGTGAATAATTCCTCCATAGTGGTATGACACACTCCTATGAAGAGGAATAAACCATGCGCTGCATGAAGATCACTCTTCTCATGCTTGGAAATCCAAGTTAAGAAGATCATATCAATGTAATAGATGTTCCCATCCACTACTTCATAATTCTCACCTCCTCCTTGTCCACCAAGTGCATCAAGTGTGAAGTGATCCTAGGGACACTCCATCAATAACCCCAAGCTCCCAAGTGACAGCGTTGTTGGCCTATGAAAATAAGCTCCTACCAACTCATAGCTCCATTCTTTAACATGCCTCTTATCAAATACATCTCCCATAATGTTGCTACACATAAGAAGTCCCTCCAAAAGTGGAAGTACCTCATTATCATCTAAGGCCAAGGAATTGCCCCTTTGCACCATGATAGTTCCATCTCCTACTCCTGCAACATCATGCAAAGTGTGAGAGCAACTTTTCCCCTGCTCTCTCAGGTACAACTCAAGCAACAAAAATGTTTGCTGCCTCCTCTTACTCTCATCCTCACCATGCATCCATACTCTTTTTTTCCCAATGATGCAAGCATCCAACCACACCTCCTCCATCCATGCTAAGTGATGGCCAAACTCCTTCAAGAGTAGCTAGCACAGCTAAGCCTCCTACTGCCCGGTGTCATAGATTTGAGGGTGGCTTGCTAGCCTCTTGCTCTTCATCCACATCCACTCAACCACTTGTGGATTTCTGCTACCATCATCCATCTTGGTACTCCTCCCATGGGGGCTACCATCCTCCATGTGTTGATGAACCTTTCACTCCATGACATGTTGAAGTTCACCTCTAATGGGATCTCTCCATGAGATCTCCCTCTCATCCATAGTCCAAAACCAATGAGGTCTTGGATCTGTTGAAAGTAGAAGTTTCTCTTTCAGATGAGAAGTGCTCATTGAGAAAGTGTCATCTAGAAAGGAGAAAGTTTTTCTCATCTCAAGATGTCTACTATCTATCATCCTTTCCTTCAAGTCTTCAAACCCCATCCTCAAGTGTGGTATGCACTCCAAAAATGGCTCATGAGGATGATGGTTTATTTCTTCCTAGAATGTTTCAATGTTGCATAGTGCATTGAAATCTTTCTTCTCTATATTAGCAATGTATGTTGATTCTTGGACATATAAATATGAATTCCCACAATCCTCAAAAATATTTTCTGAAATAGAAAGTGTAACTTCATTCATACCTTGATGGAACTTGGGAGCTCCTTGTATGGCTGCAATAGTTCTTTCCTCCAATGAAATGGCTGCCCCATTTGTAGATGAAGAAGTTTTCTTTTTCAAGGTTGTGATAGTGTTGGTACAAGTATCCTCCCATGGTGGTGTGGGATTTCTCTCCTCTAATCTTTCTCTATCAAAGTTTCTAATCAACCTTTGATTTAACTCTGCAAAAGTATCCACCCTTGCATGGCTCAAGTGGCTGAACCAACAAACATTGGCTTCACCCTCCAAGTGCAGTGCTGCAACTTCTACTGCCTCCCTCTCTACCACTGGACGTAGTAGGAATAATTCCTCAAGCTTTCTTTCCCAAGCTCTTGTTGTAGATGATCCATCAAATTTAGACAATAGGAATCTATTGCCTTTGATTTGCCTTCTGTTGTAGGGCCTCCTCTCCTCCTTCAACTGAATGAATTGCGGAAGAGCTATAGTCTCCTTGAAGGCTCTAGTTTGAGATTTGTACTCAACAAGGTATTTAATTAGAATCTAATGATCCAATTATCTCTCATGCTTTCTTTATTATTCTTCATGAGAATAGGGAGTGCATGGACCTTCCTCTTCTATTTGCTCCTCCTCCTTGGAGAGGTTATTTTTAAGTCTGAAAATTGATGAGAGTAATCTCATCCTTCTAATATTCTTCTATATTCTTTGGCTGAAACTCATAGGTTGAGCCAAGATGATGCTCTGATACCACTGTAATATTCCAAAATAGGGAATTTCTACAACAATAATAACACCTTAAGATGTTCCAAAGTTGGAGATGCAGCAATCTAAGAACACATATTGGAGTAGCAGTGTTATATAAATACATAAAGCATGAGAAGATCCAAATAGCCATCAAATTGAGCTTATTGCAGCAAATTTATACAAATTCTTCAGGTAATGATCACTCAAGCTAGGCAATGCAAGCCTCAATAGAACATGTACAAGAAAGTGAAAAACACTGCTACATATAGAAAGCCCAATGCTATGAATGTGCAGTTTATAGAAGGCACTGCTACAAAAATAATTTCAATACACATATATGGAAATTTATGGCTCAAATAATGTGGGGAGCAAAGCTCCAACCCCTGAAAAACAATATCAAGTCAATCCTAGAAGGATTGGCTGAAATATACAAAATGGAAAAAATGTCGGAGTAGCAGGGCTGAGTAGTAGCTGCAACTCAAGAACTGGATGGAGATGGTTGTAGATGATACACAAGCTGAATAGACCTCCTCAAATGGATCTTCCAAGTGAAATTTTGATCCTAACACTGAAGATCTCTCCCTCCAAACAAACACTGCAACCCTCACTGTAGATACACACTGAAAATAACACAGTCTAAGAGAGGGATTGCGCTGTAGATCATGGAAATGGTTGGCCTAATGCCAAGGATGGTGAAATATGCCCAGATATCTTCCTAACTGATCTCCCAAAGGGAATAAAGCTTCCTCCTCTGAAAAACAAGCCAAGGAATGGTGTATTCCAACCTCCACTACAACACCCTGCAACACAACGTTATACTTCTACAGAAATAACGTTGTAGATGAAGGAAGTGGCTTGGCCTTGAGCCATAATTTGGAGAAATGAAGAACAAGATCCCCTAAGAGGCCTCTCTTGAAAGGAGAATGAGTTCCTAAACAGGAATTCCTTGTGCTAAAAAGCACAGCAACTCTGCTAAACAGCAAGAGAATGCACAAGAGTCTAAACAAACCATAAAATCAATAATCATCAACATGTCTTGCTATGGATGCCTTGCCCTCCTTTTATACAAATGGAAGCCCTCTCTCCATGGGTACCACTCATTAGGGTTTCTTCCATCAAGGAATATTCCTCCCTCTTTCACTGTGTTGTCCCACAAGATGATCTCCACCTCCTATTCCTGCATTGTTGACTTGGTCAAACTTGACCTTGTCCTTATGCAATTGTCCTCTTTCGCACATGAGGGTGTGAAATCCAGCTCCAATGATAATCCCCTTTCATAATATGAGGGATTTTATTCATGTTTTATTATGTATGGGCCTCCTTACCCAATTATTCAACTCCTAGGTGATAAAAACAAAAATTAATGTTCCAACTAGTTGTATGCTAATTTGGGAACATTACAATAACCGCATCCAACGATTAGGAATGCCAATAGTATGACGCTGCAATCTCATCGATAACTCTTCGATCCGAAAATCTGGAATCTTGATATTCAATCCATGTAGGTGTTGTTGTAGCTCAGCAAGAGTCTCAGCCATATCCAAATCCTGAAGGACTGCCCTCCCGACATCCCTCTCTACTATCTCATCCATTATCTGCTCTAGTTGTCCCACTAGTCGAACTAGAACTACATCTGCATACATCAAAATTATAGTTTAGTCCTGGGAAACATCAAAATACAAAATTATGTATAAACCTTGGAAAAATAAAAAAAACATGGTCAAAACATTCTTACTAATTGCACCCCATTGAGCGCCATCTGGTAAAGCCAAATGTGGATCTCCTTGAAAGTCGATGCCTGCATATGCATAATCATCAGTGGGGAACATATGTCGCCTAAACTAGGTGAAGAATGTAGTCAAGAACACAATGGTCGATTGACCAACATGTCTAGCCATCAGTTCTACCCATCTTTTCATCCTCGGATCTCTAGGGCCAAATATACCCAGTGTCACATGCTAGGGCTGCATCAATGGAATCCACTCGAAGGAAATATAAATCACGATCGAACCATAGTTGAAATTTTTCTTCGTTCCTCCCTTTTCCTTATTCAGTTGTTCTTTCATCTGATAGAGGAAATCTTTAGCCTAGTTGAAAATTGTTGTTTCCAAGAACTCTAGTGGATACTGCATGTAAGATCTGTTTGCCATGTGTAGTGTAGCGGTGCCAGCAAGCTTTGTGATACTGAATAGGATGGTCCTCAATGGAAATTCACGTACATCAAGGATGTTTATTTTCCCATCCTTACTAGGTTCATCCCCTGGATTGCAATATTGACATATATAATATCTCATTGTCTCTTCTCCGAGAGCAGACCCTAAAAGAGAAATGGGTATACCTCTCCTCAATAATCCCATGATAAAATAAATATCCTCCACTAATATTGGGACCACTTTGTCCCCAATGTGAAATGCCTCTATTGCTAGATCCCATGAACGAACAAGGAACTCCAATAGTTCCATTTGTTGCCTCATACCCAACAGTCTGAAGTACTTTAGCAACCCGCAGTCTCTGAGGGCTCTTACTATACCCGGATCATTTAAGGAAATCATGTTTTGTTCCTCATTTTCTCTTTCCCTCCATTTAATCGTCATTTTGGTCCAATGAATACCTAAAACACAATCATAAGACTCATAAGGATTCATTTCATGCAAAAACTAGGCAAAATTTGGGCACATTGCAAGAAACAAAAATTGGAATTGCACCCAACGCACCCCAGGTCAAGGGACATTGCATTGCAAGTGCACCTGGCCTTCAATTCCAGTGCACTTCAATGCACCTTTTGACATTCAAGGGTACATTTCCCTATGTGAAAAATAAATTTACCCTAAGGGGCTCAAATCCCTAAAAAAATGCAATGAAATTAAACATAAATGCTACTGAAGGAAGAGAAGGTTCATAGCTCCAACCTGGATCGAATGCCAAGGAAAATCGTCCCATCTGATGCAATCAACTGCTGAAGTTCGAGAGAAAAAACTGGTTCAGAGCTCCAAAATCCAAATGGTAAAAATGAATGATAAAACTCTTTTAATTAGTCATTTGATTATTTCCAAATCATATTTATTGTTGTGACTATGGTTTTTATTCATTTTTGCTATGAAACAGGTATTTTTAATCCATTTGATGTTGTTTTGAACAGGTTTTACAACTGATTATAGCAGATTAGTCGTGCACAATTATTCAAGAATGATTTCACCACAAAGCATACTTTTATCCTTATTTTTCGAAATTTGATAAAAATGAAAAAGTACTTGAAGCGCACTTTTATCTCTTTTTCAAGCTTCAATAATGGTAAAAAAGGAACCCCTAGAGCCTTCTTTTAGCTCCTTTCAAACTCCGATAATGTGAAAATATTGTCGAGCACTTGTCTTTTTGAGCTCGTAAAAGTAAATGAAATGAAATCTACTCAGTATAATTTCAACCCTTTTCTGGACTGAGATAAATTATTTACGAAAAAGGAAAACCTTAGTTGAACATGTCTAGGAGGTTCTCTCATATATCATTTTACACTTATTCAGATCTGAGTGACAAATTTATGAAAAAGAACTCATGAAGTTTTCTTTTGTCCTCTTTTTCAAACTCTCTAAATATGAAAAAGAATCAGGTTGTCACTGTCGTTAGGCTCGTTAAAACATAAAATAGTGATAGGGTTGTCAATCGTTGCAAGAATCGAGTTTCATTTATCGCTAGACTCGTTAAATTATTAAATAACAATGTATTTTCCCGAAGGTTTGAATTATAGATCAAGCATATGTTATCCTCCTCAAGCTTGTTAAAAAATAATTAGGTACTCGTCAACAAATGACCGAGGAAAATTTGGGAAACCAAACAAAAGACTTTATGGTAGTAGGTCGCTCTTGAACATGACACTTTCACTCCATAATTTTGACTTTTGGGTTGGGTAATCTTCTTGACGGTTCATTCATACCTATGGTTCATCATAACTTCACCTCAGTTCTGGTTCAATGCTTCCAACTCATCTTAGTGTTGTCGATATGTTCAAGAGAAGTCATCCAGTGAACACTCATCCTTCTGCAATACTCATAAACCTTCATTTTCATGACACTCATCCCTGAACATTACTATATCAAGTCACATTTGTCTCTGAAATCAGTAACTCCCGTTTCGCGATAAAGTGGATTCATGTCGACATCATCTCATCATCTAGGAAGTTTACTTAGAAACATCATATTACAGTACCATGAGGCTTGTTACATCATCGACAAGATCCTCGCTTCCGGACCTTTGACCGAAAGATTTTGTTTGGTGTTCGACATAAATCATCTAGTCACACCTTTCAAACTTTACTATTGTACCTTGAGAGCCATTAACATCAATGGTGGTTCTCTCACATTTGTTAACATCTCACATCATTAGTTTATAATCAAACAATGTCTTACCATGTTTGACTACAAATCATATATTCGCATGGCTACACTTGTACCCGAATGATTGAGTGAACGAGATAAGAAGAACTTGGATCTAGTTTCATCCATCTAGGATGGGATTTTAGGATTTTTGTACACATCATCTGTACGATGACTTTACATACAGATCGTCATCTGAACATGGGCCTATATTCATAGGAATGTTTGTATTGGGAAACATTCCAATGTAGATGACTTTCTATACTATGTACATATTATTAGATATTTTATGTGCATAGCATAGGAATGCCTCCCTCAGCAATTCACAATCAAGATGAAAATATCATGATGTAATGTACTGTAAGATTGATGTAGGCCACCTCTCCACTTCAGTTCCAACTCATCACATCGTAAAGCATCTCATCCAAATATTATTATTATTATTATTACTTCATGCTTTAGAGGGAAGCTATTATAGGTCAATTTTGGCATCATCCCCCATGACTTGGTCAAATTTGACATCATCCAAAAAACCAATGAAATAGGGTCTATCATCCCCTTATATTTCAGCGTCTATATGCCCTAAGAGAATAACAATTCATTCATGGCTTCTATTGTGAGATTTCCAAGGTTTGAATTATATGTTATATCACTTATTGACTCACCAACACTACCTCTAAAGGGACTAGCTGTGTTGCAATGCAAGATCCTCCATTCAAGGATGCACTGCAATGCACTTCCCTACATTCAAGAGTGCATTGGTCACCTGGGAGTGGAATTCTCATTGTTCTGGAAATCTTCACATGGCCAGTGCCTTCTAGAAGAATCCATATGTGTCAAACTTAGAATCTAAGTGTCCATCTAACACCTCTGAACTTGGGAACATGTCTTGCCTATTATTAAAAAATCATTCATTGAGAAACTACCATCCCTATAAATTGAGCACAAATCCTAGTGCTAGGGAAGGAAGAAATTTGGTAAAGTTATGTTGTTGGATGCTCATTTGAGAGAGTGAAAGTACTGATATGATGTTTATGTTGGATGTGATGAGGCTAGGATGAAGTTGGAGCTAGATATATTTCATATCTAGTCGATTTTATTGAGTAATATAAGTAGATATATGTATATTGCATGTTGTTTGATGTTATCTGTTTTTGTTTGCAGGAATCGATCTGGCGATTTGAGTTGGATTGCGAGCAACATCAATAGTGATAGAAGGAGAAGGAGAAGTGATTGAATCTCAAGTTGGCTCTTTCATCATTCTGTATATCTACTTATTTTAGAGAATGTGATAGTAATTATTTCCTTGGTTATTCTAAGTGACTAGCACAACACTTAGGGAATTTTTTTTTTGTCCATAGATCACAATTCCGCATAATAACGAGCATCTAAATTATGTCATTAATTTTCCACAAAAGAAGAAGAACAATAAGGCTTCAGGATCTCCAGCTGGTGAGGCTTTGGCCTCACAATTTGAGCTTGAATTATTTCTCATTGCATGCATGGTATCATGTGCAATGGGATCGGTGTGGTATTTTGATAATGGTGCATCCTTTCACATGAGTGGAGACAAAGAACTTTTCAGTAGCTTGGAGGAGAAGGACCTCTAGATGCATATAGAAATGGGCAACGATGGGCGGTATAGTGCTATCAGGATTGGTACCATTACCTTCCATATATAGTCAGGTAAACCCTTTCAATTAAAAGATGTAATTCATGTACCAAGCTTGAAGAAAAATTTAGTCTCAGTTGCAATGTTGGAGGATAGAGGTTATGATGTTGGTTACAGTGAAGGAAAATTTTTCCTATGACACAAAACAATAGAACAAGCCAGGAATATTGGGATTTGAGTTAAGAATCTCTATAAACTTGATGTAGATGGTTGCGTAACATTTATGGGTAAGGCTAACAAAGTGGTGAGTCGTGATGAGGGTGAGTTATGGCATAGGAGATTGGGCCATCTACACCACGGAGCCTTGAATTTCATGCAGTATATTTCTACGAGTCTTCCCAAGGGTACACTTGCATAGTCAGACACATGCAAGGGATGTACTATGGGGAATTATGCAAAGGAAACTTTTCATGAGAAGGAGAACCAAGCCTCGTGGATCCTTGAGAAATTTCACTCATACCTGTGTGGACCATTCTCTATTTCTTCGACAACAAAGAATAAGTACTATGTGATATTTTTTTATGACTTTTCTCGAAATTGTTGGATCTACATCATGCAAAAGAAATATCAGACGCTCTCAAAGTTTCTTGGGTTCAAAGAACTAGTGGAGAAAGACACGGGGAAGCATGTGAAGGCTCTTAGGAGCGAAAACGGTGGTGATCACATCTCTAATGAATTCAAGAACTTTTGCAGCAAAGAAGGAATTCAGAGAGAACCGATTGCGCCTCATAACCCACAGCAGAATTGGGTCGCAGAAAGAAATAACAGAAAAATTACGGGTGTAGCAAGAGCGATGTTGCATGATCAAGGCCCAACATTTCATCTGTGGGTGGAAGCATGCAAGACAGCCGTATTTTTGCAGAGTCATTTTCCTCATCGGGTACTTGGCATAAGTACACCATAAGAGGCTTTTACTGGTAAGAAACTTGATGTTTCACATTTTAAGATTTTTAGCTCATATGTTTATGTGCATGTGACCAAAGATGCTAGGAAGAAGCTAGAACCAATAGCTGATATTGGGATATTTTTGGGGTACACTGAAACTCCCCACAAATATCCAGTGTATTTTCCAAACAGAAGAATGATTGTTTTGCGACGAGATATAAAATTTGATGAGGAGAAATCCATGCGATTGTCCCTTAATAGGGAGCTGGATTTTCATGCAGAGGAGGTACTATTGGTTCCAAAGGATGAATCTCAATATGTGGAGCAGAAACATGTGGAGGATCATGGAGTGGAAGAAAACACTCATGCAGAGTCATCCACCAAAAATGGTATAATGTGCAACACAGAAGTTGATAGATTGGGACTTGATGCAATAGAGAATGTAGGAGCCACTTCTTCACTGCGCAGACAGAGACAGTCTCCAGACAAGTTTACTGGATACATGGCTATTATGAGAAAGTGTATTGTGACATAGCCATCTTCCTTTCATGAAGCAGTGCAACAACCAATTTGGGTTGATGCAATGGTAGAGGACTATGAATCCATCGTAAATAACAGTGCATGGGAGATTGTCCCAAGACCAGTCGGAAAATTAGTGGTTTGATATATATGGATCTACAAGATAAAACAAGTTTTTGATGGGAGTGTGGAGAAGTACAAGGCCAAATTTGTGGCCTAGTTATTCTTACATATTGAGGGGATCAACTATGAAGAGACTTCCGCACCAATCGCGAGGTACTCTTCCATTAGATCTATTCTTGCACTCTCATCACAGATGGGGTGGCACATTCATCAAATGGATGTGAAAACTATGTTTCTAAATGGAGTTATTGAGGAATAAGTGTACATAGAGCATCCAGAAGGTTTCAAGATCTTTTACAGTGAGTCGCATGTGTGTCGACTCAAGAGAGCACTGTATGGGCTGAAGCAAGCATCTTGTGCTTGGTACACATGGATTGACAGCTATTTCACTGGGTTGGGCTTCACCAAAAGTGAATCGAATGCAAACCTGTACCAGCTTTTGGTTGATGGTAAGCTCTTGATTATCATACTTTATGTTGATGATCTAATTTTGATAGGTGATGAGAAGCTGATAAAATAATGCAAGGAGGATCTTGCAAGGGGGTTTGAAATGAAGGACATGGGACTCCTTCATTATTTCCTTGGTTTGGAAATATGGAAGAGGGATCGTGAACTTTTTGTTTCTCAAGGAAAGTATGCCAAAGAGATATTGGGTAAGTTTCACATGGAAAGTTGTAAACCCATGGACACTCCTCTTCTAGGAAATTGGAGGAAAGAGGATGATACTTCTGGAGAAGTAGTGGATGCTATTCTCTATGGGCAGTTATAAGTAGGTTCACTGATGTACTTCTGAACACCAGACTAGACATTTGCTACGGAGTTAACTAGCTGAGTCAAGTTATGGTTAAGCCGATCAAGCTCTTTTGGAAGGCAGGGAAGAATTTCTTGAGATATCTCAGGGGCACTACAAAGTATGGATTATGGTACAAATGGACAGAAGTAGTGAAGCTTCAAGGCTTCAAGGATGTAGATTAGGCAAGAAATCTATCAGACAAAAAGAGCACATCAAGAGGGATCTTCAGCATAGGATTGACAACAGTTTCCTGGTACAACAGGAAGAAGCAATTTGTGGCACTCAATTCAGCAGAGGCAGAGTACATGGATGCAAGTCAAGATGCATGTGAGGCCATCTGGATGAGAAATATCCTAGTTGGTTTGTTTGTTTCTCAGATGGATCCGACAGTGATAAATTGTGATAACCAGAGTTGCATTAAACTCTCTGTTAATCATATGTTTCATGATAGGTCCAAGTACATAGACATCCAGTACCACCATATCAGATATTTTGTTTAGAGGCACATAATTTTACTTCATTAAATTCCCATGGAAGATCAGGATGTAGATATTCTGACAAAGGTGCTCACGAGGATCAAATTTGAATACCATAGAGGCAGGTTCAGGGTGGCAGATAATCCATTTATTTTTTAGAGGGAGTGTTGAAGTCAAAAAATAAATTTCAGCACCTACACTAGTGTGGGACCAATAGGTCCTATTGTGCTCAACTTAGTGTTCCTAAATTGAGGTCATTAATTGTCAACCAGGGCTAGTAAACTGCTGAAGTGTGGTGCACTGTATGTGCCTAGGTATCTGTTTCTCACTACGTTGTGTTTAGTGTTTTTATGATGTTTTTGATTTTATGGTTTTATGTTAAGAAGGAAAGCACTAAATTTTGATGAAGGACAGTGGTTGGACACACTAAAAATAGAACAAAACCTATTCTAAATTGTGCATGGTACTAAAGAACAGAAAATGCAAAGCTTGATAATGACTCTTAGTGAGGAAACAAATCACAACATGAACTCAATAACGCATAGCATGAACTCATCCAATTCATTCATTAGGAATATGTTCGAATAGTTTGAGAAAAGAAAAAATTTAATACAAATGAGGTTCTCCTAAGGACACAATCATCTTACAATGTTACAACATCTCATCCATGGTTGAAGGTTTATTGGAACATAATTGGAAAAGAACATTTGTAGCACAATAATATTTCTACTCTAAACTAACTTCTAATTCTATTCTGCAACTCAATTTAGCACCACTAGGCCTCATTCAAAAGTTATAGATTTCTTTTTAGAATAGTCTTTGAGAAAAGGCTTGTTTGTGAAATTGTAAAAAGGTTGCAAAATACTCAAGGCCTTAAACTGTTATTGATAGTTCCTGTCCATATGATGATGCATTAATGGGAATTCAGAACAAGAATATTTTGTAAATAATGAAGACCATGGTATCTAAATTTAACAACTAATACAATTTAAAATGCAATGGATAACAACTAAACTAGAATGCTAATATAGTGAACTAAGACTAAACTAGAGTGCTATTATCTAACATGAAATGAATTGGAACTGAACTAGAATGATACTAATACAGTGAAAAGAGTTAAACTAGAGTACCATTATTAAGCTTGAAATATGGTGACAGAATTAAACTAGAATGACATCTACCTCCGGAGTATTTCAACTGAACCAAAATGCAACTAATTCTATGAAATACTACAGCCCTGTCTTGTTCAAGATGAGTGATATTTTGGAATAGTTTGTACAAACAAGTCTGGATGTATCATTCAGTGCAAATGGGCATAAAAAAACATAACAATACGCAGGTAAACTAAAACACCACATCTAAGTCTTATCCAGAGTTAGTGATATTTTGGAAGAGATTAATGAGAATAGGACTAGCTGTAACAACTAATTATAATTGAACACAAAAACGTAAAGTTCTAAATTGCTACAATTATGCCTCATTCCGGATTAGTGATATTTTGGAATACTTCATGAGAACAAAGCTAAATTGTAGTATCCAATGTAAGCAAAGTTCAGAAAACTATTTAAATTGAGAATGAAACAAAGCTACGGCTACTTATCTAAACCAAATGCATAACGCTTCACGGGCAGTAGGGGCCCTCTACCACCAGATCAGCACGCGGATCTACTCAAGATTGACTCGGCTCGTGCAATAAAATGATGTCTCTTTCATTAAAGGAGAAATTCTTCAAAACAGAGTATTTACGGCCTTCCAAAATCTAGCAACAAAACAAAATCTAACCAACAGTTTCTCGGTCTCCCGAGTCATACTTATAATGAAGTTACATAACTACTCTTTGAGAAAAATGGGGATAAGTGTCTCTCCCACTTCTAATCAAATTAAAACTCTTATTAACAGTCTTGTGCTTAACTGCGGACATCTGTAGAGTCCGTGTTTTGATAGGAAACTGCTTCTCTTCTACGTGCATAACCGCTTTGATACTTTAACTCAGACTTCGTGAGGAGCAAGAGATGATGGGGAGGTGTTGTGGATTTCACCCATATGCCTTTTTCTTTGCAGTGACACCTGGAACCTACATAAACATGAGGATGGCTGCAGAACAGACGACTGGCTACGAAATGCCTATATTCTGTAGCCGAGTCTTAGTCAAAATTACTACACCAACAAAATCATGAAAACATAGCAAGTTAGCCATTATATAAATTCTTAAAGCAATTTTAATTAATCCTACTGATCATTTAAGCCTGTAATTGATGAGGGACAAAGAAAATGAAGTGGAATGTGGTGAGTGATAAGAACATCTTTGGGGCTCAACGGGTCCAAGTAGCACCTAAACTAGTGTGGGACCAATAGGTCTTATCAGCAACTACACTGGTGTGGGCTAAATTTGGTGTAGTGTCTATTTTAATTTTCCCTTAATTAAAATGGACAATAAAATGTAATCTTATCTCATAATCACTTTTATTAGTTAACTGAGTGTGATAAACTCAGTTATCTCATGAATTTCGAGTTGACTATAGTTGGTGAGGCATGCAAAGTAATTCTTGTTATAACAGAGGTTGAAGTGGAGTTGGTGCATTACTTTAATGCATGAGTAATCATTTAATTCAGTTAGATGAGTTAAAGTCAGTTGAGCTAGTTGTAATTGTTTGTTTCACTTGTGAGAGATCAAGTGAATTAAATATTATTTAATTCACAATCAATGATCTAACATGCAACAGATGATTTACTATTATTAGCTACATGTGTGTCAATTCCAGTTATGACCCAGTTGAGACAAAGGTGAAAGGGATGTTAACTATCAGTGGTAGGATCATTGGGTTGCACCCATGCAACCAAACACATTGGATTTATCATGATCCTTCTGCAGTTTAGGAAGGCAAAAATTCCTAAATAATAGGGATTGCATTCATCAGGGCTTGTGCAAGCAAGGAAGGTTGTTTAGAGGCTGAGAATTGACTAAGTTTTGGTCATTTTTGTCAAGGACAGTGTGAGACAATTAGTTGAGTGCTGGAGACTCTTGTGAGAAGAGTGCATTGTAATTGTTTCATGTTTCCATGTTGAATATACAATAGATAATAGTGGGATTTTGAGCACCAAGATTTCTAGGTTGTGGTTTGATTTGATTCTTTCTTTCCTTAATGTGATTGGTGATTGTGTTGAATTTCCGCAATTGATTTGCAGAAGAAATTCAATATCTAGAAAGTTAGTACATTTTTACATCAGATTAAATCCATATATACATATTTTTTGTATAATTTCTACATAACCATGGTTTATTTTCATATTGAGACAAGCTTTGTCACAATGTGACGTTTGAACATGGTTGACTATGGTCCACCATGATTGATTTTCATATCAATCCCTTGTGTTTATTAATCTAAGGGTTCATATTCCCAGCATGTAATATTATTCACAAGGATTATAATATTAATATTAGTTTTTAATATAAATCTCTTGGGTTTATACTCATGGTCGAACATGTTCATAATTATAAAAACCAAACCAGTGACCGGATCGTTCCACCTAATAAACCTGGTTTCAAACCGTAACCGGTAGAACCTGGAATGGTCAGATCTCAATGAACCGGTTTTTAAAAAAATACATGAAATAATCAATTTTTAGTGAAAAAAACTATTTTAATATTTAAAACCACAATTCCAAACCAGTAGAGACAAAATATGCAAAGTTTTATCATCTATATACCATGTAAAGGTGAATATCTCAAAATGGCATTGAGTTCAATACATATCATCGACAAAATACATAGGAAATGAGGCTCTAAATGGCCTATAAATTCCAAAAAAAATGTTACTAACTATGGGGTCATTGGCCTACTTCAAAACTATAAGTCTACTGGTACATATTAGTGATCAACATGAGCTACATATCAATGATCAAATTCCTCACCACTACTAGACACTCATCAAAAATAACTACATAAACATCATCTGGATTAGATTCTAGGGATGCCTCAGCCTCATTTGCAACCTTAATTGTATCATTTCCACCAATAACAATAGAGTGGGCCTAATGGAAGCACGAGTTGGTCGAGTTTCACAATTAGTTCCTTCCATTGGTTGTTAGCCTTTGCTTGATCTTGATACTAATTCTGGTTCTGATGGTACTAACAAATCTGTTTCATCTCCCCTAATTCCATGCCAATATCAAAATCAACATCAAACTTAGGATCTTCAGTCTCCTCCACCCATTCTGATGTTAGATCAATTTCGTCCAACACAATGGAATTTAGATCAGGTCTTATGTTCATTATTTGGTTGTGCCTTAGTCGAAGGTTTTATTTCATGAAGATGAGATCATTTAACCGTTTTTTTTACAAACATTATCTCTTCTTCATGTGTTTGCGCTAAAAAATAGACTAATTGTGCTCACAACCTGAATAATTGCAAGTTTGGCTAAGTACTCTAACTACAAAATTTTTCAATTGAGGACATTGGATGCCAAATTATTCCCACCAATGTGCTACAAATAAAAATACATTAATTAGCAACTTCGTTCATTTCATTACTTATTTACAAGTATTTACAGAAAATTTGAATTGTAAATTTGTAAACAATTCAAATTTAAAGAAAAACAAATTGGAATTTCATGCCTGGTTGATCCACATCTTTTGCCATCTTTGTCAAGTAATTTCCAAAGGTACCAGTTGGCATATTGAAAAGAGTAAGTTGTTTATGTATTTCCAACTAGTCGGAATGGTTAGGGACATGCACTCCAAGAAATCATACAATCCATCTCTGACCTCCCAAACCTGCAGATCTCCTAGTTGAGCTTTATAATGATACATTGGGTTCAAAAAATACCCAGATGCATGTACAAGACGATCGACTTGATTTTTGCATATTTTATCAATGATCTCCCATATGTGCCCATATTTAGCTAATTTATCCTTGTAAGTTTCTCATAAATGTAGCCCATGGAAAATGTTTCCCCATCCACCATCTATAGCACCTTAACAAGGGGATCGTTAATTTTCACAAGCTTTGCAAACCTTTTCTAAAAATAATTGTCAAAAAATTTATTTTTGGTGTCTTTTCCATATTGTCTATGAGCCCGTCGAGATTTAATCCAATCATCAGAATAAAAAAAAAATTGTAATTTTTTGTTGTTGATAATTTAGACATTGCAACATGAGGAAGTGAGTTACAAATCTTGTAATTGCGGGCATAACAATCTCTTTTCCACCTTTGTTTTTCCTCATTAGGCTCAATACCCATGAGTGGTTGTATATGTATTTTTTAATGCACTTGGCATGCTCAATAGTGTTTTTAACCCACTCCACTTTTCATATGTCCTCAAGCATTAGGTCTATGCAAAGTGTAGCACATGGAGTCAAATATGGTATTATATTTAGACTCAATCATATTTCTAGCAAGAACATAGTTTGAGGCATTATCTCTAATTAACTGCACAACATTTTGCTTGCCCACTTCCTGAATAATCTCATTCAAACGCTCAAATAGAAGGGTTTCATCCTTCACCTTATCATATGCATCAATTGATCTAAAAAACATGGCTTCTTTAGGGAAATAAACAAGGAAATTAATGATAGTGTGATTTTTTCCATCAGTCTGTCCATATGACATGATGGAACAAATTTTTTTGAGCCATGAATCTTTATACTCAGCCAAATACTCATAAATGGAAGAAATATATTTTTTTTAAAGATCTCCCCTCAAGTCATGCATAGTAGGGCCTTTGAAGCAATTTCATGCAACTATAACAGAGTTCCACATAACTTGGTAATAATGTGAGCGAGAAGCATTAAATGGGATATCTGAATCACACCACCATCTAGCAATGTATTGAAAAGAATATTCTTTGCATTTTTTTTTTCAATGTTCAAAATTGGTTGACAACTTGGCTGGAAAAAAGTAGGATTAGCAGAGGTTGTGGTGATAGAGGATGAGAAATAACTCTGAATGTTTGGCCTCTTTGTTCCTTTAGATTTTTTTCCTTGATGATAAGACCCAAGAGCAGGAGGAACATAGTGAAAGGGGTCATTGGTGGAAGGGATAGAAGAGGAGTCTTGAATCTCAAAATCATCATACCCACTCTCTTTCATGGCTTATATTATTTCCCTCTTCCTTGAAATTTCTTCTTGGATATCCTTCTCCCTAGCCTTATTCTCCTAAAAATTCTCAAACTTGTCAAGGTATTATGCCCTAACAGGACCTAACACTTCCTTTTGTGCTTCACATGGCTTTATTTGGACTCTTATCATAGCAGAGTGTTGTTTCAACCTAAGAATACCCCCACCTCCAATAGATTTGTTGCAAAATGTGCATATAATTTTTCCATCAATCACATCACAATGAGTCCATGCAGTTTCCTTGGCCTTTAGAGCCATGGTGACTAGAAATAATTGAAATTTGCAAAGAAATTTTCCAATAAAAAAAAATGTAGCTAAGAAAAATGGAAAACCTAAGATAAATTTAGGAAAAAAAATGCCTATTTACCCTACAAAATTTGATATCATAGAATTAGAGATTTGATAGAACACATAAAAAAAAATACATGGACAACAGTGAAATATGGAAATTTACAAATGAAAATCCTTACCTGGAAATGAAAATTAGTGTCCTTAGCCTCCTCTTGAAGGTTCCAACTCTACTATAAACTACAAAAAATAGCTCCAAGTCCATCATTTCCAAACTATAGCAAAAAATTGAACACTCTCCAAGTCCATAATTTCCAAACTATAGCAAAAATAGAAGGTGTGAACTCTACTAGAAGCTCAAAACTATCTCCAAAATAGCTCCAAGACATGATAACTCCAATTCTTTCCCTTGGGTTTATAATATCAATCCATTGGGTTTATTAATCTAAGGGTTCATATTCATAGTGTATAATATTATCAATATGGTTTATAATATTAATCCTTGGGTTTAATATAAATCCCTTGGGTTTGTAATCATGGTCAACCATGGTCCACTTTCACATTGTGATAAAGATTTTCTCAATATGAAAATCAACGATGGTGTGACATCGCATTGTGACAAATATTGTCTCAATATGAAAATTAATCATGCTTATCCATGGTCAACCATTTTGCAACGTGTTATTTTTTCATAGATCAACATTGTTCTTTACTTTGATAGTTACATTTCTCGAATAACATGTTAAGTTCACCCCAAATAATTATACCATTGTACAGATCTATATTATTAACCATCATAATATGAAACTATGAAAGAAAAATACCACCATCATCGTCAGCATCTAAGAAACGGAAAGTAAAAGATCAAAGGAAGAGAAGCATGAACACATAGAGACACTAGGATTGGTCTAAGACCAGGGAAAAACCCACTACGTGGAAAACCATTGCAAATTCTTCTTCTTATATATTCATCAAATGATTCAGAAACAAGAGTACAATGATCCATAAATACACATGTTTACGATGTTGAAAACAGCTAGCATGCCCGCAATAAAACATAACCATATTGCGCCTAAATCTGAGAACTAAAATGAACTGACACTGGTTGTAGAAAAATGATGAGTATGGTCGATACTGAATGAGAAATGTATATACATATTGCAGCGGAAAAAAACAGATCTATAATACCAAATCACAGATCTGATAGAACACCAAGTGGTCTCAACTCTAAATTCCTACATTTGAATCTAGGAGACTGTCAATTACTATTCTGACACAACAATAATTGAACGACTGATGTCTGGAAACACTGTGTAATCAACTGCAGGTGACCCAACTCATATTTGCTTATAAAATCCCTTGGTCATGGCCTTAACACACTCTGCCTGCGGCTATGGTATTATCGGCTGCTACGAGGACACTCTATGCTCGTGGGTCTGTGTCAAATCAACCTGATCTGACCTCAGAAGCTTGTTCGCACCCTTAAAAATCTGTGCCAGCAGCTGTGGGGTCCTTGGCCGCGGGCATAACACACCCAGCCCATGAATTTTCTCAACTATGCAACTACCTCGGCTCTTCCTGCCTGCAGTTCTACTTCAGATCACCGAGATCTGATGCAATTTCGTGTTTGTGATCTTAACCCTTTATGTGAGCTCCTTTTGACGTGCCTCTGCGAGCCAGAAACATAAAATATGAACCGAAACAAAAATAGCATGGAGGAGATCTCATGAGAGAATGTGCGGAAATGAACTTGGGGTTGCTTCTATTTATAACTTTGTTAGGAACCGGTTGGGCCTTTGACCAAATCAACATGCGGTTAGGCTGACCCATAAAATAATAAAACAATTCATAACTTAACTTTCATTTAACATATTGGGACAATCTATAGGTCGATTTTTAATCTATCAAAAAGATGAATCTAATTAATTATTATCTTAACCATTTGAGTTTTTCAATGCGGAATTCAACACTAGTTGCAAAAATTAACACTCCCTCTCAACTAGGAAGAATTCCACTTTTCAATCTCTTCTTATAGTTCTTTGCATCAAGTTTTCATCACGACTCAACTCATTCTGCTGATATCTATTCATCGACCAATATTCCCTTATGTTATCTTCATGCATCATCACGTATCATCACTGAACATCTTTGTCATGCAGTCATCATGTTGTGAACCTTTCTCATTATAAATCAGCAATGTACTCTTCATGCTTATTTTTTATTATCTCTTTATGGTTCATGCTTGTATGTTGAACATTCTTGGATCTAGAAGAATAATTTTTCATTGGATGGGAGCTTAGGATACCACCTTTCATCCATCAGGATATCATCACGCAATCTATGCCATCGGTCTACTACCCAAAATATCATCAACAAATATCATATCAAGAGGGAGTACATCTCAACCTGTATCACATCGGGGAGAGCATATCGACTCGGAATATCATGTGGGAGTTATACCTATACAACCCCATGCCTAGCAATAAGATACCCATCAACACAGGGGATATCATCTTGACCCTGGGATTTCATCGGGGAGATTACTCCCAACTCGAAACCGCATGGGGTTATCTCAACCCATCCTATTTCCTATTTATCTTCCCATCAATGACCCTGAATAGTCATGTGGTAGAAGACCTGCACCATAATCCACTTGGTTTGTACACCCCAAGTACACTCTCAACTCATTGGCCAAATGAGGAGCATTATTCCCAATAAGCCTTGCTTGTGGGTATGATTCCAACTGGGGTATACTTTGCATATACCAGATATGGGAGTAAAATTCTCCAACCCTATGAAGATAGGGGAGAAACATTCTCAAACCTCAGTAACAGATAGGCAAGTTCCATATTTTCCAGAGATCCCTCAACCCTAGGAGCCCTATATCTCAATTCCTCGTTCTAGGAGATCAAACAGAGAGGAAGAGATGGCTTAATGTTCTTGATCAGCGTTACTGTCATTTGGTATTTGTTGTTTCTTGTTCCTACAGGACATCAAATCAAGTGTTATTTTATAACATACATAATCATGCAAATAAAAACAAGATATCAATCATAACAATATACCATAATCATCCTCTCTTTCATGGAGGTGTCAATCATACATGGATATCATAACCATCCTCCCTCTCATGGAGGTGTCAATCAAAAGCCTAATCTTGTCCCAAACAACTACATTGTCTTAATAAATGAAGAAATCACAGTCCCAACTATTTGTATATGGGATTCTCTGTCATCATAGTGTATCCATGTCTTATCTAGATCATGCTCGGTCAACTCTCTAAGGAGCTTCTACATCATGCCTCACAACTAGCCTTGTTAGCAACATTGTACCTGACCTCGGCCATGCTATGGACCTCTCGTCCAATATATCATGGCAGATATCATACTAAGGGAACATCCAAATTTGCTCATCAATACTAATCCCAAACATCATTCATGCAACTACATATCATGGGAGAAATATCTCAACCTTTAAGAGTAAAACAAATAAAATATGTTTGGTGGAAATTCTGAGTGAAGCAACTCAATAATGAATTCAATAATGTTTTATACACATCATATATGGATGGATGTTCAAAAATTAACATCAATGCTTCAACCAACTGAAAAATTGCATGCCACGTTCAATCAACATTTGAACTTTAAATCAGATTGTCCAAGGATTTACATTACACAAAGACATTTCAACAGTCTTTCAATATGGAATTTCTTTTCCAAATTCCAAAAATCAATTCATCATGCCTTGATTCATTAGTACAATATTCTGAAGACATCTCCCTCTTACTTAGATTTTCATAGGCTCGTCACCTGTCAAGGATAAACTATCAATATGTATAATCAAATCCATAGTCAAATTCAAGGCAATACCTTGGAACTCATTATCCAAACTTCACTAAATAATAGTCAAATATAAAAAAATCTGAATCGAGTAATTTGCATCACTCAATGCTCTTCTACAAGAATAATGCCTTATCATGTCAACATATCTAGCCTTACACAACTCAAGGTTGTGTCAACAAAATCAGCTCATCAAAGTTTAGAAGCGAGTCAAAACTATTATCAAAGACATTTATTTTCATAGTACCAATTCTTTCAAACAGAGACAGGTGGAGCACATATCAAGTCTTCACATCATTTACTGTCAAGACATCAATTCTGTCATTTAACATGTCATGATAAGCCATTTGTGTCACTAGATGCAAGTTCATATACATCAAGTTTAAGTCATGCATGTTCATACTAAGTCACAACAACCATTGTGCTAGGAACAAGGAGGCCAATACATAACCATACTTCTGTATACTCACATATGACACTGAAGGTCACTATGATCACATATCATTTTAATATGGGAAAATCAACTATTGCCAGATAAAATCATGTCAAATCCAAATGCGTGATCATGGTAATATCTATAATTCTAGACATATCTCAATCATTAAGTATCACATCGAAAGTACCAACCACAACATATCAATATCAATCATCCAAAACATGTAGAAAATGACATATCCATATGAATGTCTCGGTCACCTGCACACACAAGTTTGGTTCAAACATATGAACTTTCCTTACTAGCATATTTACTGGCAGCTGCAATATGTCTGCAGAACTGACATCTTCCAAGTGATCATCTGATTTAATTCTAAATTCCAACAATTCTAGAAATTAGTTTACAATGGCAAGACATGTTAGAGATCCATGGATTCGGAGTATAGACCAAATTCATTGTACATAAATTCAATTTTGTGTCTATCAGGAATAGTCACATCTATGAGATTTCCTTTGCGAGAATGATGCTCAGAACTATGTTGTAGATCAATAATGTCAAACAGTCATAAATCATATTTCAATAGCAACATGAGTGAGAATATTTTAGGACAATAATTCTCCCTCTGAATGGGAATCTACTTCATTCATGTAATCAACCTATATTTCATGGAGTCTTGCAACAACATGTTTGTTATATCATAAACACATATCTATCATGATCATCAACACCATGTCATCAATATTTTATCAAGGGCTAGACTTTAAATATCAGGGCAGCGAGCTGATGTAATAACACGTGATAGCACAATCTTAAGATCCCAATAGCAATACATCAAGTTAGAGATGTTAATTTCACCGAATATTAACTACAAATAATCAAAGATATAAAACATCAATATTATATATATTCCTCTATCATCATGGTTTCCAATACCATGCATATCATAATATATATGATCAAACTAGATTATTCAACATACCAACAAAGTGCAATCACTTGTTTTCCATGAGCTTTCATCATGCTTATCACAAGAATTATCAATACCATATCAATGAGTTAAAATAATATAAGGGATCCAACATATCTTATGCATATCAAGAGTCAAGAGTTCCATCCACTACAGTTAGAATCAGGATCTCAAAAATAATAGATCAATTTATGCCACTCTATCGAATATCATCAATCACATCAAGTACTCTTGTAGAATCAAGCAGATCATCATGGTCAAAACATTCAATACCAGGTGCACCATTTCATCATAGGAAACATAATTCCAAATCACTCTCATATGCATGCATGAGCCATCTGAGAAGGAGGCATTCTCAATATACCGTAGGGCTTACCTAGCCATCCAATGTTGAAGTTGAATCATAACATTAAAATAATATTCCTTGTGGTATTACCTGTGTGTTAGAAAATTATATATTACAGAGAAATGGAACACATAAAATATGTGGAAACACAAACACATAAATAACATATAAAACAAGAGAGACACAGATATATGTGGTTCACCCAACTTGGGATACGTCCATGGAAACAACTAGTCCTTCCTTTAAATTATCCAACAAAATGAAGAGACACAACCTACAACAAATCCGATGTAATATCCTCTACTCTCTCACATAGCCCCCCTTGCTATTTCATGTTAAAGAGTATACACACCATACATAGACGGAATACAATACCCTTATACAATATAGGGGTTTCCTTCTAGGGAAAAAACCCTAAATTAAACATAACTTCTACCGTCATATCATATGCCTAATGAACAACCCAAATTGATTACGAAATTACAATATTTTGCAAGGACACCCCCCCATGGACCCCCCTGACGGTGATTAAACGATGGCCTGTGTTGCTGCCCCGTTAAAAATAGGGGTCCAACGCGGTGATACATCTAAATAAAGAAGATAATCAGGCTCCAAGCCCAACAATATTTCACTTGGAGACTAATTGTAGCAACTCCACTGCTACTTCATTTTCTAGGTAATGACTCCACTTTGGACCTGGTTGTTTCTCATCTTCATCATCATACTTGAAGACCAATTGAAACTGAGCAGAATCTCAATTTCTCCCTAGTTACAACTTTTGTTAACATATCTACAGTATTCTGGCTAGTGTGTATCTTTTCCAGCTTCAACTCTCCATCTTCCAACACTTACCGTATGAAATGGTACTTGAGTTGTATGTGTTTATTCCTGGAATGAAATGTCAAGTTCTTTGCAAGATGAATGGAACTTTGGTTGTGATTGTATAACCTTCCCATCTCCTTATTCTTACCCAATTCATCCATAAACCTTTGTAACCAAATCATTTATTTACTAGCCTCTGTAGCAGCAACATACTCTACTTCTATTGTTAAAAGTACATCAACACTTTGCATTTTCAAAATCCAGTTGACCGTTGTTCCACCTACAGTAAATACATACCCTATAGTTCTCCTCTTATTATCTCTATCACCTTCCATATCTGCATCAACATGTCCCTATAGAGAAATTTTTGAACCACCAAAGCATAATGCTTGATTTATGGTACCTCTCAAATATCTGAGAATCCATTTCACTCCCATCCAATGTTATTTTCATGGATTGTTCATGTATCTGCTTACAACTCCCATTGCATGTGCAATAGCAAGCCTTGTGCATACCATTGCATACATTAAGCTTCCAACTCCTGATGCATATGGAACTTTAGACATATAGTCCATTTTTTCTTGGATCTTGGGACACATCTCCTTACTAAGTTTGAAATGGCTAGCCAAAGGTGCACTAATTGGTTTTTCATTCTGCATATTAAATATTTTCAACACCTTGTGTATGTACTCATTCTGAGACAATGTTAATTTGTGATTTTTCCTATCTCTAGTTATTCTCATACAAAGGATTTGTTTTGAAACTCCCAAATCCTTCATTGCAAATGAATTTTCCAATTTTCCTTTAAGCACATTTATTTCCTGCATGTTAGACCCTGCAACAAGCATTTCATCTACATACAATAACAAAATAATATAATTTCCATCATTTTTCTTTTTTTAGATAAACACAATGATCAGAGTGACATATAGTATAACCTTTTTCAAACATAAACCTATCAAATTTTAGATACCACTGCCTCAGAGCCTATTTAAAGCCATGCAAGCTCTTCTTCAACCTGCACACTAATTTTTCTTTCCCTTTGACCTCATATCCTTGTGGTTGCTGCATATAGATCTCTTCCTCCAAATCTCTATGGAGAAAGGTTTTCTTTACATCTAACTATTCAAGATAAAAATATTCTACTGCTAAAAGACTTAAAATAGTTTTGATTGAAGTCATTTTAGCAACAGGAGAAAATATTTCATCAAAGTCAATACCGTTCTACTGTGCAAACCCCTTTACCACAAGTCTAGATTTGTACCTTTGTTTTCCTCCATCTTCTTCCTTCTACCTGTAAACCAATTTATTCTACAATTTTGTTTACATGCAGGAAACCTGACTAAGTCCCAAGTCTGGATATGTATTAAGGAGCCCATCTCTTCTTTCATGGTTATCTCACACTTCTTTCTAGTTTCTACCTGCATTTCTTCTTCATAAAATTTGGGTTCACCAGAATCGGTCAACAATACATAATATAATGAAGGAGAATATCATTAAGGGGTCTACTTATCCTGGTAGATATTTTGACACCACCTTTTGGTATTTGAGGTGCATGTTTCTGTTGTGGTGGTTGTTGTTTTTTTGGTTGTTGATTATTATTATTTTTAGGCACCTTTACTTTTTTCTGTGATCTCATCAAGGACTCTGTATTCTTTGTTTTCTTTTTCTTGTTTATTTTCCTGCAACTGATCCATATACAAGACATTTTCATTGAATATTACATCTATTCTCCTAATGATTTTGTGATTTTCATAATCATATAAGCGATAAGAAAAATCATTAACACCATATACAATAAAGGTACATTTATTTTATTTTTCCTCAAGATTTGTTCTATTTTATTTATTAATATGGACAAAGGCCTCACAACCAAAAGGATTTAAAAAGAATTAGTTTACCTCTTTAACTCTCCATGCCTCCTCTGGAATACCACCATCCAACGAAATTGAAGGCCCTCTATATATTAGATAAACAAAAGTATCTATAGCATCTACCCAAAATTGTAAAGGCAATCCTGCATGCAATCTCATGCACCTTGCACGCTCCATGATTGTCATGTTCATCCTTTCTGACACGCCATTTTCCTGTGGTGTTCTTGGAACTGTCTTCTCTTTGTGAATTCCATGCTCTAAAAAATACCTATCAAACTCTTTGCTGCAATATTCACCTCCATTGTCTGATCTGAGACACTTCAACTTCTTTCCTCTCTCAATCTCAACCAAAGATTTTCATTTCTTGAAAGTATCAAATACATCAGATTTATTCTTAATACAATAAATCCAATTTTTTCTAGTTGCATCATCAATAAAAGTAACATAATAACGAGAGCCACTAAGAGATGATACCTGAGCAGGTCCCCAGTATGCAGAAAGCTCTAATTTTTCACTCTCCTTTTCTTTCCCAACTCTAAGAAATATGACTCTCTTCTATTTTCCATAAACAAAATTCACACAAAAATCCAAATAAATTTTCTTCAAACCTGAAAATAAGTTTCTTGAGTGAATAATCTTCATCCCCTTCTCACTCATGTGTTTGAACCTATAATTACATAATGATTCATCTGTTCATCTAGAGGTTAAAGCATTAACACATTTGAAATACCTTTGCATAAATAAAATGTACCAACATTTTCTCCTTTTGCTATTACCAGGGCTCCTTTAGTGACCTTCCAGATTTTATCTGAAAAAGTTGTCACACAACCTTCACTGCCTAACTACCCTATTAAAATCATATTTTTCTTCAGATCTAGAACATGCCTTACCTCCTTTAATAACCACTGGTTTCCATTCTACTACTTTACAAGAACTTTACCCATTCCAACAATTTTACAAGGTTTATCATCACCCAGATGAACATGTCCAAAATCTCATTGGAAATAGTCATGAAAATGTTTCTTATTAGGTGTGGCATGGAATGAGGCCCCTGAATCTACCACCCAGGAATCAATAACATTTTATAAATAAAGAATCAAATCATCTTGTAATACATCACCTGTCACATTTGCTTCATGATTGTTTTCTTGTTGTGTGTCTCCTTCTTTCCCTTATGATACTTACATTCATTCTTCAGGTTTCCTTTCTTCCCACATTTCCAGCACATTATCCCTGATCTAGACTTGGATCTACCTTTCCTTGATTTACTGCATTATCCTAAACTCTTTCCTCTTTCTGTTTTTATTACCCTAGTCTCTGCACTCAAATCATTTCTCGATGTCTCACCAGAGCTTTTCCATCTCATTTCCTCACTAAGGATGGAACCAATAACATCGTCAAAATTTAAAGTACTAGATCCGGAGACAAAGTTACTAATGGCCATAACTAAACCATTAAAAAATTTTGGTAATAAGAACATAAATAACAGAGCCATAACTTCATCATAAAAATTTACACCTACAGAGCTTAACTAACTGGTAACCGTATTATATTCATTTAAATGGTTAGAAAAAATCCCACCTTCTGACATCTTCATATTAAGTAAATGTTACATAAGAGATACCTCATTTGAGGCTGAGGGTTTTTCATATAGTTTCGGCAATGTCATCATTAAACCCTCTATTGTCGTTGCCTTTGAAATATTGAAGGCTACCAATGCTGCCAGGCACAACCATATTGTTCCAAGTGCCTTTCTGTCGAGAATATCCCATTCTTCATCTGCCATACCCAACAAATTCTTTTTTTTTTCCACTTAATGGTGGGTACAGAGATTTCTGATATAGATACTATTCCATCTGCATCTTCCACAACTAGTAGTTTTGGCTGTTAAATTTCTCGATGATACACCTGCCATTTTTTGCCATTGCTCCCACTCGAACTATGAACCCTTCTTCCATGCGAGTTTATCAGTCAAATATACCTTCGGCTCTGATACTAATTGTTATAATTTTATATATTGCAGAGTAATGGAACACATAAAATATGCGGAAACACAAACACATAAATTAATTATAAAACAAAAGAGACACATATATATGTGGTTCACCCAACCTAGGCTATGTCCATGGAAACAGCCAGTCCTTCTTTCTATTATCTAGCAAAATGAAGAGACACAACCTATAACAGATTCGTTGTAATATCCTCTACTCTCTCACACAATCCCCCTTGCTATTTCTCGCTTAGAGTATACACACCATACATAGACTCAATACAATACCCTCATACAACAAAGGGGTTTCCTTCTAGGGAAAAAAAACCCTAAATTAAACATAATTCTACCGTCAAATCATCTGCCTAATGAATGACCCATATTGACTATGAAATTACAATATTTTACAAGGAAATTTGACATCTGTTTTTAGATTCGGGGGTGCTACCCCTGAAACTCCCCACCATGGGGGGCCTCAAAAAGGTCGTCGTTGCCCCCCCTTGGACCCCCTGACGGCAATCAAACAATCAGCAACGTTGCTTCCCTGTTTAGAACAGGGTTCCAATGCGGTAATACATCTAAATAAAGAAGATAATGAGGCTCCACACCCAACACTATGCACCTTCTCATAGGTAGCTTGTAGTGCTCAAGTTCCTCTTTACCTTTTCCAGATCTAGCCATCTTTGCCTGCATTTCAAAATATCCTCGAGAGGGATCCACTCATAACATCTCATCAAGGAGGTTAGAAGTATCCAGGTGCTCAAATATACATGCAGAAAGTAATGACTAGAAACAATAATCATAGAAATTAGATCCATAAGTGTAAATAAGAGTAAGTTTATAAGTCAAGGAATCCTTATCTTCAATGAGAGATGATCCTCTCCCTCTCGAACCAACCTTCAAGAGCCATCCATAGACCATAAAACAATGTTTCATTCAATCAGAAACTTTATCAATAATCAATTCATCTGTCAAATTGATCCTAAGTACTTGAGCATCTTCACAAAGGCCATGAGAGGGTTTCATATACCAAATCTCAATATTTTACCATAAACCATGGTTTCTCTCAAACCCTTATCCACTAACTACCTAGAGATTTCTTCATACCCTAGAATTCTTTTAGGTCTTTACCATTCTTTGCTTGCCTCCATAAAATTGTCTCCTTGGGGTGATTTCCATGGCTTTTATTCAACCATCTCTAATACCATGTTAATTTTTCATAGAGTAGCATTGTTCTTTACTTTGATAGTTACATTTCTTCAATAACATGTTAAGTTCACCCCAAATAATTATACCATTGTACATATCTATATTATTAACCATCAAAATATGAAACTATGAGGAAAGAACAATAACATCATCATCATCATCATCATATAAGCAATGGAAAGTAAAAGATCAAAGTAAGAGAAGCATGAACACATAAAGACACCAAGATTGGTCCGAGACTAGGGAAAAACCCGCTACGGGGAAAATTCTTGAGAATTATTCTTCTTATATATTCATCAAATGATTCAACAACAAGAGTAAAATTATCCATATATAAATATATTTACGATGCAGAAAACAACTAGCATACACGCAATAAAACATAACCATACTTCTTCTTGAAGGAGCTTGAATCTAAGAACTGAAATGCACTAACACTGGCTATAGAAAACTGATGAGTGCAACTGATACTAAATGAGGATTGTAGATACATCTTGCAGTGGAAAAAAACAAATCTGATCTACATATCAATATATCTATAATACCAAAACACATATATGATAGAACACCAGGTGATCTCAACTCTGAAGTCCTAGATATGAATCCAAGAGACTATCAATGATTATTATGATGCAACTATGAGTGAATGACTGATGTCTGGAAACACTGCGCAATCAACTGAAGGTGACCCAACTTAGATATGCTAATAAAATCTCTTGGTCGTAGACTTAACACGCGCTATTCGTGGCTCTGGTGTCCTTGGACACTACCAGGAGACTCTATGCCTACGACTTTACTTCAAATCATCCCAATATGACCTCAGAAGCGTGGTCGCACCCTTAACAAGTTGTGCCAGTGGCTCTGAGGTGCTTGGTCGTTGGCATAGCACACCCATCCCATGACTCTTCTCAGCTAGGCCACTACCTCAACTCTTCTTGCTCGTGGTTCTGCTTCAGATTACCCAGATCTGATGCAAGATCATGTATGTGATCCTGACCCTTTGCACGAGCTCCTTCTAACATGCCTGTGCGAATCAAAAAACATAAAATACGAACCAAAACCAAAATATAATGGAAGATATCTCATGAGAAAATGTGTGCAAATGAACTTGGGGTCGCTTCTATTTATAACTTTGTGAGGGACCGCTTGGGCCTTTGACCGAATCACATGCAGTTATGCAGACCCATAAAATAGTAAAATAATTCATAACTTAAATTTCTTTTAAATAATTGGGACGATCTATAGGTAGATTTTGATCCTCTCTAAAAGAGGAATCTAATTAAATTATTATATTAATCATATGAGTTTTATAATGTGTAATTTGACCCTAGTTTCAAAAATTAACACAACGTCGCATTGTGACAAGGATTGTCTCAATATGAAAATGAATCTTGGTCAAACATGACTATTTTAGGATTTATAATATTTATCTTAGGGCTTATATACCTTGGGTTTATAATATTAATCCCTTGGTTTTAATATTATTCCCTTGATTTTATGATACCTTGGGATTTTAGAATTAGTCCCTTCGGCTGATAATATCAGTCCATTGGGTTTATGAATCTAAGGGTTCATATTCCTAGGGTGTAATATTATTCATAAGGTTTATAATATCAATCATACAGTTAAATAAAAATCCCTTGGGTTTATAACCATGGTGAACCATGGTCCAATGTCACATTGTTACAAAGATTGTCTCAATCTAGAAATCAACCATGGTCCAACATTGTATTGTGACAAAGGTTGTCTCAATATGAAAATCTTCCATGGTCAACCATGTTTATTTTAGGGTTTATAGTATTTATCTTAGGGTTTATATACCTAAGGTATAATATTAATCCATTGGAATTAATATTATTCCCTTTGGTTTTTAGAATTAATCCCTAGACCCTTGGGGTTATTATTCCCTTGCATTTATAATATCAATATGTTGGGATTATTAATCTAAGGGTTCAGATTCCTAGAGTATAATATTATTCATAGGGTTTATAATATAAATCCTTGGGTTTAATATAAAACCATTGGGTTTAAAATCAAGGGTTCATATTCCTTGTGTTTATAATATAAACCCCTTGTGTTTATAATCATGGTCAACCATGGTCCAACATCACATTGTGACAAATATTTTCTCAATATGAAAATCAACCATGGTCGAATGTCACATTGTGAATAACATTTTCTCAATATGAAAATAAACCATGGTTCAACATTGCAGTGTGGAAAATATTGTCTCAATTTGAAAACCAATCATTCTCAACCATGGCCATCCATGGTCTAACGTCACATTGTGACAAATTTTCTCAATATGAAAATGAACCATGGTCAACCATGATCAACCATGTTTATTTTAGGGTTTATAATATTTTTCCTAAGGTTTATATACCTTGTGTTTATTATACCTTCGGGTTTTAGAATTAATCACATTGTCAACCATGGTCCAATGTCACATTATGACAAAGATTGTCTCAATATGAAAATTATTCATGGTTATGCTTAGTCCAACATCGCATTGTGACAAATATTGTCTCAATACGAAGATCAAACATAGCAAACCATGGTCAAACATGTCTATTTTAGGGTTCATAGTATTTATCTTAGGGTTTATATACCTAGAGTTTATCATATTAATCTCTTGGATTTATTATTATTCCCTTCGTGCTTATTATTTCCTTGGGTTTATAATATCAATCCGTTGGGTTTATTAATCTAAGGGTTCATATTCCTAGGGTATAATATTATTCATAGGGTTTATAATATTAATCCCTTGGGTTTGTAATCATGGTAAACCATGGTCCAACGTCACATTGTGACAAATATTTCCTCAATATGAAAATCAACCATGGTGCGACGTCTCATTGTGACAATTCGTTGTCTCGATATGAAAATAAATCATGCTCAACCATGGTCAACCATTGTTTAATGTCACATTGTGACAAATATTGTCTCAATATGAAAATGAATCATGGTCAACCACGTCTATTTTAGAGTATAATATTTATCTTTGGGTTTATATACCTTGGGTTTATAATATTAATCCCTTAGGTTTAATATTATTCCCTTGGGTTTATAATATCATTCCCTTGGGTTTATTAATCTAAGGGCTCATATTCCTACGGTGTAGTATTATTCATAAGGTTTATAATATTAATTCTACGGTTTAATAAAAATCCCTTGGGTTTATAACCATGGTCCAATGTCACATTGTTACAAAATATTATCTCAATACGGAAATTAACTATGGTCAACCATGTTCCAACATCCCATTGTGACAAATATTGTCTCAATATGAAAATTGACCATGTTCAACCATGTTTATTTTAGGGTTTATAGTATTTATCTTAGGGTTTATATGCCTAAGATATAATATTAATCCCTTGGGTTTAATATTATTCCCTTGGGTTTTTAGTATTAATCCCCTGGGTTTATAATATCAATCCATTTATTTTTTTAATATAAGAGTTCATATTCCTAGAGTGTAATATTATTTGTAAGGTTTATAATATAAATTCTTGGGTTTAAAATATATAGGTTTATAATCCTTGTGTTTATAATATAAATACCTTGTGTTTATAATCATGGTCAACCATGGTCCAACGTCACATTGTGACAAATATTTTCCCAATATGAAAATTAACCATGTTCAAACGTCGCATTGTGACAAAGATTGTCTCAATATGAAAATCAACCATGGTCGAACGTCGCATTGTGACAAAGATTGTCTCAATATGAAAATCAACCATGGTCGAACATCGCATTGTGACCAACATTTTCTCAATATGAAAAACAACCATATTCCAACATCGAATTGTGACAAATATTATCTTGATTTTAAAATCAATCATGCTCAACCATGGTCATCCATGGTCCAATGTCACATTATGACAAAAAATTTCTCAATATGAAAATGAACAATGGTCAACCAAGTTTATTTTAGGGTTTATAATATTTATCCTAAGTTTTATATACCTTGGGTTTATAATATTAACCTCTTGGGTTTATAATACCTTGAATTTTTAGAATTAATCACATTTTCAACCATGGCCCAACATCACATTGTGACAATGATTGTTTCAATATGAGAAACAACCATGGTCCAACGTCACATTGTGACAAAGATTGATTCAATATGAAAATAAACTATGGTCAATGGTTTTCAACCATCATCAACCATGGTCCAATGTCACATTATGACAAATATTGTCTCAATATGAAAATCATCCATGGTCATCCTTGGTCCAACGCCACATCGTTACAAATATTGTCTCAATAAGAAGATCAAACATGGTCAACCATGTCTATTTAGGTTTTATATATCTAGGGTTTATCATATTAGTAACTTCGGTTTATTATTATTCCTTTGTGTTTATTATTTCCTTGGGTTTATGTTGTCAAGATAAATCCCCTCTGCGCACAGAGGCAATCTATCTAGCCATAGAGTGGGTCTAACAACACAAGATTCTTTCTCATGCAAAGCTCTCTTAACTAACATTTACAATGCGACAAGAAAAGAGACAGAAGTACATTTTTCCCAATGCTACGCTTGATTCTGGTAATGATGACCTTGATCCACGATCCTTTCAAGCCCGCTCCCTGCTACTAATGGCACGTGAATACCTTCAGATGATAAAGAGGCAACAAAAAACGTAATATGTTGTGAAACCAACTCTAAAAATAGAAGAAAAGAGATATCAACGCCTTATAAATAAGCCACTTCGAGGGGGAAACCTCCAATACATTACATGAATGAACAATTCTTGGATGATACAAATGAAAAAACCTCCTTTCTATATATAGGAGTCCAATGGGCCACAATGTAATCCTAGCCGACCTAACAATAATAATTGAAGGGCACAATAATAACAATACAGGGGTTACAGGGGTACAACAATAACAATAAGGGGGTTACACTAACAAAAATAAGGGACTATACTAGTAATATAGGGACCTAACATGCTCCTCTCCTTCAAAAATGTGTTTTCCTCAATGCTTGAGTAGCTCCGGGTGCTTTTGTATGAAATTCTCATCCTCCCATGTAGAATCCTCAGTGGGTAAGTTCTTCCATTTGATGAGATACTCTGAAATTGATCAATTTGTAGTTGTCGAGTTCTTGTTTCCGTGATTGCTTCAGGTTCCAATATGGTTTTTCCTTCCCCATCAAGTTCTGGAAATATTGTTTGAACTAGAAGTTTTTCCCCCATAACCTTTTTTAAACATGAAACGTGGAAAACTGGATGCACTTGCGAAGAAGCAGGAAGCTCCAATTTGTATGCCATAGTACCAATCTTTTGCAAAACCTTTTAAGGGCCATAGTACTTTGGTGGTAATTTATTATCCTTCTTAGCTTGCTTAAGGGACATTTGTTTATATGGTTGTAGCTGTAAAAATACCCAGTCTCCCACATCAAAAATTCTCTCACTGCGATGTTGATCTGCCTGTTGTTTCATTTGATTTTGTGCCAAATTTAGGTTATCCTTTAAGAGTTGGAGAACTTCTTGTTGTTACTCGATTTGATCCTCCACTTCTTGAACCCTAGAATTTTCCCTTAAAGAAGATGTGACAGATGGTGGATGATATCCATAAAGCACCATAAATGGGGTCATTTTTGCTGCAATATGGAAGGAAGTGTTATACCACCATTCAGAGAGAGGTAATCATTGAACCCATTATGCTTGCTTACCAGATACAAAACAATGAAGATATCCTTCCAAAAATTTATTCACTATCTCTATTTGACCATCGGATTGAGGATGATAATATGAGCTATGAGCTAGTTGAGTACCCAAACAAGAAAATAATTTCGTCCAGAAAATTCCTGTAAAAATGGGATCTCTGTCACTTACAATAATCTTCAGGTTTCCATGTAGCTTTTGAATTGTTTCCATTAATGCAGTAGCAACTGTACTCGCTTTAAATGGATGAAATAATGCACAAAAGTGTGCATACTTGGTAAGTTTATCAACTACCACCATGATGACACTCCTTCCTTCCGACTTAGGTAAACCTATGATAAAATCCATTGAAATCTCCTCCCAACATTGACTTGGAATGGATAAAGGTTGTAGAAGACTCGGGGTCTTAATTGTCTCATCTTTATTTTGAATATTAGATTTAAGGCCATCCCAAAAAAAATATTTCTTCACCTTGTGGTAAGTTTTGAAAAAAGCCAAGTGTCCTCCTAAAGGAGAAGTGTGCAATTCCAAAATAATCTTTTGTTTTAGTTGGGATTTTTTTCAAATATATAAGAAATATTTGTACCATAAGGAATCATTTTTCCAACCAAATGTATCAGATGTACTAGGATCTTGCTGCAAATTTTGAATGAGAGTCCACACTTCTTTGTCCTTCTTCCATTCATCCCTTGCTTCAGTTATCCAATCTAGTTGGATAATTGAAATGGAACAAAGCAATGCTTCCACCTCTTCATCTTTTCCTGAGAGTGCATCTGCAACAACATTTAGTTTCCCTTTTTTTTAGACGATTTCAAAGTCATAACCCAACATTTTTGTGACCCATTTTTGTTGCTCTTCTGAATATATTCTTTGTTCCAAAAAAAATTTAAGACTATCATGATCAGTTTTTACCTTGAAGTGTCTTCCCATTAGGTAAGGTCTCCATTTCTTTAGTGCATGTAGTATTTCCAACATTTCCTTCTCATAAATAGCCTTTTGTAAATACTTTCCTTTGATTGAACAACTTTCAAAAGCAATGGGTCTTCCTTCTTGCATTAAAACAGCACCAATTACATTTCTTGAGGCATCACACCTCCACAATAAAGGTTTTTGTGAAGTCTGGCGTAGCTAAGACTAGTGCTAGGAACATTGCCTCTTTAAGATGTTCAAAGGCCTTAGTTGCTTTAGGATTCCATGAAAATGCATCTTTCTTCAATAATGTTGTTAGAGGTGCTGCTATTCTCCCACAATTCTTAATAAACTTGCGATAATACCCTGTTAACCTAAGAAATTTGTGCAACTACTTTATGGTTGTGGGGACTTTCCATTCCTTAATGGCTTTAATTTTGTTAGGGTCTACCTTAACACCCTCATGAGATACAATATGACCCAGATATTCCACCTCTTGTACTCCAAAGAAACATTTGGATGTTTTTGCATATAATTGTTTCTCCTCCAATAGTTTGAGCACCCTGTCAACATGTTTAACATGATCCTTCCAAGACCTGCTGTAGATTAGCATATCATCAAAAAATACTAGCACAAATTTTATGAGGAAGGGTTTGAAAATGGAATTCATCAACCCTTGAAATGTAGAAGGTGCATTGGTAAGGCCAAAAGGCATGACCAAAAACTCATAATGACCCTCATGAGTTCAAAATGATGTTTTCATAATATCTTCAGTCTTCGTTCTAATTTGATGATATCTTGAACGAATATCCAACTTGGAAAAATAAATTGCGCCATGTAATTCATCAAATAATTCATCAATCACAGGAATGGGAAATTTATATTTAATAGTGATCTTATTGAGCTCCCTATAATCCGGACACATGCGCCATGATCCATATTTCTTGTGCACCAATACTACTGGAGCAGAGAAAGAAATTTGACTAGGTTGAATTATACCAGCCTCTAACATTTCTGCAATCATACGTTCAATTTCACTCTTTTGGACATAAGGATATCTGTAAGGCTTGATGTTTTGAGGAACACTTGCTGGAATAAAATGAATAGCATGATCATGATCACGAATAGGTGGGAGTCCTTTGGGATTATTAAACACCTTGGAATGATTTTCCAAGACTTTTTGGAGATCTGGAGAAATAGATGATTTCGATGTTGGAACTTCCAGTGAGCATAATTGTGTAACTACGCCCCGTTGTTCTTTCTTCAGAAGCTTTGTCATGACTTTAGAGATTATTATCTTTCCTGGCTTCCCTGTGATACCCTGTAATTTGATTTCCTTTCCTTCTGAAAAAAATTTCAAGAAAATTTCTTGAAAATTAAAAGCTACCATTCCCAAATATTGTAACCATTGTACTCCTAGTACAACATCAGCACCTCCCATTTGGATGGAAAGAATTGGACTATTAAATAAATATTCCCCCATGGCTATCTTGATATTATGGCATTTTCGAGAGAAATTTATAGTTCCTCCATTTTCAACCATCACTTGACATTCTAGTGTTGGGTATAGGAAACAATTCAATTCCTCGACTACCTTACAATGAATAAAATTATGGGTACTACCCGAATCAATCAACACTATTACCTTTTTCTTCTTGATATGTCCTTCTATATTGAGAGTTTGAGGAGTGGTAATTCCAACCAATTCATTACATGATATTTTCGGACTCATTTCTTCTTCTTCTAGGGTTTCTTCCTGGTGTATATCCTCTACTTTTTAAGTTTCTTCTTTATTTTCTTCCTCCTCTTCACAATATATGTAAAATAATTTCTTCTCAGCGCACTTATGACCTTTAGTGTATTTTCTATCACAACTATAACAAACCCCTTTTGCTCTTTTTTCTTCTAATTGTTGTGGTGTCAACCTTGTAGGTTGTGGAAGTCTAAGAGTAGCAACACTTCCATCTTTATAGATGTGAGTGGTAGGCTTCCTTGTCGCCATAATTTTACATTCAATTTTTTTTTCCAACCTGAATACCTTCTCCAATAAATCAGGTTCCCAAAAGCAGACTTCATGTTGGATGTTATCCTTTAAATTCCCTATGAATACAGCAATCCTATGTTCCTCCGGAATATCAGTTACCCTTATATTCAATTTTTGGAAGTCCTCAATGTGCTCCAGCACTAAACCCTTTTGTTTGAGATTTATCAATTGGCTAAAGAAGTTGTTGCTCTTTGTATCCTCATAATGTGCTATAATTTCCTCTGTAAAATTTGACCAATTGACAATTGTTTTACGAGAGCAAAGCCATCGACACCATACAAATGTATTTTGTTCTAAATGTAAATTTGCAATGCGTACCTTTTGTGTGTTTTGCACATTATTGAGATCAAAATATTGCTCCATCTGTAGTATCCATGTTACAGGATTCTTGCCATCAAACTTCCTCATATCCATATTTGGAATATGGTGTTTCTTCCATCCAACATTAGAGTTTATGAAATCATGATTAACATTTATTTTGTTCTCATCATGAGTTTCCTCTACTATATTTTCGCCATTAGGAAACATTTCTTTTATCAACTTTGCTAAATCTTCCATGTCTGCTTTTAGATCATTCTTCGTGTTTTCCATGTTGTATTTCATTTTTCTTCCATGTCATCCATCTTAGATTCCATGCCAACTTCCATGCCATCCATCTTAGCTTCCACACCTTTCTTCAAACCATCCATATTATTCTTGAAACCATCCATCTTTGCTTCCACACCTTTCTTCAAAAATTCCATTTCATTTTTTGTTACACTAACAACAATAAGGAAATACACTAGTAATATAAGGACCTAACATAATATAATACATAATAATCGTAAAAATTAGCTATATAGAAGATCAAGGAGTACCAGAATATTTGCATAAACATTTAGAAAAATATAGAAAGAAAACATCAGATGTTATTATTGATAAGTATAAAAGGATATGTTACAACCCAAGCCTTGGTGTTGGGGTCCTCCTTTGGTGAAATCTAAGTCCTTCACCAAAGCTCAAAAGAATTCCATCTCCCGAACTCTTAGGCATTATCACAATGATATAATGCAAGGGAACATGAGTTAAAGATGAGTCTGACAATAACCAACCAAGCTCTAAAGTTGTGGGAATGAGGGATGTGAATTTATAGGAAGGGAGAAGAGGTTGGGAGCCCATGAAAGGAGGAGGAAGGCCCAATTTCTAAGGGATGAAACCCCATAGATGAGATTAACGCTATAAAATCAGAGAGCTCGAATTTATCACCACCGTTTAACAACCACTCGCCGCCCTTGAGCTTCTAGAGGTTGAAGCATATCCTCCATTTGAGAAAACATTGCGAGAAAGGGATTAGAGAAATTTTCCAAGAATTAAGGGCATTTAAAGTTCTAATATGGAAATGTGAAAAGGACATCAGCACAGTCATGGCACCAAGAAAATTATTGACCGAAGAAACTATGAATTGGACCAAGTTTCTTCCGTAATCTTCCAAGGTAGTTTTCTTTGGATATTTAGGGGATGTGTTAACATATTTCTTGATGGTGAAAACATTGCACAAGATCTATCATGGGGAATTTCGGGATCAGGGGTGGGAAAATGAGAATGGTGAAAAATTACTGTGTAAGATATGTACCCTAAATCATCAAGGCAGAACAGGGAGTGGTAGTTGAAATTATTTATGAACCAAGGCAAAGAACGCAGACCACCTCCAGAAAACCTGCCAAATCAAACATATTAAAATATATGATATCTCTGGTATGAATATGACTAACTACATATCTCTTCACTAAGCATCAAATATCACATGAACCCATGGCATGGTCGCAACCATCCATCTTGATCAGAATCTGGATCAAGGGAAAAAATTAGCTCAAAAATTAAAGTGCTCATAATTACATCAAATCTGATTCAAAGCAATCGGCCCATTGCAAGGAATCCAACACAACTAGTTTCGTTGAAAAAGAATTTCGGATGAAGGAGTTATGGTCAGCTAATCGTCGTTCAGAACAGGAAAATTAAAAAAATAAAATAGTGCATAACAAGTAGTGCTGATGACATGGAAATCCAATCAACATGCAGAGAATCTTCTTCAGTTTTTGTCCAATGGGACTATGACAAGTGTCATTGTTGAATTATTCGTTTTATTATATATATATATATATATATATATATATATATATATATGATTTAATTATCCTATATTGTATTAAATTATTATATATAATTCCACATTTAAATCAAAAATTCAAAATTGAAAAGTTCTAATTTCCAAATACATACGTTAATGCAAAGGTTTGGCATACTTCGAATAAGGTTTGGCATTTTATAATGTTTGTAAAATGGAGGCATATAATATGGTGGAGCATTAATATATGATGTGGGCAACGTTGGTGGGACGTTTAACATTATCCAAAATTTTGGTGACACATGGTGTGGGCAACGTTGGTGGGACGTTTAACATTATCGAAAGTTTTTGGTGACACATTTAACATTTAATACAGTGGCACATTAAACATGGGTTTGATTCTGTTGCTAAAGGTTTTGGTGGAAAAAACCATTGTGTGAGGTCGGAGGTCGGCTTTGAACTCATGACCTTCCCCCTACCAAATCTGCCTTCCACAAACCGGCCAAGCATTTTATATTTTAAAGGAGTATGCACACACTTATATTTAAATGTTAAAACAGGTTCTAACGGCAGAGGGAGGGAGCCAACCATGTGGGCCAACCCCCTCCCCATACGACCTTGTGCTGAGACCAGAGGCAGGTCTTAGGCCTTAAACATGCCATTAGCGCTAACAAGATCACTTAACATTTAATTAACTGCAAATTAAGTTGGAGGTTAGTTTGGTGGAGCGCCGAATTTGGTGGAAGTTCCATATTTAGTGGAGCTTTTCTAGGCCAGAATTGAATGAGGCCTATCTTGGTCAATTTTCGATCAATTTTTTCTCAAGGATAGTCTTTCTTAGAAGATTGGAATGCTCTGAATCTATTGGCACAACTTTTAGAGGCAATGGAGCTCATATATAGGTGTTTTTGTCACGTTGAATAATTTTGAAGTATAGGGCCACCACGAGGGAAGGCCATGCCCAGATCAGCTGAAGGCCGTTTTCAGTGAGTGAATAGTCAAATTTTGATTTATCTGATGCTCTGAACACATTGGTACAATTTATAAGGTTTTTGAGCACATATGAAGGTTCTTTGTCACTTTGGAGATTAAACAAGCCCATTTCCACCAGGGTTGGAGGTAAAACTTAAAGGAACTGGTAACCAAATTCAGAGATTGGATAGTCATTTTTGGGGTTTTCATGTCTTATAAAGCCAATGGAATAGTCAAAAAATCCATTGGAGTGTCACATATTCTTGTAATCAGAATTTTGACTCATAATCCCAAGAGGGCCTAGCTAGTAAAGCAGGTCCATGGAGATGTAGCCCAAGAGGGGTGAACTCCACAATCATCCATTGTGTTATGTGATTGCTCTGAGTTATATTTATGCATTTAAATTTCTATACATGACTTTTTAATTGTTAATTAACTCATAGTTTGACCATCAAAGACACATGAAACTACACACATAAACCCCCTTCACAACTGGTTAATATGAGACCATCCTAATCACATTTTCAATACTAATGAGGGAGCTTGCATAGAAATAAAAAGTTTCCCATATTCAGATCAAGTTGGTATCAGAGCACAATTTTAGCTCATTTTACCCAAGGATAGCTAATTCTTCTATTGCTATTGGTTGTTGAATTTGAAAAAGGAGAATTTAATAGTTTCCCAAGTTTATGTGTGAAGGAAAATAAGTCAAGATTGAGAACTGAATTCTCAAATTGCAGCAAAGAAGCTTTGTTTTCATTGCATGTGTGACGACAACTTCATTAAGTTATGTTTCAATTCAATCTTCCTTAAAAAAAATCTTTGATAAAGAGTGTTACAGATTAATTTGTCACTGTCCCGGTACTCCCCGTTCCTTGATCCTGGAGGACCCATACAGTGACCCGTGTGTACTTTCCAAGCATGGCATACATACCCCTGAACCACACTTTTTCTACCAATTCGTCTCCCTTTACAACTTTTCTAGAAGATCCCTATAAAATCCTAGTTTTCAAGGTCAATGCTTTGTCTCCGTGTCTGACCCACACTGATGGCAGAGATTCACACAGAGACTCGCATCGATCGGCACTCTGTCTTAATGTTGGACCCACGTTGATCTTCTTTCGGAAATTTTTTTAAATAGAAAGGAATATTATGCAACTAGAAGCTTCGCAAGGCGGCGAGCTGGAAGTTGTTTTGAGGATATTGCCGAGGAATTCCCCTTTGGGCTTCTTGTTCCCAAGAAATAGGAACTACCCCAAAGGGTAAGCTCTTTTCCCATTATTTAAGGGCCCATAACCTCCTCCTCCATTGTTATATAAGGAGACCTCTTTCATCTTTGCTGCCTTAGTCTGAGTTAGAAAGTTAGGGTTAGCTAGAGAGGAGAAGAAATTATAGTTTCAGGAGAATTGTGCAGAGTGTGATTGTTTTTGTGTGTTGGGAACATAGTGAGATCTTGGACCTTTGTGTATGAGGGTGTTGCAAACATGCTTGGATACAAACCTACCGAAGGAGAGCCTCAACATCAAGGCTTGGTTGTAAACTCCCCTTGTCTTTATCATAATAAAATGCAACTAATGTTTATCTTCCACCCTTGTTTACATATATAATGATATTTCTAGCATTCCTTGATCAGTTAGATAGGTTGTAATTGTTTTATGTTTGTCGTGATTTTATGCTTGTCGTGGTGTCTTGACTTTTTGTACAAGTAATTGAACATTTGTAGCAGTGTGTATCGAGCTTGAGAAGAGCATCGAATCAAGAAGTTTCGACGAAAGATGACAGCATAGCATTAGGACAAGGTAGGTCATCTTCCTTTCTCTGAATTTCATTTACAATCTAGGAAGGTAGATGTTAGTATGTTCGCGTAGTTGTTAGACCCACCCTAGGGCTAGAGGGATCGCCTTTGTCCATAGAGGGGATTTACCAAGACAACAAATTGGCGACTCCACTGGGGAGTTCCCTTTGAGTTTGTCACTCTTTGAGGTCTTATTCATTTGAAGAGTTTAGTCAAATGACCATTTCCCTATTTGTTCCAATGCTTTTCATCAATTACAATCTTTTAGTTTTTTCTTGAAGTGGTGAGTCTGGCCTTGGTTAGAAGAAATTATTTGTTTTTTTTTTCTTTTTGAGGCATTAGTGCTTTTATTTTTCTAACAGTTGCACCGATTGGCGCTAGTTGTCAGTTAGCAAGCCGCACCAATGGGCCATTGGAGCTAGTTTCAGCCCCTAAAGTCGTGCCAATTCTAGTATGTGTGAAAAATTAAGATTTTTTCCTTGAGTCTTTCACCAGTGTGTCTTGCCCTTCTGGTATTTTTCTCTGTATGATTTAGATTTTCTCCCCTTCACTCAAGTTGGTTTTATTGAATCATTGGCTTGTTTTTTGGTTGTATTTTGTGACGTGCATCCTTACATCCTAGTTTTTCTAGGACCGTGCATCAATTGTTTGGTTGCATGCTTCACGGGACATTACCAGTTAGTGCATATGCTGATTGAGTCATTTTCCTTGCTTTGTGAGCCATCTCTAGTTGCTTACCTTTTGCTTTTTTTTTGATTGAGTGTTCAAGTCTCAAGTGTCTCTCGAGTTCATTTGGTCCACTTGTTCGCTTATGAGCATAGATTACATTGCTCATTGTTCAGCTTAAAAGTCTTCTTTCTCTGATTTCTTGATGTAAAAAGGAATGAATGCCTTGTTTTGATCCCATGCTTTGGAAGTTTTCTTTTTCCTTGAACTCATATGTCTCGTAGCCTTTTGAGGAATTTCGTTACAAATTGTTCAAAACAGGATTGTATTCTTAATTTTTGTTGCATCCCTTTTGCATTAAGCAAATTTGCGTTCATTTAGTTTTCGTCTCAAAGTTTTCTTTTCGTTAAAATGCATTAGATAAAGTTGCATTGAAAAGTCATGTTTGAAATTTATCATTGAACTTAGATTACATTGTTTAATGATTGAAAAGTAAAAATTGCATTGAGTGCATTCTCTTTCATTAAAGGCATGCACAAAGTAGATTATCATTTCATCGAAAAATGCATTGAGTGCATTCTTACTCATTCTAAAGAAAAAGGAAATTATGCATATATTACAATTGCATAGTTTTCAAAAAAGAGGATTTTGCATATATTACATTGCATAATTCGAATGTTTTAGATTAATTTTGGATAGTGAAAGTCATCTAGTTAGGAAAAAGATTCATGTTTGTTGCATCATTTTTTGAGACTCTTCTGTTAACTAGATAGCATTCATCAAATTGAAAGGTTTATTTTCTCATATAGCTGCATATAGAATTCCTCTGATGACAGCGGTAGGGCCTTGGAATTGAGACATAATTCAAGATCAACCGTTAAAATTTATTCAATTAACCTAAGGAAGCATTGAAACTTAACGCACGTATTTAGAGATCTACGCTAGTGACGTGTTCCGGCATCATTAAACCTAGTATTTTTCATTCGCCATCTGGCAGTAAACAGCGCTAGCACTGACTTGTGCTCCCTGTACCTTCGAGTATATAAAGGGATACCCTCATAGGTTACAATCCTTTATCCGTAGGAAGCCGAGTTTTCTGCCCTGTAACAGTGATACATCGAACACAACATTCAGGGAGACTACCTGAACGTACATTAAGTCCTTGGTCATTTCTCTTTCATTTGATCACCAAGGTGTATAATGTAGTTCACAGAAACTTGGTACACCATGTTGCTTAGATTACTTGAGTAGTCATTTTGGTATTTTCATGACTCTCTAAAATTGAAAATATCATCGAGCACTTTTCCTTCACGCTCGTTCAAACTGAAAGAAAATAGAGTCACCTTTTGTCCTTTTCTTGACTCTTAAAATATGAGAAGGCAGAGTTGTGTTTTAGTGTCTTAAAATGAAACTACCCATGAAATATTCCTGGTTAAAGTTATATTCCTTAGTGATTTTTTGAGGTTTGTTTCCAATGGCAACGTTTCTGGAGTTTACCAACCAAGGAATCCCCTCCGACGAGAATCCTTATCCTTTTACTTCTTTTCGGAATGTTGGTGCTCCTTATATGGTAACATTGTCCCTTCCTGGGTTAACTGTTGGTTTTCCCATTTGGTTATTTTCGACCTCTGTGGTCCCGGGTGTCCCAACCTCTGTTCAACTGTCTCCTTCACTAGAACAACATCATGTTGATTCTAAATTCGACCCTCACCTTCTTCTCATATTTCTTCACCTCATTCTTCCTCTTCGCCTGGTGAAATTTTGGATTCTAGTAACCGGGTGGCTAAGAAGAAGAAGAAGAAGAAGGAAAATAAGCTAGGGGGGAAATGAGCGACTATTTCTACCCATGCAGCTAATATCGAGAAACCTCCCACTCAGTCTCGCAGAGTCAAATTCCCTTGCAAGCTATGTGAGGGTGACCATCTTCTTCATGATTTCCCTGGTATTCCCAAGGTGCTAGAAGTGTGGTATGTTAGCCTGATTCGCCCTTCATCATCAGCCTCTAGGCATCATGCTGATGATTAGCCTTCAGCTAGAGATAATGAGACTCGTAAGAAACCGAGTAAGATCAAATTTCCCTGTAGGTTGTGTGAAGGGAACCATCCCATTCACCTCTGTCCTAATATGGATGAAGCCTCTAAAGTATTGGATACCCTTTTGGTTTCTGAGTCCCATCTTCCCATTGGTTACCGGAGGATTTCTTCGAGTCCTCGGCTAGCTGATCAAGCTATTGATCGAGATTCATCTCCGGTCAATTTCACTCTTTCTGAAAGTCAATCTCCCGAGTCCATTTCTGACCAATCATTGGTTGAGAAGAAGGACGACCTGATTCCACCTACATTTCATCAAGTCTTTTATGTCGAGAGTGGGTCTCATCCCAGTCAGGTTCTTTTTGTTTCCTCTTATTCCCTGGGATCGGAGGGTGATCCTCCCGTTTCCATGATCAAGGGGGATGATCCTCCAACTCCCATCGCCGCAGTTCCAGAAAGTGATTCTTCTTCTCTCATTCCTGAAGTTTAGGAGGATGGTCTTTCCACTCTCGTAACACAAGGGGATTATCCTCTTATTCCTATGGCACCCCCTCCATGTAGTTTGGTTGCTTCCTTTGATTGGATTCGATTCATAGGATATCATCTTCTTTCTTACGTGCCCTTTGAGATCACTGTACAGGCCTGCAATATGGTCGTACCAGGAACGATTATAGATGAAGGCGCCTCAGTTAGTATTTTATCCTCAACTACATGGAAAGCTTTGGTTTCTTCGCCGCTTGCGCCTGTTCCTCTGAATCTTTTGGTTGTTAATAGAGGAACAAGTAAACCATTAGGGATCATTCTAAAGTTGCCTATTACTTTGGGAGGAAAAATCGTTTATATAGACGTGATGGTTGTTCAAGGCCCCTTGGATTTTAATTTACTCCTGGGGCATGACTATGCTTATGCCATGTGTGCACTTGTCTCTTCCCTCTTTCGTGTGATTTTTTTTCCACATCAAGGTCGGATCGTGACCATTGATCAACTTTCATTCTTTTGTCTTGATGTTACATCTAGTCTACTATCATCGCTTGTTGGTCCTTACCTACCAGTGATATATTCCCTGCCACAGGTCAATTATGGGGTCACCTGTTCCATGTCTGTGTCTACTAATGATTCAGTCAATGAGGTAGTACACAATGTACTGGGGGCATTGGGTACTAATTTCCGATATGTTATTCTCCCATCATATGAGAACCTCTTAGAATCCATGAATATTTGTATGTCTTAACAATATTTTTGGAGTAAAGTTCGTTTTCTTGTGTCAAGCTCCTTAAAAAATGAAACAAGCTTCTTTCGGAGCATATTTCATTTTTTTGTGTCAAGCTCCTTAAAAAATGAAACAAGCTCTTATGAGGATAGTTCGTTTTCTATGTCAACCTCATTAAAAAATGAATTAGGTCATGAGGATAGTTCTTTTACTGTGTAAACCTTGTTAAAAAATGAAATGGGTTCCCTTTTCAATTTGATTCTTTGATTAGGTCTCGTGAAATCCAAGTCGAGTCTTTCGTCTGATCTCGTAATTGCACCTTCATTCTATCCGCCTGTCAGTAACCAGCAGTCTACTCCGGTGAATGCCATGAAGCTTGGGGGGCGTGTGTTGGGTATGTGTTATATTCTTTCCACGACTAAGCACGCGCGGGGGTAGTCTGCGTCCATGGTTTTGTGCATGGTTTTGCACATGGTATTGGGGTACGATGGTTTTCGGCCATTGGTATTTTTGTAGATCCGGTCAAGGGAACTACGGTTATGTTCTAATCCAGGGTTTATGGATTGGGGTTTATGTATGCTTCGGCATGTATATATATGTGTGTTGTAACACTAAAAGGAATATAATGAAAAATCAAGCTGGTCGTCCCGATTTGGGATCCAGGGGAAAATCTCTGTGCTTATCTGTTTTTATGTTTTATGCTCTCGCTATTGTTTATTTTTACGTTATAAGATTCGTGTGTAGATAATTTCTGTTCAGGGTTAAAACCTACATTTGGTATCAGATTTGTTTCAGCTTCAAGGGGACGCCTTTGTTGTTGAGGGTTTTTTGCTCGGGCCTGTGGTAGACACTGTTCAGTGGGAGATCTGCGGGATCGATTCTTGCGGTGAAAGAAGATGGCGAGCGGCGGAAAGATAGAGATCGAGAAATTTAATGGTCAGAGTTTTGAGTTGTGGAAGCTCGAGATGGAGGATCTGCTGGTGGATAAAGATCAGTGGATCGCGGTAGATCCAGGTACTAAACCAACGGAAATGTCAGATGAAGACTGGAAGAAACTGGATCAGAAGGCTAAGAGCACAATACGGTTGTGTGTCTCAGATTCAGTATTGTTGAATGTATCTGGGGAAGCTACGGTGAAGAATTTGTGGGAAAAACTTAGGACTTTGTACCAATCTAAGTCTCTGGTGAATAAGTTGTTCCTGTGGAAAAAGTTGTATAACCTGAGGATGAAGGATGGAGACTCGGTGATAGAGCATCTGAATGCCTTCAATACTGTGGTAAGTCAGCTGTCATCTGTTGATATTAAAATCTCAGATGAAGATAAGTGCATCAGTTTGTTGTGTTCTCTACCAGACTCGTGGGACAGTCTGGTTATTGCAATAGGTAGAAATACAACTACCTTGAATTTTGATGACATTGTCTCAGCCTTGCTGTCGGAGGAAATGAGATGGAGAAATATGGAGGGTAAAAATGGAGATGCCTTATCTGTACGAGGAAGGTCCCAAAATAGAAACAAGAATAAGGTTTCGAGTGGGAGATCTAAATCTAGAGGGAGATCTAAATCTCCTGGAAAGTTTGTAAAGGTGTGCTGGAAATGCGGAAAGGAAGGGCACTACAAAAAGGAATGCAGATCTAAAGCTCCTGAGAAAGGAAAGGGATCTGATGATGCTCCTTCTACAGAGGAAAAAACCACCTCGGATGAAGGTGGGGATGTGTATTTGGCTTCTTCTTCAAATACACATGTAGATCATGAGTCATGGTTGATTGACTCAGGTGCATCCTTTCACTTCACTCCCCATAGGGAGTGGTTATGTGAGTATGAGAAATATGATGGTGGTGATGTCTTCCTAGGGGATGATAGGAAGGCCAGAATCGTCGGACGTGGAAAGGTCAAGCTGAAGCTGCAAGGTGGGAGGATTATAACACTTCCTGGTGTTCTGCATATTCCTGCATTGGCCAGAAATCTGATTTCTGTAAGCAAGATGGATGATGCAGGTGTAAAAACAGTGTTCGAGAAAGATGCCTGCAAGATGGTTCGGGGAGCACTGGTATTAATGCGGGGAGTTCGGACTGGAACTCTGTACAAGCTACAAGGTAGCATTGTTATTGATGGGTGTAACAATTCTGTGGTTCCTGAAAGTGGGACAGAAAGCCTAGCTGTCTCTGGAGAAAAGACCATGCTATGGCATCAAAGGCTTGGACATATTGGAGAGAAGGGCCTTCGGATACTACATAGAGATGGTATGGTAGAAGATATGTCTAATTGTTCTATGGATTTCGATTTCTGTGAACATTGTGTGTATGGGAAGCAGAATCGGGTGAGTTGTCCTTCTGGTGCTAAGAGGGCAAATAAGATATTAGAACTTGTGCAAAGTGATGTGTTTGGGCCTATGTCAGTTCCATCACTGGGAAAGTCTATGTACTATGTTTCATTCATAGATGACTTCTCAACGAATACATGGATATATTTCTTGAGGAAGAAATCTGAAGTCTTTGACAAATTTAAAGAATTTAAGGCTCTGGTGGAAAACCAGACAGAGAAGAAGATAAAGGCATTGAGGACAGATAATGGTGGGGAGTTCCGCAAGAAGGAATTTGAAGAGTTCTGTAAGAAGTGTGGTATAGCACGGCAGAAGACTACTCCATACACACCTCAGCAAAACGGAGTTGCAGAAAGAATGAACAGAATGCTGATGGAAAAGGCAAGAAGCATGCTCGGTGGTGCGGAATTAGGACAAGAATTAGGCGAGAGGCAGTGGAGACTGCATGTTACTTAGTTAACAAATCACCTTCATCAGCGTTAGAGGACAAGACTCCACATGAGGTATGGACTGGTAAGAAAACCTCTCTTTCACATCTAAGGGTATTTGGATGTGATGCATATGTATATGTTCCAAAGGAGAAAAGGACCAAGTTGGATAATAAATCGAAAAGGTGCATCTTTATTGGGTATAAGGATGTTTTAAAGGGTTACAAGCTTTGGAACCCAGAAACAAGGAAGGTTGTGTACAACTGAGATGTGGTGTTTATAGAGGTGAAAGATGTTGTTACACATGAATTCATACCAAAGGAACCTGAAAAGATAGAGTTTGAGCTAAAGGAGGATGAATCAGACTCTACAAAAGAAGAAGACTCAGAAGGGGAAGAGCCACAAACTCCAGCTGTGAGAAGATCAGCTCGGGAAAGAAGACAACCAGAAAGGTATAGTCCATCTGCTTTCTATTCAAATTTTTCCTTAACTATAACTGATGATGATCCCAGAACTATTAGGGAGGCAGTAGATTCAAAGGATGGAAAACTCTGGAAGGAGGCCATGGTTGATGAAATGGCATCCTTGCACAAAAATGAGGCATGGGATCTCGTGGAGTTGCCGGCTGGAAGGAAGCCCATTGGGAGCAAATGGGTGTTTAAGAAGAAGATGAATGTAGAAGGCAAGGTGGAGAAATACAAAGCTCGGTTGGTAGCGAAAGGTTATTCCCAGGTGTCAGGAATTGATTTTGGTGACATTTTTTCTCCTGTTTCCAAAGTTACTTCTATTAGATTACTCTTATTTGTTGCTGCTGCATTTGATTTTGAGATAGAACAGATGGATGTGAAGACAACATTTCTTCACGGGGATCTAGAAGAAGAGATCTACATGAAGCAACTTGAAGGCTTTATGGTGAAGGGTAAGAAAGAACTGGTATGTAGGTTGAAGAAGTCTCTGTATGGGTTAAAACAGTCACCAAGGATGTGGTATCAGAAATTTGATACCTATATACGGGGACTTGGCTTCACCAGAAGCAAGGAAGATCATTGTCTTTATTTTAAATTAATTGGTGATCGTGTTATATATTTGGTCTTGTATGTGGATGATATGTTGTCGATTGAAAATGACAAAGAAATTATCCAAGATTTGAAGACCTAACTCGTTTCTCCAAATTTGACATGAAGGATCCGGTGTCGTAAACTATATTTTGGGCATGGAAATTAAGAGAGATCGGGAAAAGAGGACGCTCTGGTTAAACCAGAGGAAGTATGTCGAAACTATATTGCAGAGTTTCAATATGCAGGATAATAAATAGGTGAATGTTCCTATTCATGTAGGTGTAAATTTGTCTGCTAAATAGTGTACCAAGACACAAGAAGAAGAGGAGTATATGTCTCGTGTTCCATATGCAAGTGCAGTGGGTAGCCTGATGTATGAAATTTTCTGTAGTAGACCAGACATTGCACGTTCAGTGGGAGTATTGAGCAGGTTTATGTCAAACCAAGGAAAGGAGCATTGGACAACAGTGAAGCGGGTTTTCAAATATTTACGTGGCACTAGTGATTATGGCTTGTGCTACCAAGGAAGACCAGGATTGGAAAGAATGTTGGACATTTGTGGTTTTATTGATGCAAACTGGGCTGGAGATCTGGACCAAAGAAGATATACAAGTGGGTATGTGTTTAGCCTATTTGGAGGCTAGCCGGGCTTGGATGAGTAAAAGACAACTCGTAGTGGCTCTTTTCAACTACAGAGGGGTAATAATATAGTAGCCACTCATGCAAGTAAGGAAGCACTTATTGCGAGATTGTGTCTAAGTATGGGGTTGGTACAAGCTATAAGGATAGCCAATAGGACTGTGATAGCCAAAGTGCAATTTTCGCTAATAACCTCGTTTATCATTCAAAGAAAAAGCACATTGATGTTCAATATCACTTTGTTAGAGATATGGTTGAGGCTAGAAGGGTGTTGCTGGTAAAGGTGGACACTTTGAAGAATGTTGCAGATGCATTGACAAAGTCCGTGAGCACTCAGAAGTTCTCTTGGTGTAGAGAAACAATGGGTGTTGAAGAATTGGGCCAATGACTAAGCCCTCCTGTGGCCCCCCGTGGAAAGAAAACAACAAGTGGGAGAATGTTGGGTATGTGTTATATTCTTTCCACGACTAAGCATTCCTTAATTTCCCGCGGGTAGTCCGCGTCCATGGTTTTGTGCATGGTTTTGCACATGGTATTGGGGTACGATGGTTTTCGGCCCCTGGTATTTTTGTAGATCCGGTCAAGGGAACTACGGTTATGTTCTAATCCAGGGTTTATGGATTGGGGTTTATGTATGCTTCGGCATGTATATATGTGTGTTGTAACACTAAAAGGAATATAATGAAAAATCAAGTTGGTCGTCCCGATTTGGGATCCAGGGGAAAATCTCTGTGTTTATCTATTTTATGTTTTATGCTCTCGCTATTGTTTATTTTATGTTATAATATTCGTCTGTAGATAATTTCTGTTCAGGGTTAAAACCTACAGCGTGTACCTCAAATTGAGTCACTATGCTGGGGCCATGCAAACATTTTCAAGCGTAGTTTATCTTTGTTTCAAGCTTGTGTAAAAATGAAACCAACTTCAAGCAGAGTTTCCATGATTTCAAGCTTGTGTAAAAATGGAACCATTCTTATTTTACCTCTCGTGATTGCCATTTTATCAACCGGTTTTGCCAAATGAAACTTGGTTTTCTCATTCTATCGTCACCATCTGCTTGGTCGATCATATGCTTTCACTTGATTGTTTTACCCATTCCTGAGGAACCGCTGCAATGAGTGGTCTTGTTAGCCAACCTCTTAACCTTTACTTGTTCTGAGCAATTCCACCATCACCAGAACTAGTTGCTACCCTTAATTTCACTTGTTCCTCCAGGAGGAGTCAAATTTCAGCTCTTTTTTTACTCTCAAAAATTGAAAACATTGATGAGAATCTTGTCATTTTGAACTCGTTAAAGGCTATGAAACTTCATCTTACCAGTATATGTTTACCCCTCTTTCATGTTGGGACAGATTATTTACGAAAAAGGAATACCTTAGGCAATCAAGACTAAGAGTTTCTCTCATATATTTTTTTCTACCTTTTTAGGTATGAGGGACTATTTACAAAAAGGGACCTACTGGAGTTTCCTTTTTCGCTTCTTTTCAAGCTCTCTAAACATCAAAATATGTCGATTTTTTCCTTTGTCATACTCATAAAATGTACTAGGATGGATTTTTCTGAAGGAAAAACTTATACGACAAGAATATGCTCTCCTCTTCAAGCTTGTTTAAAAATAAAGAGGTACCCGCCAACAATGGTGGGGGAAAATGGAACCAGTTCTCAGTCGTGTCGGCAGTATGTCGCTCTTGAACATGACACTCATCTGCATTCGTGCCGAGTTGGGGACATCTCATTTCATCATTTTTTGCCTCCATTGGTTTGGGTAATCTATTTTTACCTCTCATATTCTCTTTTCCATGTCATCATGACCTCATATCCCTTGATGTCAAAAACTGCCAAATTCGGAGTCATGTGGCTGATATGTTCAAGAGAATTTTCCAATTGCAGTTTTCAACCTCCCTTTGATCCTCTTTTTGGTCCTGATTCACTATCATCATGTTCCTCTATCTTGTTTCGATGATGTGGGAAACATTATGGCCCTCCTTCGACTGGGTCAATTCCTGTCGACTTCAACTCATTATCCAGAAAGTTTATTTAGAGACTCCCTTCTGGTACCTTGGAGCTTGCATGCCTCAATGGCAAGTTCTTCGTATTCGATGACAGGTCCACATCATTGGCCTTTGATCAAGTGATTCTGCAGGTGTTTGATGCCAGATCATTATTCACATTATGTGGATTGTACTAGTTGTACCTTGAGAGCCATTGTAATTATTGGTGGTTTCTCTCATGCATGTTAACAACTTTCATCATTGGCTCATAATAAGGTGAATTTCTCACATGTTCGACTTCAGCTCACATATTCGCATGCTTGAATTTATACTTGTTCGGGTTGAGATGGAGCACAAGACCCTAGGTTTTGTCTGATAAGATCCAAGCTGTGGGATATTGCAGTTTATCGTGACTATATGCATGACTCTTTTGATTGGATGGTTGCGACCATACCATGAGTCTATATGAGATCCTTCTTAGATGGATGGTTGTGACCATACCATGGTCTCTTTTAAGGATAGTTGCGTCCATACCTTGATTCATGTATTTTCATCAGAGATTCAGTTATGTATATGTATCTATGCTTGATTTTTTAGGTCTCCCGATGGCAACGTTTGGTTCCTTGCACGTACTTGTAAAGCATTTCACCCCTCACTTGTGTTCGGACTTCATAGTTTAGAGGGCATCTATTACAGAGTAACTTGTCACTGTCCCTATACTCCCCATTCCTTGATACTGGAGGACCCATATAGTGACCCTTGTGTACTTTCCATGCATGGAATACATACCCCTGAACCACCCTTTGTCTGTCAATTCATCTCCCTTTACAATTTTCTAGAAGATCCCTATAAAAGCCTAGTTTTCAAGGTCGGCACTTTGTCTCTGTGTCTGACCCGCGTCAATCGTAGAGATTTACACTGAGACCTGCGTCGATCAGCGCTCTGTCTTAATCTCGGACCAGTGTCAATCATCTTTTGGAAAGTTTTTTAAATAGAAAGGAAGCTTCCACAACTAGAATCTTTGTGAGGTGGCGATATGGAAGTTTGTTTTGAGGATATGGCTCAGGAATTCCCCTTAGGCTATTGTTCCCAAGAAATAGGAACTACCCCAAAGGATAATCTCTTTTCCCATTATTTGAGTGTCCATAACCTCCTCCTCCATTGTTGTATAAGGGGAACTATTTCCTCTTTGATGCCTTAGTCTAAGTTAGAAAGTTAGAGTTAGCTAGAGAGGAGAAGAAATTATAACTTCAGAGAATAGTGCAGATTGTGATTGTTTTTGTGTGTTGGGAACATAGTGAGATCTTGGACCTTTGTGTATGAGGGTATTGCAAATGTGCTTGGATACAGACCTGTCGAAGGAGAGCCTCAAGATAAAGGCTTGGTTGTAAACTCCCCTTGTCTTTATCATAATAAAATGCAACTGATGTTTATCTTCCACTCTTGTTTACATCTATTATGAGATTTCTAACATTCCTTGATCAGTTAGATGGTTTGTAATTGTTTTATGTTTGTCGTTATTTTATGCTTGTCGTGGTGTCTTGACTGTTTGTACAGGTAATCGAACATTTGTAGCAGCGTGTATCGATCTTGAGAAGAGCATCGGATCAAGAAGCTTCGACAGAAGACGACAACATAACATCGGGACAAGTAGGTCATGTTCCTTGCTCTAAATTTCATTTATAATTTAGGAAGGTAGAAGTTAGTATGTTCACGTAGTTGCTAGACCCACCCTAGGGCTAGAGGAATTGCCTCTGTCTGCAGAGGGGATTTACCTGGACAACAAAGAGTTGTCACACATAATCTCTACATCATGATTGATAGGATGCAAGAGAAGTATGAAGATAGGAGGAAGAGTGTTAAATTTCAAGAGAAGTTGATTGCCATGAAGGAGGAGAAGCAAGTGCTTCTTGAAAAGTTGCATGAGATGGAGACTCAACTCCATATTTACAAGGAAACATTAGCCAAGCATGTGCTTGAAAAAGAGGTATTAAATTCAATTTTATCTTCAATTTCCTCTCAAAATGAATGTGTAGGTGATTTTTAAAGACACACTAGATGAATAGGGTCAAAATTTTTGATGAAAATGGGCTATGAAGGTAAAGGATTAGGAAAGCATGCACAAGGCATAGTTGAGCCAATTGTTGTTGAGGAAAGGCCTAAGTATTTGGGTCTTGGTTATGGACAACATGATGGAGAAAGCTCTAAATCCAAGGAGGCACATGAAGGTGTTCCAAGAAGGACTTTCATTTCATGTTCATTACCTCAAGTTTGTGAAGATTGTGTTCATGAGGAATGCAAAAGCTTTACACCCGCTTTTCAAGAAGGTTCTCATAACCATGCAGCTAATGAGAATGGCGAACAAGAGGATGTTGAAATATCTATAGTCATTAAATGCATTGTTGGTATTCCGAAGAGAGCCATTACCTAATCAAATTCACCTCCTCAAGAAGGCGAAAATGGTGAATGTTCAAGGTATAAATCTTCTTTTAATCAAGTGTCTTTTGATTATGATAAACATGGAAAATTATCACATTATATTTGGAGAAATTTTGCATGTTCCTTTTGTGGTTTGAATAACCATAATGTTTCAAGATGTTGGAAGAAGATGGCCATGCAAAGGAAACTTTTGAATCAAAGGAGGCAGAAATCCAAAGACAAATAAAACCATGCTAAAATGAATATGCAATTGTTTTTCACTCATTTCCATAAGAAAGATAATCTTGTATACAAGTGTTGCACTTTGTATCCAGCAAGTCATCCACGACATTTGAAGAAGGTGGAGAAATAGAATTGAAACAATGGAAAAGACGATTCCATAATGGATGTGGGTCAAGATGATTTGCATGATGATGAAGATCAGTTGAAAGAAGCGCCAATGAAATGGTTTGTTCTTTTACATTGCATGTTGCATGTTTACGCCAAGAAGGTGATTGAAAGTGGAGTATGTTGACTCACATTAATGCAGAAAAATTTGTTCATTTCAGCTTTGAGTACATGTACATATGAATGGGTTTTGTACTTATGATTTTACTTGTGAGAAAGTTGAAGAATTGTATATATGCATGAGAGTATGTGTGTGTGAAAAGTGGAATTTTGATGGTTTCATTGTGCTTGAGCATGCATGAGTGTCGACATGTGTTGGTCGATTGTGTTTGTTGCATGCATGTCATATCAACTTGGAAGAGTTGATTTTGTCTCCAATGATGAAAAGGAAATGTTGACGAAGTGTTTCATGAGATATGAAATTATTTTTTCTTTGGGAAAATAATCGTCAAGTTGTTATACATGCTTATTCTTGACTTGAGAGTCATTTGTTTGAAGAGGCATGTTTTTTCAGCTTGTGTTTGGTTGATAAGTTTTGAAACCAAGATGTGAGAGTACATGGAGATGTTCACATGATGTGAAATTTGTTGCTTTGAAGGAGTAAGAGGATATGTCATCAAGTTGTTTCTTGCATGATGTGTTTGTTGTGACAAGATATCAAAGAAATTTTGCAATCATTGTAGACCATTTTATGTGTTGACGCCAAAGAAGAGAAGGAGATGGTGAATGCATTCTTCCAGATGTGGGATATGGAACCATGGAGGTAAAATAATGGTCATTTTTTTCTTATTTTTTACTGATGTTGGAAGCTATTTGTTGTAGTTCACTCATTGTGTAAAGGAGGAACATGATTCTCAGTGGGAAGGCACCAAGGAATTGATTTGGTACAACACAATTGTTGTATCAGCAAGTAGCCAACAAGTGTTGGCTTGAGTCAGCAGCAAAAGGACAATGGTGGTTGAAGAGCTAAGCTATTTGCAAGGCAAGGCAAGGCATGTTAGTGGACAAGTAGTTGTCATAGTGAATTCTCCAAGTAGAATCAAGATGACAGAACTTGGGAAACATAAGAGTTTTCAGCACTCATGAGATAACCAACTTTTGGAGGTCCAAAATATAGTTATCTCATGAGTGTTGAAAACTCTTCCAAAAGCATGTCAATGGGAAGGAGTGATCAGAATCTGGATCAGGGGAAAAAATTAGCTCAAAATGAAAGTGATTATATTTGCACCAAACCAGATTCAAAGTGACTAGCCCATCGTAAGGAATCAAACACAACTCATTTCGTTGATAACCGAGTTTGGATGAAGTAGTTATGGTCTACTGATCATTGTTCAGAATAGACAAATTTTAAAAAAAAATATTGCAAAACAACTACAGTTGATGACATGGAAATCCAATCAGCATGCAAAGAATATTATTTAGTTATTGTCCAATGGGACTGTGACAAGTGTCACTGTTGGATTCACCAGTTTGGATTGTGAAGGTAAAAATCGCCCAATGAACTCCAAGGTTGAATGTGGGTTCATAATACTCATGTGTAGGAAATTATTATTTTTATTATAAATTAAGGTTGGATTATATATATATATATATATATGATTTAATTATCATATATTATATTAAATTATTTTAATTCTACATTTAAATCAAAAACCCAAAAGTCAAAAGTTCGAATTTCAAATACATACGTTAATGCAGAGGTTTGGCATAGTTCGAATAAGGTTTGGCATTTTATAATGTTTGAAATATTTCAAATGGAGGCATATAATATGGTGGAGAATTAACATATGGTGGGCAACGTTAGTGGCACATTTAACATTATCCAAAGTTTCTAGTGACACATTTAAAATTTAATACGGTGGCACATTAAACGTTGGTTTGATTCCGTTGCTACAGATTTCGGTGGAAAAAACCATTGTATGGGGTCGGAGGTCGAATTTGAACACGTGGCCTCCCCCCCTACCAACTTTTCCTTCCACCAACAAGCCAAGCACTTCATATTTGAAATAAATGCGCGCACACTTATATTTAAATGTTAAAACAGGTTCTGACGGTGGAGGGAGGGAGCAAGCCCTGTGGGCCAGCCCCCTTCCCATATGTCATTGCGCTGACACCAGAGGCGGGGATTAGGCCTTAAACACGCCATTAGTGCTAAAAAATTCACTTAAAATTTAATTAACCACAGATTAATTTGGTGGTTATTTTGGCAGAGCACAAAATTTGGTGGCATTTCCAGATTTAGTGGAGCTAACTGGCAGTTAGCCAGATTTAGTGGAGCTTTTCTAGGCCAGAATTGAATGAGGCCTATCTTGGTCAATTTTTGACCAATTTTTGCTCAAGGATAGTCTTTATTATCATATTGGCATGCTCTTAATGCATTGAAACATCTTTTAGAGGCAATGGAGCTCATCGATAGGTGTTTTTGGCACATTGAAGAATTCTGAAGCCTAGGGCCACCACGAGGGAAGGCCATACCCAGATCAGCTGAAGGCCGTTTTCAGTGAGTGAATAGTCAATTTTTTATGTATTCTATGATTAAAACACATTGGTACAATTTATAGAGGCTTTGGAGCACATATGAAGGTGATTATGTCACTTTGGAGATTAAACAAGCCCATAGCCACCAAGGTTGGAGGTCAAGCCTAGAGGAGTTGGTAACCAAATTCAAAGATTGGATAGTCATTTTTGGGGTTTTTATGTCTTCTGAACCCAATGGAACAGTCAAAAATTCCATTAGAGCATCAAATATTATTGTAATCATACTTTTAACTCATCATCCCAAGAGGGCCTATCTAGTTAAGGCAGTTCCATGGAGATGTAGCCTAGGAGGGGTGAACTCCATTATCATCCATTGTGTTATGTGATTTTTTTGAGTTATATTTCTGCATTTAATTTTTTTTACATGAGTTTTTAATTTTTAATTAACTCATAATTTGATCATCAAGAAACATGAAATTACACATATAAACCCCATTCGTAAGTGGTTAACATGAGACGATCCTAATCACATTTTTAATACTAATGAGAGAGCTTGCATAGCAATAACAAGTTTTCCCATATTCAGATCACGTCTAAAGAGATCATAGAAATCAATCTGCATTATGGACTCTACCATTCATATAGATAGGATCATCTATACAATCAGGAATACTCAATAACTCCCCGTAGCCTGGACCAAAAATTATATGTAACACAGGGTCTTCACCACAATCTCAATCAACCCAATGTACGAATATAGCCATGCGAATAAATTTGTTGGTTTAGAACATGGTAGAAACCACCTGATTACTGATCAATGATGAAAATTTTTAATAGACACGAGAGAGACCACCAATAATGATGATGGACCTCAAGGTACAACAACACAATCTACAAGCGTGATTGAATATGTTGAAATCAAACACTTGCAGAATCATTCATTCGAAGGCCAATGATGTGAAATTTTCATAGAACACGAAGAACTTTCCATTGAGGCATGCAATCTCCAAGTTACTGAGAGAATTTTCTAAATCACCTTCCCGGATAATGAGTTGAAATTGACAGGAAGTGATTCGTCGAAGGAGGGTCATGATGATTCCCACATCATCGACACGGAATGACATATATCTTAAGATGATAGGAGTGATTCAGGATTGTAACATAGGAGGTCAGATAAGTAAATGATGTTTGACAAAAGGACTTCTCTTCAACATATTGGCGACATGACTCTGGAGTGTGGCAGCATTTTACTAAAATAGGATCAAATGTCATGTTGACAAAATTTGGCAATCAAATGAGAGTCAAACAGATCTCCCAAACCTATTGAGGCAAAGTGATGAATGTAGGATGTTCCCAACCCAACATGAACTATAGATGAGTGTCATGTTCAAGAGCGACAAGCTTCCCATAATACACATAGCATGTTTACTTTCAATTTTCCCCTGTTATTGCTAACGAGTACCTCTTTATTTTTTATATACAGCGTGAAGAGGATCACATATGTTGAGCGTCTAAGTTCATTCTTCGAATGAATCCATCCTCGTAATTTTAATGAGCCATAGGAAGGAGGAACTCGGTCTCATCATGGTAACAAGTCTTTCATCGTTTAATCTTTAACGAGTCCAATGAAAGGGTAACTTAGTGACTTTTCATGTTTAAGGAATTTGAAAAGAAACAAGAAAGGAAACTCCATCATGTCCCTTTTCTCACATCATCTCTCGAATCCGAAAAGGTAGAAAATAATATTTGAGAGAACATCTTGACCATGTCCGATCAAGGTATTCCTTTTTTGTAAATAGTAAATCTCAGCCCGAAAAAGGGGTAACGTATATTGAGCTCACATCAATTCTTTCACTTTATCAAGTATGAAATGACAAGTACTCGACAATATTTTCATTTTTCGAGAGTTGGAAAAGAGCTGAAAGTTGACTCCAAGGGGGTTCCTTTTTCATAAACGTTTAACGAGCCTGAAAAAGAGATAAAATACAACTCGTTTGCATCTAAAATAATCATCAACAATGTGAAAGCCTTGTGTTGCAAAAAAAAGACAAACATCACAGATATCGAGGAAAAATAATAAAATATTGGCAAAAAAATTTCAGAAATCTATAAATATACCAAAAAAAAAATTCATTTTCACTTTTCCATTTTGAGAAGAGAATTTTTTCCATTTTCCCTCTGAATTTCAAATCAGTGGTGCAGGCGATCCAGGACACCATTCTTTGATCCGTCAATGTCAAGTAAGAGCTCTAAGCCTCCTTTTTAATTCCATTCATTTGTCATTTTCTTTTAGAAATAGGGAGATTTGTGGGAGGATTTCAAACTCAAAAATCATTCCTAACAATGCGATTTCGAGCTATCAGGGCCACGCTGGTCACGTTTATCCCATTAGGGCAACGCACTACTAGCACTAAATTCATTCGTACAGTCACGCTAGCCACGGGAAATATTTTAAAACAAGAAATACATCCATATCTATGGTTAATTTCCAAAATTACTTTGGTGAAAGCTCCTAAAATTCCATTTAAACATGTTTTGCAGGTGTTTTCCTCAAAGATGTCGATCGAATGGAAATAAAAAGGCCACAAGGTGGAAGACCACCAAGCATTGCAGGATCAAAATTGCATCAATTCATTGTGCAATTTCGGTTTGTTGAAATTCTTTCAAACATCCAAACTGAGAGCTCAACTGGAGCTACTCTAATACTTTATTAGTATATGGGAAGTGGATCAACACATATTCATCATCAGGGACCAAGAGATAGAACTATATGTGATGGAAATATATTTCATCATTGGATTTTCTAGGAGAGGGGAGAAAATCCAACTCTTTGGAGCTCGTGCAAGGGTGAGAGTACCAGCATGCTCATCTAGAGATATTATCCCTGGGCTTGAAAAATAGTGAGTGGGAAGGTATATATTTCTTCCATTAGAGTGCTTCCCCTACGCACAATTATACATGGCATTACTAGAGTGTCAGGATCCCAGGCGTTGCATGAGGCAACGAAATCTTAGTTCCAATATGCGGTGGACTACTTGGCCCCAACGATTTTCAACTGGTGCGAGGGGTTACTAACCAATTTGAAGAGCTAGTTAACCAAGTGCAAGACAGGGCGACTGAAACAATTTGGGTACAGTTCCATTATGGTGACCTTTTTTCTAGAGAGAGTGTCATTGTTTTAGCACTAGTGGCTAGAGATCCATGATCCAACCCCGAGGGACCCGAAATTAATGGGATGGTGTGACATTATGCCTCAACAGGGTGGGGGCCAATAGATGCATTGCCCCACAACATTTTACATTTGGCTTCGACATCAACTTATCATAGTTGAGGACTATGCATATGTTGAAATCGACTTTAGAGGAGATTCAGATCTTCCATTCTTCCAGGCACACACTGGACCGATGCAAGTAAAAATTGTTCTTTTAACATTTTTTACTTTTTGAATGATTTTTGTTATGTATTCTGAAACGTGAACTTGTGATTTTTTATAGATATGTGACCTCAGAGACCACCCTATATGTCACCAATTGCATGGAGGGTATCCTTCCCGGCATAGGATGCTTCTTATGAGGAGGGAGAAGATACACTAGCTAAGTTGGAGCGGAACCTGGTTGGCATTACAAGAGGCATTCCAGAGTATATTAATTTTGATGAGATTCCTCTGCGTCTCCAGAGGCATACGGTCGTAGTTTCGGGCAGACTGTGTCGATTAATTCAAGTAGTCACCTGCTACCATGAGCACCATGTGGGCAGATAGTAGACCTTTTTATATTTTTTACTAATGTAGGCTCAGAGAGCCATTTTTGTAACATAACACATATTTTTGAGATTTTGGATGTAACACACTTGACAGACCGATATATATATATATATATATATATATATATATGCATGTTTCTACGACTACTTGTGTATCATGATGATATCTTGATTTTTACATATTGCTCAAATGACTATCTAATACATGATTTTTTAATGTATCTGATAATTTATTTAAATGTCTTGGAATATGTTGATATGTGATAAAATAAAAATGTCTTTCCAATAATCTAACACGCAAATACATACGTAAAACTTAAGGATTGCGCACATAATGATACCATTTAATTGTAACACAACGAGTTGTGAGTTTAATTTAACAACCAAATATATAATCCTAATACATTGGCATTTTATAATAGTTCAATCATCGCACTATATTCGACAATATTATTATTCTTTCGACCCAAACAAATACCTTGTAAATTAATCAACTCACCATCAGGGGCAAGGAGTTCCCATGTTGCAGAAGACGGGTTTTGTGTGCTATAGCAAGAACCATCAGGAAAACCAACGTAATTATTCAAAGACATATACAAACCAAGTGGAACATAAGGTGAGCAGAGGAAACATGTCTACAAAGAAAACAATCACACAAAAAATCGACTCAAAGCACACTAATTAATAAACCACTAATGTTCAAAGTATCACACTTATGATTAAGCATAATATTTTTTCAGATAGAGTTCACAAATGAACTCAAGCGAAATATTTCTATCATGATTAAAAAAAATAGGTGCATGATTCTACCGTCGATGTTGTGTGTAGGCATTACCTCTACCAATTTTGTGAGAAGATTCATAGCAGCAGTAAAGTGCACATGCCCCCTAGACGAGTAAGGGTTACTAAGCATGGAAATAATTCTCCCAAGGTCAACTGACCAAACGATAAGAACAAGGTTGAAGGGAGTGGGCGGGTCATGCTTTTTTAGGAAATCAGTGTAAATCTTGAGCTCGTGGGGAGAACAAGAAACCTGAAAAATACATTCTCAACAATCGCAGAGATGTCGAATGGAATGGTTGGAGTAATATTTCCCATGTTCCCTTCGGGAAACACTTCATGACTCAAGGTCGTATTTTGAAGTGGTTCAGTCAGTACTGGAAAATCATGGGATTCGAGATAGGCAGAGATGTCACCTAGAATTGGGATAAATGAGGAAAGATGATGTCCATCATCCCATGGAGTTTCTTTGAGATACATTACCTCTACGATACTTTCATCGGTGGGGAAAGTATCATTCAAGGGATCATCAGATTCCCAAGAAAAAAACCAGGGAGACTGCGCATAATTTTCCAGAGAGGAAACCAAATTATAGTTGGTTCTAGATGCAACCTCAAAATTCGTGAGAATTCTTTGATACATTTTATCAATTGGGCTTAGAGGCATAACGTCACCAAAAATCTTGAGTTGGTCGGGATTGGGAACGATCCATGGATCGTGACCAAATGAAATCATATTGACGGAGGCGAAATTTAGAGGTGGGAGTGGAAAAACTGCCATAAGGGACGAGTCTTTGAATAGACTCATCCTGATATTCTCATAAGGAGTAGTGGTCTTCCCAACATACGGAACGTTTCCTGATGAAGAATCAGAGGGGAAGAAATCCAACTAATCGACAGTCACATTATTTCCTTGATGAGGAAAATGAGGACACAGAAAAGGGTGGAGACCATGCACACCATATTGTTCGTCCAACTACGTCCAAGAAGGAGATTATAGTTCAAGTTGGAATCTACCACTTCAACTTCCATGGTTATGGTTTTTCCCTCCAATAGGATGGGAAATGCCTTGATAATACCATACAGTCAAGAACTTCTACTGTTGAAAGCTTCCAAGGTATTCAGGGACTGACTCAATGGGGGAGAGCCAATGTCTTTCTAGCATGTGACAGACATGATGCAGGTCGAAGCGCCTTCATCAACGACAGTCTGATGAATATTATTTCCCATTATGGTAACTTGAATAAAAAAAACTACCTGGGATGGGAGGCGAGGAACGAAATTCTCAAGATCTAAAGTAATGATATTAGAATATACGAGATCAAACTCTCCAATAACAGAGAGTAGTGCCTTCCGTTGTGATGGGCATGACAAAATGACCTCCAAAGTCGACATCGCCAAAGGCTCTTGAGCTAGATCTTCTACAATATTGTAGTGTTGTGCAGCTCTCACATTTGGAATATAAGACGATTTCAAAAGAACACCTTTTAGGGGTGGTTGGATGATGGAGTCACTACTTATTCTCTCAATCTAGAGAGGACTAGAGGTAGGGGGTGCAGAAGAGGAAGGGTGATTTATAGCTTCTGATTCCACAGGAGCCTTGGACGGATTGGGGTAGTCTTTCGTTCTTATGGTAATGTCAATAGATCTTGCTCCATCCATGAAAACATGAGAGCTTAGAGACGATTGAGCTTGATCTGCCATTTGTGTCTGCTAAGAAGGGAAAGGTTCTTTCAAAATGGCCAAAGTCCCAGGTGCGCCTTTCAGAAGACAAGAAAATTCAACACGTTGAGGACAATCCTTGGTGTAATGACTGTCATCACATATCAGATTAGGATATTTAGGCTTACTTGTTGAAGAATCATTAGCAGATGACTTATTTGAATCATGTTTAGGGTTTTTGGATTTAGACTTGCATTTACCCTTCTTCTTCCCTATTGAAGATTTATCTGTTGCAGTATATTGAACAACATTTACCTCGGAGGTTTTACAAGGATTCTTCTATTTATTAGAAGGAGTGCAGGACACAGTGGAAGTAGTGGATTTAGACTTCGAAGAAGTTTTATATGCACTACTATCAGTATGAGCCATTGTCCCAATAACACTATCCATCGGAGACATAACAGGATACTGAGATGATGCAGGATCAGTCAAAGGTTGTGGCGCGTCAAGAAATAACTCATATAGAGTCCCAGACTAGGAATAAACCAAATCGAGGTATTGATTTCTTTAAATGACCTCCTCTTCAATGACACACCCACCCATGGAAATATCTTTACCAATCGTAGGAACGAATGATTTCGTAAACCATTCAGTCAACAGCTGATCAGGGATCTCAAATTTTATAAGGGGAAAACAACACCACCATTCATGAATGTGATCTGAAATATACGTAGCAATTGATTACTTTAATGAAGTGAGAAGGTGGGTTACAGTTTCATACCTGATAGGTAGTTGGAAGTGAGTAAGGAAGGCCATAGCCAAGGAATTGAAATCAAAGAAAATTCCTCAAGGGAGCTCAATATACCACTTGGACGCGGTACCAGTCAAAGTACGCTTGAAAAGATGAATATGAATATAATCATCAACCCAATAATTATAAGATCACCATAGGTGGTACGTCATAAAATGGGTTTGGGGGTCTTCCCTAGATTTTCCTTCCAACTTTGTACAATCTCCTAGAATTTTAGTTGGAATTAGCGGCCAATGCAACTGATGTTGGATGGGGTCATTTGTAATTTTTGACACATCCAACAATTATAACATAGATAGGAATGGAAAAGGCGGATGATGAGGTGAAAAATTTTGAGGGTTCCAACCTGATTGATATAGATTCTACCCCCAATAGGGCAGATTTTGTCCCGAATACGTATATTGCCCCCATGGCTAGTAAGGACCTTGTTGCAGATATTGCTAGTAGGGACCTTGTTGGGGTTGTTGATAAGACCCCTACGAGAACTAAGGTTGTGTACCTTGCTAGAAATAGGATCCATGGTAAGGTCCCTACTAAACATGAGGTCCAGTTTGTGGTCCCTACTGAACGTAGGGCCTAGCCTGTGGTCCCTGCTAAACATAGGGTACAACTTGTGGTCTTTGTTGAATATAGGGTCTAGCCTAAGGTCTTTATTGGGCCTACTGGTACTGAGGAATCTGTTGATATTAAGCATCAGGCTAAGGCCCAAACTGGGGTTGTCGGTACTGAACTTGAGGAAACAAATACTATTGAGTACCAATCTGATTAGGGAGAGGATCAGATTGACCCAGAAGGAGATTCATACCAACTTGGGTATAAGAAAAAAACTGTGAGTTAGTCGCAACAAAAATCACAGAAGGCTAGGGATGTTAGACATACTGTTGAGACGCATTCGTTCGATGATCATAACGATATTGTATGTTCGAGTGTTGAACATGAGGGATGTTAGGTTGTTGAACATATGAATATGACACATTTGGTTGCTGAAGGGGCTATTGAACCTGGGAATACTGAATGTGAGGTTGTCCTGCCCCAAGAATAGGTTCATAATTCGGCTGCCCCCCACCCAAAAGGGGAGTTATGTAAAGAGGGTTATATTTCCCGCTAGGCACATACGAAATCATGGATTTTCCACTCAATGGTGGAACAGCAATAATCATATATTGCCAGTAGGGGATAGAGGATCCGATTAAAATTTTCATTTGACCAATATTGAATGTAGGTCGAACAACAGTTTGAGACACGGTGGCCATATTCGAAATGAATGCGCCAGAAGATGGAGGGATATATGTTGACCAAATGGAATCCGGGAATAAAGGTGTACCATCGGAAGCTCCATAAAAAAGGTTTGCCAAAGAGGTATAACCGTGTGGAAGTGTGGATGCAACCTAATTAGATGGTATTTTGGTCTCGTTTCCTAAATCATGAGGTGTGTAATCGAACATCTTGCTTCGGAGGGAAACACAGATGAAGCAGATTCCAGGATGTAAGTGTCAGTGGTTTCCTAAAGAGTGACCTAAGGAATGCTCACGAATGGAACATCATCAACATTGGATGTCATTTCATCAAGAAATAATCAATGAATAGTAGAGTGATATTCCATTGGAGAAGCACAAAAGGGGGATTCCAGTTTGATCAAAAGCACTATAAGCCTATTGAGGTGAGACCATAATAGGATCGTAGAGTGTATTTTCAGGAAAGGCTGAGAACTGTGCAGATGGTTTGGGGCTTTCTAGCTCAGATTCTTCTTATGTCATCAAAGGAGAATTTTCAGGCAGTGGTCGAGATGATATGGGTTGAGCACTAATGAAAATCATCAGTTCAGCACCTTCTGCTTCAAGGGGTCTAACCAAAAACTGAGGGACCTCAGGAGGAGGTTCTGGAGATCTATCTGAGGATGGAAGAGGCGAATTCGATGATTAAGCCACGATGATTTTTCAAAGAAAGATCAAATAAGGAAGTGGTGAAAAAATTCAAAATTACCAAGCAATAATGAGGCTAGAGAACTAGATGGGTAAGATGTTTTCATGGGCAGTTACTTTTAGATTTAACAAAAAACAAATAAATAAAGGGTGTGTTAGGCATAAAGGTTTACCAAGTATCCGTGAACTGCAATATACAACTTGGTGATAAATGCTAGAAAAATGACCAAGGACTTAACGTACGAAAACCAATCTCCCCAAATATTGTGTTTGGTGTATCACTTTTACAAGGCAGCCAACTTGACTACCTATGGCAGGCTTGAAACCTAGTGGTGTCTCCCCAAATATACGTGACAGTACGTGGGAGTCCAGTCTGTAGTAGTGTTGTCTAATGCGTAACCATTTGATGATAGCATCCAAATATACTTATCATACATCAATATACTTCCATATGTGACATCCTTATCTGAATATCATTGTCTTTCCTTGCCTTGTCCCGGAGCTTCTGAAGATGCTAGTTGGCCATGTCAATCCAATGCTCTCAGTCTTCATTGATCATGATGGAAAGCTATTCATTTAATGTCAATTGAATTGTAAGTTCAACTTCTCTTTTCTTCTCTAATTATAGAGCTCTTTCAATCCCTCTACTCATATATCTTTGTCTTGGTACTTTTTCTTCTATTTCATCTGTCACACCATATGTTTCTAGTGTCTCTTCAAGCAAAACTTTATCTTTTTCTGCCTCTCTTTGAGCTTTGATGAATTTCACTTCATCAATGAGATGTTTGGTCTTTCGCTGTTGGTTCTCCTGCTCAAGAAAGGTAATGAAAAATTGAGCTCTCTCAATATTAGTTTGTAGCTCTCTAATCTTGGCTTATTTTTCTTTGATGGATGTGCTAGTGATCTTAGAATCATCTTACTGACTCAAATCATCAAGGTCAAAGTCCATGTCTGTCTCATGAACATTTTCCTTCTCATGCTTAATATCTTCTTGAATATATGCCTCTGTAACCTTTTATTTTCCTTTGTCTACCTACTTTGTTAATGAAGAAGGCACGACCCCTCCCACAATCTGTGGGGAAAACACTTGCCTATGACCTCTCTAGTATATTTTTGCCAATATGCTCAAATCATCCCTCTTAGGCTTGCTAATATCAAATCTGCTTGGTGACCCGATGTGCACATGAAATGGTGATGGTGGTGGTGAAATGAGTGGATTAGTTTGAGCTGATGATGAAGTAGGTATTGTGGGATGAGATGGAGGAATGGATGTGGAAGGATGAGATGGTGGAGGCATAGCTTGAGCATGTTGAACTGGTGGAGCAGTGAAGATGTCATTTTCTATGAAAGTACTCCATGATATGTTCAACTGATCAAGGTGATGGATGACTATGATCTTGATGAGGGAGTGGTGAAAAATACGTTTCATCTGGTGGTCATAATCTCTCTTTTGAACAAGGTAAGACATTTTTTCAATGCCCCTGAAGATAAAATAAGGTATGTTGAGCATTTTTACCCTTGTGAAGTGCATTAATAACTAGGCATGATAGGTGTAGAGTCTAGAGAACATTCTTTCACAATTAAAGTACTTCATGATGATTTTCATCATGGGGTAATACCTATCCAGGAGGTAAGAGAAAGGAAAGACCCTTCATTTTTGTACCTTGGCTTAATGTAGGGCTCATAGTAATGATCCTCCAAATATTTTTGTTTGTACCATTTTTCACCAGCATTCAAAATTCCAGTGGCAGCTACTATCATGGTTGTGGATACCATGAATGTGACACCAGCAAGGGTTACTTAGTTTCCATGAAGATTAGAAATGAACAGCCTAGTCAAAACAGGGTGATATTGGACCCTTTGTATTTTTCATAGTAGTCAAAGCATCCTACATGCTTGAAACATGTCACAGTCATGGGAGAGGCCATGAGATCTTTGGTGTTTGGAGGTTCAATTCCAAGGATCCTCCCTCCTTTGTGTCACCTCCTCTCTTCCCTTTATTCTTCCTCACTTAATCTTTTGAAACATTGTCCTTTCACTTGACTCTTTCTTTTTGAAAAAGTTATCATTTTATGTGCTTTGAGAACTCTAGGATTTGATTTCTTGGTGCTTTGGCATGCTTGGAACACTGCGTTAGCAGCTTGGGAACTTTTTATTTATTACATATAAATGACATAAAATTACAAAATGAAAATTAAAAATTACATCTTTTTGGAATAAGAATTACAATTCAGGATGAAAATCAAAACTTTGAAATGATAATTACATCTTTTTGTCACTCTTTCACTTGTTGACCTTATGCAATGGAATGGATTTTTTTTTGAGACCTTAGAAACCCTAATGGACCTAATGGGACCTTTAAAAACCCTAAAATACCTAATGAGACCTTGAAGGACTGAATTATCAAGATGGCATGTTGACTTCATGATTGATACAAATGGTATAATAAAATTGACTTTATGGATTATGTATAGTCAGCAAGGTATGAAAGTATGTCAGCAAGTAACCAAATTTTGAGGAAGAGTGATTTTTTTGGACTAGGACTACCATCAATGACTAATATGTTGCATGACCTAATGGAATGATAAAAAATTTCTGATTGGGACTCCTAAAATGATATGAAAAGAGGATTTTTTATCACTGATGGTAGGATGCAAATACTTACACTAACAGAGTGGATACTGACAGTCATTTGGAACCAAGATTCTATGGATTCCATATACTCTTGGTCACTTGATTCATGATTAACATTCAGTGCATCGTGAAAATCCTCCACATTTCTTTGTTTATCCTCTAAACTGCAGTTTGGATCAGATAGATGTTCTGCTTCTGATGGCTTCTCCTCATCATGCATGATCCACAACTTCTCGGTCTCCTTAGGAATATCTTCTGAATCTGCATGAGTATTCTCTTCTAGAGGAATAGACCTTTCCCTGATTGATGCCAAAATATGATCTTTTTGTGAAGTACAGACCCCATATTCTGCTAGGATTTGAAATAAATCTTGGAATAACATCACACTTCCTGACATTTTCTTGCTAGCTAGAAAATATTGTTAGCACCAAACTTGAAATCTTCGTTTATGGGCAACCAAAATTTGGAGTGACCCCAAGAAAAATCAGATGTGTGGCTCTTCATTCACGTCTTACCATCATCTCCGCCCTCTAGTTTCCCTGCGAAGGTAAAAGTGAAAAATCAATCAACTTCAATTGCAGTAAAGAAAGAAATCCACACTTTGAAGAAAAGAAAATATCACTTTGCAGTAAAGAATATCACACTTTTTACTAAATAAATTCACACTTTGCAGTAACAAAAATCACTCATTTGCAGTAAAGAAAACCCGGTGTGTGAGATTTCTGGAAATACCATCCAGTATGTTTCAGCAAGCCTCCCCAGCAATGGCCTTATCACAAGGCCTTATCCTACAACTCCTCCCCAGAAATGGCCCCTTGGGAGGTATAAATGCTAGATTTACACCCACATTTAAATTTTCAATCTGGGGTCATTAGACTTAGAGACGTAGGACAATATATGCCAAAATATGGCCTCAAGTACTTGTAAAATAAAAACCATAGAACTAATTCAAAAAGGAAATCATGCAGGAAAAGAAATAAGACATTTCAAGGTAAACACACTACAAATTATGAAAGAAATAAAGAATGTAGAACTTCTTAAAGGAATATAGTTAAACTACAAATATGAAAAGCGTGAAACAAATTCAATTCCAACTATCATAAATTATGTACTTAAAATGCTTCTTCCAGATGGTGCAAGTATAGTTGCTGGAAAGAAGTCATAATGGAAATGTTCAATTCAGGCTTTTAAATAAAATTACTTGTTATGAACTTATATTAATTTACTTATACAGGTCTTGGTATTAAGCTTATGCTAATTTTGTTTCCAAGATCAATTTCATACAACGATTTAAATTATTTATAAGTGCCAAACAATATGACATTAAATGAAACCCTCGTTGATTTTATATCATTATTACTCCCATTTAAAATCCCTGCAACTTTAATATATATTTTGTTAGAAAATATCATGAACATGGAAAGAGTGAAATTAAGGTAGAGAAGCACTTGCTAATTGGTACACTACTTAATTGTTGGAACATAAATAAATTCTAGATTAACACCGGCATAAAGTTTATCTAGCCTATTCAAGCATAAAGGAAATTTGTGAAATGGAATTGCAGTGTTCAAATAATTTTAAATTCGTTGATTGCAGTGTTCAAATAATTTTAAATTTGTTGTTGGACAATTCATGAAATCTTCTTTTTAAATTAAAACAACGAACATGTAAAATCCTAGAATTAAGACTACTTATAAATGACCAAAAAATATTGAGTTACTTTCATATTCTATTATAAATGCCTTCACAATAAAAAAAATATATTCATTGAATGCAGCAAATGATAACGATGAGAAACAAAAACAAAATAAATGTTTGCTAACTAATTGCATTCAGAAATAAATTCTAAAGTATCGGCATCAGTGAATTCATAAACCAAACCTGCATAACCAAATAGAAAAAATATTGCAGAAAATGTAAATCACACTCACACACGATGTGGTAATGAAATGCAGTAAAAGAAATGAATAAATTCTAAGCAATCTAAGCAACAAGCTGACCGATGGGTCCAATAATCCAGCTCAATCTTCCTTAAGATAAACTACATTAACACATCATCTTATAAATTCGAAGCAACCTAGAAATGCAAATTGAATGTGAATTTAATCAAATTACATAAAAAATCATTCAAATCAAAGTACACAGCATCATTGTTACAATTTGGCTCCAGTCCATAATTGGGCGTTCTACTTCAATCCTAGCCTACTTCTACTTCTTCGATCCATCCTATCGTTATCCCTATGCTCTTGTCTCACAGGTGGAATCGAATTATTCTACCTTTCTACTGCTCTAGGCAGTGCTTTCTTCTACCACACTACTCCCCCTATGAGTGCGCATCTTCTCCATTATATAGCAGCAACACTGCTTTTAATTAAATGGGTCGATTGTTACATAGGATATAAACTTGGATAAAATCAATTAAAATCAAAAAATAAGATTAACTTCCAATTCAAGCCTGGTACAATCTTAGCTTTTGGAGGTAATTTGACCTTCGTATTGCTGGTGGATGCAATGCATAGTTATTTGAGGCATCACACAGCTGTGTTGAGGCCTCAGAATTATGCTGCCAAAACATGGGGGAAAGCCACCTGGTCCAGACCTTAAAGCAACTCCTTTTCCATTTGGAGTAGTGGCTCCAACTAGGGATAATGCGACCAATTTCCCAATAAGGATGACTTTGAGGGTGTGTTTTGATTATACAACATGCAAATGGAGAATGATTTTAATCTATCATATGCATCTATCTAAACTATTTATTCTACTATATACCCAAGGTGTTTCTTCCTTTATGCAATCTAAAGAGATATCCTTCAACTATTAGTAATATAGATCATTTAACACTTGAAAGAGATGAAAATTGTGTAAGATGATTCTTCTAACAAAATAGTTTGACTAGAATAATTGTGAAAAATATATCACATTCATATGTGTGATTATATATTCAATAAGAAATCACGGACAAATATTAGAACAGAAGTGCATGTAACATTCATCTATAATAACGTTTCAAATATATAATGCAATAAAAAGATGATTTTCAATCTTAAAGTAAGACTTAATACAAATGAATAGAAGTACCATAAGTACGAAGTTCTACTCATTTAAACTGACAGTAATTGATCTTCTCCTCTTCACTTTCAAAAAATATAAAGAGTACAGTAGTGCAAAATCAGTCAAACAGCTTTAATTCTCAAAAGATAACAGATGTGTTCCATTAATTCATCAAAGCATTCACAAACTTATAATAGTGCATTATTTGTAAATGTTTTTGAAAAATTTCTGGACCCTTCTCTAAATGTTTGAGAGGGGTTTAAATACTAAACTAACTATGTTCTAAAATAGATTATTACAAAAATATAGATGTGTTTTCAAACAACCATCCTCGTAAGACTAACTTAAACTACAATATAGGAAAATAAAGTAACAATATGATTTATGAATTCCACCCATTCTTTTGGATTTGGTCACGAAGTTGACAAATATCTATCATAGGCTTGAGCTGAGCTCATTGCGAAATCCTCAATCTGACCTGTCCCTTAAATACTATGTTTGAGAGTACTGGTTACAATCTTCTGGTTGAATCTGTTAAAGACTGCAGGATCCGGTATTGATGATAAGGTTTGATTAGAAAATTCCAATAATTTTCTTGATCAAACTTATTTACCTTTTTAATTAATTCATCCTGTGTTTTTGCCTTTTGCTTCCACTATGTTTCTAGTTGTTTGACTTTTGAGAACACTTCAGACATGTACTATTTGATAAGATATGCTCTCACCAGTTGTTCACATATAGATTCAGTCTTTTGATAATCTTGATGTTTTTGATGTTGCTTTCTCTGTCTGCTTTATTTGTGCTTCCCAATCTTTGAATAAGATCTCCTTACGAAACTTATCTACCTGGGGTAGATGAGTTTCCTTTCCTGAGTCTAATGCTTGCCATTGAATGTGTTCGTTGATTTTCTTCTCAATATTCTCACATTCAAGTTTCTGGATAGCTACTTGTTGGATCAGTATTTTATTTGAGTCACAATAAGAGTCAATAATAGAAGCTTGTTGGAAAAATACTTCTTGTTGTTGCTTTAACTTAGAATTTATATCCAATGCTTCTTATATGAATTGCTCTAATTGTGGTTGGATTTGTAACCTGGTAATTGATGCTTACAGTTGTGCTTGTTTCTCAATGATTTCTGCTTGATGTTGTAAATTAAGTTTTTTAAAATCCTTTTGAAATTGGGTCATCTCTGATTTCATTTGCTCACTGGAGTTATATTTTTCTTCATCTAATAGTCTCTCTATTTCGTATTATGTCTTCCTTTTTCTTCAGCAACATTTTAAATTAAGTAGATTTATTAATAGTGGTAGTAACATATACCCCTACATACTGTGATAATTTAGTTAAATTTTTCATAGGATTAGCTAAGGGATCCTTCCAAAAAATTTCAACAGGTTCATTTGTGAGATCTGAGACTGTCTCATCAATTCTTCTCCTTTTATTTCTCTTGACTACATCCTTATGATTAGGACTGTAGACGATGCCCAGTAAAGGAATTTCCTCAATTTGTAAAACTATTTGTTCTATAGGTTACGCTGGAATGATCTCTCGATCATGAGTTTCTGGAACTTGTTGTAGTGGATTAACAATTTCCACTATCTTATGGGAATGTTCAGGTGTTTGAAAACTAGTTACTTGATCAGCATTGGGATTGGCTTTAGGAGTTTTATTGCTTCACAAAAATAATCCCATTCACTACTCAAATTCTTATTTGGGACTTTTCTAACTAATCAAGTATATCATGATTGTGCTGAACTTCTTGAGAATTCGATTCTATTCCATTACTTTCTCTTTTCTCCTGCATCTCTATATCTTCGATTACCTGATCAATTATTTTTTCTGGGCTATCCTTTCTGGATTCAGATTCATTTTCACAATGATTTGAATTGTGAGATTGATGCTCTGATTGACCCGACTCATCCACGGACATGTATTTTGCTTCATTATCCAAGATAATACTTGGAGTAGGTCTATTGACATCTTCAATAGTTAACAAGTTGAGAGGAACTCTCTCCAGTCTCTTATTTCTATATATTTGGAAGTCTTCGAAATCATCTTGGCTAAGTTGACTGGCTGCAAACTTAATTATATCTAAAAACTTTTCCATGCCTTGAAAGAGATCATCAAATTCGTCTATTTATTTTAGAAAAGGCTTCATTTTGAGCTTAGTGGTGTAATTTTTAATTACATCATTTTGAACATACAACCTCTTTGGCATTACTTCCAAATTCAATAGATTAATATTTGAAACTTCTTTGTAAGCATGGCCAATATCAAAAAGTGCAAATGTACCACACTGTAAAGGAAAATTAGGCCAAACGACCTTCTTAGCATCTTTCAGTTGTTTAGTAATATCATTAACAAGCTAGTAGGCTATTTCTCTTTCAAGTAACTTATCAGGAACATAATATGGTAGAACGTGAGGAGAAGCATAACTCCCAATTACTCTGACATATGTAAAATTCTCCTCTGCAAATTATCTAGCAACAGAAATAATATATGTACTATCTTCTTTGGAAACCCTAGGGGTTTTCTCATTGAATATCATTTGGTGCATAGGCAACATTACTTCATGACAAATTTTATAAAAATGAAGATGTAAGTCTGAATTGATCCGGATCTTGGGGGGAGGCCCCAAAGATCTAAAAAATTGAAATGGATCTGACAAGATCTGCAAAATTAGAATGCCAGAAAAAAAAGAGAACACAAAGAAAATAAAACCACAAATAAACTTGTTTTATTAAAACAGAAAATAACTGTAGAAGCTACATTGTGGTGGACAAATTTGTCCTTTTACAAATTGAGGCTTGTTATTTATAGCCTTTTTTAAAATTACAATACCATGTGCAGATACCATAGGTGGATACCATGGGTCATTACCATGGGTAGATACCACTTACAATACCATGGGTCAATACCATAGGTAGATACCACTTACAATACCATGGGTAAATTCCTTGTGTGGATGAATACCATGTGTTGATACATACCATGGGTAGATGAATATCATGGACAGATGTCACTTACAATACCATGGGCAAATAAATACAATGGGTGGATGAATACCATCGGTCAATTACATTTACAATACCATGGGTAAATTCCATGGGTGGATGGATAACATGGGTAGATGAATACCATGGGTGGATGCTATTTTCCATTTGGATCGTTCCTCCCTCATTAAGAAGCAATGGTCCCCATTACGTGAAGTTCCCTCCTGAGAAACCTTTGTTGAATATGAAGAGCCACTAAAGAGAATGGTTTTGTTTAGTTAACCCATAACTGTGATGAATGAAGATCCGAGGATAGAGATACACTGTAATGCTTGTGACCAACTGTGATATTGACAGTGTGTGGCCTAACAAATGGACTTCGATAAAGTGTGGGTTTGTGGATGAACCAAAACCATGAAAAACGAATATCCAAGGATAGATATACCCTGTAATGCTTGTGACCAACTGTGTTACTAATAGTGTGCGGCCTAGCAAATGGACTTCGATGAGAAGGATTTTGTGCGGTTGACCCATAACCGTGATGTTGATTGCTGATGAAGTATCAGGTGCCTACATAGCTTGGGGTGGGAGGGCACATCTCCAAATAGCCCAAGTCAAATGCTGATATGCTGAAACTGATGAATGTAAAGCAAGTGCCTACTAAAGCGGGGTGGGAGGGCACATCTCCAAAGGGAACCCGCTCCGAATGCTGCTCCAGACTTAAAATGAGCATAACTTGATCAATATAACTCGGAATATTTATTATAACCTTTTTTTGGAAATGGAATGATCATTCTTCATATTCCCATCTATTTTAAATCACTATCTGGAGACTCTAGACTCTCAGATTCACACAGAAACTGTCCCATCGTGACAAAATTTCTGAAAAAATAGCTGATTTTAAATCAGCAATAACTCCCTCATCCAGACTCCGATTTGACTGATTTTTTTTTTTGAAATCGGGTGATTTTTCAAGGAGAGCTCATATCTGTAACCATTTATCTGAAATTTCACATTGAAAACTGTGAAAAAATACAGGATATCCGTCGTCCACGAATTGTCATTAGAACATTTTCTGCAACATTGTTGACTTAGAATCAATGATATCTCCCTCATCCAAACTTCAATTCGGTCGATTAGTTTTTTGAATTTGGGTGTTTTTTTGCAAGGAATCCAGATCTGGTCTTTGATTTTGTAAAATTTTCACCTAAATTTTCAGATCTGATCTTCAAACTCGCCGCCCAGGAAATTCATGGAGTTTGCTGAAGATTGCTGCAAAAAATTGAAACTGAAATATGCTTGAAACCCTCATTCCCATGGATTCGTAACCTGAATCTGGAGGCCCCCAAGATCTAAAAAAATTGAAATGGATTTGACAAGATCTGCAAAATTAGAATGCCAGAAGGAAAAAAAAAAAAAAGGAAAGAGAGAACACAAAGCAAATAAAACCACAAAGAAACTTGTTTTATTAAAACAGAGAATAACTGTAGAAGCTACATTGTGGTGGACAAATATGTCCTTTTACCAACTAAGGCTTGTTATTTATAGCATTTTTTGAGTTACAATACGATGTGTAGATACCATAGGTGGATACCATGGGTCATTACCATTGGTAGATACCACTTACAATACCATGGGTCAATACCACAGGTAGATACCACTTACAATACCATGGGTAAATTCCTTGTGTGGATGAAAACTATGTGTCACTTACAATACCATGGGCGAATAATTACAATGGGTGGATGAATACCATGGATCAATGACATTTACAATACCATGGGTAAATTCCATGGGTGGATGGATAACATGGGTAGATGAATACCATGGGTGGATGCCATTTTCCATTCGGATCATGAATCCCAAAGGGCTCTATGTTAAATGTGGATTGGGGTAGGGTCTTTGTGGTAGGAAAACTAGAAGAAAGTCAAATTTCATCCAAGACATAGGCACTCATATAAAAGGGAGGTATTTCTCTAGATGAAACACTCATTTTATTCCTATATTCTATTATGTGTTTGGCTAAATTGTCAGATGGGATATTTCCCAAATCAGAATTAATGAATTGACGATTGCGTCAATCAATGGGACCCAATCTACTGAAAACCTAGTGGTATCATCTTTTTAAAACAATCTACACAACATACCAGCAACATAGAAATAAGGGGAAGGAATTTGGGCAATTGCGTACGTACCGAGTTTATCATGCTTTAGCTTTCCCTAGTCTTCCTTCCATTCTTTTATGACTTTCATGAGGTCTTGATGCTCTGCTCTAAAGCTTTGTAGAAAATATTTTTCATATTTCTTCTGGGGGGAGGGTAGGTGGTACATTTCTTGTAAATATTCTGCCCTGAATGACCCTATATTTTCTCCCCTCGAATATTTGAATGTTCTTTCTATGTGTAAGTGGTCAATTAGCCACTTAACCATGTCTATGTGAGGCATAATTTTTGGCCTTGTGGCTACCTTGTGGACGAATGAACATGCAACATTGAAGTAAGTTGCGTCTGAAGTAACTCTCATGTCTGTTGTAGTGACTTTGGTTATTACCCTTAGATTTCCATCTTTGAAAATATTATACATTGCCTCCCATGATGAACTGTCACAATCCTTGTTGCAAGTGGTGCCTGAAAATAGGGGAGACATGTTTGAGTCTTTAGTAGACAGTGTTTGAGCAATCTCTTTTCCTTTCTTATTAATTTCAATATTCCTCACTCTGTTAAATGATTTCCTGATTTCAAGTATACAGAGAAAAATTAAAATTATAGAGAATAGAGAGAGAAATTTGACGTTTAAATCAAACATGCACAAATAGATATGAATCTATTAAATATGATATTAATCATCAATAATCATTTCAAAATCAAATCTCTTACACCTTCACACGAAATAGCTATCAATCAACTTCAGACGTTAGATCTTGAATTTCGGTTTGATACGACATAAGTCATTTTGCATGCTTGAGTAATTAAATGCCATTAGTTCACATATCGCAACTTATAACTTTTATCGTTTATGATGTTTACCCATAAATTCTCTGAAATGCGATCTGCGCAAATCTCACATCGCAATTCTTATGCAGTAAACGAATTTTATTTTGGTTAAGTTGTGTGAAATGTGAATTGCGCATTCAAGAAGTCAAGCAGCCGTGCTTTATGGGACTTTAGAGCTTTATATTTATTGCTTTGTTGGCTCGTCGAGTTCGCGTAATTTCAACTTATACCGAATTTCTATATAAGTTGATCATTTAAATGAGGTGCGATGTGATAAAAAAAATATAACAATGATTGAAGCGTTTGCAAATTTTTATTATAACTTCAGAAAAGGCTTAGCGCATTTCACAACCCGTGTGACTTAGTGTATTTCAAGTCTTTTGGGTTGTAAGTTATGCGGTTTGCGATGCGTTAAAGCGGAAAAGTACAAAGAAAAATGTATTTCCTAAGTTTTTCTTTTTAAACCTAAAAATAAATGAAAATGAATTTCCTAATTATTTCTAAAGGGTCACCATTTATTAAAATAAATGGGGGGTGTTGTATAGCACAACAATTGGCGATTCACTTGGGAGAACCAGCTATCTCTGACTAACTTTTTGAAATTTCTAAAACTTTTTTGAAATAAAAATAGTTGCAGGAATGAACTTCAAACAAATAATATCTTACTAAGTAATTAAATCTCTCTTGATTATAATTCATAAGAATCCCTCTTTTAAATATTTAAGTATGAAAATCTATATCAGTATTTACTCTATTAAAAAAGATAAAGTAGGTGGCTCTCATAGATCAGCTTTATAAACATTTACTCTTTTATCACAGGTAGAGCCTCTATTCCAATAAGCAATTTCAGCTTTTGGCAGGGTTACCTTTTACCCATCAATGATTCATTGTCTGGTCCAGTGTTTCTTACAATTTCCAAAAATAAATTCTAACCTTTTTGAAACTTTATTTTTGTATCATATTTTTATTTACTTAAAATCCATTGTCCTGGCTTGGTAACCAAATGATGACAATGCCATTCACTAGTTGTAATTAAACTAATCAAGCTGGCTCTTGATGAGACCCCCTAACTTCTTGATATAATTTCAAGTCATTACCCTTTTTTGGCAGGCATTATTGGTAATGTCATATCAACTATTTCCCTATGAAAATGGTAAACGAGCTCGTGATGAGACTTATTATCTTTTAAGTTTTTTTCTGGTATAATATTTTTTAAATTTCTTTCAAAAATAAATAATTTTTCCCAGATGGGGTGAATCATTGGTCCTTTTGAGGATTCTGGATGATAATGTTGAGTTTTAGATTGATTTTCTTTAAAAGAGTCTTTACTATGCTAAAGATTCTTTTCTTGACTGATGATAGAATAATCATGCTATATAAGGATGAGAGTTCATCAGAGAATAAATAACTTCATTGAAATTGTATCTTTCAGTATAAAAAAAAAAAAAAAAAAATTCTTTCAAACCTTTCGATTGTTTCCTTCACACATATTATTTATTTAAGCGATATATCAAAAAGGATCATCTGAGATTTTATTTTGAAAAGCCAAAAATTTATACTAAGCAAATTTTATTTTTCTAAGGAAAATAAAAAGACACTAGTATACATGGAATAGAAGGGGTTACCTCCTCTGAAAAGTATTTTTTCAAAATTTGCCCATTAACAATAAAAGAATCCTTTTTTCCTGATAGATCTTGAAATAAGAATGTCGATGGGCCTATTTCTTCAATTATTTGAAACAGACCTAGCCAGAGTTTTTGAAACTTCATGTGGTTACCTTTTTCCTCATGCGCTTAGTCCCATTTCAATACCAGATCACTAATTTGAAATTTTTTTGGAGTAACAGAAGTTGAATCAAATGAGGCTTTTATTATTTGTTGATGATGTGCATGAGTATGTTTATAATTTTCTCTTTCTTATTCTAACTTAAGAATTTAACATTGTCTAAGTTGTAAAGAAGAATGAGGAGATTCATCAATAAATTGTAGTAAGGAAAGGGAGGGAATAAATACATTGGTAGGAAGTATAGCTTCTTTTCCATACGCAAGATTGAATGGAGAAGTGCCAATAGAAGCTTTTTGAGTTATTCAATCTGCTCAAAGAGCAAAAGCTCAATGATTTGTGCCAATTTCGTTGGTTTTGATCAACATTTCTTTTGATTATTCTAATCAAGTTCTTGTTTGTAGACTCTGCTAAACCATTTCCTTGATGGTAATAATTTACAGAATACTTAAGTTTAAAACGTATTTTAATTTCAAATTCCATCATAGTTGTTCCAGATAAGTAAGATATGTTATCAAACATTAAAATAGTAGGTAAGCCAAACTTAGTTATGATATATTGGTCGATGAAATCAATGATATTCTCAAATTTGGCTACCTTCAATGGAATTTCTTCCACCCATTCAGTAATGTAATATGTAGCTATGAGAATATATCTATGATGTTTGGAAGAATTAAGAAAAATCTCACCAATTATATCTAATCCCCATTGTTCAAATTGTTGTTCGATATTGATTGGTTGTAATGGGAAGGCTGACTTCCTTTGTCTTCCAGATGAACTTTGACACACTTTGCATTTTCTTGCATATTCATGAGCATCCTTGAAAAGTGTAGGCCAATAGTAACTTGCATCTAGGATTTTATGTGATGTTGTATTTCCTCCAAAAATTCCTCCAGCTGGTCCATCATGGAGTTCCTGCAAGATTTTCTCTGCTTCAGATTTTTCTAAGCATCTTAGTAGTACATAATCAAAATTTCTTCTAAACAATACATCATTGATTAATTCATATTGCTTGGCCTTTAATCTCAAAGCTCATTTTGTTTTGTAACTAAGTTGATTCGGAGCATGTCCATTCTTCAAATAGAATATAATATCAGCGTATTGAGATTGTGGATCGTTGAGACTTACCTCTAATATTTGTGCATTGTTACCTAAATCTTATTCTGATGATAGATGGGATGCTCCTATAAGCATTCTGCAAAAACCTTAACCTCTAAAAATTTTAGAGGGTCTAATTTCTACATCATATTCTTGTAAAGCGGTAACTCAGTTAGCCCTTTTCTCTCCTAATTCTCTTTACATTTATAGTTGTCTCACTGCAGAGAATGGAACTATGATTTTGGTGTGAGGTTTTAGGAGAAAAGGCCTAAAATGCTTTATAGCCTTAAAGATATAAAATGCTTGCTTTTCGATAGATGAATAGTTTAGTTCTACATCTTGCAAATTGGAACTGAAACATGATATTGGTGCTTCAATTTGTTGGTCATTAAGCTGTGTTAAAACAACAATGTATGATGTATCTGATGAAAAAGTGTATAAAGTAAAAAGGATTAAGAAAATTGGGGGTAGTCGAGAATGGAGCATTGATAATTGATTGTTTAATCAAATCAAATGCTTCTCTTTCATTATGTCCCCATTTAAAGACTGAATTTTTATTAATCATGTTCTGTAATGGTAAAACTGTTTGTGAAAAGTCAGAGACAAACCTTTAAAAAAAAAAAAATTGACCAAGAAACGACTGCATAGCTTTTTTGTTATGAGGGAAACGAATTCTTTTAATCTCTTCAATTCTTTCATGATCAATATAGATACCTCTTTTTGACACAATGAATCCTAAAAAATTTCCTTCATCTAATGCAAAAAATGATTTCTTTGGATTCAGTGAGATGCCACACCTTTTACATCGCTCAAAGACTTGCTTCAGGTCATTCACAAGATTGGTTACTTGATTAGAAAATACCAGAATGTCATCTAAATAAATAACCACTGATTTATTTATGAGCCCTCTAAAAGCTCTGTCCATAGCTCTCTGAAAAGTTGCACCTGCATTAATTAATCCAAATGGCATCTTTTGATAGGCGTAAGTTCTCCACTTAGTCCTAAATGTATTATTTAATCTATCATCTGGATGTACGAGAATTTAGTTATATCTCGAGAATCCATCCAGAAATGACATAAGTTCAGAACCAACTACTGTCTTCAGTACTTGTTCCATGGTTGGTAATGGAAAGTTGTCCTTCTGACAAGCTTTTTTTAAATTCCTGAAATCAATGCAAATTCTAATATCACCATTATTCTTCCTGACAGGTACCAAATTTGATACCCATTTAGAATGCATGACTGGAAAGATGATTTTTTGTTTGAGGAGTTTCTTTAGTTCTGTTTTGATTTGATTTTCCAGTTTTGGATGAATCTTCCTTAATTTTTGTTGTATATGTTTTTCTTTTGAGATCATAGGAATTTTGTGTTGAATCATAGAAGTGTCATTGTTTTAAGATCAGTGTAATCCGAAGCAAAGACACTTTTTTACATTCTAAACAATCTGATAAATGATAATCTTTATTCGAAACATAGACCAAGACCTAGATTGACATTTTGAGGTTTTTCGTCAATTCCTAGATTTACTAACTCAAATATTAAGGTAACTCTTTTAAACCTATCTTTCAAATGATATAAGTCTTATCACTTGACAATAGACTTAGGAAGGGAATTTTCGTCTTATTCTTTCTTAATCTGAATGTCATGTTCATTTTCATCTAAAATTTGACTATCATAAGATCCTTCAGATGCTAAGAAATCTATGATATCTGAATCATTATTGAATACTCTCCAATTGGTAATATTGTCAAGAATAGATGGCCTAAAAATTAATTCAATAGAAAATCTATCGGGACTAATCTCTTGGGATGGAATTAACTTTGAAGCTACATTATCTAGTAGATCTGCACTAGCATTCTGCATTATAGGTAAAGAAGAAATTTTGAAGGCTAAGAAATGAATGGTTAATTATTGGACTAATGATTGATAATTATTTAAATGTCCATAATTACAGTGAATGGTATCTCTTACGTGTCTAACAATTATTTTTGAATCTCCTAGAACCTTCAGATATTTGATAATAAGATCAATGGCTTTGTACAAACCTTGGATTAATGCTTCATATTCAGCTATATTATTTGTACAATTAAATTCTAGTCTGCAGACTAACATGGTTTTTTCTCCTTCTAGGTTTTTTAAAATACAGCCTACACCTGCACCATCTTTAGATTTAGAACTGTCAAAATAAAGAGACCAAAATAAATTATTAACTATTGTTCTATCTGAAAAATTTATACATTTGGAACTATCTGGCTGGGGAAAATTCTCAATCTGAGAAACAACTATGTTATCAAAGAAAGGTGATGGTTGAGCATTAAAATTTCCCAAAAATGACTCTGATGAATAGTTTCCAATAATGTTGTTATTGAATGCTACTGGCTCATTTACTATTTCAAGATCGGTGACTGTATGCTTCATGAACTTTTCACGGTCTACCTGAATTTGATTTGGCTTTCCATTATATGGTAACCACATATGCAATTAGTCTATTGCAAAATACCCATGAAGTTTTTCATACCAATCTCGGCTTAAAACTAAACCGTAAAACTCAGGAATATCAGCCACCAGTATATTAATTATTTGAGTAACCTTGGGATTTCATGACAATTTGATGGAAAGAGAATTTATTTCTCCTACCACCTCTAATATGGTTCTATGACGTTGTACTATATGAACAGGGGAACTCTGAGGAGATATGTTCAAATTATCACAGACTGATTTTGGCATTATATTATAGGAAGCCCCTAAGTCTATTACACAGTTATGAACGTTTTTTGTTATATATATCATAGGTTAAGAGAAATGGAGGAGTATGAGATATGGATCGATCACCTGTCATAATCAAGTCTGTAGCATCTATTTTAGTTGAATGGGAAGGTGGCTTACCCATTTCATTAGAAACTTGTACTATTATTGTAGCAGGTAAGGTTGAAGCAGGAACCACATTTAAGTCTCTAAGTAAGATTTTCTGTTGTTGCTTTAATATAGTAAGCTTGTGAATTGAAATGTTGGCCCTGGTTTTCTTTATAACTTCAACTACATTATACTCAATGGTGTCTGAGACTACCATTGTCTTAGATGTAGGTGGAGTATCTGAAGTAACGGGACTTGTTTATGTAGCCTTTGAAGTAGAATTTTTTCTTACTGATTTATCCTTAGCAGGAGTTGAAATCTTTTGTTGTTGATTTGGTTTTGTTGCTTCAGTAGTCTTTTTGCTCTTTGTACTCACAGGTAAAGCTTCATGTTGTTATTCATTTGGTAGGATGAAATCCCACATTCCATTTAGTTCAACTTCTTCTTCTTTGTCATCTTATTCATCCTCTGTTTTCTCTTCCTCTGTATCTTGATCATTTTCAGCATTAGATATAATTTTTGGAGGTTGAGTATTAGAGGATTGGCCTTTCTTAAAGTTCCTGAATGTATTTTTTGAGCTAGAATTTTCAGCGACTTGTTTCTTGATATCTGCCATCTCGTTTTTCATAGTCTTCAAAACTTTTCAAAGACCTTCCACATAAAAAGGGTATTTTGGCAACTTCTTTTTAGAATAATATTTGAAAGATACCTTCTTTGATTTTCAATCTTCTTGAGAATTCTTTTTTTCAAGAGTAGTTATGCATTTCTCTATAGATAGATATTCTTTCATGTTTTCTACAAGTGTTGGCAGTTTTTCTCTATCAACAAAAATAGCTATATTAGATGGAAGAGATGAAATATACCACTCAATTTGAACTTCTGCACCAGGAACTGTTGTAGCAGGAATTTTATTGAGTAATTTATTAAATCTTGAATTGAAATCTTTTATCTTCTCACCTGATTTAGCTTTTAGATTTGACAAATCATTGATGTGCGTAGCAGTGGTCCTGTCATCCCCAAACTTAGCTAGAAATTGTTCTTCGAACATATTCCAGCTAGTTATAGGGCGGGCAGGCAGTGAAAAATACTAGGATCATGCGGATCCTATTAGAGTATACGGAAATAATCTTACAATGCAATCCTCTTAAAATACTCCATTTAGATTGACGCCTAACATAAAATTGTGAATGTGTTCTTCTATTGGAAGACCATCATCATGATTCAATTTAGGTAATCATATTTTAGGTGCTTTTGGTAGAGCATGAAGAGGAGCGGGCATATTTATAGCCCTTGGATTATTCCATGGATTTCCTGCCATTAGATTTTTAATAGGTTGGATGGGTGGAATTTGAGTTGAAGAAGAGGCAGTTTGAGTGCTAGGACTAGTTGAAGGGATAGTAGTTTGGGTATTGGAACTAGTCAAAGTAACACTGATTATTGGAATGAAGGTTGTCGAAGTGAGCGGAGGTAATGAAGGTGAATGGGATAAAATATCGCTAGCGATTAACTCTGATTGAGTCCTCTTTAGTTTCTTTCGAGTACTATCGATGGGAAATTCAAAAGGAAGAATTATTTTCTTTTGACTTTCTGATCGGGTTAATATTCTTTGAGGTTGTAAAGAGGAAGAAATATTGATATTCGATATTTGAGAAGATTTAGGATTTTTAGCAGAAATGGATACCCTCTCTAATTTTTCTATCAAAGACTAAACTTCTGGGTAATATTGATGGGAAGCAAGAGATAGTATGAGTTGAGTATCACTAGGAGACTTAGGAGAAGGATGATCAACTTCAAATTTTAAAGATGAGGATCTAGATAATTTTCTCGAAGTTGATGGGGATCTCAAGGGAAAGAGACTCTTAGATTGACCTTTAGATTGCTAAGATCTTTTTTACATTCACAAGGCCCTCCTTCTAGCACCAAAATGTTAGGGCCTTGGACTTCCGCTACCAAAACATGGGAGAAAACCACTCGGTCCAGACCTTAAAGTAGCTCCTTTTCCGTTTGGTGTAGTGGCTCCAACAGGGGATAATGGGAGAAATTTCCCAATAAGGATGATTTTGAGGGCGTGTTTTGATTATACAACATGCAAATGGAGAATGATTTTAATCTATCATATACATCTATATAAACTGTTTATTCTACTATATACCCGGGGTGTTTCTTCCTTTATACGATTTAAAGAGATATCCTTCAACTATTAGTAATATAGATCATTTAACACTTGAAAGAGATGAAAATTATGTAAAATGATTCTTCTAACAAAATAGTCTAACTAGAATAATTGTGAAAAATATATTTCATTCATATGTGTGATTATATATTCAATAATAAATCATAAACAAATATCAGAACAGAAGTGCATGTAACATTCATCTATAATAACGTTTCAAATATATAATGCAATAAAAATATGACATTCAATCTATAAAGTAAGACTTAATACAAGTGACTAGAAGTACCATATGTATGAAGTTCTACTCGTGTAAACTGACAGTAATTGATCTTCTCCTCTTCACTTTCAAGCAATTTAAAGTGTACAGTAGTTCAACATCAGTTAAACAACTTTAATTGTCAAAAGATAACAGAAATGTTCCATTAATTCATCAAAGCATTCACAAAAATTACAATAGTGCATTATTTGCAAATGTTTTTGACAAATTTCTGGACCCTTCTCTAAATGCATGAGAGGGGTCTAAATACTAAACTAACTATGTTCTAAAATATATTATTACAAAAATATAGAGGAGGTTTCAAGAAACCATCCTTGTAAGACTAAATTAAACTACAATATAGGAAAATAAAGTAACAATATGATTTATGAATTTTGCCCTTTCTTTTGGATTTGGTCACGAAGTTGACAAATATCTAGCATAGTTTTAAGCTGATTTTGCTGCAAAATCCTCGATCTGACCTATCCCTTGAATACTGCATTTGAGAGTACTGGCTGTGATCTTTTGGTTGAATCTGTTAAAGACTGCAGGATCCAGTATTGATGATGAGGTTTGATCAGAAAATTCCAATGATTTTCTTGATCAAAATTATTTACCATTTTAATTATTTCATCCTGCTTTTCTACCTTTTTCTTCCACTATGCTTCTAGTTTTTTTTTACTTTTGATAACACTTCAGACGTGTACTCTTTGATAACTTCTTCTCTCACCAGTTGTTCACATACAGATTTAGTAATTTCTTTTGATAATCTTGATTTTTTCACTGCTGCTTTCTCTGCCTGCTTTATTTGTGCTCCCAATCTTTGAATAAGATCTCCTTATGGAACTTATCTACCTCGGGTAGATCAGTTTCATTTCCCGATTCTGATGCTTGTGATTGAATGTGTTCATTGATTTTATTCTTGAGATTCTCACATTCAAGTTTCTAGATAGCTACTTGCTAGATCAGTATTTTATTTGAGTCACAATAAGAGTCAATGATAGAAGCTTGTTGGCAAAATACTTCTTGTTGTTGCTTTAACTTAACATTTATATCCAATGCTTCTTTTATGAATTTCTCTAATTGTGGCTGGATTTGTAACCTGGTCATTTTTACTTCCAGTTGTGCTTGTTTCTCAGTGATTTCCTCTTGATGTTGTAAATTAAGCTTTTCAAAATCCTTTTGAAATTGGGCCATATTTGATTTCATTTTCTCACTAGAGTTATATTTTTCTTCATCTAACAGTCTCTCTAATTCTTGTATTATGTCTTCCTTTTGCTTCAGCAACATTTTAACCTCAGTAGCTTTGTCAACAGTGGCAGTAGCATATGCCCCTGCATACTGTGATAATTTAGTTAAATGTTCAGTAGGATCAGGTAAAGGATCCTTCCACAAAATGTCAACAGATTCATTTGTGAGATCTGAGACTGTCTCATCAATTCTTCTCCTTTTATTTCTCTTGACTACAGCCTTATGACTAGGACTGTAGAAGATTTCCAGTGAAGGAATTTCCTCAATTTGTAAAACTATTTGTTCTGTAGGGTAGGCCGGTATGATCTCTCGATCATGAGTTTCTGGAACTTTTTGTAGTGGATTAACAAGTTCCACTATCTTCTGAGAATGTTACTTGATCAACATTGGGATTGGCTTTAGGAATTTTTATTGCTTCAAAAAACTCATCCCATTCAGTACTCAAATTATTTGTTTGGGATTTTTCTAACTGATCAAGTGTATCATGATTGTGCTGAACTTCTTGAGAAGTCGATTATGTTCCATTACTTTCTGTTTTCTCCTGCATCTCTATCTCTTGGATTACCTGATCAATTATATTTTTTGGGTTATCCTTTCTGGATTTGGATTCATTTTCATAATGATCTGAATGGTGAGATTGATGCTTTGATTGACCCGACTCATCCTCGGACATGTATTTTGCTTCATTATCCAAGCTAATACTTGGAGTAGGTCTTTTGACATCTTCAATAGTTAACAAGTTGAGAGGAACTCTCTGCAGTATCTTATTTCTGTATATTTGGAAGGCTTCCAAATCATCTTGGATAAGTTGACTGGCTGCAAACTTGATTATAAACTTTTCCATGCCTTGAAAGAGATCATCAAATCCATCTATTTATTTTACAAAAGGCTTCATTTTGAGCTCAGTGGTGTAATTTTTAATTACATCATTTGGATCATACAGCCTCTTTCGCATTACTGCCAAATTCAATAGATTAATCTTTGAAACTTATTTGTAAGCATGGCCAATATCAAAAAGTGAAAAAGTATCGCACTGTAAAGGAAAATTAGGCCAAACGGCCTTCTTAGCATCTTTCAGTTGTTTAGTAGAACCATTAACAAGTTGGTAGGCTATCTCTCTTGCGAGAAACTCATCCGAAACATAATATGGTAGGACGTGGGAAGCATAACTCCCAAATACTCTAACATATGTAAAATTTTCCTCTACAAACCATCTAGCCACAGAAAGAATATATGTACTAGCTTCTTTGGAAACCCTAGGGGTTTTCTTATTGAATATCATCTGGTGCATAGGCAACATGACTTCATGACAAATTTTATAAAAATGAAGATGGAATTCTAAATCCCAAAGGGCTCTGTGGTAAATGTGGATTGGGGCAGGGTCTTGGGTAGTCCATTTCCATCCCATGGTAGGAAAACTAGAAGAAAATCAAATTGCATCCATGACATAGGCACTCATATAAAAGGGAGGTATTTATCTAGATGAAACACTCCTTTTATTCCTATATTCTATGATGTGTTTGGCTAAATGTTCAAATAGGATATGATCCAGGTGGATATCGGTGGCCACCCACCTATTCCATTTGGACCAGCACCATCAATTCTTGCAGCTTTTCATATTCAGCACAACTTACTATTTTTAGCAGGTTTTCGGGTCCTCCACTCTCGGAGCCGTTTTGGGGGCTTAGATCCGTTGGATATTGGTGGCCACCCACCTATTCCATTTGAACTTTAGCATTTTAATTCTTTTAATTTCAAGTTGCAACCAAAACTTCTTATTTTAGGTTTTGAGTCCTAAACTTAGAATTTGTGTTGAGGCCCGAAACCAAATTTGATCATCAAATTTGTCCCGAAAGTTGTATTCCTTGAATAGAGATTTCTAATGATGTATCATGTGCGTCAAATGGAGATAGTATGCCAAAGTTACGTCCCTGGGAAGTTGAAACACCAATTTACCCAAACGGGGCCCATAGTTTTGGCGCTTCATCTCCTAGGGTTAGGTTTTTGGGATGTTTAGGGTTCTCCATTGTTTCTAAATAATAAATAGGCCCTTGAGCCTCATTGTAACGCAGTTTAGAGGTCTGTAGCCACCACATCTCTTCTCAGAGATTCGCTACCAGCACCCTAGCCATTTTATTTCCATTATGTCTGTAAGCATATTTCTGTTATTTGATATTAATGAAATGACACATTATTTCCACTGCATCTCCATGCTTATTGTTATTTCTGTATTCTATTGCGTTCCTGCATAAATCCGGATCAGGATATTTTCCCAATTCAAAATTAAGGAATTGAAAATTGTGTCAATCAATGTGACCCAATCTACTGAAAACCTAGTGGTATCACGTTTTGAAAAAAATATACACAACATATTGGCAGCATAGAAATAAGGGGAAGGAATTTGGGAAATTGGGTACGTACCAAGTTTATCTTGCTTCAACTTTCCATGGTCTTCCTTCCATTATTTTATGACTTTCATGAGGTCTGGATGCTTTGCTCTAAAGCTTTACAGAAAATCTTTGTCATATTTCTGCTGAGGGAGGGTAGATGGTACATTGCTTGTAAATCTTCTGCCCTAAATGACCCTATATTTTCTCCCTTCGAATCCTTGAATGTTCTGTCTTCTATGTTTAAGTGGTCAATTACCCACTTAACCATGTATGTGTAAGGGAGAATTTTTGGCCTTGCGTCTACCTTGTGAACGAATGAATATGCAGCATTGAAGTTTGTCTTCAAAAATTTTATACATTGCCTCCCATGATGAACTACCACAATCCTTGTTGCAGGTTGTGTCTAAAAATATGGGAGACATGTTTGAGTTTTCATTAGACAGTGTTTGAGCAATCTCTTTGCCTTTCTTGTTCATTTCAATATTCCTCACTCCGTTAAATGATTTCTTGATTCCAAGTAAAGAGAGAAATATTAAAATTATAGAGAAAAGAGAGACAAATCTATCGTTTAAATCAAACATGCACAAATAGATATGAATCTATTAAATATGATATTAATCATCGATAATCATTTCAAAATCAAATATCTTACACCTTCGCACGAAATAGCCATCAATCAACTCAAGACGTTAGATCTCGGATGTCGGTTTGATACAACATAAGTCATTTTGCATGCTTGAGTAATTAAATTCCATTAGTTCGCATATCCCAACTTATAACTTTTATCGTTTATGATGTTTACCCGTAAATTCTGCGAAATGCGATCTACGCAAATCGCACATCGCAATTCTTATGCGGTAAATGAATTTGGTTTGTTTAAGTTGTTTGAAATGTGAATTACGCATTCAAGAAGTCAAGAGGCTGTGCTTTATGGGAATTTAGAGCTTTATATTTATTGCTTTGTTGGCTCATCAGGTCCGCGTAATTGCAACTTATACCGAATTGCTTTATAAGTTGATTGTTTAAATGAGGTGCGATGCGATAAACAAAATACAATGATGATTGAAGCGTTTGTAAGTTTTCAATATAACTTCAGAAAAGGCTTAGCGCATTTCGAATCCCGCGTGACTTAGTGGATTTCAAGTCTTTTCGGTTGTAATTTATGCAGTTTGCGATGCGCTAAAACTGAAAAGTACAAAGAAAAATTTATTTCCTAAGTTTTTTGTTTTAAAGCTAAAAATAAATGAAAATGAATTTCCTAATTATTTCTAAAGGGTCCCCATTTATTAAAATAAATAGGGGGTTTTGTATAGCACAATAAGCTGGCAAGTGAATGCAGGAACTACTTCATCATACTTCTTGCTACACAGGTGGTGATGTGAGTTTCATCGTTATCAAAGAGTTTAGCCAGGTCGAAATCTACAATCTCGGCACTGAATTATTTGTCAAGTAAAATGTTGTTAGCTCTGCACAATATGTTCCTCCGATTCTTCATACATATAAGCAAGGCAATTCCAACAATGATTTTCATTCCCGTTGGCCATATCATAGGGATGGTAACTTGCTTATCGGGAAGAGCTTGTTGAAGGCTATGACTCTCCTTCTGCGCCTCTCAGAAAGGCATTAAGCTTGGCTTATCCCCAACCGATGATGCCTGGTTTCAAACCATGCCTGCTATGGGTGCCACAACCGGTAACCGTGATCTACAGATATCTAGTTGAAGCTCTAGCAAGCATTTAAGCATTGGCTTCAGGATGGGGACAACCAGCGTTCAAGGTTCTAGCCCTTTATTTAATGTGGCGAGGGTGAAGCCATGAATTCTCCAAGGATTTGTTATTATACAGTAGTATGAGCGCTTGTAGCAAACAAAATCACTGAAACCATTGAGACCAATGTGCATCCTGAGCTCCAGAATTGATCTCATGTCTGTCCATAAGAATCGTACATTTCCACTACAATTGCTCTGTTGTAATCAAAGCTTGTTTAATTTCAATGAAGTGCACTTTAACATCCCCTTTCAAAGTAACACCATTAAGTGTGGCTTTCTTAAGCTCAATTTCAACACATATTTGTAAGCCTATTCGCAAATTAACGCCCAAGGCTTCTCACTATAATGGCTCATCGTTTCATTCTTGCACACAAGCTTCTCACATGCCTGTTAGTTGAAGCTCAATAAAAAATATGAAGTGCTCATATGATTTTGTCTCTGAGAGACCCAAAATTCAACAAAGCGTAATGAACAAGAGATTCATTCAAGGACTTTCCATTAGGATATATATTGACAAACATCAATATCTTTGAATCTCTTCACAAGCAATTTTGGAGAAGATATGTGAGTTTTGATTTTCTGTATGGTACCCTATTTTAAAATTGAAAAAATTACATCTCCAGACATGCCAACTCTTATTAATAAATTGAATTTATTTCAGGTGATCTCCAGTAGAGCCAATATGGAAAAAGACGTTCACTTCCAGCCAAATCAACCAGATGCAGATTCTTTTACCTTGATTTTCTTACTATCTAAGATAAAACCTTAATTCTTTGACCTGTGGAAAGAAAAAATGAAAAGGAACACCAATAACACAAGCCATCTCTACATATTTGTATATAAGCATCAGTTTATCCAAGAGTTGTTGTGGAAGATAAGCATCCTTCAGACAATATACAGTAATCCTTCTCATTGTCTCTGAAATAAATCGAATTGAACTCTGCCTTCAATCATTGCTTCCTTACTCTCTTGTGTAACATATTTTCTTGATGAGAAAGAGGTGCCCCTCACATGAACACAATTATTTCTAATACAGCCCAGGAAAGGGAACTTTGTTATTTTTAATGTCTCTACCCTCTATGAGATATGGCAAGTTAAACTTGCATATATTATAACCAATGATCAGATCGGGATCAACTTAGCGAATAAAATCATGGTGATGCATACATTGCTTGATTGCATCTAACATTACACACTGCCACCTGCCACCAAGAAGGCATTCATTAATGAAATTTACATAAAAATAATCTTCAAAATAATTAACAAAAATAATTTACAAATAAATAGTTATTGTCTCTAATGCCTCTAATTAACAATATAATAGGTTAATAATGATACAAACACCAAGTACAAGCATGTAATTATTTCATAAAAAATCTTAAAATTTTGGACAAAAAGGCACCTCAACACAAACGAATTCACTTTTCCCAAACAAATGCAACTTATTGAAAATTGAAAATACTTCTCTTTTCCCCTAAGATGCACGAAAATATTTTTTTTTCTTTTCACTTTGAAATGCAATCAAAAGAAAAACAAATGAACGAAATAAGAAATGCAAATCCTTTCAATTTTCTTTTAATTGGACAAAACAAAATTCTCTTTAAAAAATGCACGAATGAAATTATTTTCACTCTTTTTAAAACGATAAATATAAGGCTAAACCAAAACTAAAATGAAAATCACTTTAAATTTCTTTTGAATCTAGACAAAAGGCACATTCTTCTGGACTTATGAATCAAACAATTTGTGATCCTATGTTTGACACTAAACCACAGGTAGGATCAGAGATGCAGTGATGACCAGGGCCTATAACAAATCACTTAGAATCAAGTCAAGAAAAATGCGACAAAGGGGTTTTTGAAATGGTGAAAAATATCCCAATATTACAAACAAATCAAAGAGATGAAAAAACTCACTCAAAGAAAACAATTAATTCAAACACACAGCAAGGAGGTCAATGAGATCCTATAGACTTCCTTCAGGGGCTGGGACATACTGTAAAATCAAAGGGGAAACCATAAATTTTCCTAGGTCTAACATCAATGCTTCTGTCATAGGAAGAAGAGTGTTGAAAGGGAAATCAACACAGTTGGACTATATAGAAAATAAAGTGCATTGGTCGTTGAAAACAAGGAAAAATAAAAAAGAGTCTCACATAAACACTAGACCTGACACAATGAAGTCATTATCAATCCTTACACAAGCTAACAGAAGCCTAAGTAGTTTTAGATTTCAAAAATCGATGAAACTGATCCAATTTCAGTCCAAGGAAGGAAGACTAAGAGGCTAAGCTCCCAATAGAGTCACCAATTATGTTGTCAAGATCAATCCCCTCTGCGGAAAAAGGCAATCTCTCTAGCCCTAGAGTGGGTCTAGAAACACGATATTATTTCTAATGCAAAGCTCTCTTAACTAACATTTACAATGTGACAAGAAAATAGATAGAAGTACATTTTTCCCAATGCTACGCTTGAGTTTGTTGATGATGACCTTGATCCACGATCCTTTCAGGCCCGCTCCATACTACTAATGGCACGCGAATAACTATGGATGATCAAGAGGCAACAAAAAATGTAATACAATACATAATAACTGTAAACATTAGCTATATAGCAGATCAGAGAGTACTAAAATATTTGCATAAACATTTAGACAAATATAGAAAGCAAACATAAGTTACTATTATTGATAAGTATAAAAGGAGAGGTTACAAACCATGCCTTGATGTTGGAGGCCTCCTTTGGTGAAAATATGAGTCCTTCACCAAAGCTCAAAATCATTCCTTCTCTCAAACACTTAGGCCTTATCACAATGCTAGAATGCAAGAGAACGAGAGTTCAGACGAGTCTAACAATGACCAACCAAGCTCTAAAGTTGTGGGAATGAGGGATGTGAATTTATAGGAAGGGAGAAGAGGTTGGGAGCCCATGAAAGGAGGATGAAAACCCACTTTCCAATGGATGAACCCCCAAGGATGAGATCAAAGCTCTAAAATCAGAGAGCTCGACCTTATCACCATTATTTAACAACCAAATCGCCACACTTGAGCTTCTAGAGGCTGAAGCTTTTCCTCTGTTCGAGGAAACACATCCAGAAAGGGATCAATGCAATTTTCCAACAAAAAAATGGCGCTGACAGCGCTAAGCCAAAGCTGTGAAAAGGACATCATCATGGTCATGGCACCAAGAAAAGTGTTGACCCAGGAAACTAGGAATTTGACCAAGTTTCTTCAGTAATATTTGAAGGCAGTTTTCTTTGGATCTTCAGGGGATGTGTTAACATATTTCTTGATGGTGGAAACATTGCACAAGATCTACCACGGGGAATATCAGGATCAGGGACGGGAAAATGAGCACGGTGACAAATTATTGTGTAACAGTTTATAATATCAATAAGTTGGGTTTATTAATCATAAGGGTTGATATTCCAAGGGTGTAATATTATTCATAGGGTTTATAATATTAATACTTGGGTTTAATATAAATCCCTTGGGTTTGTAAGCATGGTTAACCATGGTAACCCATGTCTATTTTAGGGTTTATATACCTTGGGTTTATAATATTAATCCCTTAGATTTATGATACCTTGGCGTTTTAGAATTAATCCCTTGGGTTTATTAATCTAAGGATTCATATTATTAGGTTGTAATATTATTCATAAGGTTTATAATATTAATCCTACGGTTTAATAAAAATTCCTTAGGTTTATAATCATGGTTAACCATGGTCTAATGTCACATTGTTACAAATATTGTCTTAGTATGGAAATCAACCATAGTCAACCATGGTCGAATGCCACATTGTGACAAACATTGTCTCAATATGAAAATATACCATGGTAGACCATGATTATTTTAGGGTTTATAGCATATATCTTTAGGGTTTATATGCCTACGGTATAATATTGATCCTTTGGATTTAATATTATTCCTTTGGGTTTTTAGTATTAATCCCTTGGGTTTACTATTCCCTTGGGTTTATGATATCGATCTGTTGGGTTTATTAATCTAAGGGTTCATATTTTTAGAGTGTCATATTATTCATAGGTTTTAAGTAAATCCTTGGGTTTAATATAAAACCCTTGGGTTTAAAATCTAGGGTTTCATATTCCTTGTGTTTATAATATAAATCCATTTTGTTTATAATCATGATCAACCATGGTCCAACGTCACATTATGACAAATATTTTATCCATATGAAAATCAATTGTGGTCGAATGTTGCATTGTGACAAATATTGTCTCGATATAAAAAGAAATCATGCTAAACCATTGTCAACCATGGTCGAATGTCGCATTGTGACAAATATGGTCTCAATATGAAAATGAACCACAGTCAACCATGTTTATTTTAGGGTTTATAATATTTATATTTTGGTTTATTTACTTTGGTTTTATAATATTAATCCCTTGGGTTTATAATACCTTGGGGTTTTAGAATTAATCCCTTGGGTTTATAATATCAATTCATTGGATTGATTAATCTAGGGGTTCATATTCGTAGGGTATAATATTATTCATAAGGTTTATAATATTAATCCTAGGGTTTAATATAAATCGCTTGTCTTTATAATAATGGTAAACCATGGTCCGATGTCACAATGTGACAAATATTGTCTCAATATGAAAATCAACCATGGTCAATTGTGGTCAAACCATTGTCCAACGTCGCATTGTGACAAATATTGTATTAATATGAAAATAAATCATGGTAAACCATGTTTATTTTAGGGCTTATAGTATTTATCTTAAGGTTTATATATCTAGGGTTTATAATATTTATCGCTTGGGTTTAATATTATTCCCTTGGGTTTATATTCCCTGGGGATTTCAGTATTAATCCCTTGGGTTTATAATATCAATCCATGGGTTTATTAGACTAAGGGTTTATATTCCTAGGGTGTAATATAAGGGTTCATATTACTAGGGTTTATAATAATAATTCCTTGGGTTTATAATCTCAATCTGTAGGGTTTATTAATCTAAGGGTTCATATTCCTAGGGTATAATATTATTCATATTGTTTATAATATTAATCTTTGGGTTTGATATAAGTCCCTTAGGTTTATAAGCATGGTCAAACATGGTCCAACGTCACATTGTGAAAAATATTTTCTCAATATGAAAATAAAACATGATGCAACATCACATTGTGACAAAGATAGTTTTGATATGAAAATAAATCATGCTCGTCCATGGTCAAACATCATCCAATGGTGAATTGTGACAAATATTGTCTCAATATGAAAATGAATCATGGTAAACCATGTTTATTTTAGGGTTTATAATATTTATCTTAGGGTTTCTATATATTAGGTTTATAATATTAATAACTTGGGTTTATAATATCTTGGGATTTTAAAATTAATCCCTTGGGTTTATAATATCAATCCCTCGGGTTTATTAATATAAGGGTTCATATTCCTAGGGTATAATATTATTCATAAGGTTTATAATATTAATCCTAAGGTTTAACAAAAATCCCTTGGGTTTATAATCATGGTCAACCATGGTCTAATGTCACATTGTGGCAAATATTGTCTCAAAATGAAAATCAACCATGGTCAACCATGGTCTAACGTCGCATTCTAACAAATATTGTCTTAATATTAAAGTCTAACATGGTAAACCATGGTCAACCATGTTTATTTTAGGGTTTATAGTATTTATCTTAGGGTTTATATACCTAAGGTTTATAATATTAATCCCTTAGGTTTGATATTATTCCCTTGGGTTTTTAGTGTTAGTCCATTGGCTTTTTAGAATTAATCCATTGGGTTTATTAATCTAAGGGTTCATATTCCTAAAGTGTAATATTATTCATAGGGTTTATAATATAAATCCCTTGGTTTAATATAAAACCCTTGGGTTTAAAATCTAAGGGTTCATATTCCTTGTGTTTATAATCATGGTCAACCATGGTCCAATGACACATTGTGCCAAAGGTTTTCTCAATATGAAAATAAACCATGGTTGAATGTTGCATTGTGATAAAGATCATCTCAATATGAAAATCAATCATGCTCAACCATGGTAAACCATACCTGTTACCCAACACTTGTGGGTAATATGAATTGGATAATTTTTTTCTCCTAGATAGTCCTCAACCGACAGCCAACATCTCCTTGTAGCCACCAGATAGCTAAATGTGCCATTATCTATGCCATGTGATCTAGCCATGTGGTCCCTCGCCCATCTGTTATGATTGTATGCTTGAAGGTGGGCCTCCCAACCTCGAAGGTATGGTTTTTCATTGGTATAGTTGAGTAATTTTCCTTACTTATCATGGTCACTTTTGGAGATGGATTGGTTGGGGGGACTCGGAAGAAAGAGTGAGCTAGGTTTGTGCTCTTGTCTCCTCTACCCGATTTGGTGGTTAGCCTTGTATCCTAGTCCCGTGGGATCTCTTTTATTGACCATTAGCTTCAGGGTTGGCACTACATGGGAAATCAGGATTTTTGTTGTGTGGTCCAGCTTCCCGACACCATATACATCACTCCCTTCCTCTCATTTTAGCCTCGTTCGTCTCTTTTCTCATCTGGGTCCACATAGGGTTAGCCTCCCCCTCCCCTTTTCAACACCTTGGGTCAGGCCTGGAACGATGCCTTAGAGGTCGATGCAGCCAAAAAGAAAAGGAAAATCATAATTTGGCCACTCTCAATAGGAAATGTACGCCAAAATGCAAAATATGGTCGTGACATGCAAATTTAGCAAGTGAGAAAAAGCCAAACATGAGCTCTACCCCTTATCCATGGCCATCACCCTAGTTTCTAGGGCCCTAGATAAGCCCCCTCCACATCAAGGAACCCATGATAGTCCCAATCCCTGGTGGGAAAATAACTACACCACCTCAAAGGGGGTATATATTGTTATATCTTACTCTTCATGCTCTCATCCCCTTGAGCACCAAGCAATTATGAAGAAAAATCAATCAAAGGAAAAAGGCATATGAATAAGGGTGGAAAAAAAAGGCTGGGTTAACTCATGTACCACGGTTTTCCCCATCCTATGCTCATATACCTAAGTGTAGGCTTCCCTCATCATAGCTACCCTTGTACCAGTACATGTGGCCTGAAGCCCTCCCCTGATCCCCACTTCATTCCATCACTATATCACATGTCACCTACCCATTGACATATGTACCATGGATGTGTCACCCCCTTTAAAGGTTGAAACCACCTAATAGGGTCCTTGGTTAACCTCCTTATTGAGCTTGGAGACTCCTGTACATGCAAAAGCCCACTATGGAAGGGCATGCCACCATGAAGTGCCCAATTGATTCCATGATTTTTTTAGCTCTTTTACTTGATTACTCTAATGATTTTTTGTATTGGAGGGCAACGGGATGCATTGGATCTTATGCGGGATTGTAGGTGGGTCTCCATTTGGGGTTTGGTCTCCTTATACGGGGTACAAGCCCTTCATAGGGTCACATTGGCACTTGTAGGGTGAGCGTATAGAACCATGGGTCTCCATCATAACAGAAAACATTTCATGAATCCACAACACTATTCAGTGATTGATCGTATTTCACCTTTTGGATGAGGATGCTGCACCTATTTCACCATGCCCAGCCAGATCCACACTTGCACCATACACTTGGCAAATTTTCTAGGGTCCATATAAGTATTTGTCTCGTTGCAAGAGAAAAGGGAGGGCTTATGTCATCATCCTAGGCCTTAAAAATGGTTTACATGCATTATAAATCCACTTGGAGACCCATGAGGATGTCATTGTGCCCCCACACCCACTTAGGAGCACCACATGTGACTTGCTTGGAAAACAAGGGGCCAACCCCTTGTACACTATGTTTGGAGCCTTTTCGCTCAACTTGACACATTTGGACTCCATCAGGTCTCCTCAATGGCCTGACAACTCATCATATTCATTATTTTTCCCTCTTGAGAGTTTACTCTTTGTATTATTTAGCTATCTTGGTTGGTTTGTCACCAAGTCATGTCATTATTGAGCATTATTTTATTATTTGGGGCTAATAAGAAAAATTAGGCTATTCAAATCCCTTATTGGATTTTATAAATATATGAGAGGATTAATTTCTCTCGTCATCACTTGGATTGGATTAGTATCTCTTGATAGATTTTTGCAATTTTTACTGGGGTGAAATTTTTGGAGTTTCTTGATGCACTATGATGTTTGGATTTTCACCATTTTATTTGGAGATTCCTTCTAATGCAAAGTTCATTAATGGATTATACTCTCTCTCTCTCTCTCTCTCATGTAAGTGAACTTTTGATGTTGTTCTTGTTATCTTACTTTTCAAATGCATGTATATTGTTATCATTATTCCTATATGGGTTAATGTAATGCGAAATTCTTCTGGGACCTTGAATAAGTTATTTAATGCATGTGATTCTCTTTGAGGGATTGGGTGAATGTTCCTAGAGGCACCACTTATGTTTAAATACCTTGAAACTTCATCTCTTTGGATAATTTGAAGTATAAATCTCTAATTACCCAGTTTTTTCCCTTGAATAGGATAAAAAAGGTTAATTAGGGCTCCTTAGCTCACAAAATTCATTGATCTAGGTGTATCTTGATTCCATTAAGACCCCTAAGCAAGGCACTGATCCTCGCATCCTCTTGGTGGTCAAATTTATCTTTATTTTCTTCACTCTTTGAAATTATAGGCCTAACCCTAGAGGGTCGGCTAGGGCATCAGGAGAATTGCATTGTAGCCACCCAAACACTTCTATTTTTAGTCCACTATTCCACGGGGATTTTCTCTAGAGGTCCTCCATGTTTGAGCACAATCTGACCATGGAATTCTAAGATATTGCAAGCCCTAGATAAAGGATCATTTCCCTCCCTAGGTTGATTTGGGTTAGTGCCCTCATTTGGATCATTGCATTCAAATTTCAAAATAAAATTAGTCCTTTGATCCTATTCTCCTCCCTAACTAGGTCAAGCCCCTCTTTGGTCTATCAAAAACATACCCTTGACCTAGTTCGGGTCCACTTGGGTGCTTTGTGGTCCCCGCAACTTTATAACTCAAATTCCATAAGGATTACATAGAATCCATTTCTCAATAAGGATCCTTAAGTCTAGGAACCCACTTATGAAGGCATATCATCTAAACTCAGACTCTATTGTCCTCTTAGCCCTTCCTAGAGAGCCTATCACCTTGCTTCTCAAGAAAGTAAGATATTTAATAGATATTCTCTTGTGAATAGGCTTTAGGAATCACTCATAATCCCATCATTGGTCTATTCAATCTTTGTGATTCCTCTTACAATGGGTCACCTCCCATCAGTGAAATTCTGTAAAGAACAAGGAGCTTTAGCTAAGGTGACAGTGGGTTATTGATCCATCATTGCCCCTTGACCTAGTAGTTTCTCCATAGGATCCTCTCTTAGGACCCCTACTAGTTTGAGAGGTAACAGGGTCAGTGCCGCATTCTAACAAATATTGTCTCAATATGAAAATGAATCATGATCAACTGTGTTTATTTTAGGGTTTATATACCTTGGGTTTATAATATTAATACATTAGGTTTAATATTATTCCCTTGGGTTTAAATACCTTGGGGTTTTAGAATTAATCCCTTGGGTTTAAATACCTTGGGGTTTTAGAATTAATCCCTTGGGTTTATAGTACCAATCCCTTGGATTTATTAATCTAAGGGTTCATATTTCTAGGGTATAATATGATTCATAAGGTTTATAATATTATTCCTAGGGTTTAATATAAATCATTGGGTTTATAATAGTGGTTGACCATGGTCAACCATGATCCAATATCAAAATGTCACAAAGATTGTCTCGATATGAAAATCAACCATTTCCAACCTTGGTAAACCATGGTCCAACGTTGCATTGTGACAAAGATTGTCTCAATATGAAAATCAGCCATGGTAAACCATGGTCAACAATTGTTCATTTTAGGGTTTATAGTATTTATCTTAGGGTTTATATACCTACTCTTTATAATACTAATACCTTGGGTTTAATATTGTTCCCTTGGGTTTATATTCTCTAGGGTTTTTAGTTTTAATCCCTTGGATTTATTATTCCCTTGGGTTTATAATATCATTTTTTTGAGTTTATTAATCTAAGGGTTTATATTCCTAGGGTGTAATATTGTTCATAGAGTTTATTGAATATAAATCCTTGGGTATAATATAAATCCCTTGGGTCTATAATCATGGTCAACCATGGTCCAACGTCACATTGTGACTAAGATTTTCTCAATATGAAAATCAACCATGGTCCAACGTCACATTGTGACAAAGATTGTCTTGATTTAAAAAACAATCATGCTCAACCATTGTCCAATGTCATAATGTGACAAATATTCCTCAATATGAAAATGATCCATGGTCAACCACGGTCAACCATATTTATTTTAGGGTTTAGAATATTTATCTTAGGGTTTATATACCTTGGGGTTTTATAATTAATCACATTGTCAACCATGGTCCAACGTCACATTGCGACAAATATTGTTTTAGAATTAATCCCTTGGGTTTATAATGTCAATCCATTGGGTTTATTAATCTAAGGGTTCATATTCCCAGAGTATAATATTTTTTCCAAAATTCCTAGGATATAATATTATTTACAAGGTTTATAATATTAATCGTAGGGTTTAATAAAAATCCCTTGGGTTTATAACCATGGTCAAATGTCACATTGTGACAAAGATTGTCTCAATATGAAAATCAACCATGGTCCAATGTTGCATTGTAAAAAACATTGTCTCAATATGAAAATATATCATGGTAAACCATGGTCAACCATGTTTATTTTAGGATTTATAATATGTATCTTAGGGTTTATATACTTAGGGTTTATAATATGTCATGGGTTTATTATTCCCTTGCATTTATAATATCAATCTATTAGGTTTGATATATTTCTGTTGGAGGTTGGGTGGAGTTGCGATTGGATTTTGGATGGATGCGGGAGGATGGCGAAAACCCTAGGGACCTGCAGGCTCGCTCTTGCATCCTTTGTCATCACGCATGCATGCAGGCGACGTGACAGGCAGTTGGTGCAACTCAGACGAGTATGCATTTCATTCCTCCCTCTTCCTTCTGCACTTCCTTTTGTTCATCTATTTTGGATTTTTCTGAGCCTGGTCCTTCCAGGCTGCTCCATCTTGAATCTCAAAATATGCATGTCCTCAATGAATATGCTGGTAGCATTATAATTTACGTTCCGTCCCTCCTTGTGTCCTCATCCTTAACCTATGAGGGAGAGGATGGCCCTGTCCTTTCACAAACCGGTCCTCCTGAGGCCCCCCCCTACAATCTCAGACCACTTGCTAACAGAACCTGGAAAGTAATTGATGTAGGGGTTTTAGCTTCTGATCCCATCCCAATTGGTCTAAGGAAGTCGAGCGGTAGGAAATCGGAACTGTCCAAGGCACAGTTGAAAGCTAAGATTGATATAGTAGATGGGAAACAGAGGTCTCTTTTTGGGGTGCTTAGAGCAGCGATGTCACCCAATCTGGGGTTGCAATGATATTTTTATCCTATAATAGTAGGGGTTTAGCTATTCAACCTAAAAAACTAGTACTTAGAGAGCTGGTGAACTCTCAAAATTCAGACGTTTTATTAATTCAAGAAACCCTGGGGAAGGGAGAAGAAGTTAAAGGAATCCTCTCAAGGATGTTCCCAGGCTGGGTGTTCCAAGCCTTAGATGCAAATGGTATATCTAGGGGTTTGGCAACGGGGTACAAAGTTGGGAAACTAAAAGAGTTGTCCTCTTGGGGCTTTGAGAACACTTTCACGTTGGAACTGTGCTAAAATGAACTCTGTCATCCGATTCTACTCCTCAATGTGTATGGGCCCTGCTTGGAAAGAGAGAAGTTTTGGGACCCCTTATTTATGAAATCTTTCCTGAGTCACCCAAACCTCATTGTAGGTGGGGACTTAAATTTCTCCCTAGGATCCTCAAAGTCGTGGGGACCTTCGACAAGAGCAGATAATCTTACTGAGTATTTTACAAATAAGCTATCAGCCTCTCGACTGGTGGATGCTTCCCTAATTAAACCTAGACCAACCTGGAGGAATAGAAGAATTAGAGAAGCCTAGGTGGCTAAAAAGTTGAATTTTTTTCTCTTAGGTGAAGACCTAGTGGAAAGAGTCTCAGTTTTCAGGCATTGGGTTGGGGAAGGGGGGTTGTCGAACCACCTTCGAGTTTTCTTGGAAGTCAAAGGAGCCTTGAAAAAACCAAGGACTCCATTTAATTTTAACTCCTCTTGGCTAAAAGAAGAATCCTTCAACACTCTATTCCAAGCTACTTGGAGGAAGGAAACCTTAAGGAAATCTGACAGTAGGAGTCAGCACTTCATGGAAAATCTGAATAGAATGAAGAAAACAACAAAGGAATGGGCAAAGTCCAAGAAGCAGAAGGAGGAGGAGGAGCTAAGGAGAGTAAATGAAGAGTTGGATTTTCTTGAAAAACCAGATGGAGCTGCATACTCTTCCCTTGAGTCTAGGAACAGTATTAGGGAGATGGAATCTGCTAGGAAAAACATCCTTCAGATAAGAGAGGAAAGTTGGCACCTAAAAATTAGAGCCATCTGGCTTCAAGCTGGTGATGAAAACTCAAAGTTTTTTCAGAACTATGCTAAAGGCAGGAAAAATATAAATACAATTTGGGAAATGTAGTAGGACAATGGAGAGAAGGCTAAATATTTTGAAGATATTTCTCTTCTTGGGGTGAGTCATTTTAAAGCACTTTTCAGAGCTCCAAAGGAGGTTTCCATAGTAGAAGTTATCAGGGTGGCTCAAATTTTCCCTAGTTATATTGATGAGGAGGGGAATGATAACATTATGGAACCTGTTACGAAAGAGGAGGTGGAAGATATTCTAAAGGCTATGCAGAAGGACAAAAGCCCAGGGCCCGATGGTTGGACGGTCGAATTATTTCAACACTTCTTCGAATTTTTAGGGGAGGAATTGGTTGTCGTGGCTGAGGAGTCTCGACGCACTGGACCCATATTTCAACCCTTCAATTCAACCTTTCTAGCCCTCATCCCCAAATCTGATCATCCTTCTTCTTTTGCTGAGTTCTGACCCATCTCCCTCTACACCTTTATCTACAAGATCATATCCAAAGTGATTGCCTCTATATTTAAACCTTTCCTCTCCAAACATAACTCGGTGAAACAATTTGGCTTCTTGGATGGAAGGAAAATCCATGAAGCAGTGGGGGTTACTCAAGAAACTCTACATAGTCTAAAAACAAGCAGGAAAAAAAGAGCTATTGTCAAAGTTGATCTCTCAAAGGCTTATGACAGAATAAGCTGGATGTATTTGAGACTCCTGCTGACTCATCTTGGCTTTAGGTTTGACTTTGTAAGATGGGTTATGGGGTGCATCACAACATCCTCAATTGCAATTTTGATTAATGGAGCTGCTACTGAATTCTTCAATCCACAAAGGGGCCTTCGCCAAGGATGCCCACTCTCTCCACTCCTTTTTTTGCTGGCAGCAGAAGGTTTGAGCTTGATGATCCATGAAGCCAAGAGACAAGGTGACATCAAAGGAATTGAGGTGGCGGTTAACCTTTGGGGAACTCATTTGTTGTTTGTTGATGATATCATGTTGTTCAGCGATGGCAGCCTGGAGGATTGTCGTTGCCTTAAGGAGATCCTAGATCTTTTCTTGAAAGAAACATGTCTTTGTATAAATGAGCAAAAATCGTCCTTGGCAACTTCTGGCCTCTCTAGGGAAGAAGTGGTCAGGATAGAAGCGATACTGCATTTTGAAGCCAAAACTCTCCAGGACACCTTCAAGTACGTAGGGTTTTTTTTTTAAACCAGACTCTTATCGTATCCAAGACTGGAAATGGATTATAGCAAAGATAGAGGCTCGGATGCATCACTGGAGTTTCAAATGGTTGTCTAGAGCGGGAAGATTGGTCCTCATAAATTCTATGGCAATGGCCATTCCAGTATACTGGACTAGTCTGATTTGGGTCCCAAAAAGTATATTAGCCTATATCAACAAGATTTGCAGCAGATTCTTGTGGGCAAGATCAAAGGTGGAACATGTGACTCCCTGGGTGGCATGGGAAAAAATTGTCATACCAAAAGGATGGGGAGGCTGGGGAATTAAAGATCTTTTCCCCTTCTAGAAGTCTCTGGAAGCTAAACTAGCTTGGATACTAATCACAACGGATAATCTCTGGACCTCTGTCACCAAAATAAAATACATCGATCCAGTGCCAATCCTATAATGGTTGTGAATGCCACAAAAATCTTCAAAAAATTCTTCCGTTGTTTGGAAGGCAACCATCGCTTTAGTTAAGGTCATCGAGCAGGGTTTGGCTTGGCATGTGGGGGATGGTGCCCAGGTTAGACTAGGTCGAGACCCATGGGTGGGCTGTTCGGAGACTTTTACATTATCAAGAGATCTCATTGCATTTTTGAACAACAGAGGTCTATTTAATCTCAACCATATTGTTGATCATCAAAAATCCTCCATTGGGAGACAAGAATGGTTGACAGTGAATGCTCTACAGTTGGAGGAAAGATGGCTAGGGAAGTGGAGGAATTACATTTTGGACCTCCATAACTCAAACATACGGATCCTAGGCAAAAGATATGAGCTTAGATGGGTACACGCTCCGTCTGGGCTTTACACTCCGAAATTGGGTTATAATTGGCTCATGACTCAAAATGGCTGGGGGGAACCAGACTAGTGATTCAAACCACTATGGAAGCTGAAAGGACCGAAAAAATCGAGATTGTTCTTCTAGTGCATTCTCCGGAAAAAATTCCCCACATGGGATTTCTTACAACAAAGGGGGAATATAGGTCCTGGGTGGTGCTCACTATGTAGAGATAGCTTAGAAACGGTGCAACATGTTTTCCTCACATGCCCTTTCAACACCAGCCTCTGGAATGAAACCTTAAGACTGCTTAAGATCCCCCAGAAGTGGGAAGGCCAGGAGGTGATGGAAGCATGGCAACGGTGGTGGCAAGAAGCCCCAAATGACAGGGTACGAACAGTTCCCTTATTGATCGCTTGGGGCACATGGATTGCGAGAAATCATGTGATTTTTAAGGATTCTCCTTTTCCAATTTGTAAGTTGGCGGCTGAAGGTGCATCTATATATGATCACATCCCTATCCCTCCCCATCCCCAGCAAACTCGTGTAATTCAGCAGGAATTTATCAAGGGAGACATTCCTTGGGCTTATTTTGATGGGGCCTCAAATCCGAACAGAAGATGTGGAGCAGGGCTGGTTATTCACCTCCCAACAGGAAAAATTCTTAAAGCCTCAATTGGTTTGGGCCAGGGGACCAACAACTTTGCTAAACTAAAATCTCTTCATCACCTCCTATGTTGGTTATCTCTCATGAATCTATGAGAGGTTTAGATTTTTGGGGACTCTTTGAACATAGTGAAGTGGTTCAATGGGACTCATCGATGCAATAATTATATTTTACTTCCTCTACTTAATGAGATATCCCGCTTGAAATGTTTTTTTAATGAGATATATGTTTTCCATATTTACAAGGAACGAAAACAAGATGCAGACAGTCTTTCTAAAGAAGGCGTTGAGCAAGATATGGGGTCTTGGATAGTTGTTGAATTGGAAGATGGGTTGGTTCGACCTATCGAACAACCTGTTTTTGTTTAAAAGTTTCTGGGTTTTGTTGTTTCTGTTGTTTCAAGTGATGTATATAAGAAGTACTTTCAAAAAACAATTTAATCAATCAGTGCACTTTTCTTTCGATTCTGAGCTGTTTTCCTCACAGAGGAGGCTCGAGCTTCGATTATCCTTTTCATATCATGGTATTTTGTTGGAAACCAGAATAGTGTCTACTTCCCGGTCTTTGTTTTTAGAAGCTTCAAACTACAATAAACTACTATCTTTTCCCTCCTCTATTTCGAGTGTTTTTCCTTAAAGGAAGCCCGGGAGGAGGGAAAGGATGAGGAGGACTCCCTCTATTTTTTGATCTGGTTGGTGGTGAAAATGTAAATTTATTTACCACAACTGAAACTTCTTTTTTTCTTGGAAATGGGAGAAACGCAGTTCCCCGGAATGCTTTTGCATATGCTATGTAACTTTCTATATTAATATATGGTTCGATTTTTTCTTTGGAAAAAAAAAAATCAATCCCTTAGGTTTATTAAACTAAGGGTTCATATTCCTAGGGTATAATATTATTCATAAGGCTTATATTATTAATCGTAGGGTTTAATATAAATCGATTGGGTTTATAACCATGGTCAATCATGTTTATTTTAGGGTTTATAATATATATCTTAGGGTGTATATACCTTGAGCTTATAATATTTATCCATTGGGTTTATATTATTCCCTTGGGTTTTTAGTATGAATCCCTTGGGTTTATGATATCAATCCCTTAACCCCGATTAGGATGTGATACGGTTGAGGATCCCAATGAGGATAATCATGATGTAAGCATTTAAGGAATGGTTTGTCGGCCTGCAGGCTGGTCAGGACAGCGACAAGTGGAACGGGAGGTATGACGGTGCTAGCCACGTGCGAGAAAGAGATATTAATGTTGGAGTGTGCCATCATCAATGCAATTGGTATGTAGTTCGGAGTATGAGACGACTGGAGGTAATAAACCAGTTTTGATTCAGACAATGCATCATTCCGTGGGTGCTGGGTTATTCGCAGGCTACATATGGAAGTGCTTGGCAGAAACAATCCAGAGGCAGAAGCAATTTGACAATTCTGGCATATGTGTTACTCTCCTCCTTTTTCTGTCACGAGAATATGGAGAATGTAGGTAATTTAGTCGTTTCCACATTAGACTGTAGAAGTTCGTCGGTGATACCGACTACCCTATTTTCATGGCATCCAAGGAGGTTTTTCTTCGTATTAATTGGGTTGATAGTGTCAATTTCAATTCTCTTCGGCATCATGCTTCAAAAAATGGGGGTATTAGGCCTAGGTTGGGAGGGTTATGCATGTAGCCACCTTGACTTTGCAGGGTTTGACACCCATATCGAGGGTTGTCGAAAAGCTCTGACCTGCATGTGAATTTTGTGGATAGAACTATGTTTATGACCTATAGTCACCGACCCTTTGTGGTGAGTGGTGATATTATGGAAAATTCTTATGGAATTTTTTTTGAGGTGCCTGGTAAAACTAGGCTTTGAACCTCCCCTTTGACTATGGCTCGAAATTGATACAATGGTGTGGAAAGGAAGTACTTGTTTCATAATTCAAGGATAACTGATGTTGCTTCGCATTTTTGTCTAGTCTTGACCCTTGTCACAGAGGCAAGTCTCAAACAAGGAGTTTGGTCCTATATCGAGTGGAAGGAAAATTGTTTTATCTGGGATCATCAGACACTTACAGTCCCCCAGGTGTCGACGACACGTGCAAAGGCTCAAAGAAGAAGTAGGGGTCGACTTCCACCAAAAAACATGGAAGAGAGGTGCTCGGAAGGGGAAGGGAGAGCCCTCCTCCCAACCACAGAGAAGATTCAGTTGAAAAATTCAGGCCAAACATAACAAGGATGTCACTCAGGCCTATGTGAAAGAGATTTTGAAACAAGTCAGATAGATAATTGTGGGGTGGGAAGAGGCCCTCGCTCGCCAAGCAAAGGAAGAAGAAACAGATTTGGAAAGTGAAATTCTAGTTCTTAATCCCGTCAATACTAGAGGCAAAGAATCTCAATAAAATAAAACCATCCATCTACATTGGATTATGAAAAATATGGTGGCAAAATCCATAATATATACTTATGCTTTTATGCAGATTGATTATTCCCTATAGAAAATCCAAAAAGACTTTCAACTATTGCAGTTTCAAGTTCAGCAACGGAATGCCCGCCTGGGTAGAATTGAGCAGCTTCTTTGGAGGCCTCAACACTCTGAAAATCCCGGGTCCAGTGCTAAAGACCCAGTGCCTATTGAGTCCTTTGAGGACTAGTTTCTTTCTAGTTATGTCTGTTAACAATTTAGTTTTTGTTTAATTTTGATGATGACCATAGTGATAGGAAGGTTTAGAATTAGACATATAAGCTTATTATGAGATTTAGACAGTAAGGCTTATCTAGCTGAATTTGATAGACTTAAGACATTTCATTTTTGGTTGGCTTATAATGCCTTCCGATGGCCAACAGACTTGGTTTCCCAATGGGCAGGTTGAGGCCTTGAAAGCTATATCTTGATGTAACTTGTTCTTTTGTTGAACGAATGAAAGGTCCTACTCAACTTACAAAAAAAATGACAATCCCTTGGGGTTATTAATCTAAGGGTTCATATTCCTAGGGTATAATATTATTCATAGAGTTTATAATTTTGATCCTTAAGTTTAATATAAATCCTTTGGGTTCATGGTTCAACCATGGTCCAACATCACATTGTGACAAAGATTATCTCAATGTGAAAAGCAACCATGGTCAAATGTTGTGACAAATATTGTCTCAATATGAAAATCAACCACAGTCAACCATGATTATTTTTGGGTTTATAATATTTATCTTAGGGTTTACATACCTTAGGTTTATAATATTAATCCATTGGGTTTAACATTATTCCATCTCGTTTATAATATCAATCCCTTGGGTTTATTAATCTAAGGGTTCATATTCGTAGAGTATAATATTATTCATAGGGTTTATAATATTAATCCTTGGGGTTAATTAATTGACAATAATTAATATAAATTATAAAAAAACAATATTTATATTTTTTAATTATTAAATAATATTATCAATTATTATTAAATAATATTTATAAATAATAATAATAATCTATTAATTATTGTAATTAATTAATTAATTAATTATTATTAAATAATATTATAAATTATTTGTTTTTAATAAATTATTATTAAATTAACAATATTATTATTATTATTATTATTATTAAAAAAACATTAATTATTTTTTTTCAGTAAACAACAATAATAATTAGTTATTTATTGCTTGTGCGAAGGGAAAAAATTGATTTCCTTTTGTTGCATGCAAGTGTATTTTATTTGTATACTAATATGTTTTGAATTATATTCTTCTATTAACTAATCTCTTGTGCTCTCGTGCCTTGCGTAGTTCAAGTGGAGGATTGAAGGCCTGTTCAGAAAGATCGCTTGAAGGATTTGTAGGTGGAAGACTTGAGGGGTAAAGATACATCATTGAAGCTTCTCCATCTTTAAAACATGTTTTTCTATCCTCCCCTCTTATCATTTGCACAAGGATTTCTCCTTGACATTAGGAATTTGGAATCATCAAGTAAATTTATTTTCAAAAAACAAGTTGCCTCTTAGGGGCATTCTTGTTGTATTTCACTATAGGCTTTGTAGTTCTTCTTCTATTTTCATTAAGTTTATTTGAGGAGTATTTGCTATTTGAGTTGTTTGTAAACTCCCCTCAAAGCCTAAGTCCGCATTCCCATTAAAGGGCTTCATTTTAAATAATATTTTTTTCTTTTCTTTGAGGGAGCTCGAGGATTATCCTCTTGGCATCCTACCCCTCTCTCTTTTTGGGAGAGGATCCTTTGCATGCTTGTTGTTTGAGTTTTGTTTCTTTCCTTCAAGTAGACTTTATTTGCATAATTTTTAGCATTTCTATTCTAATTTTTTTTGCATGTTACAGATTGACTAATTAACACTCTTACTTGGGCTAATTTAGTGTTTTTTCTTCGCTACATTGTTCATTTTAGCGTTTTAGATATGATTTTGCAGCTGATAGAACTTATTTTTACAATTGATATAATTTATTTAGTTTGATATATATGTCCTCTCATGCACCTATTTCATAGTTTTCATTCATGGTCATTTTCACATGCTAACATTGCTCTAAATTCACATTAATTCGCTGATTTTAACATCTATTTTGCAGCTATCATTTGACATAATTTGGGTTTCATTTCCATTGTTTATGCAAGTAGTTTATTGTCTTAATTGTGAATGAACATATTTACTTGAAACATTTGGAAGCATATTATACTTAGAGACATTACTTTTACTTGCAAGACACATCTTTGCATCACCATTTGCACTTCTAAAATTAACATCCAAGCATAAGCTTGGTCGATGGAAATTTAGCATAACCTTCCCCAAATGTCATTCAATTCAATAAACTTGAGTCTTGAACAAAGGTAAAGTGCATGACCTCGCAGTGCTCTTGTGTGGGTTAGTCCCCTTGTAGGGATGAAGGCATGCGGGTTGCTTTAAGTCTAGGTGGGTATCATTAATAAGGACAAGTGCCTCCTCATCCTAGCCTTATTGCAATTCACCTCACTCTTTACCAAGTTTTGAGGAATTGAGGGGAAGTTCAACCATAGAACAGGCGTTAACTAAAATCAACCAAGAACACCTTACCACACAAATCTTGAATGGTTTTTCTTTAACATCTCATTGAAACACTTCATTCTCAAATACATGCAATAGACTTAGAAAGAACTTACATCTCGTTTACTTGCAATTTTACTCTTTTACTTCATTTATGGTCATTTGGATAAAATTTAAGGATTTATATCATTGTTGTGAGTGAGCATGTTTTATTTTTTCAAGTACAAGTAATCTTTATATGCAAGCTCCAATTTATTTATGTGTTTCCCTTTCAAACTTGTATCATCGTTTTATAGTTTTGGTTTGATTCACTAACGTTCGCTTTGCAACTTTCTTTCCATTTAATCTTGTTGTAGCTTGAAGACATTTCCATTTATGCAAGTATCTTATTTATTTGAGCATACATTACATTTCTTAGCAAGATTATATTTGGCACAGATCTACTCACATTTTACCTTAAATGGTATATCGTTGAGTCATATTGGTTTATTTACATTTGATGTTGATTACATGTTTATGATTGTGTACTTACTAAATTCTTTGCTCGTTGCTTCAAGTTACATATCTCAAGTTATTGAATGGTTGATGTTCTGACTCATTTACTAATTATCCCTTAGACTTGTTAGTTTAACAAGCTTTCTTTAGAAAGCTCCCTTAGTGTCCACACCCCTTGGCTTTAGCTAGGAGTGAGCTTAGACAAAGAGAGATGGGATTAGGTGACAGCCCTTTCTTTGAGGTTGCCACCAAGGCCACACCTAGTGGGGTTGAGGATTTTTCCCACATTAACTTAGATGTGTAAGCGAGGCAGGAACAAGATTCAATTCTTTATCATTAGATTGAATCTTTATATTTGTGGTTAATCATCTTAATATTTACTTTCTTGGGATATCATAATCATTAGATAATTTAGAGATTACCCCTTGGCCTTTGTAGAGTTGGTCATAAGTGTAGAGGAGGTTGTATTGAGTTGACAGTGATACAACTTTTAATAATAGTTATCTCAAGTTTGTATATGTGGATTGGACTTTTTCCACTTAATTCCAAGTTTAGGAGGTGATATTCCCTATGATGTATGATTGCAAGCTATCGCATCCACTAAGATAACCATCTTTAAGGATTTCACTATGTTTCTATAATGAAACAAGGCCATACAAGTTCCTCTCTTTCTTTTTATTTTATTTTTTATTTTTATTTATGCATATTACATCTGAAATCATACTGAACAAGGAAAAGGAAAAGACTGAGGAATCACTAATACTGTTATCCAGTGAATGATATTCAAAATTCATGTACCAAACAGTTGTACAAGCTATCTTTTTATCCATCAATAGAGCAATTCTGCTCGTGATGTTCGGATATCTGTTTTTCATCTTTATTATCATTAAACTATTGTTTCAACATAATGCAATATCGAGAATGGATTATCTTGATGAAACTAGGCATATTTCCTCACGTTGGATTTTGCCTTTCCAGCTATATATGACTGACAGATAGCCATCTTTCCTGATGTGAGCTGATTACATGATGTATCATTAACTCGATTCTAGCTCAATAATAGCAACATGAATGTCAAAGCTCATTGGGCAGCTTCTCTGCCACCCAATAGCTATTCAAGGTCCAAACAACAAGGTACATATTGCATTATGCAAGTCATTAAAATCTGATTCAATTTTTGACAGCTATCAACACCAGGGCCGCTGCATTCATATAGGCTGAGCAGTGAGCAACAATAGGAGAATATGCGGAATATGATTCCAGCAAGTGAAATATGGAGAGCTAACTTTAAGATTATGATTCTCCAAGCTGTCATCTAATCTATATTGCCTTGTTCAAGTAACAACTCCAGTCTTTAGAGGGACAAGCATGCTTGATTTGATTTTGCGAGTTTCATGTATCTGATGATCGAGTAGCATATTCCTGCACTAATGCTCCGAATAATGATGGTTGTTCTAGTAGCTTAGATGGTTTGTCAAACTCCTTTGCAATTCCTGTTCAATGAAAGAAATGTAAAACACGTCAATCACAGATCCCTTGATTTTGATGTTGACGTGGGTACACTTACTGAATTGATGCCTCACCTGCATCAACAACCAAAACTTTGTCACAGTCCATGACTGTGGGTATTCTGTGAGCAATGCTGATTATGGTGCAAGCAGTAAAGTCCTCACGTATGATCTTCTGGATCACACCATCTGTTTGTGCATCTACTGATGCTGTTGCTTCATCTAGAAAGAGGATGCGGCTTCGTTTCAACATAATCCTGCCCAAACAAAGAAGCTGCCTTTGCCCAACACTCCAGTTGTCTCCATTGTCGACCACTGCAAAAAGGAAAGCCCAAACAATAGCCTTAAAAATCATCCAGAAATCGCAAAAACAGATCCTAGATGCAATTATTATTATTAACAAATTTCAAGTAAAGTTTCTTGCTTTCTGGTTGCAACATACCGAGAGAGTCCAATTTTTCAGTTTTTGAAGCAACAACATTGGCAAGCTGGCATCTTTCAAGGCTCTGTAAGACGCAAATGCATCACTTTGTCATGAATAGTCTATGTCAAGATGAAAGAAAATGCATAATAAGTAAGTTGTGCAAATTGAAATTAGGGCAATGTCTGTTTGTATACTGGTCAAGTAGCTGTACCACCCCATTTAGCTCTGGGAAAAGCATATCCTTTTTACTTCAATTGTTGAAAATTCCCAGAGATGATGTTGGAGGGATCAAAGCTCTTCAATGGAGTTCATGTTAGTCTATTATATCAAATTGCAGAAATAATTCAAGAGAATTAGGACAAACTAAACATGTTTGATACTGATTTGCTTTCTATTACCCATTTCCAAATATGGATGCTTTAACTGTGAGAGAGATACATAGCATATGACCAACAGGGAAAGATGGAACTCGGCATTGATTGCTTTACCTTCCAAATTTCATCATCAGTGTAATGCCCAAGAGGATCGATGTTACTTCTGACAGTTCCCTCGAAAAGAACAGGTTCTTGCGGTATGATGCCAAAACGAGATCGCAGATCATGAAGGCCCAAGTTGGCTATATCAACTTCATCAATGATTATTTTGCCTCCAGCAGGCTCAAGAAGCCTAAACAAAGCTTGAATCAGGGTTGATTTCCCACTTCCAGTACGACCTACTACACCAATCTTCTCCCCACCTTTAATATTCAGACTGATGCCTTTCAGAACTAGAGGAGTGTTTGAACGGTAGCGAACCTATCCACAGCCAAAACCAATTAGCCTTGTTTCATGAAATGTTTTTGTTTTTTCTTCCTCTCCTCTCAGGGTGTCTTTTCACATTCTTAAATCTATTTTTCAATTGTGCTTGTTTCATGTGACATGAGTGCTGTCCAAGAAATAAGGCATGAATTTTGAAGTACATGACCATAGTTCCCCACTTACCTGTAAGTCTCTTAACTCAATATTCCCATTATGGGGCCAGTTAGGAGATGGCAAACAGTCTGGAATTGTCCACGCTGCTTCAGATGGGATAGTTGTAAATTGTCTGATTCTCTCAACGGAAACCATCTTATTCTCCACCAGGCAAGAGAGCCAGACTACAAAGAATAACACTGAATTGAGGGACAGGCCATATGACAAAGATAATCCCACGAGTTCTGCAATGTCAAACATCAAACAATTAACTTAACTTGTTTTCAAAAACAGGATTAAATAAAGTAAATGTTGGAGCAGCAAATAGCTTTTTGCAAACTCTTGTCACAGCTCAAACTGATGAGAAAGTATTTCCTTTTAATATAGAGTAATTGCCAGATACAAAGAAAACATGCACCATGGTGGGAGTAGATACAAAACCCTTAAGAATTGTAGCCTTGTAACAAAAGCTATGCCTCAGGATCAATGACCACCTATGCTACATTGGTTTTTGGAATGGGAGAATGGTGGGGACGACTAGAGTGCACTCCAATTTTTTTCAAGGGACAGTGGGTTGAGGACGAAATATATATATATATATATTTCGAAAAATTCAGAATTCATCATGGACATTTGTAGCTGCTTGTAATCATAGTAGTCTGTAATATATACCAGTGTAGCATGACTCGGCAAGTACTTGCTGAGTGGGCCTAGTATGGTCGAGTCTGCTACAAAGCAAGTGACTCAACCATACTCGGCTCACATACTCGCCACTCACCAATACATGCCAGGCTCGGTGAAACTCGCAGGCACTCGGCGAACTCGTGGACACTTGACTAGTACTCGGCCCTGTCCCCAAAACCAATTATTTCCTTCCCGCATATTTTTCTTGTTAAAGCTGACCTCTACTTTAATTATTCACACTCACTTCACTTGGAATCAAGCTCTCCTGCAACATCCAACCTTCACAATCCAGCAGCAAGCCTTCAGGTAAGCATCGATAACTAGTAATTCATTTCATTTTGCATATTTTGTTTTTATAAATTTGTTAATTGAAACCCCTGCAGAAGCCTGTTATATGCTTCTACAGCCCTGAGACAGGCCCCAGTGGGCTTGTCTTAGGGCCGCAAAGGCCTACAACAGGTTCCCCATCCAGGAAAACGACCTGTTGTGGGCCTTTGTGGCCCTGAGACAGGTCCACAGAGGCCTACAACAACCATAGTCTGGTTGTTGCAACCACACTGTGGCTGTTATAGGCCTCTGTGGGTCCTTTTTTAATATAATTTTCTTCCAAAATCAGATTGTCATCTTGATCCATAAATTCCATGGCTCCTAAATCCAAGTCTAGAAGGCCTCTTGATGAAGCCTGGGAATATGGCTCCTGTGGATTTTCCGGTTCTGACGCGAGAGTCAAATGCAATTTTTGTCCCACGTGGTGTTTGGGGGCATAGATAAATTGAAATACTACCTGGCTAGAATAGTATATAATGATGTGGTAGTTTGTGATCATTGTCCTCCAAAAGTCACATCCAAAATGCAAGCTAATTTGGATTCCATTCAAGAAAAGAATGCCGAGAGAGCAACAATGAAGCATGAAACTGCAGCAACGGGTGGATCTTAGATACAAACATATGGTCAGCATGTTCCCACAGGTACCGCCTCATCAAATGTTGTAGGAAATGTATTTCATATAGCCTCTCCTTTCTTCCTTCCTCACACTGATTTGGGATCTCAACCAAGGTTAGAAAGTTTTAATGAAAAAATAGAGGAAGCAAATATGGCAGTGAAGAGGTTTTGGTATCATGATAGCCTCCCATTTAACTATGCAAAATCACCTTTCTTTCAGCCCATGGTAGAAGCAATTGGATGTGCTATCCCTAGCTACAAAAACTCTTTGTATAATTGACTTAAGGAGAAAGACTTTAATGAGGAGTTTGAATGTGTCAAGGCACAATTGGAGAGCATTAAAATCTCATGGAAGACCACTGAGTGCAGAATTATGTCAGATGGGTAGACAGGTCAAAGGGGTAGAACAATCATCAACTTTATTGTTCCTTGCTCTAAAGGAACCATGTTCCTAAAGTCCATTGATGCATCTTCAGATGTAAAGGATGCAAATCCGATTTTTTCAATGTTGTCATAGGTTCTAGAGGAAGTTCGGCTAAAAAATGTTGTCCAAGTAAGCATGAACAATGTTGCAAATTATGTGGCAACTGGAAGAATACTACTAAAAAACTATCCTACCATTTTTGGAGCCCATGTGTTTCACATTGCATTGGCTTGATTTTGGAAGACATTGGGAAGTTGTCGTGGGTGTAAGGTGTTGTTGCAGAGTGCAAACAAATAACCAAATACATTTATAACCATGCTTGGGTGTTGAGTCTTATGAGAGAATTCACAGATGGTGAGCTCAGTTCGCCTGCTATCACACGGTTTGCCACTAATTCCCTCTCCCTCCAAAGCTTTCTGAATAAGTACCCAGCTTTGAGACAGATGTTTTGTAGCCAACAATGGCTATTTTGGAAAGATAGCACAAAACCAAATTCCATGGCTGTGAATGTGTCTCTCTTCAAAGAGTATTTGTGGGAGAAAGTCACTGAGATTGTTAGCTTAACCCAGCCCCTTGTGAAAGTCTTGAGGATCATCGATGGAAACTAACCTCCAATGAGCTACATTTATGAGGGAATGGACAGGGCAAAAGAGGCTATCAAGACTTTTTTATAGGGGAGATTCATCTAAATATCTCCCTATATGGGAAATTATTGATTCTTAGTGGTACATGCAGCTACATTCACAGTTGCATGTAGGGAGAGCATATCTATATCCAAGCATATTCTATACTGAGGGGTCTAATATTCAAAAATATCTCAAGGTGATGAGAGGTGTCATAATATGCATTGAGAGGATGTTCTCGAGCCAAGAAATTTAAGACAAAATCAGTTTGCAACAATACATGTACAAGGAAGCATCTAGCATGTTTAGATTTGCCTCAACCATATGACTCAAGGAAAAGAAAATGCCATGTAAGATTCAATTTTTAAATTCTATAAATTATTTAAGTTTCACATTTGCAATTTGCAACACTCTAAACTGTTTTGTTTTTTTTTTTACATCCAGTTGGTGGATAGATTGTGGCATTGAGGCACTAGAATTGCATGAATCCAACATTGCAGTACTTCAGGATACAATTGGTCAATGTTTGAGCACATCCTTAGAAAAAAGCATAACAGGTTGGAGCATGAGCGGTTACAGAAGCTGGTCTACATCTATTACAACCTTCGTCAACTCACTAAACAAATGTATCCAAAGGATTTAGATCCAATTGTATTGGACGACACTGATCTAGAGTCTGCATGGGTTGTGGAGGAATTTCATACTGATGACTTGAGTTGGCTTGATGAGGAGACACACGATCCCTCTTGTCTACCATTTTCTCAAATGGAAACTCTAAACACACCTGCCTCACAGTTATTGTTTCAGCCCAGTGATGTTGGTACTAGCTCCTTGAGGGCTTATTATAGGCATCCTCGTGCTGATGCATGAAACATGACATTGCACATGGAGACATTGTCTATTTTTTGTTTTCTAATTATGTTATGACTCGTGGAGAACTTGCAAGTTGCTACCATATGTGATTTTTCTTATGAAATCATTTTTCAGTTTGCTTTTAAACATTTTAAATACAATATCAATTGTGTTATGTTATATGATCGTATTTTGGGATAATGTTATGAATTATTGTGTAACAATGGTTTTATAACTTGTATGTGTTGGAAATGCCATTAATTTATCTTTTATATAAAAAAATGAGATATTTTTTAGTTTTTTTCTATTTTTCAAGCCTTTCCCGAGACTGTCCTCGAGTCTTCCTGAGTCGGGAAGTGATATGCCAACGAGTATTTGTTGGGCAACATTGGTATATACTCTATAGTATTATGCGTAGTGCCTATACTTACTAATTTTGAAAATTCTTGGGAAATTAAGAAAAGGTCCAAGTGATGGTCCATTATTAGCACTTGGAAATGAGAAAAATGCAGTTTAGCTCTAGGAAACTTAAGTGCAATAATTCTCAATTTGCAATAAGGTCCTTGAAGGGTCTATGAGAGAAATTCTTGTCTCTATAACATATTTTTTTCCTCATATTTCTTTTTTATGATGATTATGTTAAAAGACATTCCTTTCTCAATAGGTTTTGCAAATTTTTACAACTATGTTGAAAACCACTACGAAATACTTTAGGATATACATGCATGCATTTTGTAAAAAAAATTAGACTCATATTGCATATTTAGAAGGTGATTGAATAGGAATTTATTCAAAATTTAGTACCCATCCAAGTCACTGCCAACTAAGTGTTTTCACAATGCTTGAGGTTGGGATGGTGAAATAATTTGACATGAATAACTCTTGGACACCCATGTACAATATGTAAGCTAAGATGACCCAAAGAACATGAGGAAGAACAATAACCACAAGGATGGATCTTTGAGATGTTGCATTCTTGGTTTGTTAACATGGAGGCTTTACTTGCTATATGTTGTTGTTGAAAAGATAATAGTTCAATCAATGTTAACTCCTAGATTTGCTCCTTTGCAAATTGGAAGGTTAAAGGCTAGCATGCTTCATTAGGCTGGTGTTTAGAGTTATTTCTAGATATAGTTTTGCATGCACAAAGGTGGTACATGTTACCCCTTTTTCAATAGGGGTACTCCAAAACTTTGTAGCCATGCCATATAAGCCCAAATGATGTTCCTTATAGCCTTGTAAATCAATGTGAGTGTGTGTTATTTTGTGAAAGTGACTCTTAGATCCCCATTGGTGTGGACGACCATGGCTACTCTTAGTTTTGTTTATTTCATGGTATGTCTACCTTTGTGGCATTGTTGACTTACCCTTGGTAGGCGGTAACTCCCTACCTTGATGGGTATTCTTATACCCTAGGATAGTGTTGTAGGTATCATGGATTAGACACTACTAGGACTCATGCTTTAAAGGAGCACTTATGTCATAAAGCCTTGTGACAATGAACACCATATGTACTCTTCCCTGACATCATCCCTTTTGATCCTAGTGCACCCACCTACCCCACATGTACCATGTGTCTTATGTATTTTCACTCCCCTTTGGCCTTAGCTATGCATCCTTGTGATCGGTCGTTCCATACTCACTACTTGGTCAGCTAATGCTTTATGAGCTCCCTTCTTGCATTGGAAGTGTCAAAGTCACTTGTTCACACATGCTCAGTCCGTAACAAGTGCATGAGCACATCCTTTTACGCAAGCTTGGACAAGCATAGCACTTTCCATAAAAAATGTTTCTGTGCAATGTTCAATCCATGTCGACAGTCAGTGCACAATGAAAACAACAGTTTCTCACATTCTAGCTACATTTGTACTTCCATTTCGGTGAGTTTTGCAAATTGTTGCTTCTTTAAATCTTTGTTTTCACGAGTGTCATTTTCATGTTCTCAGTTGTCACTTTCGCTTGCTTTCACTCTAATTAGTGTCATTTTGATGTTATCTTTGCTCTGGCACGTGTTACTTTCACTATCGTTCACATACCGCAAGAGTCGTTCACACTTTAGCAATTGTCGTCTTTTCGCATGTTAGCTGTCGCACAATGTATATATGCTTGTTTTATTGGTTTCAAGGGGTTATCTTTGTGTGTATGAGTTGGTCTAACCATGTAAACATCAATCGCACTCATTCCCAAATTTTTAAGCACTGTTGCACAAGTGTCATCATGGTCGTTGTAAAATTGTCGCATTGAGGGAAATATGTTTTTAACTTGTTCTGGATGATCTATGTTGTTTTGTTGTCAAAGTGTTTCAAGTGTGTGATCACAATCAAATCTTGATACTATTCACATCAGTTGCACGGATCCCACAGTTAGTCAAATTTGGAAAACTGCCCAACCGGACAACCTAGCCTCATCTGACACTCCTGAGCTGCGCATTTCATAGTCTCATCCCTCAAGCAACAACCTTGTCTCTTGGAACCGCGCAATGTGCAGTCTCTGCCTCCCAAAACTGTGCATTTCGCAAACTCAATGCTCAAGCCTAGCCCCTAAGTCCCATAACAGCGCAATCTTTCTCTTTAGCCAAGCCAGCACTGCGTATTGTACAATCTCAATCCTCAAGCCTTAGTCTTGAGCTCCTGACCTGCACAACTACACAATCACTTGGCCTCTTGTCCTTCCAGTACTACGCATTTTGCAATTTCAATGCTCAAGCCCGGGCCTTGGCCTCCAAAACTACGCAATCACGCCCTCTAGCCAGGCTTGAATTGCGCATTGTACAATCTCAAACCTCAAGCCCAGCCCTTGAGCTCCTGAGCTGCGCAATCATCAGGTCTGCTCTAGCCTCCATCACTACGCAGTTGGTTGAAATAGTGCAAAATCCCTCATCCTATCACACTGAGCTCCCAATTTGTGCAGTTTTATTCCTCACTCTAGCCTGAACAGCACATTGCGCAGTCTTAAGGCTCAAGCTTCACCCCTGACTTCCTGAGCTGTGCAATTGCATAGTTACTGAGCCTCTTTTTCCAGCTCAGTCATTAATATGCACCATCTTAGACTAGGGGTTTATCGGATTGATATCGTCTTGTCATGAGTGGATTACAGATGCAGGTACTCTATCATGTCGTGGCATTATGATGAAGGAGATGGAGAAGGAGGAAATGCTAGAAGACACACATGGAGCTAAAGAGATCAGATGGTCAGCAAGCGAGAAGACGAAGGAACACCGAACTATAACAAAAGATCAAGATCAAGATCACGTGGAAGACTCCTCATTTTCAAGTCATAAGTAGGAGGAAGAAGAAGAACATGTACCATCTTTTCAGGAAGACACAAAGAAAGAAGCAACAAGGAGGACAACTTGGCACTGTCACATCATCATGCAGTCCATGTCATCAGTGCCTTGTCATGTCCTGTCACAAGTCATCATATGCCATATCATTATTGTGGATTACGTAATTACCTATTCAAAATGTATTGTAAAGTGGAAGTCTAGAGGACACATTCAGAATATGAAGAGTCATGTAAAGTCGAAAATTCATAGGAAGTAAAACAGTCATGAGGGTAGTCAGAGAGTCACAAGGAAGGTGAAGCTTCACCTCTTGGTTATATATACACTCTCATTGTATGAGTAAAGGGCTTTTCACCTTGGCTCCTCCCACAAGGTATTAGAAAGACAAACTAGTTATTTTGAGGAGCAAGGAATAGCTCCAACGCTCCACTATTGGAGCTAGTGATGTTCATTGTATACATGTGTCTTCGAAATTTTACTTAATAACAGAAGCCTTCAAGGCCAACACGTTCCTCATGCATGGATTATGAATATTTGTAAGACTATTATGCAGATGTTTGTATTTCATGTTTTCTTTCATCTTTGCTAAAGTAGTTGAACTACTTCGGTTATTTTAGTACTTATCTCATTGAGAATGTGTTGTAATGGTTTTTATTTTTGTCGCATCCTTGTGGACTATTCCACAAGATACTAGACAAATCTTTCTCATTCATTGGTTGTAATGACCATCGCATCTTTTGTGGACTATTCCACTGAATGTCAGACGGATCCTTCTTGTTTGTGTGTGTCTCTACATAGGTGGTACTATTACCTCTCTCTAAGAGGCTCACTTTACTCTTTTCCTCCATAGTAGAAGAAATTCGACACACCTACAATCGAACACTCACCAGGCACACCTTGCTTTTCGAAGACACCACACGTTCCTCTCTTGTTGACAGTTAAAGCCAACGCAAATCTATAAGAATACATGGAAACTGGGTCGATATCCCGGATGGGGCTCCTATTCCAAATGGTGTGAGGTCTAATTGGGATCTCACATTGAGGAGACCCATTGGTTGATTTCTAGCACCGTCAACAATGGCGCTAGAAGGAGGGCCAGATGAAAATCTGTGCTCATTAAGTATGTTTTAAATCTCCTATCATAAATGGCTCTTTCCCAAATCATAATCCTGGAGTTTTTTTCCAACCTACCTCCTAGAAAACTTTCAATCTCCGTGGAACTTATTCATGCCTTGTCTCAGTTCAAGTTTAATGGCAAGGATGGTATATTTTTATCCAGACACAAATTATTTTCTTGGGTTTTGTAAAACTTTCCAAATTGGTGATAAATATGTTATGCGTATTCTAATCACCCTCACTCTCGAAGGTCATGTTAAGTATTGGTGCCATACCTTACCATCAAATTCCATTCATTCTCTTCGTCATTTTTACTAAGGAGCTTCATTAACCTTTCGATTGGTATGATTATCGAGATGTTCACAAAAGAATCAATCAACTTAGAATGGAGCTTGATGAATCAGTTGAGGGTTTTGCTAATAGATTCCTTCATTTATGTTATGAGTAACCTGAAGAAGATATGGATCACGATTTATGTAAGAAAAAGTTTAAACATTTGGTTCGAAGCTCTTTGAATCAGTTTGAATCTAAACCTCCTGATGTTTTCACTTCCCCAACTCTTGTGAATCATGAGACACCTCTAATTTCAGAGGAGGAACCTATTATTCGTTTTGTTCCTTGTCCTCCTCCTTTTCCAGCCTCGATGTGGGTGCCTCCTTCCGGTGATTGTAAAATTGGGAAATCTACAAATCAAATTCCTAATCCATGTTCTCATTCTTCTTCTGCTTTGCACGATTCAAATTCAATGGAGGAAATTCTAGACTGGCTCATGAAGCCTATGGTGAAGACTAACTCCTCCATTCCGCAAAATGATGTTACTGTTCATAATTTTAGTCTTGAATCTGATTTATATTTCTGTTATCCCCTATCATCTACAGGCCATGACTCTTTGTACCATGATTCACTTGAGCAATCTGTTCCACCAGCTAGTTTTCTATACTCTCTTGGTTTTCATGTTTTTGTTTCAAATTGCAATCAGATACAAGGCAGTCACATTACACAGGTAGAGGAGCAGGAAGGTGAAGATGCTTTCAATCTTTCTTCTATTTTCAAAAATCCTCCATGTGAAGATGATGTGCTTCCATTCTTCGATGATTTTCAATCTAATAATCTCGGTAGTGAATCAAATGCAATCAACTCTTTCAATCAATCCGTAGCCTTGGGCAGCAATCATTTTGATGATGATGACTTTGTTGATGTATGTGATCACGAATGCCCAGGTGCATCAACTGATCTTTTGGTTTCTCATGAAGATTTTACTTTAAATCCCAAATCTGATTCGGTCAAAGAAGATGTGTTTATCGAAACTTCCTCTTCATCTCACAATCCCTTGTGCTCTACCGTTTGCATCTACTTGCAATGAAGATACTCCATGCTCTTCAAGTCTTTCATCTGATGAGTTAACCTCTCAATTGGCACAAGGTGGTGAGATTATCGCATTGAGGGAAATATGTTGTTAACGTGTTCTGGATGATCTATGTTGTGTCATCAAAGTGTTTCAAGTGTGTGATCACAATCACGTCTTGTCATTGTTCACATCAGTTGAACAAATCCCACACTTAGTCATATTTGGAAAAGTCCCCAACCTGACAACCTAGCCTCATCCGACCCTCCTGAACTGTGCATTACGCAGTTTCAGCCCTCAAGCAACTACCTTGTCTCTTGGCACTGTGCAATGCGCAGTCTTCGCCTCCCAAAATTGCGCATTTCACAACCTCAGTGCTCAAGCCCAGCCCCTGAGTCCCAAAATTGCACAATCTTTCTCTCTAGCCAAGCCAACACTACGCATTGTGCAATCTCAGTCCTCAAGCCTTGATCTTGAGCTCTTGAACTGCACAACTGTGCAATCACTTGGCCTCTTGTCCTTCTAGTACTGTGCATTTCCCAATTCTAGTGCTCAAGCCTGGGCCTTGGCCTCCAAAATTGCGCAATCATGCCCTCCAGCTAGACCTAAACTGCGCATTGCACAGTGTCAAACCTCAAACTCGACCCTTGAGCTCCTGAGTTGCGCAATTGCTCAATCACTAGGTCTACTCTACCTTCCATAACTGCACAGTTGGTTGAAACAGTGCAAAACCCCTCATCCTATCACACTGAGCTCCTAAATTCCGTAGTTTTCTTCCTCAATGCAGCGTGAACTGCGCATTGCACAGTCTCAACGCTCAAGCTTCAACCCTGACTGCCTGAGTTACGCAATTGGGCAGTTACTGGGCCTCTTTCCCAGCATGTTACTCGCTTCCAACTAAGTCAATGGATCAATATGCACCATCTTAGACTAGGGGTTTATCGGACTTATGTCGTCTTGTCATGAGTGGATTGCAAATGTAGGTACTCTATCATGCTATGGAAATATGATGAAGAAGGAGATGGAGAAGGACTGATCCAAGTGGATACTGGTGACCACCCACCTATTCCACCTAGATCTCCAGTCGATTTCATCTATTTCGTTGTATATAACAACATTTACTATTTTTAGTAGTTTTTCAAGTCCTGAACTTCTGGAGCAATTCTGACGCCCTAAACGACGTTTTTTTGAGGTCCACATCAGGCCCGAAGTCGTAGGGAAGGACCTACAATAAATCTTGTAGTACTCGAAGAGATATTTTCAACGAGGTATCGTACGCACCAAACAAAGATAATCTTACCAAGTTACGACCCCAGGAAGAAGGCTGCCCAACTAACCCCAATAGGGCCCACAAACTCTTGGTGTTTCATCTCCTGGGGTTAGGGTTTTGGTTGTTTAGGGTTTTCTCTTGTTGTTCAATAATAAAAAGGCCTTTGAGCCTCATTGTAACATAATTCAGAGGGCATGTAGCCGCCACATCTCTTCTAAGAGATAAGCTACCATTGCCTGAGCTAGTTTATTTCCATTCTATCTGTAAGAATATTTAAGTTCTTTGATATTAATGAAATGAAGTGTTATTTATGTTGCATCTCTGTATTTATGGTTATATATGTATATTGTTGCATTCATGTTTAAGTTTGGATCAATGGTATCAAAGCGGTCTGTTCTTTCTCTGTTTTTCTTTGTGTGTCCCCAATGAGGTCAGGGTATAAGGAGTTACGGCTCGAACTGGTTGAACCTTTGCAAGACTAGCTTTGCAAACCCCGACAACCTCCCATGGCAGAAGAAAAGAAAGACGAGAGAGTAGGAGATCCTTTCAAAATATTTTTCGAAGAAGCCCTCGAGCAATAGAGGAACACAATGATGGGAAACTTTGCCTAGATACTTCGGTGGATGCCCACATGCAACACATCTTTATACAACAGTCACTGTGGAGGCGCCACTCCCTTCAAGGTAAAAGTCAACTTTGACATTGCCATATTTGAGGGCTAGATAGATGCAGACATCGTAGATAGATGGTTAAATCTACTGGAAGGATATTTTTCAGTTCATGATTTTTCCAATAGGGAAAAGATTACTTTTACGCTCCTCAAATCCACCCTCCATGTCAAGGACTGGTGGGAAACCTATTGCGAACAGAGGGACGAGAGAGAACCCTCACTGTTTTTAGCCGCACCCACTTGGAATTCTTTCCGAGATGCCATCAATGAATAATATTACCCTATGGGGAGCAATGAGGACAAGTACACATAACAGACCACGCTGCGACAATAAAGAGATCAAGATGTGCATGAAATGACGAATTTTTTCCATACCCTACACACAAAATTGGATATCAAAGATTCAGAGAAACATTTGATGCTAAAGTACCACAGTTGTTTGCACAAATACATTTAGGAGGAAATGGAGTTCCTCGACATCTCTTCGCTTGGTGCAGCATATCGATATGCTGCCAAGATCGAGCAGAAATTTAAATAGAAGAAGCGAGACTTTGGATATGCAAATTCGAAGCAAGGGAAAGACACCCCCAAACCGCATAACAAATGACAAATCCAAGGCAACGCAACCCAGGACAACCCGCTGGAGCCGCAAACAAAGAACAACACCACGAAGACAAAGAAGGACACGAGAAAGTGGTGTGAGTTCCATAAGAGCCCCATGCACAACACAAGTGAGTGTCGAGCCAAGTAGTCACTGGTGGTCGAGCTGAAGGTTTCTGAATCATATGCATGTTTTGACTCTGAGTTAGAACCCGACAAGGGGAATGAAAAAGGGAAGCAGATTATTGATGCGAAGCCCAGTGCCACCATTGCCACCACCAAGATCCAGAAGGATGAGCCCGAATATCCAGAGGAGGGGGAGCGCGTCTTCCATTTCTAGATGTGGGTGAAGGGTTCTCTGCTGCTGTTCATTGTTGACATCGGGAGCCAAAAGAGCCTCATTTCAGCAGAAGTCGTGAAGCGGTTGGGCCTACCAACCACAACACACCCACAACTATACACCATCAGGTGGCTTCACTAGAGACAAGATCTCCGCGTCAGCCAACAATGCCGCCTTCCCTACAACATCAAGCGCTTGACAGATGAGGTACTGTGTGATGTTTCTCTTCTTGAAGTTTGTGATGCATTATTAGACCAACCATACTTGTGGAAGCGACATGCTGTGTATGAGTCTAGGCCTCACACTATTATTATTACTTTGGGCACTAAGTTGTACAGGATACCGGAGATAGCATCGCCTATTTCCATCTCTTTGATCACTGTGAAGCAATGCAGTAAGATCATTTCCCAAACTGGCAAATTGTTTTCCTTATGATCCACCCTCAGGTAAAGAGCAATATTGTGGCCACGGCCTCCAGATAGGGCTCTCCCGTGTGATAGCAACAGATGGACAAGGACGTGGAGGAGTACAGGGACATCTTCACCTCACCCATATGGGTACCTCTACATTGTCAGCTCAAGCACTCCATCGATCTAACCTCGGGCGCACCGCTACCCAATGGACCGATTTATCGACGCTCTGTTCTGGAGAATGATGAAATCAAGAGGCAGATTCAAGAGTTGTTGTAGAACGGGCACATTAGGCCAAGTTCATCACCCTATGGGAGTCCGATCGTGTTGGTACAGAAGAAGGAAGATACCTGGAGACTTTGTATTGATTATCGAGCGCTGAACAATATCATTGTCCAGAATAGGTATCCAATCCCACGGATCGATGACCTTCTCGACCAACTTTGTTGATTTTTGTAGCATCGGATGTGCTCTAGCCTCAAGATTTTGCAGAGAGGCTAAGACACGTGCATTCCACAATACCCATAAAGCGTTTTGGGAAATTCCACCTGGAAAGGATTTAATTAAAATAATTAATCATTTTTAATGTATTTCTAAGTCTAAACTTAGGAAATGTGATTAATTAAAGTGTATTAATTAGACTGGATGTGAATCTTCTAGATAAAGACATGGATCAACTCCCAATTAATCTTAGCACTTGATTATATTTTAATTTTGGCCATTGATATGTCAACGAGAGATTATAAGAAGGAGCTTGATGGGAATTTGGAAAACGCATTAAGTAAGAGATCAAGAGATCAATTTCTCAAGAGAGCAGCACAATAGTTGCCAGAGGAAGATCGAAGTGATTTCTTGCAGTGAGGGGCAGGGATAGTTTTCTGGAGGAATTTTTTCCTGATCCAGAGAGTGCAAGGCAAAGAAGGCAGAGAGAAGTCAAGAGAAGTACAGAGAGGCAATGCAGTGCCACGCATAGGCAACACAGATCTATGTTGTGGCAGCGCAAAGCTTCAGAGGGAGTCTGAAATTCTGTTGGGGAACAATTGATATCTAGTGTCAGAGCCGACGTGTGAGACCGAGAGGCCAAAGGGTCGAAGTTTCTAGCAAGCAGGAGATTAGGAGGAGGTGCATCACAGTCCCAATAGCAGTGACTGCATGGGCAGACGCAGAGACAACATAGAGGGCTCATCTCCAGTCAGATTAGTGTCGGATTTTCCAGTGACAGTGTGAGATCGTCTCACTATCTTTTTGTCCAGTTTTATCTCTGTATTGGATTGCCAGTTTGGGCATCCAAAGACTTGTATTCAAAAACTACTGCATAATAATACAACCCCCAGTTGTTGCACTAGTTTTCCCGCATTGGGTTTTTCCGAGGACATTGTCCAAAAATAACGGTGTATATGTGTGTGTTTATTTATTTCTTGCTCAGTACTTGTTTCCGTAGTATTATTTGTTGTGAAGGCTGCAATTGTATTTATTTCGATGTTTACTGTGTAACACCGTAGATAAATTGTATCAAAATTAACAAGTAGGAGAAATAACATCAGATTGTTGCAGTAGGGATTCCCATTGGGGAATTTTCACATGGTATCAGAGAGCAGGTGAAGCAAGAGAGAAAAGCTGAAAGAGCCCAGCGCTGAGCTGAAGGAGGAGTTCAAAGAACTGCATACGCAGCATATCGAACCCCTGAAGGGTTGTGCAGTCCATTGGCCGGGAAGATTGATTTTCGTGGGAAAATACTTCTCTAGGTGAGTTGATAGAGAAGGAGATTTTCCGAATCGAGATCTTGTCAGTAGCAAAGGGAGCAGCGTAGTAGCTTTAGCGCAGAGCAGACCTTCAACTGGGATGTAGCTTTCTGTAGCAATTGCTGGGACAGAAAAGCATCAGAAGAGGAAAGAAAGCACACTGAGGGAATTTTGACCTCAGAGAATTTCTTGCCCAGAAATTCTAATTTCCCACACAAAAGCAACAGTAGCCGAGAGAAGTTTTGCTCACTCCAGCAGGGAGTGCATAGAACCAATCAGCAGCTGTGTAGAGGGTTAGAGGTATACTTCACCATTATTTTTTGGCATGATGGCAGCAACCAGGTTGAGAGATCAGGATTGGTTGGAGGGTGCCTTCAACTATGTGATCTGGAAGGAAAGGATCTCCTTCCTTCTAGATGAGCATGATATTAAAGCCTTCATTGATAATGTGGTAGTTGTCCCCACAGATCCAGATCCATTAAAAGCTTACAAGAAGGATATGGCAAAGGCTAAGAGGTTGATCCTCGACAGAGTGAGATATCAAGTTGTATCTCACATAGCAGGCAAAGGCACAACCAAAGAAATGTGGGATGCATTGGCCATGTTGTATCAGGGATCTTTCGAGCAACGAAAGATGTACTTGGAGGAGAAGATGAGATCCACGAAAATGCGGAAGGGGGAGCACATAGATCCCTTCCTTACAAAGCTTCAATAATTACGGGATCAGCTGGCAGCCATAGGGTCAGCGCCTCAGGCTACGGAGATGGTGAGATTAGCCCTGAATAGTGTCTCAGAAGAATGACAAGTTTTCATTCAGAGTATCCTAAGCAAAGAAAAATTGTCGGATTGAGAGGGATGTGGGTTGCTCTCCAACAAGAAGAGATGAGGCATGATTTAGTAAAGACCAAACTTGATGGTAGCAATAGCAACGAGCAGAAAGAAAAAGTAAAGGAAGAAGAAAATGCAGCGCTCGCATCAAAGGGGAAGCAGGAGCAACATAGGCGAAAGGACATTTCAAAGATCGAGTGTTTCCGATGTGATGAGATGGGCCACTTCAATTCTCAATGTCCTCTTCGGAATAAGGACAAGGAGGAGCAAGATCAACAACCTGCTACCGTTGAAATCGAAGAGGAGTTTGCCATGATTGCCCATATACCTCCAGGGGAGAGGTGGGGTGATCTAGTATTGTAGTTCCAAAGAGCTACAAATGCACAGGATCCTTGAGGAGTCCACCTCTTGGATCAATTCCTTGCTACGGGAGCCCATAGAAGCAGTAGCAGGATGAACTAGTGACAGATGATGCAGTCGGGTGCCAGAGTGACAGATGCAGTAGTGAGGAACTGAGCAACACAGTGCTGTTGGCACAGTGCAGATTCAGCAGCAACGCAAAGGCTTCAATAGCAGCGCAGAGGCTAGTAGCATTCAAAACTCGGTGGATAGATGCATCAATCTGAACACAGTTAGTTCAATTGATGGACATATCTTAGTTGCAACAGCAGCAGATGAGAGGGAATTGCAGATGTTGCAGTGGAAGCAACAACATAGTTGCAGTGCAAAGGCAGTTGACAGCAGCATGCAGAGTCAGTAGCAACTTAGATGCAGTGCAAAGAGAGCTACGCAGTAGTTGGTGGGCAGCAGTAGCCAGACATCAGCAACACAGATGGGATGGTGCAAAAGTCAGAGTGATGCTTAGGAGGTTGCAACACTAGAGCACATTCCTTGCTAAGACGGAGTGTTGATTTTTGTAGTGTCAGATGTGCTCTAGCCTCAAGATTTTTCAAAAAGGCTAAGACACATACATTCCACAATACCCAGAAAGCATTTTGGGAAATTCCACCCGGAAAGGATTTAATTAAAATAATTAATCATTTTTAATGTATTCCTAAGTCTAAACTTAGGAAATGTGATTAATTAAAGTGTATTAATTAGATTGGGTGTGAATCTTCCAGATAAAAACACAAATCAACTCCCAATTAATCTTATCCTTTGATTATGTTTTAATCTTGGCCATTGATATATCAACGAGAGATTATAAGAAGGAGCTTGATGGGCATTTGGAAAACATATCAAGTAAGAGATCAAGAGATCGATTTCTCAAGAGAGTAGCACAGCAGTTGCCAAAGGAAGATCGAAGTGATTTTTTGCAGTGAGGGGCAGGGATAGTTTTCCAGAGGAATTTTTTCTTGATCCAGAGAGTGCAAGGCAGAGAAGGCAGAAGGAACTCCAGAGAGGCAGCACAGTGCCACGCAGAGGCAACACAGAGCTATGTTTCACTATACAGAGCTTCAGAAGGAGTTTGAAATTCTGCTAGGGAACAATCGTGATCAAGTGTCGAAGCTAGGGTGTGAGACCGGGAGGCCAGAGGGTTGAAGTTTCCAGCGAGCAGGAGATCAGGAGGAGGTGCATCACAGTCCTAGCAGTAGTGACGAAGTGACTGCGTGGGCAGACGCAGAGATAGCACAGAGGGCTCATCTCCAGTCAGATCAGTGTCGGATTTTCCAGTGACAATGTGAGATATTCTCACTATCTTTTTGTAATATTCCTAATTAGCAACAGCTAATTGGAATATTCGACTTTGTATTGTTTTGCCATATGTGGTTTGTAGATAAATAAAAAAGTGAGTAAAAGGGGGGGTCTAACTCACTTTAGTGGAATAAAACAACTTCCTAGTAGCAAAACGTTGTAACTTAAGGGGGGAGCCAAGGGGGGCCACACACCATGTGGAGGAGAGAGAGACTACGTTGGTTTTGGAGGGAAATCAATGCTATAAAAGGTGGAGGAGCCTCCTCATTTGGGGCATTCTTGTTGTTGATGATATTTGAGCTAGACTTCTGTCTTCTTGAGCACGATGGTTGTTTAGCCTGTCTGCAGCACTGTTTAGTGCGATTGAGTGTCTCCGGTCGGAGATCTCACCCTTAGCCCCGGGGGACTTCGAGTGCCTGCTCGGGCAAGGTCTTTTCTACAGTTTTCAGCGAAGGATTTGGTTGTTGATTTGCGGAGGAGCTAGGCTTCTTTTGGTGACTGCACAGTCCCTAGGAGAGAGGACGCAGTTCTTGGAGGAGGTGTTCTATTGCGGGGTTTTCCGTAGGAGATACAGTGAGATTCGGTGTGGAGGTTCAGTCTTTATCAGTGGGAGATTTTCCGGGGAGTTTGTGGCCCGATTTCAGCATATATCATTTGGCATCTGCGCTGGACCTGGAGGGACAGCGTTTTTCTAGGAGGAGGGTTTCTGGGGTGATTTTCGGAGGTGGTCCATTTTGTATATGGTTTTTGGGTTTTGTCTGGGGTGGTGAGTTCAGGTGGTCTGCCGATTTTCAGCTCATTCCGGCAAGGGGATCAGCCCCTAGCTTCAGTTCATTCCAGCAGCAGCAGTTTACGGCAGTTTCTTCCAGCAGCTGGGATGCGGTTTCTTGTAGCAGCCATTTCCTGTTTTTCTGAGAGGGTTCTTCACTTGCCTTGAGCAAGGATAGGTGCATTTATTCTGATTATCCATTGTATCTCATTATATTCTCGGATTAATAAAATGGCTTAGCATTTCCGGCATTTTTATGTGTATTTGCTTTATGTTCTATTTTCGGCATTTCCTATATTGTCGTATGCTTGTATTGCTGTCTATTTCCCATTGGGGATATTACAGTGGTATCAAAGCATAGTTCTGGCTCAGCCTGTGGTCTATGACATTGGGAAAGAGATCATACAGAGGTTTGCTGGAATTTTGGAGAGCAATAGCAGTTGCAGTACCAAAAACGAAATTGGAAAAAGGGCCAAAATATAAAGGGTCAAATTTTGAAGGTTGGAATTAGAAGAAACGTTTTCTGGGTTTTTCTGGGTTTTGGGCAAGGATCACCTTCCCAAATTCCTAGAATTTTCTGATTAGTTTTCAGTGGGTAAATCGGAGGTCAAAATCAAGCAATAATATGGTTTTGTAGCAGCCGTGCAGTGTCTGAGTAGCCTGTAGACACATAGCAGGAAGTGCCAATGGCAGACAAGGAGGATATGAGGAGATTTAGAGAGGCGCTCCTCCAACACATGCAGGATGTGTCACAGAGACTCACTGCGCTGGAGGTTAGGCAGCGAGAAACCCCAAGGGGTTTTCAGATTGGTGAGGGATCAGGCACGTCATACCATATGCCGGAGCGTGATGCTATCCCCATCATGGCAACGCATGCACCCACGCGACCCACTATGCCCACTTTCCTAGTAGAGGACACAGGGGCAGTAGCACAGCGGGAGTCGAAGGTTGACCCTGGCCAGATGGACGCCTACATTGCAAAGTACCTGGCACGTGGGACGGCGATCAAAGATCTTATCTCATTTAGAGATTATGTTCAGCTCCAGCGTGATGGTAGACCCCGTGATCATCACAGGGGACACGGACATCATCATGATGACCACCGCGCAACTAGCAGATTTGATTTGCCCACGTTTGATGGTTCATCAAACAGTTCGGCAAAGTCTTGTGTAGAAAAGTTGGACATCTATTTCCAGCTTAATCAGATGTCGCAGTCAGAGGCCATTAAGGTGGCAACATTGCACTTGGAGGATGAGGGCACACAGGATTACAGGGAGTCTGAGGTTACAACTAGTGTGACACAGGATTCACCCTCATCGGAGACCTCCTTGGCCATGTCGGTTGATGTGGAAGTGGAGAAGGTAGAGCCCACCTCAGTAGAGCCATCCATTGAGGTGATTACCGGAGTCGTGTCCGAGTCTTCAGGTGGTAGCAACACACGACAGATGGGTGAGGCGTTAGGAGATGTATCCACCTTCGATGAGGCACTAGCAGGTACAGAGGTATTGGATGATGGTCGCAAACAGCGGTATCATCAACTTCGGACGGACCTTCGAGTTTTGAGAGGGAAGGCCACGTCAGTACGGGAGGCCATTTTGTTGCAGGACCAGGAGCTGGAGGGTATGAGAGTGACTTGTGCCAAGTCGGCGGCCAAGTTGGTCCGCATTGGGGAACGACTGGATTCTCTGATGGTACAATCAGAGGGCACGTTGGAGCGTTAGATCATTCCCCTTCAGGCATGCATGGATGGGACTAACAGTGTTGTGGGGTCATCTCTTCCCGTTGGAGAGAGAGAGGCAGAGCCACCTAGTCAGATCTCATATGTTGACTTGGATAGCAGTATAAGACGATCAGAGTTGCACAGGGTACAGCATCCACATGTTGAGGTTGGATGGCGAGAGATTTTGAGTTGGTACTCGGTGGAGCGGGCTATGGAGATAGTGATGGATCCGAGTGTAGCTCAGCAGGATTTTCTATGCATGGGGAATATAGGAACCCCAGATTGGCATTGGGATCCAGGTGGGATCACCTATCGTTTCCCAGGCAGGTCGGCTGACTATGTCTTGGAGAGTACAGTTGGCCTAGTAGTAGAGCATGGGCAGTTTCGGTCAGCTCCAGTGGCCAACCAGTTTATGGGCAGACTCCCTAGGTTGTCTTGGCATGACATTCATACACGGGATCACGGGGTGGTCAGCACACCTTGGCAGGAGCTTGTCGGAGGAGGTGGCATTGGCAGGCCACCAGATGGCACCTTGTATGGGGCCGAGGATTCTTCACCTTTGTGTGGGGCACAGAGGACACAGCGGAGCCGAGCAGTGGTGGTAACACTACTGACACACAGGGAGATTCACTTCTCAGACCCCTTGAGGAGGATTTGGAGTGATGATCCTTTCGTCGGCAGGTATAGTGATACGACGGTGGAGACGATGTTACCGATTGGTGGTAGTCCGACATGTAGAGGCACAGCTCTAGGTCATCACATCCAAGGATGTGTGGGAGCCTCTAGCATTGAGCGGTGGATTGCCGGTGGACATGGAGTAGCATGGTGGTGTACCATAGTGTGTGGGACTGCATTGTGGAGTAGGAGTATCCTACATCACATTGAGAGCATGCGGAGAGTGACCGATGCCTGGACACAGTCAGGGCACGAGATGGTACAGGGTGCTACAGCAGTAGTACACGGTATCCAGCAGTATACCGAGGTATGCCTCAGTGTGCAGTGGCATGTTGAGGAGTATAGGGATGATCAGTGGTATGCGAGGGCATACGGTGCTGCACAGCAGGGTCTTAGAGCATTGCTTCCAGGGAGACTCATGGACAAGGACATCTGGCTTACCTTTGGGAGTAGTTCACCCAGGATCGATGGAGAGACAAAGGAGCGATACTTGGCGGTATCTGTGGGGACTCACACACCTGATTCGCTTCGACATCACTCACGAATGCAGTTGATTATGTTTTTTGACCTTTTTGGCACCTTGGGCATGAGTAGCAGGATACGTGAGGCTCACCCAAGATATTTGGATGACACTCAGCACACTAGGGGAGAGACTTCTCAGCAGTGGCACTGGGTCAGGGCACTAGTTGATAGCCACAAGTTAGGGGATGAGATGATCCTCTGCAAGGGTGGCACATCAGTGATTGCCGAGTCTACGCTTGGGGAGCGAGTTATGAGGGAGACATGCATCACTTTTCCCTCAGAGCATGTCGAGATCATGCATGAGCAGAGGATACTGGGTACAGCAGAGGTAGCATCCCAATATGTTTCGGGGCTCTAGACATTGTATCGACACTTTATCGAGAGGATGGGTGCCCACATTGAGTCGATGAGGGACATGCGGCTAACATTGGGGTCAGCCATCGAGGTGGGATAGTCATATGCACTGACATCGAGTACGGTGACAGCAGCTGCAGATCCATATTCTCTTGAGGTTTTGGAGGTCGATGGGATTGTTCTGCAGGGGACCAGTAGACAGCGGGAGCATGCCAGTCCTGATCAGGAGTGGGAGGAGTTGTTGGATATGGTGGAGCATCCATCTGTGGGTCGACACAGGGATGAGACACAGATAGGTGCACACACAATCAGCAGAGCTGCAGTGTTTTTAGTGTGTAGCACTCTCCAGGAGTACATCGATGGAGCTTGCAGCATATCTTGCCCACTTTGGCCCATTATAGAGAAAGGGGCTTCCTTCTACAGGCAGCTTCTGGCAGACAGGGCAGAGCAGTGGGAGTTGATTACGAGTTGGCGACAGCACTCCCGACATGTTCCATATGCAGTTGTTATCGCTACATCAGATTCTTCTCCCATGATGGACTGGCGGGAGATCATGAGTTGGTACCCTCTTGATGTTATGGTATTCTTTGGAGGGAGCACAGCGGAGTAGGGGCCCATGGACATAGCACATGTTCTAGATTCCAGCTGGCAGGGGGACACAGGTCATTATTTCTTCAGCACCCCATCCCGATTTTAGGAGAGCAGGATCAGCATGGGATTGAGTCACAACTTGGATTGGAGAGAGGTGATGAGTTGGTATAGGTTGGTGGGCGGTATATGCGATTACGGGTGTAGTGCTGTATGAGCCTGGGAACGTGATGTCTCTACAGCGTCTGCTTCAGTACTCGGTTCCTTCAGAATGTGCGCGGCCGAGGGCGGGTGGGACTCGGGCGATGATTGGCCTGGGCGATGATTGGCCCTGGTGGCCTTGTGAGCTGAGAGGACTGTTGGTCAGTGAGATATCAGTTTGGAATCCTGGCATTGAAAGGACCCTTCATGTCAGGGTGATGGAGAGGTCAGAGAGGGTTCAGTGGCACATCTGGGACCCAGGCACATTTTGTAGTGTTAGTGGGGAGCATCGGCTAGAGAGGAGGCTTGTTCAGTCATTGTTGGAGGACAAGCAGTTTTTGTCGGATGAGAATGCCACTTGGGAGAGCGAGGAGATTTTGCAGCATCCATCACCTTAGTTGCTTGAGGACAAGCAACATTTTCTTGGTAATATTCGTAATTAGCAACAACTAATTGGAATATTCGGCTTTGTATAGTTTTTCCATATGTGGTTTGTAGATAAATAAAAAAGTGAGTAAAAGGGGTCTAACTCACTTTAGTGGAATAAAACACCTTCCTAGTAGCACAACGTTGTGACTTAAGGGGGGAGCCAAGGGGGGCCACACACCACGTAGAGGAGAGGATATGGTGGTTTTTTGAGGAAACCAATCTATAAAAAGGTGGAGAACCTCCTCGTGTTTAGGCATTCTTGTTATTGTATTTTGAGCTAGACTTACGTCTTCTTGAGCACGCTGGCTGTTTAGCCTGTCTGCAGCACTGTTTAGTGCGATTGAGTGTCTCCGGTCGGAGATCTCGCCCTTAGCCCCGGGGGACTTCGAGTGCCTGCTCGGGCAAGGTCTTTTCTACAGTTTTCAGCAGAGGATTTGGTTGTTGATTTGCGGAGGAGCTGGGCTTCCTTTGGTGACCGCGCAGTCCCTAGGAGAGAGGACGCAGTTCTTGGAGGAGGCGTTCTATTGCGGGGTTTTCCGTAGGAGATTCAGTGAGATTCGGTGTGGAGGTTCAGTCTTTATCAGTGGGAGATTTTCCGGGGAGTTTGTGGCCCGATTTCAGCATATATCATTTGGCATCTGCGCTGGGTCTGGAGGGACAACGTTTTTCCTTGAGGAGGGTTTCTGAGGTGATTTTCGGAGGCTGACCATTTTCTATATGATTTCTGGGTTTTGTCCGGGGTGGTGAGTTCAGGTGGTCTGCAGATTTTCAGCTCATTCCGGCAAGGGGATCAGCCCCTAGCTTCAGTCCATTCCAGCATCAGCACTTTACGACAGTTTCTTCCAGCAGCTGGGACGCAGTTTCTTGTAGCAGCCATTTCCTGTTTTTCTGAGAGGGTTCTTCACTTGCCTTGTGCAAGGATAGGTGCATTTATTCTGATTATCCATTGTATCTCATTATATTCTCAGATTAATAAAATGGCTTAGCATTCCCGACATTTTTATGTGTATTTGCTTTATGTTCTATTTCCGGCATTTTTATATTGTCGTATGCTTGTATTGCTGTCTATTTTCCCATTTGGGATATTACACTTTTTGTCCAGTTTTATCTCTTATCGAATTTCCAGTTTGGGCATCCAAAGACTTGTATTCAGAAACTGCTGCATAATAATACAAACCCTCAGCTGCTGCATCGGTTTTCCTGCAATGGGTTTTTCTGGAGATATTGTCCAAAAATAACGGTGTATATGTGTGTGTTTATTTCTTTCTTGCTCAGTACTTGTTTCCGTAGTATTATTTATGTTATGAAGGTTGCAGTCGTATTTATTTCGATGTTTATTGTGTAACACCTTAAATAACTTGTATCAAAATTAACAAGTAGGAGAAATAACATCATATTGTTGCAGTAGCGATTCCCATTGTGGAATTTTCACAAACTCAAGGGAGCCAAATATTTCAGCAAGATTGATTTAAAGTCCAGTTATCACCAGGTACCAATCGAACCCTCCGATGTGTGGAAGATTGCCTTCAAATCCAAGGAGGGCCTTTTCGAATGGTTGATCATGCCTTTTGTGTTGATGAATCCCCCCACAACCTTCATGAGGCTGATGGACGATATCTTGCAACCCTTCACCAACTAATTCATGGTAGTGTATTTGGATGACATCTTGATCTTCAGCTAGATTTGGGAAGAGCACCTCTGCCATATTCGATAGGTCCTCCAAACCCTGGGGCAACACAAGTTGTGTGCCAATTTGGAGAAATGCACTTTTGGTATGACTCAAGTTCAATATCTGGGCTACATCATTGATGAGTGGGGTGTGCATGTGGACCCACTCAAGACACAAGTCAATTGGGATGGGCCAACCCCAACCACTCTAACAGAGCTCTTCATTTTTCTGTGTCTTGCCAACTTCTACCGCAGGTTTGTGTTTGGATTCTCTCATATCACTTGGCCTTTGAGTCAAGTCACCAAGGGAGGAGTGAAAGCAATTTATTTTGGTCTAAATCCCAACAAAAGGCATTGCCAAGTTGAAACACCGCCTTTGCTCTGCACAATTGCTCACATTACCAGACCTGCAACAACCATTTAAGATTGAAACAGATGCCTTCGACGAAGCGACTGGTGCAGTTCTTACTCAGCAGGGGCATCCAATGGCATATCGTGGTGAGACACTTTCAGACATAGTACGAAAGTATCCCTTCGACTATGCGATTGGTGCAGTTCTTACTCAGCAGGGGCATCCAATGGCATATCATAGCAATACACTTTTAGACACAGTCCGAAAGTATCCCACCTATAACAGAGAGATGTATTCCATTGTGTAGGTCTGCCGACAATGGAAGCATTACATTATGGGGAAGGAAACAGTCATCCACACATACTATGGACCCCTGCAGTTCTTACATACATAAGGGAAGTTGTAGAACGATCGCTATCAGAAATGGTCCACATACCTGCAACAGTTCCGTTTGAACGTTAAGTATAAGAAGGGCAACACCAACAATGTTGTAGACTTCCTTAGCTGACTACCGATCATGGCGCTGACCACTGTGCTCAACTCGTGTGGGCACGAGACTTCGAGGTGGTCGACTCTTTACAAGAGCGATCCAAAATTCGGCAACACACACCAAATTCTCCTGGAAGGAAAGCAAGTTCCAAATTATCACCTCCGGGATGCAATGTTATTCCACCTGAGACACCTTTCTATTCATTCAATCGAGCGTGGTAGGATGATCTGGGAGGCACACTACAGTCGAGTCACTAGACATTTTAGGGTAGACAAAATTGTAGCAGTACTGCAAAAGTATTTTTATTGGCGGAACATTTGATAAGATGTTGGGAAGTACATCAGATCTTGCACTGTCTGTGCCATTGCCAAACCGACCATCAAGAAGCAAGGCCTATATAACCCTTTGCCTACTCATAGTCAACCTTGGAAATCCATCTCCATGGATTACATGTGAGGCCTTCCTTCTACTAAGCATGGAAACGACTGTGTTTTCGTGGTCGTCGATAGATTCTCTAAGATGGCCATTTTGACGACTTGCAAGAAGAGTATTACAACAAAAGCCACTACTAAGCTCTTCTTTGAACGAATGTGGTTACACTTTTGGATCCCACAGTCCATTACCTCAGATCAGGACAGCATGTTCCTAAGTACATTTTGGTCAAGTATTTGGTCGATGTTGGATATCAAGCTCACTAAGTCCATGGCTTTCCACCCCAAAACAGATGGCCATACAGAGGTCGTCAACAGGATGATCATACACATTTCTCTCATGTACAACTTAAAGCATCCATGCACATGGGATGAAAGCCTCCCCTATGTCCAGCACAACTACAAAAGAACTCTTCATAGCTCAACTGGCCACAAGCTCTTTCAGGTGGGGTTGGGATTTGAGCAACTATGTCCCATTGATGTGGCCATACCATTTGCAACTCCTCACGCAAATTCGGCTCATGTCCAGTCTGAAGCTGACAAGGCTAATAACTTCATTGAGCACATCCAACACATCCAGTAGTAGGTCCATGACATATTGGACAGAGCCAATGCTAAGTAGAAGTAGCGACATGATCAACATCGGGTGCCACACAAGTTCCAGGTCGACGACAAAGTTTGGCTACATTTGCAGAAGGACCGCCTCGCAAGGCCTCACCGCAAGCTTCACTCGCTCCAATATAGGTCTTACACCATCACCAAGGCTGTAGGGGACAATGCCTTCGAGCTCAACATTCCATCGTTCCTTAGCCTGCACCCAGTGTTCAATGTGGACCATCTTCGGCCATACTTTTCACCATTACTGGACAAATCCGACATTGCAAAACAACTTACACCAACGGAGTTAAACCCAGACAGCATGGAACATGCTACAACTGATCGGATCATGGATGCGCAGATCAAGAATACTCTCCAACAGAGGATCCGGGTATATCGAGTTGTCAAAGCAGGCCAACGCCACCAGGGCAAGTGGGTCACCAAGGACCATGTTCAAAAAAAATTTCCCCACGTCATGGAGGCTCTGCACGCAATGGGGACCATTGCTTCCTAAGGAGGAAGGATTGATTGAGGTGGATATTGGTGGCCACCCACCTATTCTACCTAGACCTCCAGTTGGTTTCATCAGCTTCCTTGTTTGTAGCAGAATTTACTATTTTTAGCAATTTTTCAGGTCCTGAACTTCCAAAGCAGTTTTGACCCCCTAAACAATGTTTTTTTGAGGTTCGTAGCAGGGATGTACCCATAGGCAAGGACCTACGGCAAATCCTATAGTACTCGGAGAGATATTTCCAACGAGGTATATTATGCATCAAACGAAGATAATATGACCAAGTTACGATCTCGGGAAATTGGCTATCCAACTAACCCGAATGGGGCCCACAAACTCTTGGTGTTCCATCTCCTAGGGTTAGGGATTTGGTTGTTTAGGTTTTTCTCTTGTTCAATAATAAAAAAGCCTTTGAGCCTTATTGTAACACAGTTCAGAGGCATGTAGGCGCCACATCTCTTCTCAGAGATAAGGTATCATCACCCGAACTAGTTTATTTCCATTCTATCTATAAGCATATTTCAGTTCTTTGATATTAATGAAATAAAGTGTTATTTCTACTGCATCTCTCTGTTTATGGTTATATTTGTATTTTGTTGTGTTCCTATTTAATTTTGGATCAAGGACATGCTATTAGACACATATGGAGCTAAAGAGATAATATGATCATCAGGTATGAAGACAAAGGAACACTGGACTATAACAAAAGATCAAGATCAAGATCACGTGGAAGACTCTTCTTCTTCAAGTCATAAGGAGGAGGAGGAAGAAGAACATGTACCATATTTTCAGTTAGACACAAAGAAAGAAGCAGCAAGGAGGACGACTTGGAACTGTCACATCATCATGCAGTCCATATCATCAGTGTCATGTCATGTCCTCTCACAAGTCATCATATGCCACATCATTATTGTGGATTATATAATTACCTATTCAAAATGTATTGTAAAGTGGAAGTCCAAAGGACATATTTAGAATATGATGAGTCATGTAAAGGCGAAAAGTCATAGGAAGTCAAGCAGTCATGAGGATCGTCAAAGAGTCACAAGGAAGGTGAAGCATCACCTCTTGGTTATATATACACCCTCATTTTATGAGTAAAATACTTTTCACCTTGGCTCCTCCCGCAAGGCATTAGAGAGACAAATTGGTTCTTTTGAGGCGTAAGGAGTAGCTCCAATTCTCCACTATTGGAGCTAGTGATGTTCATTGTATACATGTGTCTTGGAACTTTTAATTAATAAAAAAAGCCTTCAAGGCCAACACGTTCTTCATGCACATATTATGAATATTATGGTAAGACTATTCTGTGGATGTTTTTATTTCATGTTTGCTTTCATCTGTGCTAAAGTAGTTGAACTACTTCGGTTGTTTTAGTACTTATTTCATTGAGAGTGTGTTGTAATGGTTGTTATTGTTGTCACATCCCTGTGGACTATTCCGCATGATACTAGACAGATCTTTCTCATTCATTGGTGGTAATGACCGTCACATCTTTTGTGGACTATTCCACTGGATGTCAGACAGATCCTTCTTGTTTGTGTGGGTTTCTAGTTGGGTGGTACTATTACCTCTCTCTTAGAGGCTCACTTTACTCTTTTCCTACGCAGTAGAATCTAGAAATTTCTTAATCTTATATTTTATGCAGAAATTATTACTGTTAATCCGGTTATGCTCCTCCTACTTATGCAAGTTATTAACTGAATAAATTTAAGTTAAAATCAAAGCAAAACACATAACAAATCTCTACCAATCCAGATCAAGAATAAGCTCATGCACACATTGACAAAGTGACGCAATTATTTCTGGACAAATAGTCCCTGGAAAAACCCAATGTGAGAAAACTGGTCTCTAGCTGCTGGAGGGTTCTATTATTAAGAATATTTCTGAATACACAAATCTGGGTTCCAAATCTGGAAAACCCGACAGAGAAAACACTAGATCTACCGCTCACTGGTTGATCTAGGGCAAAAATAATGACTGATCCACGCCCTCAAACGAGATTTACAGAACTCAGCCAAGATTAGGCCTAGAAACCCCAGCGTTGTCCCTGAAAGGTTCTGCGTCAACCTCTGAAGCCCCTGAAAGCCTCTGCGTCAGCCTCTAAAGTCCTCCAAACCCTCAGCGTTGCTCCGGAAAGGACTGCTTTACACCAGACTGGGTGACGCAGTCACTACGCTGCACCTGAAGGGTCTCTGCATAACCCCTAAGGGTTTCCTACTAAAAATCACGCTATCCTTGGAGAGACTGCGTTGTCCTTGCTGTTGTTGTTGTTGCCTTACTCTAATAGATCTCTACCAATCCAGATCTAGAATAAGCTCATGCACACATTGACAAAGTGACATAGTTGTTTCTGGAAAAATAGTTCCCAATGTGGGAAAAACGGTCTCTGGCTGCTGCAGGAGGGTTCTATTATTAAGAATATTTCTAAATACACAAATCTGGGTTCGAAATCTGGAAAACCCGACAGAGAAAACACTAGATCTACAGCTCACTAGCTGATCTAGGGCCAAAATAATGACTAATCCACACCCTTAAACGGAATTTACAGAACTTAACCAAGATTAGGGCCTAGAAACCCTAGCGCTGCCCCTGAAAGGCTCTGTGTCAGCCTCTGAAGCCCCTGAAAGCCTCTGCGTCAACCTTGGAAATCCTCCAAACCCTCAGCGCTGCTCCGGAAGAGACTGCATTACCCCAGACTGGGTGACGTAGTAACTACGCTGCACCTGAAGGTTCTTTGCGTAACCCCCGAGGGTTTCCTATTGAAAATCATACTGTCCTTGGAGAGACTGCGTTGTCCTTGTTGTTTCTGTTGCTGCCTTCCTCTGCGTTGTCCTTGAGCTAATCTCTGCCTCTTGTATATCTTAAACCCCGAGATCATATCATCCCCTTGGCCTAAACTCCCCTCTCTACAACTGAAACACTTCTGAGAATTCTTAGCAAACCCGCCCTAGAATATCAGCTTAGCTTCAGTGCTCTGCCTCTGTGTGTCTTTATAAATGACCCCAAGCCTTTCCTTTATACTTTTCTCGTTGACAAATCAATGGTCAAGATTAAATCTTTAATCAATCGCTAAGATTAAAAGAAAGCTTGATCTGTGTGACTTAAGACAATTTCATCACATGTTTAATTAAATTCACTTTAATTATTTAAGCTCCCTAAGTTTTAACTTAGGAAATACACTTAAAATAATTAATTAATTTAATATCTCCTAAACCAGATGAAATTTCCCAGATCCATTTCTGGGTCTTGTAGATCAGGTGTATTCTAGTCTCTCTACAAAGTTTGGGACTTAGAGCACAACTGATGCTACTGCAAATACACAAAATATCAACATAGAAGAACTTCGACGCACCTATAACCGAACACTCACCAGGCACACTTTCTTGCTTTTCGAAGGCACCACGCGTTCCTCTCTTGCTGACAGTGAAAGCCAAGGAAAATCTATAATAATACATGGCAACTGGGTCGATATTCTAGATGGGGCTCCTATTCCAAACGATGTGAGGTCTAATTGGAACTTCACATCGCAGAGACTCCTTGGTTGATGGGTTTCCAGCACCATCAACACCTACCATGTTGACTATCATGGTATGAGCAGATGCCACGTCAACATTGTTACTCATGCGTATGGGTCCAACCATGTGTGGGATTTGAAGAGACTCTACAAGGTTCAAACTTCTAACTCTAGTTGAGGGTTAAAGGATTCAAATCTTATCTCTAGTTGGCTATTTGGTTATTAACTTATTTGTAAGAAAAATTGCATACGTATATACATACATTTATACATATATGTGATATTTTTTCTGATGTTTCCATTTTGGGGTGCTCACATTTCCAACTATCCTTGTTTCGGAAACTTACAAATGTTTTTACGTTTCATGCAGCTTAGGAGTAGACCAAAATACATAGGTTGCATGCTATATGTTTACTGAGTTTTGACAGCTGATATTTTTTTGTTTGGAATTTTGCGACTACAGTGACGATTTTACAGTTAGGCAACAAGCACAAAGTGAACACCTCCACCCCATTTGACTCCACACAAGGCATTGGTATTATACAAGAGTTGTTGGGGGTAATTTAGGGACTCCTCCCTTAGTTGTTTTGGAGATTTAGGTTTAAATAGTGGGGGCTTGGACCAAGGCGATAGTGGGTCCCTTCCCTATGTGTGCCCAACTAGCAAGTTGCCAATACCAACATTGCTAATTTGATTGATAACAGTTCCTATTCAAGATGGAAGCAAAGGTGGATATAAAACCATACCAAGGTGAGATCAACGCATTAAAATTGAATCACTGGTTGTTTAGAAGTTTATTTTAGTGTTTACTATATAGATGGAAAGTGGAAATTATCATTTGCTACACTCAAGTTAAAGGGCTATGCTTTGACTTAGTGGGAAAGCCATATGGAAACACTTACGCTAGAGGCTGATCTTCTAGTCCTAAGGGAAGGACTTCAAAATTTTCATTAAGTCCCAATTTTACCCTATCAAGAATATAGAGGACCAATGGATACAATGGCATTGCTTCTAGTAGAGGCAAGGGTAGTGTATAGGAGTACACCATTGAGTTCAGGAAGATGGCCATCATGTTGTGTATCTCCCAAGAGCCTAGATGGACTTCTCAAGTTTTTAGGAGGTATACAAAACTATCTACAAAAGCAAGTGATGCTTTTTAAGCTGAGAACAATTTTTCTTGGAAATAAAATATATTCATGCATTTTCGAATAATAAATTTTGTGAAGAAGATTTATATCTGGTCCCAATTAAAATACTTTAGAGATCCATGTTGGGGCCATAATTATATGTGGAGTGTAAGAAAGCAAATTGGACACTATTCAAAGGAACTTTATAGATTTTCATTGAGAAAGGATATATGAATTGCATGGAATAAATCTCTAGAGTTCAATTAGAATATGTGCCATAAAAACATATTGTTGTACGCTATATATAGGTGCCAAATCACAGTAGTTGCTATATTTTTGTGGGCATTTGTTGGACAATAATACAATTATCTTATGTACTTTTAGTCTTATATCAATCATAGTTTTGAAACTCAGAATCGAAGTTTGATTCAAACACCTATTAACTCGAATTCAATGACTCAGCTTTCAACTAGGATTGACTCAAATCGTTTGGGTTGGTTTGGTATCAAATTGTTAATTTTGGGCAACTAGGTCCAAACTCCAGGTTGTGCTACTCATATGATGATGATTATATTTTTGTTGGATTCCTCTTTCGGAGAGGTGCAAGATTGATCTAAATATCATCTTGTTTGGATGAGCAGAACATATATTTTGATTTTATTTTCCACACATGTGCAAGGTCAGCTAGATTTGTAATGTAGGCTCACAAGCCTAATAGATGTGTCACACCCCCTCACTGACTGATATAAATTGGAGAGACTTGGAGATTATTTGCCCATCAACTCATCACACATTCTCTCTTGTGATCTGATTGGTTTGATCAGCCTTCGCAGGCCTCTTTCTCTCACACGTGCAGAGCTAAAGCTGGGTAAATTTGTGCACTGTTTTAGGGCTGATTGCTAGTGCGTTGACCAACATTGACCGTGGTCAAACCTTGGTGTTTTGACTTCCAAATTGTGCATAAATTCCGATCTTGTGAATCCGCATTTGAGGGCACAAAGATCGATGAAAGAGGAGCCTATTGACCGAAGCCCTAAACTGCAGTGTTGACTTTTTGCATTGACTTTTCTGCGTTGAATTTCTATTGATCAGCGTTGACTTTTGAGGAGTTGTCTTTGAGGGGTGTGTGTGACACTTGGAGGGTTGGCTGATCTAATGTTGAGAAAGACTTTGTTATTTGATGCATCCTGTTGACTGTCGTAACGCACATCACTCTCTATATTTGCTGGACAAGAAGAATTGTAAAATCTGATCTATATTATTGGCTTGTTTTATGTTAATCTATTATTGTGTTCTATCAACATTTTACTTTCATGTTTATGTGATTTCTAAATTGAATCGAGCCTAAGAAATATTGAAGTAAAATTGCATTAAGCATAGAACATACCATGTCTATCTAAATTTAACATGGTATCAGAGTTGAGGTCAAGAAAAATCCCAAGCTAGTGTGAAAAGCAATCATAAGAGAAGAAATCCTATCAAGAACCAATGGCCTCCTCAACCTATAAGGGTTTCAAATCTGATGATAAGTTGACTGACAAGTTTGATTATAATCCATGGAAGATGTCCTTGGATTTGGCATTAGAAGATCAAGATGTCATGGATTATGTGCAGAGGATTATTCTAAATAATAATGTGATTCCTGATTTTGACGAAATATTGACGAGATGCACTCAAGAGGAGACAAGAATGATGGAGAAAGATCATCCCTCTAATGGAAATGGAGGTGACCCTACTGCCTTCACTGCTCATGCAAAGAAGAAGAACAATGGTCGTACGAGAAATCAAAACCATGGAAGAGTAGGGCCAAAAGGAAGGAAGGGAAGATGTTAAACTTGTAACAAGTTTGGTCACTATGCAAAAGAGTGCCCTAACAGAAGGTACTCTCCCAGGGATGATGACAACAACAAGTCCAAGGGGAATGGCAATCAAAGGAACAATAAGTTCAAAGGAAAAAGGAAAGCTCCCTCTGATCGTAGAGGAAATGGGCAACCTTTCAAGAAGTCAAGAAATTCCAAGTACGATGAGTCTATTGTTTTTGATAATAAGAAAAATGAATTGATTCTTGTATCTGCCCTCTCTGCTGCATCTCCTCCCGACACCCTAGATGTCCGGTTGATTGATAGTGGTGCTTCAAGGCACCTCACTGGTTATAAAGAAACCCTCTTTGATTTGATTGAGAAGGATACAAATCTAGAAATTATCCTTGGAGATAATGCCACCTATCCCATGAAAGGTACAGGGGTTGTGACCCTTCATCTATCTCAAGGTCAAGTCCTCCATTTACAAGATGCGTTGTACATACCTGATTTGAAGAAGAACCTTGTGTCTATTTCGGCTATGGAAGACAAAGGGTCCAAGGTGGCATTCGTTGATGGAAAGTTAAGCATCTGGAAGAAGAACTTCAAGGAAGCTATTACTATTCATTTTAGAGTTGATACACTCTACTAGGTTGGAGGAAGTCCATTGGGGGCTATGTCATGTGATACAACTCTTCAAACAGAGTTATGGCACCGGAGGTTTGCACACCTTCATTACAAAGCCCGTCTTGAAGCAAGGAAAGTGGTGACAGGGATGCTCGAATTTAAAGATGATCATGAAGGTGTATGTCAGGGTTGTGTCGAAGGGAAGCATACAAGGGGACCATTCCCCTCAAGTGTCACAAAGACAACTAATATTTTGCGGTTGATACATTTTGATTTATCTGGTATGCTGCCTGTGACACCCTTGGGAGGATGTTCCTATTACATGACTTTTACAGATGACTTCTACCACAAAACCTAGATATATTTCTTGAAGAAGAAGGAAGAAGCATTAAAATGGTTTCATACCTTCAAGGCCTTGGTGGAAAATCAAACCGAGAAGAGAATCAAATTTTTGAGGACCGACAATGTGTCCGAGTATGAGTCAAATGAATTCAATGACTTTTGCAGTGAAGCTGGCATTAAGAGGGAGACCACAATTATGTATACTCCTGAGCAAAATGGTGTTGCTGAAAGAAAGAACAGGACCATTGTGGAAGCAGCCCGCGTCATGCTATGTGACCAAGGTCTTCCGAAGTTTCTATGGGGAGAAGTTGCAAACAATTTTGTGTACGTTCAAAATAGATGTCCACATTCCACTCTGGACTCCAAGACTCCCGAAGAAGTCTTCTCTGGTAAGAAATTTGATGTTTCTCATTTTAGAATTTTTGGTTGTTCCGTTTACTTTCATGTTCCAAAAGAAAAGAGAAGCAAGATGGAAGCTTCTGGAAAGAAGGGAATGTTTGTGGGCTACTGTGAAACTTTGAAGGCATATAGAATCCTTGTGCATGGTCAAAGAGAAGTGGAAATATGCCACGATGTCACCTTCGATGAAGATGCTGCCCTTAAGAAAGTAAGAAATCTTCCTAGCTCCAAGGAAGACAAAAAGGATGAAGAAGGAGGGAAGCAGAAAGAACCGAAGGATTAACTGATGCCCGATGTTGAAGGACCTATGGATCCAATTGATCCCTCTCCTTCAAATAAGATAAGACCCTCATGGCATAGGGATACTCTCGAAGATGCCGAGAGACATATTGCCCCAAGGGGGACATTCCGTGAAAGCAAGAAGCCGAATAGATACAAAGGGTATCTAGCAACCATGAGTACAATTGTACAATCTGAGCCTAGATCATTTGAAGAAGTCGTAAAGCAGCAAGTTTGGAAGGATGCTATGCAAGAAGAATATGAGTCCATTATGAAGAATGATGTCTGGGAAGTGGGCCCGAGACCGGAGGACAAATTTGTTGTCACCTCGAAATGGCTCTATAAGATCAAGCATGGATCTTATGGTAGTGCTAAAAGGTACAAGGCAAGATTTGTTGCCCGAGGCTTCTCTCAAAAAGAAGGCATAGATTATGATGATATATTTGCGCCTGTCGCCTGCTATACCACCATTCGATCTATCATTGCCCTTGCTACAACGCAAGGATGGAGTCTCCATCAAATGGATGTTAAGACTACTTTTCTGCATGGTTCAATACAAGAAGAGGTGTATGTGGAGAAACCTTTGGGATTCGAAGTCCAAGATAGAGACACCTATTTATGCAGGTTGAAGAAAGCCCTCTATGGGTTGAAGCAAGCCCCCAGGGCTTGGTATGAGAGGATAGATAGCTACTTGATGAAGCAAGGCTTCACTCGAAGTGATGTTGATCCAAACCTTTATTTTAAGGTTGATAGAGAAAGGCCTGTCATTCTAGTTCTCTATGTGGACGATCTCTTCTTGACAGGTGCTGACCCTCTCATTCATCAGTGTAAGAGGGAGCTAGCTTTCGAGCTGGGAATGAAAGACCTAGGACAAATGCATTACTTCCTAGGCTTGGAGGTCTGGCAAAGGCCAGGCGAGATTTTCTTATGTCGTGACGCTGCTGGAGAGATTTGGTACAGTGGAATGTAAGTCTGTGTCGACACAGATGGAACTCAACTTTAAGAAGTTGTGTGGAAACGTTGTTGGGCCCGAGCTGGGAAATCCCACTGAGTATCGACAACTCGTGGGGGCCCTAATGTTCTTAGTGAACTCTCATCTGGACGTATGTTTTGCAGTGAACACTTTGAGTCAACATATGGTTGAGCTTCATCACATTCACTGGATTGGTGTCAATAATTTATTGATATATCTTCGAGGCACAATTAAACATGGGTTGAGATACGCTGCCGAGGGTTTGAGACTCCATGGATATACTGATGCCGATTGGGCTGGTAGTGTGGTGGATAGCAAGAGCACATCCGGATGTTGCTTCACCTTGGGTTCTGCTTTGATATCTTGGATGAGCAGGAAGCAGAAGTTAGTAGCTTTGAGCACTGCTGAGGTCGAATACATTGCAACGAGTATGGCTTGTTGTGAAGTTGTTTGGTTGAGAAAACTCTTCAGTGAGTTGTTTGGGCATGTGATAGATACCACTGTTATCCTTTGTGATATCCAGAGTGGGATTCGTCTTTCTGAGAATCTCGTGTTCCACGATCGATCCAAGCATATTGATATTAGGGACCATTTCATTCAAGATATGGTACAATGAGGCGTCGTAAGGCTCGATCACATTGGGACTGATGAGCAGGTCACAGATATTCTCACGAAGCCCCTGGCGAAGGTTAAATTCTTAACCTTCCGTGAGAAGCTTGGAATCATGGAAAGACCCTATTCTGAGGGTCCTGCTTGAGTTGGACTATGAGCTCTGGGAGCTCCAGGGGGCTTGGGGATAACTTCTTGGAGCTACAAGCACACACGGGGCTAGGCTTGCCGAACCTTGTTGTGCTTATGCCCCACCATTATGATATTGAGTTGGTTCGCCTCCCTTTGATCTATGCCCCGCACGCATCCTACCCATGGAGTTTCAGACTCATGGGAAGTACCTCTCATTTGGCCAATGAGGTGGGAAATGTGGATAGAGACCAATAGCAAGACCGATGGATGCATCAGAGATTGTCGTACTCTCTATGTCTAGGATGGCACGTGTCCAACACCTTGATCTAGGATCAAGTCTGATGAGGTTCTTACCTCTAAACCGACTCTGAGTTAGTATGAAACTCTTTTTTGAATCCAAGAGAGGTCTTAACCTCTAAGCTGACTTCGGGTCAGCAGAGCGTCATGTCTTTGTGACTTGCCTTTTTTTTCAATTTGCAAAGAAGAGGCAGCAAAGCAAGTTACGGTAGGATGACACACGATGATATATGATAGTACACGATGGTACTAATCACTGATGGCACAAGTGGACAGATGGAGTTCTCCCTAGTTGAGAGGGAGTGTTAATTTTGAGAAAATAGGTCCAAAATCTAGGTTGCACTGCTCATATGTTAAATTTGGACAACTAGGTCAAACTCCATCTTGTGATGCTCAGATGAAGATTCCAATATTTGTATTGGATTCCTCTTTCAGAGAGGTGTAAAATCGATCTAAAATTGATTTTAATCTGATGAGTAGAACATTTATTTTGAATTTATTATTTATAATAAATTTAAGTGCGGGTCGGCCTTAAGGTTTTTACCCCCGGCAGATGTGTCACACACCTCTCATGATTGGTATTTATAGGGTCAACGTTGAAGCATTTTTCACTCATCTCAACACACATCTCCTCCTCTTATACGAGCATCTGAGAAGCAGCTTCATCTCACACGTGGGAAAGAAGGTCAAAGTTTACTGCAGCAAGAAGGAAGAAATTCACTGCAGCCAGAAATTTGTGGTTAGGATTTCTGGGGAAGTTTGACCAGTGTTGACTTTGGTCAACGCATGGTCCGATTGGGCTGAATTTTAGAGGAGACTTCGATCTAAGGAGGCCGTACTATTTGGCACATAAATCGAGGTCAAATGTTGACCAGAAGTTGAGCTGCATTGACTTTTAATGCTGCTGCCCTGCGTTGACTTTTCTGGGCAGCGTTGACTTTTTTGAGGTTGACTTCTGAGTTGACCGTGTGACTGTTTTGAGGACTATTGTGACACATGCTAGGTTGGCTGACCGTGAAGTCTTTGTTGGTTGAAGCATCCTATTGACCGTCATAACACACCATTACCTTTATCTGTTTCTTACTTGTCTTCTAAAGGATCACTGGTATGTTCTATCTGCATTTTACTTGTAAATTCATGTGATTGTTGTTGATAAAAGTAAAGTTGCATCAAGCATAGAACATCTACAAAATCTTACATGGTATCAGAGCTAAGGTGAAGACAAGCCCTAACTTACAGCAATCACCAAAAGAGAAAAATGGGTTCCACAAGTTATGGCTTCAAGGAGGATGACAAGCTGACTGGAAGGGATGACTTCCATGCTTGGAAGATGATATTAGATCTCAAATTAGAAGACCATGATCTCATGGACTATGTACTGGGTAAGATACAAGAACCTCCATCCACTGCTACTGCTGCTGCCAAAACCAAGTATAAGAAGGGGGAGATCAAAGCAAAGCTAATGATCAGGGAATCGATACATAAAAGTTTGGTTGCCTGCAAATCTGAGCTAGGCACATCCAAAGAGATGTATGATAAGCTGATACAAATGTTCAAAGTAAACAATGCAAACCAGATGCTATTCTTCAAGAATCAATTGAAGAATCTAAAGAAAGGCGGGGATGAGTCTGTCCAAACATACTTTCTGAAACTGACCGAGATCAGGAACAATCCGCTGGCTATTGGGGAGACAATAGCTGATCGTGAGATGGTACTCACCGCATTTGGAGGGCTCCCATATGAATGGCAAATATTCAACACTACCATTCTCAATAATAATACAATTTCTAACTTTGAAGAGATACTGTCAAGATGCATGCAAGAAGAGACAAGAATGAAGGAATACGAAAAGGACAGAAATGCTGCCTACGCTGCTCATTCTAGAAAGAAGAACTCTGGTGGTTCAAAGAACAAAGGAAGAGCAAGGGCCCAAGGAACGAAGGGCAATTGTTTCACTTGTCATAGGCCAGGTCATCATGCTAGAGAATGTCCTTTCAAGAAGGATTCTCCCGATAGTGATGACAACAACAACAACCGGAGGCATGGAAATCAAAGAAACAACAAGTCCAAAGGAAAGAGGAAGGCTCCCTCTGGCGGAAACAATCAACCTTTCAAAAGGTCTAGAAACTCCAGGTATGAGGAGTCAAATGTTGTTGATAAAAGAAATGAATACATTCTTGTCACCTCTGTTTGCATCTCTTGGAGCTATTATGGATGTACGCATTTGATGGATAGTGGTGCCTCAAGACACATCACTGGGTTCAAGGAAGCACTTTCTGACATGGTTGAGAAGGATACTAATCTGGAAATTATCCTTGGAGATAATGCCACATATCCCGTGAAAGGGACAGGGACTGTGACCCTCCACTGGTCTCAAGGACAAGTCCTACATTTGCAGGATGTACTCTATGTACCAAAATTGAAGAAGAACTTTGTGTCTATATCAGCCATGGAAGACAAAGGTTTCAATGTGGCATTCACTGACAGAAAGGTGCGCATGTGGAAGAAGAATCTCGAGGAAGCTATCGTGATTGGTTTTAGAGTTGGAACACTCTACCAGGTTGGAGGAAGTCCACTGGGAGCTATGACATGTGATACTATCCGACAAACTAAACTATGGCACCGGAGGTTTGGACACCTTCATTACAAGGCCCTTCCCAAAGCAAGGAAGGTGGTGACAGGGATGCCCGAATTTGGAAATAATCATGAAGGTGTATGTAAGGGTTGTGCCGAAGGAAAGCATACAAGGGGACCTTTCCCCTCAAGTGTCACAAAGACATCTGATATTTTGCAACTGGTCCATTCTGATCTATCTGGTATGCTACCCGTGACATCCCCGGGAGGATGTTCTTACTATATGACATTCACTGATGACTTCTCCCGCAAAACCTGGATATACTTCTTGAAGAAGAAGGATGAGGCTTTCATGTGGTTCCGTACCTTCAAAGCCTTGGTGGAAAATATAACAGGGAAGAAGATCAAGATTTTGAGGACCGACAATGGCACTGAATATGAGTCAAACGAGTTCAAGGACTTTTGCAGAGAAGCTGGCATTAAGAGGGAGACCACTACTGCCTATACTCCTGAGCAGAATGGCGTTGCTGAACGAAATAATAGGACCATTGTGGAAGCTGCCCATGCCATGCTATGTGACCAAGGTCTACCGAAGTTTCTGTGTGGAGAAGCTGCGAATACTGCTATATACATTCAAAACCGATGCCCTCATTCCGCTCTAGACTCCAAAACTCCCGAAAAGGTTTTCACTGGTAAGAAACCTGACGTCTCACATTTTAAAGTTTTTGGATGTCTTGTTTATTTTCATGTGCCAAAAGAAAAGAGAAGTAAGCTGGATGCTTCTAGGAAGAAAGGAATATTTGTGGGCTACAGCGAAACTTCTAAGGTGTATAGAGTATATGTACCTGGTCAAAGGGAAGTAGAGATATGCCATGATGTCACTTTTGATGAAGATGCTTCCCTGAAGAAAGTAGTAAATCTTCCGAGATCTGAGGAAAATCATGAAGCAAGGCCTGGAAATCAAGAAGAACCGCAGGATGAGACAATGCCTGATGCTGAAGGACCAATGGACCTAATCGATCCATCTCCTTCACTGAGAAAGAGACCATCATGGCTCAGGGACACTCTCGAAGATGCTAAGGGACATGCTGCCCTGAGGGGGACATTCTGAGAAAGCAAGAAGCCGTGTAAATACCAAGGGTATCTGGCTGCCATGAGTACTATTGTACAATCTGAACCTGGATCTTTTGAGGAAGTCGTAAAGCATCAAGTCTGGAAGGATGCTATGCACAAAGAATATGAGTCCATAATGAAGAATGATGTCTGGGATGTGGTTCCAAGACCAAAGGACAAAGTAGTTGTCACCTCGAAGTAGCCATACAAGATCCAAGCATAGATCGATGGAAGTCTTTGAAAAAGTTCGAAATAGTTGTTGCAGGTAGCTTCTCTCAAAAGGAAAGAATAGACTATGGTAACATCTTGCACACGTGGCACGATATACCACCATTCGATCGTCATAGCTCTTCTTTGCTATGCAAAGGAGGGAGTCTTCATCGGATGGATGTCAAGACCGCTTTCTGCATTAATGATTTTAATGAAGGTGTGTAAAACAACCTCTGGGGTTTGAAGTCCAAGATTGGGACACTCATGTCTGCAGGTTGAATAAATCCCTCTATGGGTTGAAGCAAGAACCCAGAGGTTGGTACGAGAGGATAGATATCTACTTGATGAAGCTGGGCTTCACTCGAAGTAATGTTGATCCGAACCTTTACTTCAAGGTTGTTCAGGGGAAGCCTCTCATTCTGGTGTTGTATGTGGATGACCTCTTCCTGATAGGTGTTGACCCTCTCATTCATCAATGCAAGAGGGAGCTCGCTGCTGAGTTCGAAATGAAGGACCTAGGACTAATGCACTATTTCCTAGGCCTGGAGGTCTGGCAGAGACCTGGCGAGATTTTCCTTTCTCAGGGAAAATATATTGTGAAGCTTCTGGAAAGATCTGGAATGGTGGACTGTAAGTCCGCGTCGACACTGATGGAACTCAACTTTAAGAAGTTGAAACTTGAGTGGCAGCGTTGCTGGGCCCGTATTGGCAAATCCTACTGAGTATCGTCAACTCGTAGGGGCCCTGATGTGCTTAGTGAACACTCGTTCGAATATATGTTTTGCAATGAACACCTGGAGTCAACAGATGGTTGAGCCTCATCACTTTCACTGGGTTGGTGCCAAGAATCTTCTGAGATATCTTCGAGGCACAATAAACCATGGGCTGAGATACACTGCCGGGAGCGTGACACTCCTTGGTTATATTGATGCCGATTGGGCTGGCAGTGTGGTGGATCGTAAGAGCACATCGAGATGCTACTTCAACCTTGGTTCTGCTTTGATCTCATGGATGAGCAGAAAGCAGAAGTCGGTGACTTTGAGCACCGCAGAGGCCGAATACATTGCAGCAAGTATGGCCTGTTATGAAGCAGTCTGATTGCGAAAGCTCTTCAGTGAGCTGTTCGAGCATGTGCTAGATACCACGGTGATACTCTGTGATAATCAGAGTGGGATTCGCTTAACCGAGAATCTTGTGTTCCACGACCGATCTAAGCATATTGATATCAGGTACCATTTCATCCAGGATATGGTACAGCGAGGCACCGTAAGGCTCGATCATATAGGAACTGATGAGCAGGTCGCAGATATTCTCACTAAGCCCCTGGGGAAGGTCAAGTTCCTCACCTTCCGTGAGAGACTTGGTATCGTGGAACGACCCTATGATGTGGGTCCTATTGGACGATGAGCTCGAGGAGCTCTGGGGGGGCTTTGGGGACAGCTTCTCGGAGCTATGAGAAACCACAAGGCTAGGCTTGCCAAACCTTGTTGGTGTGCTTGGACCCCACCGTTGTGATTATTGAGTTGGTTCACCTCTCATTATCTGTGCCCTTTATGCATCCTACCCATTGAGTTCAGGGCTCATGGAAAGTACCTCTCATTTGGCCAATGAGGTGGGAAAAGCTAGAGACTAGTAGCAAAGACTGATGGATGCATCAGAGATTTTCGTACTCTCTATCTAGGATGGAATGATCCAACCACTTGATCTGGGATCAAGTCTAGTGAGGTCTCAGACCTCCGCCTGACTTCGGGTCAGATGAACCAACTTCAGGTTGGTTAGAGACTCTTTGTGAATCCGATAAGAGGTTTTGACCTCTCGGATGAATCTGTCAGCCGGGAATGATGTCTTTGTGAGTGACCCACTTCTTTTCTGAAATAAAGAGGCCAACAAAGCAAGTTATGGCGGGATGACGCATGATGTTTGATTACACTGGTGGATGGAGTTCTCCCTAGTTGAGAGGGAGTGTTAAATTTGGACAACTAGGTCCAAACTCCATCTTGTGATGCTCAGATGAAGATTCCAATATTTGTATTGGATTCCTCTTTCAGAGAGGTGTAAAATCGATCTAAAATAGATTTTAATCTGATGAGTAGAACATTTATTTTGAATTTATTATTTATAATAAATTTAAGTGCAGGTCGGCCTTAAGGTTTTTACCCCCAGCAGATGTGTCACACACCTCTCATGATTGGTATTTATAGGGTCAACGTTGGAGCATTTTTCACTCATCTCAACACACATCTCCTCCTCTTATACGTGCATCTAAGAAGCAGCTTCATCTCAAACGTGGGAAAGAAGGTCAAAGTTTACCGCAGCAAGAAGGTCAAAGTTTACCGCAGCAAGAAGGACAAAATTCACTGCAGCCAAAAATCTGCAATTAAGGTTTCTGGGGAAGTTTTACCAGCGTTAACTTTGGTCAACGCATGATCCGATTGGGCTGAATTTTGGAGGAGACTTCGATCTAAGGAGGTCGTACTCTTTGGCATAGAAATCGAGGTCAAAGGTTGATCAGAAGTTGAGCTGCGTTGACTTTTAGTGCTGCTACCCTGTGTTGACTTTTCTGGGCAGCGTTGACTTTTCTGAGGTTGACTTCTAAGTTGACCATGTGACTGTTTTGAGGATTGTTGTGACACATGTTGGGTTGGCTGAACGTGAAGTCTTTGTTGGTTGAAGCACCTGTTGACCGCTGTAACGCACCATCACCTTTATCTGTTTCTGACTTGTCTTCTAAAGGATCACCGGTATGTTCTATCTGCATTTTACTTGTAAATTCATGTGATTGTTGTTGATAAAAGTAAAGTTGCATCAAGCATAGAACATCTACAAAATCTTACATCATATGATGATGATTATATTTTTGTTGGATTCCTCTTTCGGAGAGGTGCAAGATTGATCTAAAGATCATCTTGCTTGGACGAGCAGATTCAGTTGCAGGAAACATCCCCCCCCTGCTCCAACCCCCAAAACGCGGTCCGTACGGGATCCGTACACCGAAACGCGTTTCGGAAAAAAATTTGCGGTTCCTGGAATTTTGGATTCGTACGGCCGGATCGGCGTTTCCGTACGGCGGATCCGCTATGCTTCCAGTACGGATCCGTACGGATCGTCGGCGTTTCTGTACGGATCCGACTAACGCAGGAAAAAAAAAATGACTTTTAAAAAAAAAATAATAATAATTTTTAACTGTTGTTGGGTTAGAGGGTGGGTTAGTGTTGAGTTAGGGATAGGATGAAAAAGATATAAGCTCTCTTTCACCTCCTTAGACCCTCATGGGATATGGATGAAAAAGTGACATTCTCCTTTATTTTTCATTTTCATCCTTTTACTTAATTTTTTAACATTACCATGAAATGACTCTGGATGTTTGAGAGTGGTTCCAGCCTAATCGGACATCATATGGAGAAAATAGAATTTCATATCCTATTCAAAATTCAACAGACTTAACAGTTTTCAGGAATTCAGGATCAATGGTATGGTGGCATTTCATTCGATTATATCATGTATGAGGGTAAGTGATTAGCATTTAATCAAGAGCACCAAGCCCTATATGTACCCTAGTGTTGGTGGTGTTAATTGTTGAACTCCTTTGTCATGTCGTTAGAAAAAAATTACATTTCAATCAAGTCAAAATCATCGATCAAGCATGTTAAGTTCTTTCTACCATATTTTAAGGCTTGCATTAGGTAGTTTGATCAAAATTGGGCAATTTTGACTAATGTCCCTAGATAATCGAGGTAGAGGCAAAGACTAGACAAGAGGAGAAAAATCTAGATTATAGATAGTTGATGCATCTAAATGGTTGATGCTCAAATAATTAATCATTAATGTACAATGGACGTTCATATCTATCTTGATTTATGTACAAATATGCATGCTTCCATATCTTCTACAAGTAATTTGGTATTTTGGATGTTTTTTTAATATAAATGCAAAAAAATAAAAATAAAAAAATATATATATAGTAGACACTTCCTAGATTTTTTGGAAATGACACTTCCGCGTCCCTGCTTCCAAAAAACGCCCCCGCTTCGTCCCCGCTTCGTGCAACGTTGAGCGGAACATATATTTTGATTTTATTTTCCACAGATGTGCAAGATCGGCTAGATTTGTAATATAGGCTCACGAGCCTAATAGATGTGTCACACACCTTCATTAACTAATATAAATTGGAGAGACTTGGAGATCATTTGCTCATCAACTCATCACACATTCTCTCTTGTGATCTGATTGGTTCGATTAGCCTTTGGAGGCCTCTTTCTCTCACATGTGCAGAGCTGAAGCTGGATAAATTTGCAGACTGTTTTAGGGCTGATTGCTGGTGTGTTGACCAGCGTTGACCATGGTCAAACCTTGGTATTTTGACCTACAAATTGTGCAGAAATTCCGATCTTGTGAGGCCGCATTTGAGGGCACAAAGATCGAGGAAAAAGGAGCCTGTTGACCGAAGCCCTAAACTGCAGCGTTGACGTTTCTGCGTTGACTTTCTGTTGACTATCATTGACTTCTGAGGAGCTGTCTTTGAGGGGTATGTGTGACACTTGGAGGGTTGACTGATCTGATGTTGAGAAAGACTTCGCTGACTGATGCATCCTATTGACTGTCGTAACGCACATCACTCTCTATCTTTGCTGGACAAGAAGAATTGTAAAATCTGATCTATATTATTGGCTTGTCTTCTGTGGATCTATTATTGTATTCTACCAGCATTTTACTTTCATATTTATGTGATTGCTAAATTGAATCAGGCATAAGAAAGATTGAAGTAAAATTGCATATCAGCATTTTACTTTCATGTTTATGTGATTGCTAAATTGAATCGGGCTTAAGAAAGATTGAAGTAAAATTGCATTAAGCATAGAACACACCATGTCTATCTAAATTTAACACAAATCACCCCATGAGTTGAGCTGAAGGCCAAGTTGACTTGGTGGCCTATTAATTTGGTCAGTTTGACCATGTTTTAAAACTATGATATCAGTAGGCAAGAGAAAAGCTAATCTTAGATAATGATATCATCTTTCATATTCTTTGAAAGGATGGAATTCACACACCTTCCAGTATGATAAGCATAAAATTTCCTTAATAGAAAAAGAACAAGGTAAAAATACCAGAAACTTCGGTGATGGGAAAAAATTATTTAAAAAAGAATGCTTAAAAGGTTATAAATGCCCACAAAACTTTGCCCGGTTTGTAATGGGTCACTTTATAGCCTGTTCAAGGACAGAGTACAACATGATCAATCTGCAAATCAGAAGGAGCTTAAGTAGTTTGCATAGCAAAACAACTAAATGAAAATATTTAGCATTACCTGGTTTGATAATGTTACTTGGTAGAGAAACCAGAAGCAACGCAGATGCACATAGAACAGTGGTTCCAATCATCTCCAAGCGATAGCCAAGCCACTCATTTGATGCATTGTTATGGAAATCCATTCGTAGGTTAGCATTTACACGATCAATATTCACTTGTGAGAAAATTTCTTGCTTTTTAAAACATCGGATCGTAACAACTCCTGCAATGGACTCAGAGAAATGGTGAATCACTGGAGCTTTAGTGATCTGGTCAAGGCGGGTCAGCTCTCGAGAGGAGGCGATATAAAATCTCTGCAAATTGGACATCATTTGATTAAGGAAGATAAATTGTCACGAATTAGCTATTGGATAAATCATAGTCACAGAATACAAACAGGAAAATACATATGTTCGTAGCTATTAAAAAACAGAGAAGTAAAAACTCAGAGAACAATATCGGCAATAAAAGTAAAGTACGGAAATTGCATGGAGCCTTCTAACTTCACTTTGGCTGGATTTAACCATGCCAATTGTCTTATGGTATAAATGCAAACTAGACCGAATGGATAAGGTTGGTAACAATATACTATTGTCATTTTATAATGATCCATCTCTGTGGTTTGGCAGCTAGCCCTTGGGATAATCTATTCAGCCATGAGAAGCTGGGAGTTTTTATTGTGAAACTTCACAGGAACAGGGCCAAATACAAGAGCTGGATAGAGAAGCAATCTGTCCCATAGGCTACCTTTAGCGTGGATGTCAAAATAACTTCTTCTTCTTTCAAAATGAATTTAAAAATCCATATTTATCACATTTGATAATATAACTCTAGTCCTTTCAAAATGAATTGAAGGACTTCCACACCATTTTGGGTTTTATGTTTTCATCTCGGAGATCTTATTAAATAATGAGCACTTTGATTTAGTAAATAAACAACTATTTACGAGAACCACAAGCTTCCACAATCTGGACGGTTGTTTTTATATTCTGGACAACTAGGTACTGTGGGGAAGTCCTTTATTGAATGGCTTTGTTTAAACACCAAAGATAGCAGTCACAGCCAAAAAGTATAGCCAAAAAGTAATATGCATGAATGAAGAAGAGAATAAGATCTGAAAAAGTGCATATAGCACTACAATCATCAAAATACGAGATCACAATCAGAGTTGCATTTCTGCATGGAGCCTTTGATTTCCTCAAAGATTAGCAGTTCTTCACTCTGATTATATTTCTTTGTTATCCTCATTGTTAGGATTTGTTTGACAAACCGTTTACCTATTTTTTCATTAAATATAGAAATCGTGATGAATATTGACTGTTCTGCAGATATCGAGTTTGATGATTTGGAGTTTAATATTAATTTTCAAACTGTTGATGTCATCTATACATGTATTTAACAAGTTTTCAAACTATTCAATACATCGAGAAATGTTCAATTGGCAGCTTTGTTTTTGGGATAGTCTGATTATATCATTATAATTTCTTTATTATGCTCATAGTCAGAATTTGTTTGACGAACTGTTTACCCTATATTCTATTAAATATAGAAATCATGATGAATTTTGACTGTTCTCCAAATATGAGGGTTGATGATTTGGAGTTTAATAGTAAGTTTTCAAACTGTTGATGTCATTTACAAAATCTTTAACAAGTTTAAATTTTTTTAGAAGCTGAGGCGAATGTATTATCATGTTCAATTGGCAACTTTGTTTTTAGAATAGCGTGGAATGGAATAGGTGCATCGCAAATATTAGCCATTAAATTTTTCGTGTGAGCTTGCTTTTGCGGCTACCATTTACAACATATAGAATATGCAAGTCCAAAATTTGGCTTGCTGCGTGACAAACTAAAAGCAACCTCTATGAAGAATTAAATCGGTTACAATATACAGTGCTTACCTGGTACCAAACATTTATCCAACCTAGTGGCAGTATCGCAAAAATAGTTGGCCAAGCGACTTGGCATGTAACACCAATAATGGTAATCGCAGTAAAGTATGCTGAGAAGCATGTTCCGAAAAAGAAAGGAAGGAAAAGATCAAGAGAAGTTTGATCCGTAGATGACTGCAATAACAAAACAAAACAGAAAATGAGATGGGTTGGATCGTAGATAAATCTCTGATTTATAATTGCTGAATCGTACATGGGACATTTTTCCTGGTCCCGAACTACTAAATGAATCAAAATCATCAACACATGATAAACGCTTACCCGGCTGAGAATTCTTCCCGATGGTGTTGTATCAAAAAAAGACATGGGTGCATGGAAAATGCTGCTGAGCATTTGTTTATAAAATATTTGTGTGGTTTTGAGTCCAAATCTCGTAACTAAAATGGTTCGCAAAAGTATACAGAACCATATTCCTGCTGAAAGCAGAGCATATATTTCTATCAATAATTTTGGGTGGTAATATTTACTGTTTGCATCCGATGTTTCATATGCCAGCCAATAATCACTCGCCACTTGAAAAGTTTGCCATACGATGTGTGCTGTAAACAATGCTAAAATTATGTACCAGCCATATGCTTTGGTTGTATACAACCAGTAAACTTTCCAGCTGACATGCCCTGTCTCTCTTTGTTCTTCTTCCACAAGCTTTGCTGTTCCTTTTTTGATATTTGAAACAGGAGTATGTGATTGATTGGGCACGGTTTGGACAACAAGGTCTCTGGATTTACTTCTGTGCTCATTGATTTGCCCTTCTGGAACGGTTTCCAGCTCTTTTTCAGCACTATGAGTTGTAGATACATTTCCTGTTTCAACTAATCCCATGGCATCCTCATGAGCTGCAACTAGTACCTCAAAATCTGTGCCCAACTCCAAAAGTTCATCATACTTTCCTTTTTGCACTATCATGCCATCTCGCATAACCTGTTTGTATATCAGGAATAAATGAAACAGATCATGCTGAGCTTCGAGATGGTTTGCTACATCATGTTAAACTACTCAAATTAGCCCATAAATTCAGCAACAATTGTGTTTCCACCAATGCCAGACTGCCAGTCATGCTAATCTGATGTATACAGCTATTTCTCTCGGGAAATCGTTGTTATAATCAAAATGAAAAATCAGAGAAGCAAACAAATTTTCTGACATAATGTATGTCTATTGAACAGTAAAATAAGAGAAGATTTGCATGTGGTTTTATTAGTTACAGGATAAGAGAAGGTAGCATAGAATCTTACCAAAATTAGGTCTACCCCATGCAAGAAGTCTACTTGATGAGTAACCAGTAAAATTGTTTTTTCACTTAGAGCACCTCGTATGCATTCCTGCGAGATGAATAATTAGAAAGATTGAATCTCCAATATTCCCGATCAATTCTTCTATATGGTAAATCAACCTGCCAGGTAAATAGACAGTAATACATGACAATCTACTTGTTCTTACCTTATAAATTTCAGAACCAGTATGGGCATCCACAGCACTAAAAATGTCATCAAGAAGATAAATATCCGTATCCTGGTAAACAGCTCGTGCCAGTTGAATTCGCTGTTTCTGTCCACCACTAAGGTTGATCCCTCGCTCCCCAATTTCAGTCTGGTCTCCAAATTCCATCATTTCTAAATCCTTTTGCAGTGCACACACCCGAATTGCATTCTGGTACTTGCCATTTTCCATGGGCAATCCAAATAGAATGTTTTCTTCTATTGTCCCATTCTGTATCCATGATGTTTGTGCCACATACCCCGTGCTGCCACTCACCTTTACCTGTAGGCAAGTAATGAAAAGAAAAGTGCAAAACAGTTATTAGATGACAACACCTGATCAAATAGATTGAAACATCAGTTTGAGAAGAACCTGAACAAAGCAAGAGAAAATTCACTGTGAATAAGAAAAGAATCTACTGTTATCTGATTTAGATGAATATAGGTTGGATGACAGTTGACACTTTTGAAGAGTTATGTGCATTGTGCAATAGAAAAAAATTATGAAGCAGCGAAGTCAACAACAGAGATAATAGGTTGAAGAAAAGTATTACAGAAAACTGAGAACTACAGTCCAAACCAATAGACCTGTTTAATGAGTGGACATAAAAAAAAACAAATGAACTCAAAATGAAATTAAATTATATTAATGTTGACGAAGAACCAAAATAGTTCAATATGACTAGTAATAAGTTAAAAACAACATTTGGAACAGCAGTAGAGCATCCCCTAAGCATTTCCAAAATCTTAGTTTATGGAAAGAAAGAAAAGCATGAGAGAGAGTAGACAGAAATCTAAAATAGAAACATGGAGGGAACCTAAAGGGTAATCTTACAAAGTGAAATAGATAATTCTCTAGGAGAAGAAAACAACCAAATGATAGTGCTGCCCCATGACTGGTCCTCTAGAAATCAACCAAGACTCTGGAGGCTGAGGAAACGTAGCATCTTGGCCAGCATCGAATGAGGAGAGAAATCATCATCCACCACCACAAATATGGAAGAATTATGGGGGGAAGAATTCGGGGACCCCATGTACCTCCCCAAACATCCAAGGCCAACAAATCCCTCCAAGAGGAAAGAAACCTTGATGCAAGCATCTGTCTGTGACCTCTATGCTAAGAACAAGCGTGGCTTCTAGTCCCTTTATGCCATATGTGGAGAGCAGTGGGATGAAGTGGTCTCATGATATCTCATGTTGATGGCTTCTGTTCCAATAATCTGTTGTTGTCTGTGCTAGTGACACCCTGAATCCAGTCACTTCATGCCTTTGATGGTTGAGAGGTGGAGTTGTCAACCAAGGGCCTTGAAGGTCCTAGTAGTGCACATTGTCTATTAGTAACTAACTACTAACTACATATTGCATTATCGAGATAAACATCTATGGTTTTTGTTTTAAAGAGAGGTCACAAGGGACTTGCTAGAGTCGCCATAGAAGTAATGCAATCTCCCTCGGATCTCGTAGTAGATGGGGCACTTGAAACATGAAGGGGTCTTTATTATCCACATCCTAGAAGGAGTGTCAACAAATCTTGTCCTCTCAGGGAATCTAATGATTCATATCTTGACACGTAAATGGTGGGAGCACGGTCTTACTTGATGAGGGGAATCTTGAGTCCATGGGACTAGTGCCTTCATATTTAGTTGGACAAACAATCATATTGTTAAGTTGCAAAAAACGCTTAGCGTAAAATGCTAGCTTAGATATGAGACATTGTGAGGGAGAAAAACCAAGTGATTAGAATGCACTGCCATTAGATGTCCTCCTTGATTGATTCATTATTCTTCTCCTTGGGGGAGAGGTGGGGGAGATCATTCAAGGGTAACTATTGTAGAAATCTCTGAATCTTATACTTTATGCAGAAATTATTACTATTAATCTGGTTATGCTCCTCCTACTTATATAAGTTATCAACTGAATAAATTCAAGTTAACATCGAAGAAAAACACATAACAGATCTCTACCAATTCAGATCTAGAATAAGCACATGCACACATTGACAAAGTGACACAATTATTTCTGGACAAATAGTCCACGGAAAAACCCAATGTGGGAAAACCGGTCTCTGGCTGCTGGAGGGTTATATTATTAAGAATATTTCTGAATACACATCTCTGGGTTCCAGATATGGAAAACCCGACAGAGAAAACTCTAGATCTACAGCTCACTAGTTGATCTAGGGCCAAAATAATGATTGATTCACACCCTCAAACAAGATTTACAAAACTCGGCCAACTCTATGCCTAGAAACCCTAGTGCTACCCCTGAAAGGCTAGGCGTCAGCCTCTGAAGCCCCTGAAAGCCTCTGCGTCAGCCTTGGATGGCCTCAAACCCTCAGCGCTACTCCAGAAGGGACTGTGTTACCCCAGAATGGGTGATGCAGTCACTACGCTGCCCCTAAGGGTCTCTGCATAACCCCTGAAGGGTTTCCTGAAAATTATGCTGCTGCTGCTGCCTTCCTCTACGCTGTCCTTGAGCTGATCTCTTCTTTGCCTCTTTGTGTATTCTAGACCCTGGGATTAGATCATCCCCTTGGTCTAAATTCTCCTCTTTGCAGCTGAAACACTTCTGAGTATTCTTAGGAAACCCTACCCTAGAATCTCAGCTTAGCTTCAGTGCTCTGCCTCTGTATATCTTTACAAATGACCCCAAGCCTTTCCTTTATACTTTTCTCGTTAACAAATCAACAGCCATGATCAAATCTTGAATCAATGGTTAAGATTAAAAGAAAGCTTGATCCGTGTGACTTAAGACAATTTCATCACATGTTTAATTAAATTCACTTTAATTATTTAAGTTCCCTAAGTTTTAACTTAGGAAATACATTTAAAATAATTAATTAATTTAATATCTCTTAGACCTAATGAAATTTCCCAAATCCATTTCTAGGTCTTGTAGATCAGGTGAACTCTAGTCCCTCCACAAAGTTTGGGAGCTAGAGCACAACTGATGCTACCCCAAATACACAAAATCTCAACACTCCCTCTTAGCATCAAGGGTGTGCTCTAGCAATACATCACCCTTATGCATTACATGATTTTGGGCACTGGTTATGTGTTGTTGAAGCTTGGCCTCTTGCCACTCAACTCTGCACTGCTGCTGCCATTTTGTATTACTGCCCATGACTCTGCCACTGCCACTGCAACCACTATACTGCAGCTCCCTCTCAATATGTTGCATCTGTGCTGCTCATAGCGCTGCCACTGCTGATCTGCTGCACTGCAACTTCAGTTATTGAGAGAAACAACTGAATCTCCTGCCCAACCGTTGACAAACAAGTCTGATGGGTTGCATCCTCATCACTGAAGCTCCATAGGCTACAGATCTGTGCTGGCATCTAAAGAACAATGCACAACTACAACTCTGCATGCATAATCAGACTCCCTCTGCATTACTGAAGTCACATCAGCCCCTTGTGCTGAAATCTATCACCCTGCTATTGCACTGCGTTGTCCCTCTGAAGCTCTCTGCGCTGCTACAGCTCTGCACTGCTCTGTGCTGCTGAAGTCACATCAGCCTCTGCACTGCTACTGCTTCTACACTGTTGCTGCTTTGCTCTGCGCCGCTCCTCCCAACTTCCAGGTCTGCCTCTACTTCTGCCTCACCTGTCATCTATCCACCCACTGCTCCACTTGTCCCGCTACTGTCTCAAGGCTGCCGTAGCTCGCTTGTGATCCAAGAGATGAGCCACTCAAGGATCCTGACTCTCTTCCATGTAGCTCCTCTACATGTCCATGTCACCCCACCTCTGTGGTTCATGAGCACTCATGGCTGCATCATCTCCTGACCCATCATCTGCCACCGTTGCTTTGGAAGAAGATGCTTCCTTGTCCTTTCTCTTTTTTGGAAAATGGTTGGCAAAATGTCCCATTTCGCCACACTGGAAGCACTTGATCTTTGAAAGATCCTTCTTCTTCTTTGGTTGCTTCTTTAATGCCAAGGCTGCATCTTCCTCATCTTCTTTCTTTACTTTGCTCAACCCAGGGTTGTGCTGCTTCTTGGTGAATTTGCGTAGTTCTTCTTTCCGCAGGATTGACCACAAGTTGTCCCAATCTGGGAGGTCCACTCTGCCCAAGATACTTTGGACAAAGGTTTCCCACTCATCCATGACTGCATTAAGGGCAGACCTGACTATCACTGCATCATCTACGGTTGCACCCGTTGCAGTCAGCTGATCCCTTATTGACTGCAATCTAAAGAGGAAATGCTCGATGTCTTCTCCCTTGGTCATCATGAATGACCTCATTTGGGCCTCCAATAGCATCTTTCTTTGGACTGATTTTCCCTCATACAGAGAAGTCAAGGCCTTCCACATTTCGTTAGCTGTCCTCTTCTTTGCTATGTGTGGTACAATATGGTCCTTGATACTGTCCATTATCAGCCGCTTGGCATGCCCAGCAGCTTCCTTATGCTTCCATAGGAGATCTGCATCTGTCGGTGTGGCTAGAGTCTGCTCTGCATGGTCTCTTAGACTGTATGCCTCAAGGACAATCAGGATGCTTGCCTTCCAAACCGAAAAGTTTGAGAGGCCTTCTAGCCTATCCTGATCAAGAAGTCCATGAGGAGCCATCTGCTCAGAATGTGTCAAAGCTCCTCCTCTCTATACTAGAGATCTAGATCTAGGGTCCTTTACGAACTGGGCACCCTCTGCTCCCTCTGACAGTTGATTTCCCTCCTTGGAAATATACCAAATCAACTATGATTCAGCTTCTTCTTTGATCCTCTGATCAAACTGCAAGTTTCCTTTGGCAAGAAATTCTCTGAGAAGATGATCTCTTCCCAATCTTTGTCACCTGTGCTAAGGCTAAAAATCTGAGAAATTATAGAAATTTAACCCCACCAGCTCTTCTAAATTTCTGCAATTTTTCTGCAGAATTTTTTCTGGATTTGACAGATTCAGATCTGAATCACACTGGCTGGCTTCAGACCCAACCAGCGTTGTTTCTGAGCTACCTTTGCGCAGTAATTGTGTGGGCTTGCTAGGACACAGCGCTGGACAACGTCACCCTTCCCTCTGCGTGAATCTGCTCCTGAAAACTGCGTTGTCCCTTCAAATTTGCTTCTTTGCTGCTTTTCCAGTTGCTTTCTGCAACTAGATCCTTCAGATTCTTCAGCTGGTGACCCTTCTAGATCTGCAATTGCTCTGATACCATGTAGAAATTTCTGAATCTTATACTTTATGTAGAAATTATTACTGTTAATCTGGTTATGCTCCTCCTACTTATATAAGTTATCAACTGAATAAATTCAAGTTAACATCGAAGCAAAACACATAACAAATCTCTACCAATTCAGATCTAGAATAAGCACATGCACACATTGAGAAAGTGACAGTTATTTCTGGACAAAAAGTCCCCGGAAAAACCCAATGTGGGAAAATCGGTCTCTGGCTGCTGGAGGGTTCTATTATTAAGAATATTTTTTAATACATATCTCTGGGTTCCAGATCTAGAAAACCCGACAGAGAAAATTCTAGATCTACAACTCACTGGCTGATCTAGGGCCAAAATAATGATTGATCCACAACCTCAAACGGGATTTACAGAACTCAGCCAAATCTAGGCCTAGAAACCCCAGCGCTGCTGCTGAAAGGCTCTGCGTCAGCCTCTGAAGCCCCTGAAAGCCTCTGCGTCGGCCTTGGATGGCCTCAAACCCTCAGCGTTGCTCCGGAAGGGACTGTGTTACCCCAAAATGGGTGACGCAGTCACTACGCTACCCCTAAAGGTCTCTGCGTAACCCCTGAAGGGTTTCCTGAAAATTACGCTGTCCTTGTTGCTGCTGCCTTCCTCTGCGATGTCCTTGAGCCGATCTTTTCTCTACCTCTTTGTGTATTCTAGACCTTGGGATCAGATCATCCCCTTGGTCTAAATTCCCCTCTCTGCAGCTAAAACACTTCTGAGTATTCTTAGCAAACCCTACCCTAGAATCTCAACTTAGCTTCAGTGCTCTAACTCTGTATATCTTTACAAATGACCCCAAGCCTTTCCTTTATACTTTTCTCGTTGGCAAATCAACGGCCATGATCAAATCTTGAATCAATGGCTAAGATTAAAAGAAAGCTTGATCTGTGTGACTTAAGACAATTTCACCACATGTTTAATTAAATTCACTTTAATTATTTTAAGTTCCCTAAATTTTAACTTAGGAAATACACTTAAAATAATTAATTAATTTAATATCTCCTAAACCAGATGAAATTTCCCAAATCCATTTCTGGGTCTTGTAGATCAGGTGAACTCTAGTCCCTCCACAAAGTTTGGGAGCTAGAGCACAACTGATGCTACCCCAAATACACAAAATCTCAACAACTATAAAGGAGGGAGCCAATCAATGGAGATAATGGAAAAATGAAGAAAAAAAGTGGCCTCAAAGTCTCAATATTTCCTTTGACCAGAATGACCCAAGGAGGCCAAATCTTTATAGGAATGGAGAGCCAGATATTGATTTGTATCCCAACTCAAGGTATAGCCTCAAAGGGCCCAAAATATACCCTCTACATCAATTTCTTTTGTGGGTTGTTCCCTAGTATTAGAAATAAGTTAAGAGTTTCTTCCATTTCCTCCTTGGAGCATATTATACAAATTGGATCCAAGATTGAAGCCAAGTTACATAAGACCATTTAATTCTTTTAGATGAAGGGAAATTCGTCCTCATTTTCTTGCTACTAATTACTCTGCCCCACAATATTGGGTAGAACAAAGGAGAAACCAATTCCGTATCCTCTACCTACTATGGGAAGAAGAAATATGGCACCTATCATAGAAAGCTTGCCCATTCCAATGAGGAATGTCAAACATTTAGGCCAAAGAGCTCCATTGGGAAAAATACTTCCTTTCTAAGCATTATTGAGAGGTTGGAGACTTAGATGTTGATGCCAACAATCCCAACTACATTGATCCACACTTCATGCTAATGCCCAAAGATAGCCTTGCTAGCAACAAGGAAGCTCTTTTCACATAGAACTATCTAATCCAGCACAAACTAGCATATATGGTCATTGATAATGGCAACGAAAATGACCTTCTCTTGCTTCAATTGGGAAAGGAACTTAAGTTACCAACCTCAACTTATCCCAACTCACATTAGCTTGGATGGGTCAAAGATGCACACTAGCTTGTGCTAGTCACTTGACAATAGATCAAACTATTGCTAGAAGATGGCAAGATTTGGTCCAATATCTTATATGTTCTTACAAACAAAGATGAGAAGACTTACGAAAATAAGATGATGATAACATGTGTAACTAACTGGTCCTTTTCCTCGAAGTAATATAAGTGGCATTTAAAAAACAAAAGGCAGACTACAAGAGAGTAAGGCCACAAATGTAGATATATTGTAGCCTATAAAATCCAAAATATAATGAAATCAATCAAAGGAGTAATTGATGGAGAAATCAATGGGGCCATTGGTGGTTGTTTGTCTCTTAAACACGGGAGTTACAATTAGAAGTTTACAAATACACTATGAAACGTTCTGACTTGCCACTTGTCACCTAGTATTATTCTCACCTCTTCCTCGTTGCTTACAAGGAATTGTTCCCTCAATTAGCAAAATGGAAACCAGTATGTCTTCCCTCACAAGGATGCCACATGCTTGCCATTGAAATGGGTGGTTGTGATTTTTTTTTGGGTGATGAATGGGTGAGAACACTAGGCCCTATCACCATGGATTTCCTAGAATTATATATGAGTTTTCAAGAGAATGGCAATTCCTACATGCTCAAAGGTATCAAAGCAACCACTACAGAAATAATCAACTATTATTGTATGGAAAAGCTTCTGAAAAGGGGTCATTGGTTTGAAAATGAGGGATATGTGAAATGTGAGGGAAGACATATTGGTTTCTACTTCCTCATGGCTAACATGCTACAGGTGTTTGTCATGGGACCATTGGGTCCATCAAAGAGGTTAACCAAATATTAGCCCAACATAATCAGTGTACCAAAAGAAATGTGTTAAGAGGGGCCACAACTAATGGTATGAGCAGGTCCACAAAAAAAGAAAAAATAGTTACTATAAAGTGACACCACGACAATCAATGTTGCCCAAGGAATTTGTTGAGCTAGGTCTCCTGTAATGGTATTGGCAGGCCCTAGACATATTTTTCCAATTAGAGGGGAGTTACTGCATTGATGAAATTTCAAAACTCTTGATACTAAGAAATGTGTAGGAACTTTGTTACATGTGTTGCAAAAGCTATGGTTTGTAGAAAGAGGCTAGGATTTGTAGGGTCCTAAGGATAGAGGAGTGTCAAGTTCTATAGCTCTTAATATACCTAGGGTTTCCATCAATAGTACTCAACTGAATCTTTCATGGCACCAACTAATAAGGATAGATTATACCCTTAGTTGTACTGCCCAATTCCCTAGTATGTGAGAGTGATCTCCACAAGTGTTACTCTCCATGTACTATGGCAATAGGATGACTAATAGGGTTATGTAAGGTTGGTTTCAAGTGTAATTAGGGGGATTTTGATATACTTGAAGGAACATGGAAGATAATTCCATATGCAGGTGTTATTTGATGCAGTGCTACTTAAAGGGGTGCCATCAGATGTTACAAAGGTCTTCAACAAGGTGATGCCTCTATTATTTTCTACATGTATTCTTCCCCAACTATAGGCTTGCCCATTGAATTGTTGGAAAGTGTAACTTGGTTTGGTCTTCATAATGACTTGTAATTATGAATTTATGTAATGAAGAAGACAAAGATAATAAAATGTATTTTGTAATCCTTGCATCATGGGTTTCATGAGCAAGGAGTTTTTATTATAGGTCCAAGACTTCTTCTTGATGTCTTTAGGAATTTGTCTTGTCATAAATATAATTTGAGTCATGTATATGAAGTCATGTTACACTAATGTAAAGGACAAATTATTGATGGAACTGCATGCTCCAAGACCTTGTCACTATCTCCTTGAAGATGACCTCCAAACAGAGAATGCACAACTCAAGTCGGCTCAAAGTGACGACACATCTATTCATGGGTCATGTCAGCTCATTATCAGTGACAAACCACTATATATACCCATATGTGTGAAAATTTCTAAATATCTCAAATAGAAACCCTACTGTTAAATTTCTGATTTACTTCTCCTACTTACATTAAGTTATTAATGTGAAATCTTCAGCATTAACATCGAAGTATATACATTAACAGCCTACACATACAAATCTAAACTGAATAACATGCACAATGACAAAGTGACACACAAGAATTTTCTGCACAACTGTCCCCAGAAAAACCCAATGCGGGAAAATCGGTCTTCTAGCCACTGGAGGGTTTTTATTATTAAGCAGAATCTAAGTACAACAAATCCAGGCACCAAACTAGTTAACCCGACAGAGAAATACAATAACTGCAGTTATACCTCTGTTCTAGAGACAGAAAAACTAACTGATTCACACCCTCAAACGAGATTTACAGAACTCAACCCTTTTCAGTCTTCAGAAACCCCAACGCTACTCTAAAGCCCTCTGTGTCAGCCCTGATGGCCTACGTCAGCTCCTGCGCTACTCAGGAAGGACCTATGTCACCCCAGACTAGGTTACATTGCCCTTGTGCTGCCCTGGCTGGGCCTGCGTCAGCCCTATTGGCCTCCTGCTACCCCTGTGCTACCCTTTCTGGGCCTGTGTCAAGCCTACGTAGCTCCTGATGCCTCTACGCTACCCCTGTGCTACCCTTTCTGGGCCTGCGTCAAGCCTACGTAGCTCCTGATGCCTCTACGCTACCCCTGTTGGGCTCTTGGTTGAGCTGCATAGCTACTGCCTTGATATGCTGCTTCTCTGCCCTCGTTGTACTCTTGGCCTGGAATCAAACCATCCCTCTCGCCAATACTGCCCCTTGTTGTAGCTGAAACACTTCTGAAATTCTTAGCAAACCACGCCCTAGAATTCCAACTTAGTTTCAGTGCTCTACCACTGTGTGTCTATTCTCCAACTAACCCCAAACCCTCTTCTTATACTTTTCTCGTTGAAACATCAACGATCGTGATCTAATCTTGAATCGACGACTAAGATTAGAAAATTCTTGATCCTTGTGACTTAAGTCATTTTCATCACATGTTTAATTTAATTAACTTTAGTCTTTTAATTTTCCTAAGTTAGACTTAGGGTACTTAATTAAAAAGATTAATTAATTAAATATCTCTTAAACGAGATGGAATTTATTAAATCATTTTCTGGGTCTTGGAGATCTTATGTACTCTAGTTCCTCTACAAAGTTTGGGAGCTAGAGCACATCTGATGCTACCCCAACACCCCAACACCCCAAAATCTCAACAATATGGACTTCGCACAAATGACAGGAAGATTAGTTTAGATTTGTTTGAGATTTTCGAATAGCATCTATGGAAGAACAATGAGAAAAGGTCTGAGTTAGGTGCGAAGGAGAATCACATTTCAACAAAGAAGAAGGATCCATTCAATTCGTTCTAAGTCTGAGATCACTTCGGATCAATTTGTAGTAACTAGTGCAGATAACAATGTGGATCATAGCGTGAAGGAGAAGGGTGCTACAACGTGCAGGATGAAGATGCTACAACGTGAAGAATAAGCGTGATACAAGAAGGAGTAAAGTCTATATGGTATGTGTGGATCTGCAAAGAAGTCTATCTCTGTTTTGAACTAAGTCTGTACCTCTATCACTGTAATTACAGTGAAGACTGAATGTTGCCTCATGTGCATATACAATTTGTTCTAACGCTGGTTAGAAGTGTAGAGGGGTGCTGGAAGGAGACCAAAGTAGAAGAATGTTAAAGGTCGAAAGGGAGGAAGCATCTTATCAAAGGCTAGAGATCGAGATTCTCTAAGTGATAGTGCAGTACAATGCAAAGCAAAGGAAGACAAAATTGAGGAGGTCCAAAAGAGCAAGAGTTAGTGACAAGGATCTTGGACGTATACTGATGCCAATGGTCTTTGTCATGGTCGTGGTACTCTTCAATTGAATACCTATAAGAAGGATTATTATCGAGTTTTCCTCTCCAAGAGGAAGAGGTTTTGGCCCTGGCTTGAAAGCCTAAACTTTGTGTCTCTTGTGCTTTGATAATTGACTTGATGAAAGACATAATATGCTAACAAAGATAAGATCTACGTAAAGAAGCAACACAAGTTTACAAGTAATTATCATGAAAGTGAAATTGAATTAAATGCCCTAATTTCTCAACATGGAATCAAAGCTAAGGTGTTGAAGACAAGAAAGGGCTATTTGGTAAGAAGACACTCAAGGATTAGTTTTTCAAGAAGACATCAAGGATGAAAGAAGGATCTACTTTGAAGGAGTAGCTTGCAGTTAATTAGTGAAACTCTCAAGCCATCTCAAGAAGATCAAAGGATCTATACATCAAGAACACCGTGTTGATGCCATCACCATCAACAACTATTTGGTGTTAAAATCAAATCAACATTGTGGAGACATCATCAAGCCACCTTGCTGAAGTCACCATCCTTGATCATCATCATCATCAATGATCCAAGGTGATTTACCACTTTACACCACTCTTGAAGAAGTCAATCTAAGAGGGAGCTTCTACTACTATCTATATCATCATCAACAAGGAAGCTGGTTGTAGAATAAAAGCATATATTCAAGTAATTATATTTATGACTTCATCTGAATCTGTCAAAATGTCTTTTGCTAAGAAAGCAACAAACTGGTTGGGGTTTCAAACTTTCTTGCATGGAAGAAGAGGACAGATCTAAATCTTATTGAGAATGAAGTCATATCAAACTCTCAGCAACTAGACCCTCAAAAGAAGATACTCAAGCACATGCCAAATACATGAAGGGAGACATAAGAGCACAGACAATTCTTATAGAATCCATAAAGGAATCTCATCCCCTATGTATCAAAACTAGAATCTTCAAAAGAAATATATGATAAATTGGTGGAGCTATTCTTCATGAGTACTGCAAGAGCAGTAATATCTCTGAAATAAGAACTATATAGGTTGAAGATGTCAAGAGAAGGAATAACTTCATACTTTATGAAGTACGAGATCAACTACAGGAATTGGGAGAAGTAATGTCTGATAGAGAAATGACTACAGTGGTGTTGAATGCTCTACCAGAGGGATGGGGAAACTTTACTTCAAGTATCTATGGGAAAAAAGAACTAATACCATTCCAGAATCTATGGTCTCTATGTAACTTAGAAGATATGAGGTTAAAAGTTAAAATTGATATAGGATCAAATGAAGAGAATCAAGCATATACTGCCATGTCAAGGAGGAAAAGAAAATTTGGTAAGTTTGGTCCTCATAAGAAAAGAAGAAACATGGATAAGGTTTGACGCTATGGTTATAATGAACTTGGGCACTATAGAAAGGATTTTCTCAAATCTAATAAGGACAAGAGGAAAAGGGAAGCAGCCCATGTCACCGAAGAAAGGAAAGAACCTGATGCAAAAATAAATCCAAGAAAAAAGAAGTGAAATATCTCTACTATGATTGAGATCATCTTGCTCTTTAAGAAGTTTATGTCGATTGTTAAATAGTATGTTAGGAAGCATGGTATATAAGATAAATGCATCACTCCAGGATTGGCATCATGATAGAAGCATTGAAGAAGGAGAACTTTGTGAAAATTTCGATATTTAGAATCCTACTACAACAACTAATTAAATTTCTTCTATTTGTTTTAACTGAAAAAATTATTTAACGTATGCTATGGTAAATATCGAAATAAAATATACTGCAACCTTCACAGTAAAAATGCAAGGAAAAATACTAGCACTAGTATACACACATTAATACTATTATTTTTGGACAATTGTCCCCGGAAAAACCAATGCGAGAAAACCAATGCAGCAACTGAGGGTTTGTATATTATACAATAATTTTCTAAGTACAAATCTATGATTGACGAATCTGTCAAATCGTGCAGAGAAACTGACAAGTAAAATCTTGTGAGGTAAACCTCACTCCTCCACGGGAACACAACACTGATCAACACCCGAAACTAGTTGCTCTACCCTGCCTCTGCGCAGCAACTGCGTCACTCTACGTAGTCTCTCCGTCATACCTATAGCTACCTCTGTCTCTGTGCTGGATCTCTCTGCTGACTGGAAACTGGAATCTGCTGGTCTCCGAAAACTTCCTCCGGGAACTGGCACTGACCCTCTACTGTCTCCTCAACATAAAAACGAACTCCCTCTGCAGCTTTGCGCAGTCCCAACATAGCCTCTACGTCACAGTTGTCTGTGGCTTCTACTGCCTCCTCTGCTATGCACTCTCTCGATCAGGAATTCTTCCTCCTAGAAATTATCCCTGCCTCTCTCTGTGAGAAACCTCTCAATCGATCTTCTCCCCGAGCACTGCTCACTAAAGAATTTTGATCTCTAGACTCTTTCTCCGTCTCGATGTGTTTTCCAAATGACCCTTCAAGTCCTTTTTTGTAATATTCCAAGTAGAAATAAACAACAATATAAAGCATATAAACAAAGACAAACAGCAACTAGAGAGATATCACATGAATAATAACCAATATGGAGAACACTGAGCCATTTTATTAATACTGAAAGATAGAAATGAGTACAAAGGTGATCAGAATGATGGCACCTTGGCTTGCACTAGGCAAGCATAGAAATACTCTCAGGATATGACCCGGAATCGCTGCTAGCTCAAGACTGCGTAATCTCCAGTGTTGTTGGTGCTGCTGCTGCTACTGCTGGAATGAAAGGATGATTTGGGGTTGTTCCCCTCCTCGGAAAATTATGAAACTCCAGAAATGGCCTCTCCGCACAAAACCCAGAAAATCCCAAAGAGATTTCTGGAAATGGCTGACCCTCGAAAATACCTCCCTTGAGGCACTACGCTATCCCCCAAGGAGAAACGCTGACCCTAAATGCTCTGATGCAAATGATGGCCTTCGTCTCTGTCAAAATGATAGAATATGGAAGGGTTGATCCCTCTCCAACTCCTCTGGGTTGAATCCCATGATAAACCCTCAATCCGGAACTCCCTCTATCCAAGACTGCGTCCTCCCTCTCACTGACTGCGCTGTCTCTTCCAAGGAATGCTCCCAATTGTGAATGCTGCTATCCTCTTCATAAAAACAAGATAGAACTCCTCACCCGAGCAAGCACTCGAAGTCTCCTGGGGCTGAGGTTGGGATCTCCGCACGAAGACACTCGGTGTACTGAACAGTACGTGCAGACTTTGCTAAACAGCAAGCGTGCTTAATGTCAAAAGACAAATATAAAAGATGCATAATCAAAATGAATCCAAATGAAGAGACCCTCTCCCTTTTTATGCTTGGAGAGCCTTGCTCTCACCTAGGCCCCACCATTAACTGCGTTGTCCCTTGGAGCCACGTTGTCCATCTCTCTCTGCGCTGGCTTGGTCCCACACTGCCCACGCCGTCCCTTTTTCCTACGCTGCCACTTGGCCTCTAGGCCCCACGCTGCCAATTAATCATGCTCCTCAAGTGACTTTAGGAAATACTCTTTTATCCTAAGTGTGAGTAAGTGTCCCCTTCACCCACTTTATTTCTAATTTAACTTATTAAAGTAAAAGTAATCAAAATTAATATTTCCAATTAGCTATTGCTAATTGGGAATATTACAGTCCTCCCTGGCAAAACGTTGCTTGTCCTCAAGCAACTGCAATGATGGATGCTGCAATATCTTTTCACTCTCCCAGGTGGCATCCTCATCCGGTAGATCCCTCCATCTCACCAGGTACTCCCTGACTGTCCTGCTCCGGAACTGCCTCTCCCTAGTATCAATAATGGCCTCCAGCTGTAGCACCAAGTGCCCCTCATCATCTGTGGGCGGAAGCTTCTCTGTTGCAGTCACCTGCTGTCCTAGTGCCTTCTTCAGGCATGAAACATGAAAAACGTTATGAATCTTGCTACCAATGGGCAGCTCCAACTCATATGCAACCTCTCCAACTCTGTGTGTCACCCTGTATGGTCCATAGAAGCGAGGCTTGAGCTTTTCAGCCCCCTTCTACTTCAGCGTGGACTGCCAATATGGCTGCAAGCGTAAGTAGACCAAGTCCCCTACCTCGAACCGCCTCTCAACAGATCCCTTGTCGGCATACAGCTTCTGTTGATTCTGCGTTGTAGCCATGTTATCCTTGAGAGCTCAGAGTATATCCTGACTCTCTTGGATCCACTCCTTGGCTCTAGGAGCCTTCCTAGCACCAAACATCATGTCAACAAAAGATAAAGCATGATATCCATATAATGCATAAAATGGGGACATACCGATGGACATATGATGAGTGTTGTTGTAGCAGTACTCCCCCAAGTGCAATCATCTCAACCATGCCTTCTGCTGCCCACTGACATAGTTACACAAGTAGCCCTCCAGCCACTTGTTCACTATCTCTGTCTGTCCATCCGTCTAGGGGTGGTAACTAGTACTCGGTGTCGACTCAATGCCCACAAAACGGAAAAGCTCCTGCCAAAACTTGCCCATGAAGTGGCTGTCCCTATCACTGAAAATGGTCTTTGGGAGACCATGCAATCTGAAAACGTCCTTGAAGAACAACTCTGCTACCTGTGCTACAGTGTGATGTGCCATTATAGCAAAAAAATGGGCATATTTAGTCAGCCGATCAACGACTCAAAATATGCAATCCTTGCCCAGCACAATGGGCAACCCTGTAATGAAGTCCATCGAAATACTCTCCCACTTACCCTCAGGTATGGGAAGAGGCTACAATAACCTTGCCAGATGGCTCATTTCCCCCTTGTTATGTTGGCAAACTTCGCACTCCCTGACATGTTGGAGCACATCCTCCTTGAGGCCCTTCCAAGAGAACCTCTCCCTGATGGCCCTATAGGTTTTGGTAAACCCCTGGTGGCCTGATAATGGTGAATCATGCGAGGTGTTCAATATCTTCTTCTTGAGCTGGGAGCCCTCAGTCAAGAAGATCCTGTCCCTGTAATAGATCACCTCATCCATCACTCTGTACCTGTCATCTGTCACCTGCCCATCCAAAATCTCACAGGAAAAACAGTCCTTGGAGTACTCTACCAACAGTTGAGCCCTCCAGTCTGTGTCCAAACTCATCAAGGACAACGCTGTCGGCCTGCGTGAAAGTGCATCTGCCACAACGTTGTTCTTCCCCTTGACATACTCGATGTCAAAGTCATAAGCTTGGATCTTGCTGACCCAATTCTGCTGCCTCTCCTGCAATTGTTTCTGCTCTAGAAAGAATCGGAGGCTGTTGTGATCCGTCCTCACCCTGAATCTGTTCCCTACCAGGTACTGCCGAAATTTGGCCAATGCATGCATGATTGCCAACATCTCCTTGTCATATATAGCATACAACCTCTCATGTAGCAATAGCTTTCGGCTCTCAAAAGCTATGGGGTGGCCTCCCTGCATCAAAACTGTGCCGATACCCTCCCTTGATGCATCACACTCCAAGACAAAGGGCTATGTAAAATCTAGCAATGCTAACACCAGACAGCTGCTCATCACCTCCTTGAGCCTGTCAAAAGCCCTCTGTGCTGTATCCGTCCAACTGAATGCCCCCTTCTTGGTGAGGTCTGTAAAGGATGCAGCAAGTTGGGAAAATCCCTTGACAAAATTTTGGTAGTAGGTGCACATCCCCACAAATCCCTGAAGTTCCGGCCAATCCCTAATGGCCCTGATCTTCTCCTCATGGACCTTCACTCCATCCACCCCGATGATGTGCCCCAAGTAGAGCATCTCGGTCAACCCAAACTCACATTTGGAGAGCTTAGCATAAAACTGATGCTCTTCCAAAATGCGCAATACAACCTCTATATGTTGGAGGTGCTCCTCCCATGTCCTGTTGTAGATCAAAATGTCGTCAAAAAATACTAACACACACTTCCTCAAGTGACTGTGAAAGATGTGATTCATGCATGACTGAAAAGTAGTCGGTGCATTGGTTAGCCCAAAGGGCATCACCAAAAACTCAAAATGGTCGTAATGACACCGAAAAGCGGTCTTGGGAATGTCCTGCTCCCTCACACGAATCTGATGGTACCCGGATCTCAAATCAATCTTTGAGAAGAACTTGGCCCCTCTCAGCTCATCCATCAACTCATCGATCCGTGAGATGGGGTACCGGTTCTTCATGGTCTTCTTGTTCAAGGCCCTGTAATCAATGCACATCCTCAACGTGTCGTCCTTCTTCTTCACCATCACTACTGAAGAAGCAAAGGGGTTGGTACTAGGACGGATGTGTCCAAGAGCTAAGAGCTCATGGATAGCCCTCTCAATCTCATCCTGATAGGCTTTGGGGTGCCTATAGGGTGCAGTGATGATAGCCTGGATATCCTGCTCCAGCTCAATAGTGTGCTCAAACCCCCAATCTGGTGGCTGTCCTGGTGGTATCTCCCCAAATACCGTAGCATACCTGTCGAGAATGGACTATACATGTGGGTGTACGACCTGCCCTGTTGATCCTGCCCCCAAATCTTCTCATGCCTCCCAGTCTTCTTATCCGTCTACTCCATCTCCAAGGTCTCCCAGTCAGTGGTGACCTTTCCCAACGTGATCAGCCACTGTACCCCCAATATCACGTTGGTGTCTGGAATGTCCACCACAAAAAATGATCTGTCAGGGTTTACGTCCCCATGGTCACTGCCAAAGCTGGCACATACCTGGCACACTACATAGTCCGATCCCCTGGAACCAGTACCAAAAACCCATCAAAGGTCTTTGTCGGTATGCCCCTCCGCTCTACCAGCTGGGCATCAATGAAGTTATGGGTGGCCCCACTGTTTGCTAGCACTGAGACACGCTGCCCCCGTACTATGCCTTAGACACGCAATGTCAAATACTTGGGAACTCCCTGCAAAGCTGCAAGGGCTCCCCCGGTGGGTGCAAAAGCTGCACCTCCCACTCCCGGCGGTGGAGGTGGCAGATGATCCCCTCTCTGCGTTGTACTACTGCCTCCAGCCTCTATCTCCTCATACTCCTCTTCTTCCCTGCTACTATCGGAGAAGACCTCGATGTAGTGTGCCTTCCCTGCGGCACAATGGTGTCCTGGTGCCCATGGCTCCTGGCACGTGAAGCATAACCTCCTCCGCTTCAAATCTCTCCTGGTCTCATCATCTCCAGGCCCTCTACCCTGGTTCCCCTTGGGAGGTGGAACCCTCTCGTCCTTTCCCTTCGGCTAGAATGCCAGTCTCTGGGGAAAATGAGCTCTAGTCCTGGGCAGTGCATCCTGCAAATCCCAAGTCCTCTCAACTGCATCATGGAGTGTCGCTAGTCTCGTCGATCTGACTAATCCCCATAGAGGCTTTTCCAATCCATCTATGAACATATAGATCATCTGGGCTATGGATAAATCAGGTACCGTAACGGAGAGTCTCAAAAACTTTGATATGTACGTGTCCGGCCTCCCGGTTTGCTTGAGCTTTATTAGCTCAACAAAATGCTCCTCTAGATCCCTCCGATCAAAACGCTCTACCAACCTCCGCGTAAACTAGGCATATGTTGTCACTCTCGAGTGCCCCAGCGTAACCATTCCATGAAACCATTGGTGCAACACTACCACCTTGATGGCCTCTAGCTCTGCCATCTGATTAAGCTGGAAATATATATCCAACTTCTCCACCCAAGCTTTTGCCGAACACTTGGACAATCTGTCAAATGTCAGTAGATGGAATTTGCCCACCATGTGCTGTAAGTCCCCGTCATGTGAATTCCTGTTCCCCCTGTGATGGTTGCGGGGTTTGCTGTCCCGCTTGAGCTTAACAAAATCATGGAAAGTGAGGGCATCTCTGAACTCCTAACCATATGATTGGTACTCAGCAAAGTAATCTCCCATGTGTGCTGGTTCCTACTCCTGATGTGCTTCTGCCCCAATGTCTACGGCCAGAAATGTAGGCATTGTGGAACGGGGGGATGTGTGTGATGCCATCTGCTACGCTGTGAGGTGCTCCTATAAATGATGAGATGTGTCTGAGCCCTCTCCAACATGGAAACCCCTTGGGGTCTCGCGCTGTCTAGACTCTGCCGTAAATCTCTACCCCATCTCCTCTATCTGTCTCGACAAATCTTGTACTAATTTGAGGAGAAGTTCCCCGAAGTCCTTATCGACATTTCTTTCCTCCACCATTGCTCCCTCTTCCTCTGCATCCACCACTGGAATGCTGTCACCTTTCCCAAAGGTGAGCTCTAACCTCCGCTCTTGGTCTTTATATTTTCTTCCCTGGTAGGTGATGTATGGTTTTCCTACTGGTGTCATAGACAATCTGCTCCACAGGCTGAGCCAAGTCTGTGAGCTCTGATACCACTGTAATATTCCAAGTAGAAATAAACAAGAATATAAAGCACATAAACAAAGACAAACAGCAACTAGAGAGATATCACATGAATAATAACCAATATGGAGAACGCTGAGCCATTTTATTAATACTGAAAGATAGAAATGAGTACAAAGGTGATCAGAATGATGGCACCTTGGCTTGCACTAGGCAAGCGTAGAAATACTCTCAGGATATGACCCGGAATGGTTGCTAGCTCAAGACTGTGTAATCTCCAATGCTACTGGTGCTGCTGCTACTACTGCTGGAATGAAAGGATGATTTGGGGCTGTTCCCCTCCTCGGAAAATTATGAAACTTCGGAAATGGCCTCTCCGCACAAAACCCAGAAAAGCCCAAAGAGCTTTCTAGAAATGGTTGACCCTTGAAAATACCTCCCTTGAGGCACTACGTTATCCCCCAAGGAGAGACGCTGACCCTGAATTTTCTGATGCAGATGATGGCCTTTGTCTCTGTCAAAATGATAGAATATGGAAGGGCTAATCCCTCTCCAACTCCTTCGGGCTAAATCTCGTGATAAACCCTCAATCTGGAACTCCTTCTATCCAAGACTGCGTCCTCCCTCTCACTGACTGCGCTGTCTTTTCCAAGGAATGCTCCCAACTAAGGATGTTGCTATCCTCTCTGGAAAAACAAGATAGAACTCCTCACCCGAGCAAGCACTTGAAGTCTCCCGGCGCTGAGGTTGGGATCTCTGCACGGAGACACCCGGTGTACTGAACAGTGTGTGCAGACTTTGCTAAACAACAAGCGTGCTTAATGTTAAAATACAAATATCAAAGATGCATAATCAGAATGAATCCAAATGAAGAGACCCTCTCCCTTTTTATGCTTGGAGAGCCTTGCTCTCACCTAGGCCCCACCATTAACTACGCTGTCCCTTGGAGCCACGTTGTCCATCTCTCTCTGCGCTTGGTCCCACACTGCCCACGCTGTCCCTTTTTCCTACGCTGCCACTTGGCCTCTAGGCCCCACGCTACCAATTAATCATGCTCCTCAAGTGACCTTAGGAAATACTCTTTTATCCTAAGTGTGAGCAAGTGTCCCCTTCACCTACTTTATTTCTAATTTAACTTACTAAAGTAAAAGTAATCAAAATTAATATTTCCAATTAGCTATTGCTAATTGGGAATATTACATTTTTATAATTTTCTCGTTGAAACTTCAACGGCCAAGATTAAATCCTTAATCAACGACTGAGATTAACTTTTTAGTTGATCTCCGCATTTTATAGAACATTCACACTTTGTTTCATTAATACCCTTTAATTATTTTATTTTCCTAAGTTTACACCTAGGGTCCCTTTAAAATAATTAATTATTCTAATAAAACATATTCTGAGTGGAATTTACCCAAACGATTTGTGGGTTCTCTGTAATACATGTGTCTAAGCCTCCCTACAAATTTTGAGACTTAGAGCACATCTTATGCTACCACAAATCAACACTTCCTCTTAGCGAAGAATGTGCTTTAGCAATACCCCCGGTTGAGTACTGCTGATTCTACAACATCTCCCTCTGCGTTGCTGATGTCTGACACTGCTACTCACTAACTCTGTGCAAACATTGCATCTGTACTGCTGCTGACACTGCCACTGTCAACACTGCATCTGTACTGCAACTCCCTCTCAAATTCCACATTCGTGCTACTGTTGACCATGTTTACTGCTGCCAACTACTACTACTTTAACTGAGGACCCATCTGCTACTGAAACAGGTTCTCAACCATACCCATCTGCTCCCTAAACTGAATTAACTTAGCTCTTCCTAGAGTCTTTGTGAGTACGTCTGCTACCTAATCTCCTATGGGGACGTATTGTAGCTATACTGTCCCACGTTGAACATAGTCTTGGATAAAATGACATCTTATATCTGTGTGTTTGGACCGATCATGAAATACTAGATTCTCAGAGAGCTTGATACAACTCTGATTGTCACTGTAAATACTAGTCAGTTCCATCCTCTTCCTGAACAAGCTCACAAGAATCTTCCTAAGCCATATGGATTCACACATTGTTGTGTTGGCTGCCATATACTCTGCTTCGGCTGAACTCAGTGCTACTGACTTCTGCTTCCTGCTGCACCAAGAGATCATTCCTGTTCCAATGTTGAAACAATACCCAGAGGTACTCTTTTGGTCTGTTGAACTTCCTTCCCAATCTGCATCTGTGAACCCGCTCAATCTAACATCATCTCCTCAAGTGTATTTCAACCTGTATCTGACTGTTCCATGCACATATCTAAGAATGTGTCTGGGTGCTGCCCATTGTACTCTTTTCGGTTCCACCATGAACTGACTAAGGGTGTTGACAACAAAGAAAAATTTTGGCCTGGTGTTGACCAGATACATGAGTGACCCAATGAGCTACTGGTACAAGATGGGGTCCACTTCCCTATCCCCTGATGCATCTATTTTCTTCCAGTTGGTTATCATAGGCGTTTCCATGGACCGACAATCCTGCATTCTGAACCTCTTCAGAATTTTTATGGCATATCTTCCTTGCCCTTGGAATATCTCTCCATTCTTCTGCCACACTTCCAATCCTAGAAAATAATGCATCAACCCCAAATCCTTCATGTCAAATTCTGCTTCAAGATTCTTCTTGCAGTCCTTTATGAGCCTAGATGATCCTGTAAGAAACAGATCATCTACATATAATACCAGAATCAGTGGCTCATTCTCCACCATCAAATAGTAGAGATTGGGATCTACATCACTCTTGACAAATCCCAACTACTGCAAGTAGCCATCAATCCGACCATACCAAGCTCTGGGTGCCTGCTTGAGGCCATACAAGGCTTTCTTCAATTTGCATACATGAGTTTTCTTCTCATGGGTTTCAAAGCCTTCGGGATGTTCTATGTACACTTCCTCTTCTATCACCCCATTCAAGAATGTTGTCTTGACATCCATTTGGTGAATCTCCCATCCCATCTGAGCTGCTAGGGATATAACAGATCTGATGGAGGTGTATCTAGCTACAGGGGTGAAGGTCTACTCATAGTCAATTCCTTCTTTCTGTGCATACCCCTTTCCTATGAACCTGACCTTTTACTTCTCCACACTACCATCTACAGTGCATTTGATCTTGTAGATCCATCTCGATCCTACAACTGAAGTCTCCTCCGGTCTAGGCACAACTTCTCAGACATCATTTGTCATGATAGAACTGTACTCTTCTACCATGGAATCCACCCATACTTGGTGTTGTACGGCTTCCTAAAAATTGGAGGGTTCTTCTACGTGTGCTACCAATGCCTAGTATCTGTCAGGTTGTGTACGTTGCCTCTTCTCGGCTCTGGGAGCTCCACTAAACTCCTCTTCGTCCCTTAGTATCTGTTGTGCCTCCCTATTGGTTCTACCACTGGTGGTAGGAGGTTCTCTTAATTCTTCCTCCTGTTCTTGTTGTTCCATCTGCTGAGAATTGTCAGAATCTTCTCCTCTCGAGGAAATGCTAGTACTACTCATTGTACTCGATCCTGGTGTCTTTCCTCCTGCCTGTCCTCCTTGCTGCCCCTACTGTTGTTGGACTAAAGGAACTTCTGCTAACTGATCCTCTGTTGGCATATCATGAGATTTCCTAAAAGCTCTATCTTCCATGAACTTAGCATCTCGTCTCACTACAATTTTTCTACTGCTAGGAATGTATATTCTGTATGCTTTTGAGGTATCTCTATATCCTACGAGATACCCCTTTTCTGCAGCTTGATCAAGTTTACTTCTCTTCTCATCTGGTACGTGACAATATGCCAGAGTTCTGAATATCCGAAGGTGACCTACTTCTAGTTTCCTCCTTGTGAAAATTCCTTCAAGCATTTTCTTCCCCAATGCTCTGTGAGGTGTTCTATTCTGGATATACACAGCTGTGTTACATGCCTCTTCCCATAAGAGTCTAGGCAGGTATAGATCATATAACATAGTTTTTGCTGCCCCAACAATAGTTTAGTTCTTCCGCTCCGTTACACCATTCTGCTATGGATTGTATGTAGTTGTCCACTCTCTCTTGACGCCCTCCTTTATGCAGAAATCTGTGAAGTCTCTGTCCGTATATTCTCCACCGTTATCTGAGCACAACACCTCTATTTTCTTCCATGTCATGTTTTCCACAAGAGCTTTAAACTCTTTGAACCGATCAAAGACCTCATCCTTGGTCTTTTGGAAGTAGATCCAGGTTTTCCTGGAGTAATCATCAATGAAGGTGACAAAGTATTTGCCATCGTTGAGAGCTCTAGTGGACATTGGGCCACAATGTCTGAGTGTATCAATCCCAATATGCCTACTGCTCGGTTATCACTTCTGGGAAAGGCTGCCTTAGCATACTTCCCTAATATGCATCCTCTACGTACGTCATCATGCTCCATACTGAGGACTGGTACTCCACTAACAGTCTCTCTGAGCATCTTCAGTGCTCCATGGTGCAGATTTCCCATTCTCCTATGCCATAGTTCATTCAGATTTATCTCACCATCAAGATTTCTGCTTATCAGTGCCACTGGAGACTCGAGCTGCAATTTGTATAGTCTCTTGCTTCAAGTTCCAATTTGCCTCTTCTTCTTCCAGCTCGAATGCTTGATGTATGCCTTCTTCCCAATGAAGTATACATTGTATCCCTTGTCCTGTAAATAGGACACTGAAATTAGATTCATTCCTAATACTGGCACATGCAACACATTAGTGGCTCTGATGCTGGTTCCCGCTTTCGTCTGAAACACTATGGTGCATCTCCCTGCTGGAGTGAATTTTGTTCTATTTCCCATAGTGATCTGGAATTCCATTTGTTCTTCCTGATAGCTCAAGAAATATTCTCGTACTCCAGTCATATGAGCTAAAGCCCCACTATCAATGTACCAAACACCTACAGATGTTGAACTTGACAAACACGCAAAGTCTTCTTCCTATCTAGAAGACAATTCAGAGACATTTGAATTTTCCATACTTATCTGTGCTATTTTGCCTTCTGATGCTTTTGCAGTCCAACAAAACCGCGTCCCTCCTCAAGACTTCTCTATGTTGAACATGTTGCGCAGCTCCCTCTATCACTGGTAAATTTCGATCTGGAAATCTTTCTCTCTGTCAACTCACTCAGAGAGAGATTTTCCATGAAAATTTGTCCCCTTGGACTAGACTACGCAATCCTTTTGGAAATTTGATTTACTGCCTGTGTAGTCTTCTGACCTCCCTCTTCTGTTCAACACTAGTTCTTATGGATCTGTTAACTAAACTCTGATACCATGTGAAAATTGTGATATCCGGAATCCTACTGCAACAGCTAATTAAATTTCTTCTATTTGTTTTAACTGAACAAAGTATTTAACGTATGCTACGATAAATATCGATATAAAATATATTGCAGCCTTCAAAATAAAAATGCTCGGAAAAATACTAGCACAAGTATACACACATTAACATCGTTATTTTTGGACAATTGTCCCCGGAAAAACCCAATGCGGGAAAATCGATGTAGCAGCTGAGGATTTGTATATTGTGCAGTAATTTTCTGAGTACAAATCTATGATTGGCGTATCTGTCAAATCATGTGGAGAAACTGACAAGTAAAATTTTGTGAGGCAAACCTCACTCCTCCATGGGAACCCGACACTAATCAACACCCGAAACTAGCTGCTTTGTGTTGCCTCTGTGCAGTAACTATGTCACTCTGCGTAGTCTCTGCGTCACACCTGTAGTTGCCTTTGTCTCTGTGCCAGATCTCTCTACTGACTGGAAAATAGAATCTGTTGGCCTCCGAAAACTTCCTCCGAGAACTGGCACTGACCCTCTATTGTCTCCTCAATAGAAAAATGAACTCCCTCTGCAGCTCTGTGCATCCCAGCTTAGCCTTTGCATCACTGTCTCGATGCAGTTGTCTATGGCTGCTACTACCTCCTTTGCTATGCACTCTCTAGATCAGGAATTCTTCCTCCTGGAAATTATCTCTGCCCCTCTCTGTGAGAAACCTCTCGATCGATGTTCTTCCAGAGCACTGCTTACTAAAGAATTTCGATCTCTGGATTCTTTCTCTGTCTCAATGTGTTTTCCAAATGACCCTTCAAGTCCTTCTTATAATATTCTCGTTGAAACTTCAATCACCGAGATTAAATTTTTAATCAATGGCTGAGATTAACTTTTGACTTGATCTCCATCTTTTCTAGAACATGCACACTTTGTTTCATTAATACCCTTTAATTATTTTATTTTACTAAGTTTAGACTTAGGGTCCCTTTGAAATAATTAATTATTTTAATAAAACATACTCTGAGTGGAATTTTCCCAAATGATTTTTGGGTTCTCTGGAATACATGTGTCTAAGCCTCCCTGCAAATTTTGAGACTTAGAGCACATCTGATGCTACAACAAATCAACACACTTGTCATAGGAGGATGTCTGAAATATACTTATGTAACAACTATGCTATGAAAAAAGTAGCTCCTGGGAACCTCATTGAAAACAACATTTATGTAAGGTAGTCATCTAGATCAAGGGTCATCATTCAATAATCAATATGGAAATAGGTGCTGACATTTTCTAATGGTATCCTCTTTGGATTCACTGGTTAGAAAGAAAGCAAAAGATTTCCTCGAGAATTCTAACTTGCAGAATTTTGGGATTAGAATATGATGACATATTGATGAAGCAGGTCAAGAGAATGAAACTCTTTCATTCTAAGGAAACCTGTTGCAGGATGACTCAAAAGGAAAAGAATGAGGTACATGTATATATATGTTGACACCAGATGCTATGAAGTCATGTCATGCGGTTGCAGGTAATATATTTCTATCTTTAGAAGTATGATCAAATTAGAAAGCAGAAACTCTTCCGATGCATAGGTTTCCAAAAAGGCATGATCTACACTAGATGAAATCAACATAATATGTCCTCATATGGAATATGAGTTAATTTTACATTATCAAGGAACTGCACAATGGAAGTTCCCGGGAATGAAATAAAACTGTGTGGAGAAAGAAAAAGAAAGAGATCGTGGGAAGTACAACCATGGAAAGAAAATTTCCTGGGAAGATATGTAGACTCTGATAGAAGTCTGGAAAAGATGGAGACCCTTGACAATACATATCTTTAGTATGTGTCAATCTGTAAACAAAGGATGTTGATGCCTACAAGAAGATGTCATGGTGAAAGATCATCACTAAGGTAACTTTTTCTTTAAGTATTCATATTTAGAATTGAATAATATATGGATGAGCTTGTGCAGGGCTGCCAAAGGGAAGTATATGTCTTCCACAAGTTGACAACCATATGGCAGGATGAAATATCCTTGAAATAAATATGGTTCGAAGGAAAGCAACATGATATGAAGCTAGACCAGATGAAAAATTGATGGATCACTTTCTAACAAGAATGAAAAGTGATGGATGATCTGTGCCCTAATGAAGAGATCTCAAAGATGAAGGCTCCTCAACAAAAAATAAATTCATTACATTGAAGAAAGGAGTTCTTCATGAAAAGCTGGGTGTTTTCAGCATTGTTGCTACGGGTCCCTAATTAAGAGGGAGTCTGGTAATAAGTTTCTTACTTGGAAGAAACTTGGTAATTCCTAAGCCAAGAGGGAGCTTAGGTACATTCCTTTGTGCAATGTGTCCTCCCTAGTTGAGAGGGAGAGATAGACATGACATTCTGGTCTTCACCTGGGAAGACAGAATGGAGGATTGGTTAATCATCTGGCATCCGATTGGGGGATGTATTAGGGCATCCAAGGAAAGAGTAGTCGTGGAAGGACGGATATTCTTTGAGGATTAGCTATCCCGATAAGAATAGTCCTAGGAGGTCATACTCCTTGAACACCCGGGTGGAGTATGTACCTTGGAGACAATGTTGATGGTGTCTATAATCATTGATCTCACCATCATTGTAGCTTATGGTCTCGTGGAGAGATGGAGCTATTAGTCAAGGCCTTGCACTGTAACAATGCTGGTTAATATGATGCTATAACAGATAGATTACCAATCGAATTATTCTTATGAGATTCTTCAAATAGAGAGTGATTATGTACCATTATGAATACCTCCCTAGTTAAGAGGGAGTGTTGGAAAGTGTAACTAGGTTCGGTCTTTATAATGACTTGTAATTATGAATTTATGTAATGAACAAGACATAGATAATAAAATGTATTTTGTAATGCTTGATTCGTGGGTTTAATGAGCAAGGAGTTTTTATTATAAGTCAAAGACTTCTTCTTGATGTCTTTAGGAATTTGTCTTGTCACAAATATAATTTGAGTAATGTATATGAAGTCATGTTACACTCATGTAAAGGACAAATTATTGATCGAATTGTATGCTCCAAAACCTTGTCACTGTCTCCTTGAAGACGGCCTCAAAACATAGAATGCACACCTCAAGTAGCCTCAAAGTGAAGACACATCTACTCATGGGTCATGACGGCTCATTATCAGAGACAAACCAATATATATACCCTTATGGACTTCACACAAAATGACAGGAAGATCAGTTCGGATCTGTCTGAGATTTTTGGATAGCATTTGTGGAAGAACAACGAGACAAGGTTTGAGATAGGTGCAAAGGAGAATCAAAGTTCAGCGAAGAAGAAGGATCCATTCAGTTCGTTCTAAGTCTGAGATCACTTCGGATCAATCTGTAGTAACTAATGCAGAATCCAGATAACAGTGCGGATCATAGCATGAAGGAGAAGGGTGCTACAGCGTGAAGGATGAGGATGCTGCAGCGTGAAGAATAAGGGTGATAAAAAAAGGAGTAAAGTCTATATGGTATGCGTGGATTTGCAAAGAAGTCTATCTCTGTTTCGGACTAAGTCTACACCTCTATCACTGTAATTACAGTGAAGACCAAAGGTTGCCTCATGTGCATACACAGTTCGGTCTTGGGCTGGTTAGAAGTGTAGAGGGGTGCTGGAAGGAGACCGAAGTAGAAGACTGTTAAAGGTCAAAACAGAGAAGCATCTTATCAAAGGCTAGAGACCAAAATTCTCTAGGTGACAGTGCAGTACAGTGCAAAGCAAAGGAAGACAAAATTGAGGAGGTCCAGAAGAGCAAGAGTTAGTGACAAGGGTCTTGGAGGTACATTGATGACAAGGGTCTGTGTCATGGTCGTGGCACTCATCAATTGAAGATCTATAAGACGGATTATTATCGGGTTTTCCTCTCCAAGAGGGATAGGTTTTGGCCCTGGCTTGAAAGCCTAAATTTTGTGTCTCTTGTGTTTTGATAATTGACTTGATGAAAGACATAATAAGCTAACAAAGATAAGATCCAAGTAAAGAAGCATAACAAGTTCACAAGTAATTATCATGAAAGAGAAATTGAATTAAACGCCCTAATTTCTCAACATGAATGATACATATTTTTGTTAGTTAAAGATGTTGAAAACACATCTCTAACCTAAATAATGGTTTTCTAAAACTGGAGCCTGTGTTGTCACGAGAAAGTGATCTGAGACTACTTGTGGCATTTCTTGTTAGTTGAAATAGAATATTTAGAGCAAAACAGGCATAACATAATTGCAGGAAGCAATTAAATAAGATAGATGGAATACAGCTCTGCAAAGCAAATAATAGAACTAAAATTGGAAAATAACACTATAAGCAATCCTTTATTGATATTCCAAACTAGAGGCAATGTTCACTTTCCTTTTCTAGGGGGAAATCTCCAACATGAGAAGAGCTTCAAATGCTACAATATTCATTTGATAACCTATTACATAGATTCTACTACTATATATATATAGTTTCTAATTGATGAAAACCCTAACCACCTAATGGACTTTCATTAATGAGGCCTCAACCACTAACTACTGGACCTTCTTTAACAAGGCCACTTACATTTATTGATTTCACACTGTACTAACGTGTGGAGCCTTATTTTGTTTCTGTTGAAGAGACAGAGATCCCAGATTTAAGTGATTTCTGAAAAAAATGGTGAGAACTATATTTCAATCTAATAGACCTATTTAGTCTGAATGAGGGAAAGAAATCTAAGAGAACAAATCATGTTTGATGAATCAATGAATCATTAATTAACAGCAAACAAGTCCGTTATACCTCTGAAGGGACAGTTTTCGAGTTAGCTACTGTTCTGTTACTTTTGACTACCGTTTCTTTCATCTGGTTATCTTGCAACGAATTAAGTTTAGTGTTCTGACTTCTGAGAAGTTAGAACAACTAGTCATAGGAGTCCTTCACAATCAAAACTTCTGATGGGTAGAAGTTTCTTCTTTTCAATATCTGTTTGTCCTTGATTTGTATCTATTGCAATCCCAATTTCTCTGGCTGGAGGAGCCTTCCCATGTTTTGGTTCATATAGTTACAAAACTTGGCTCCATGAAAACTTGGGCAAGGCCAGAGAGGAAGTGATTGGCTCAAACACAGGAAAAACTCAGGCAAACTAGGATGATTTTTTCTGACAAGAATATTAATTTTGTACTTGCCAAGAAGCAAGTTTGACTTGCCAGCAAGTCAGTTTGGCTTGTTTTCTCTGCTGGCCTGAATTTGACTAGGTAACTCTAACAAATTTTGTAACAATTATTTTGATAATGTTATTAAGTTATAAATACATATTTTTAATGTAATGGAGACTAAAAGAGAAAGATGGAAATGCAAGTAAATATGATAGTAGGGATAGTAGTTGTACCACGCCAGAGAGTTTTGGCATCTCCCCAAGAATGGATGACAGTAAAGAGGACTTCCCGGATCCAACTGTGCCAACAATTGCCACCAAAGATCCACTTCGAACCTCAAGGTTGATATTCTGAAGAGTGGATTTGGATTCCTCTTCATCCCAAAAGAAAGTACCATTTTCAACTGCAACAACGATCTCTTTGCCTGGTGGTAAGCTTTCAACTGCCTCAGGATCAAGCTCCTTGCTCATCATATACCTGTCAAGTCTATCCAAGGACACCATTGCCTGTGAGATAGATATTAAAGCTTGAGGAAAGTTCCTAATTGGTTCTTGAAGAATTTTGAAAATAGATGTTGCAGTGAACACCTTCCCTGCTGTAAGTTTTGTTCCTACAAAAATGCATGTTGTGAATGTCACTACTGAAACAAGTGAAGGCGTGCCCCATAGAGTAATTATATTCACTGAAACAGAATACATAAATTTGCAGAGCCATTCATATTCGGAATTCCTAAAAGTCTCTACACGTGTTTGGAAATGGTCTTCCCATGCCTGAAGTTTGATAACCCTCATATAATTCAAAAATTCATTAGTTGCCTTCATACGAAGATCGCGCATTTTCATTAATTGGAACTGGTATCTCCTATTTCTCTTGGATCCCCAAGCCACAATGCCCATTACCAGTGCCATGCAAACAAAACCAGACAACATAGAAATGCCCAAAACTCCAAACAGGATTGATAAAGCAACCCCAACTTGTAGAGGCATCATCCAGATGTAATGAAGCTGCAACATCATATCCGAAAGCTGTTGAGCATCCACAGCCATGTAATTTACAATTTGTCCAACGCCATGAGCTTGCCTAGCGGAGCTAGACAATCTTAAACCCTTTCTGTATAAAGTTGTGATCAGAGTAGACCTTATCAGCATCCCCAATTTCTGACATTGAAAGTTATACTGATGGGAACAGAGAACCTCAATGGATTTTGCTGAAAGTAGTATCAATACAAGCACATAGCCTTCATAAGGAAAGCTCTGATCTCCAGATGTAAAATCAACAAACTTTTGTATCAAAACTGGGCCAATATACATCACACACAGTTTTGCAATGGCCAGGGATGCAGTAAGTGCAAGATTTGGCCAAAAGCATCGAAGCAATGTAAGGCGTACAGGGTGTTGGTTTTCCACTACATCATTAGGCCAGTTTGATTTAAAAAGCTCAAACATTTTTTCAGCTTTGTCACTAGGTGCCAATGCAGGAACATCCGTCAATTGCAAAGCATTTCTGTAACCTTTGTTCAATACAGGATTCAGCCATGACCATGTAGCCCTTGACAGAATACCTGCTGTAGCATAAGGGGTTATTAATTGTTTCTCAATGCCAGGATTCAGAGTGCTACCATCCAGAAGAGGTTCGCGTAATTTTTCTTCTGTTTCTTCAACAATGGTGATGCCTGTAGTCCCTTTGAGGGCTAATGCGAGCAAAAATCCACTGGCAGGGAACGTTATCAATGCAAAAAGGTCATCAAGAGGGAGAATACTATATGGATTAGGAGTTGTGGACGTGAACCTGATGATTGCAGAGATCAAGAATAGTGTATTCAGAATGAAATTCATAAGCCACCAGAGACATAGAGACTTTGGATGTGCTGTAGCTTTGAATTTCTTCTCATGTCCAACAATTGCCCCAAATACAATCCATGAAAGTGCTTGGACTAGTGTGTATATTACCTCAAGGATAGCCCATTTCGTTCTAAGGCCTAGTCTTCCAAATCTCCAAATGCAAAGAGCAACATGCAATAAACTTACAATTCCTGTGACAACTAAAGTTGCTCTGAATTTGAGACTAACTTTGAGGCTATGGCTCTTGCCCTGGAGACTGGTGTTTTTAGGGAGTGAGCTTTCCTCTGATGATATCTTTCGTGAACACAGTAATTTCTTCATTAAGAATGCCAGATAAAGCAATAAGAAACCAATGTTGACGAGGATGAAAATTTCGCGTTGGGGACATGGAGCTAGCAGCACATATCTGAGCCACCCCAAAAATTCTGAAAAAAAATACTCGTTGCCCGGTGATTTTTGACGACCGCTACAAGACTCTGAGCTGATCCATGCCATTGAAGCTGATGAAAAGAAGCTTTCTGATCTGGTCATTTCCCTGCAACAAAATTCTTGTGTTTAGCCAGAGAATTTTTTGTGTATTGGCATGCATGTGGAGACCATGGTATATTGCAGTACTGTAACTGATGGTGCTAATATGAATCCTTCTGCCCTTTGGATTAGCATAAAGGGGGTGATGCATTTTCTAAACGAACAAAAATAAAACTGAAAATAACTTATATTTATTGTTTAAAGCGAGGGATATTCCAGAAGGAGGAGGCTATGCACCTCTTGTAACTCATTGCTCTGCATAAGTTAGTGCAGACTCCAGGTTATAATAGATGACTGTGGAATCACGTATGCGTTTAATTATGACTATATCTGCAAATTCACAGCAATAAAAGCGTGCTTGGTATTAGTCAGTAATCAATCTTTCTGAAACATAATTACTACCCGCTAATCTGTGATGTTCAAGGAGAGTTTTATCTTGAAGTTCTGATCTGACAAGTGCTTGCAGCGGCATAAAGAAAACAAAACAGAGTAAGCAGGATATTTTCCTGTAAGTGAAGATTATGTTAAAACGCCTCAGACCGGTGTCAGTGGCTTGGGCTATGGTAAGACAAAAAACTTTCTGATACATCATTTTTAAAATTAGCAAGGCCATCATCTTTCGCTGAAATGCCAGCATGAGAAATTACAATAACTGGGAAAGCAAAAAGATTGAAGTGAAATTGATCATATAAGTGGATGGCTACACATACGCCTGTTCGGACAGGCACTCATATTAATTTTCCTTATGTAGAGGTTTAAATTTTTAAATCCAGAGGATATTCGGCTTGTGACAGTGGATGGTTGTCAAAAAAAGAAATACTTTGAAGATACATAGTTTTACTCATTGTATCAGAACAGCAATATACTTCACATCTGATGCTTAAACTTTGGGAACATGGAAATAAAAATATTCAATTGTCTATAATACAATGAAAATCTTATACAGCCCTTCACAGAATTGGGTTTTCCCAAATAATGCGAAAGAAATTATATTAATTTTCAGAAATATGACCAAAAAACGTAGATGGGTGACTAAAAACTGTAAAGAGGTGCCATCAATGAAATCGAATGTTGAAGACATGCCCTTAATGTATGGACGATGAAATGCAATAAAGTCAAAACAAAATGGAAAGCCGTTCACGCAAAATGGAACAATAATTATGCAGGTAGTACCCAAAAATGGGATCCTAGATAACAAACTATGTGGAATTGTTCTTAGTAACAATTGTTCGCTTGTATCACAAACCATGGCACAGGAAACATTGCCCAGAATAATGCATCAAAATTTACGACTCAAGCTTATTTTAGATCACATTTATGAAAGAGAACCAATGCATTGGAAATATTTCTTATTTTTCAAAGGTTCTTCAAACCACTGTGTTAAACAAGTGTTAAACAAACCTCATCAAATCCAAAACAAAAACAGATGAGATGAGGAGAATACGCGAAAATATATTAAGAAAAGAAAGAACAAACTCTGAGGAAATTTTATCACATAAAATGGGCTATGGGGTGTTGCATTAAACCAAGCTACCTTGCACTGTGCAGAAATATAATTCATAAATCTATGAACTGTTGGTGTGATTTCATAGGCAGGTACAACCTTTCAAGGTCGAGATTAAATTGAGACTCTCCCACAAATCAAGCCAAATGAAGTTCAGTAAGCTTCTGTGTGGCAGAGTGACCGAGGAATGGAACATAGAGCATTTATTTATTATATTCCAAGCAACACATAAAACAAGACGTGACTGGTGTTAGATATGCCCATGACGTTCAAATGGCATATTTCATGAAGGTGGCCTGCCCTTTCCTATTCCACTTATCTCTCACTTTCAATTGCAGCTTCTTACCCCACTTCTCTTTTTGTCTTTCTCTTCTGGGTAAGAATATGGAGGGGTTTTCAAGGTGTATTCTTCAGCACCAGCCATGCCCCAATCCTTTCGCTAAATTTGCAGCTTCTTACCCCACTTCTCTTTTTGTCTTTCTCTTCTGGATAAGAATATGAAGGGGTTTTCAAGGTGTATTCTGCAGCACCAGCCATGCCCCAATCCATTGGCTAAATGGTTATGCACCAGCCAGCACCAATCCATTGGCGAAATGGGTATCTTGGATTTGGATTTGGATTTGGATTTGGTACAGGAAGCATATGATTATTTTATTTTTATTTTTCAAAAACAAAATGGTAATCTTTAAAAAAAAACCTCACAGAGTAATTTAGAAATAATTCAGAAATTTTAGTAAGATTATGAAAAATTTTAACAAAGATTTTTGAAAATCTCTAAGTTGCAGTCGTTAAACTCTAGCATTATGATTACCAAAACATATTTTATGGTATTAAATCTATTTCCACCATAGAAAATGCAATTCAAAGTTCAAATACTCCAATTATTTGATTTTTGATTTTTTTTACCAAATTCCAAAAAACTGCTAGCCTATACAACTCCAAAAACAAATCGAAGACCAATGAGAAAGTCTTGACTTTCGCGCTTAGTCACATGTTAGGCCAACCAAATTTGTATACATGTGCTCCTTTATCATTGTCAAATACGTACAACGAATGAAATTTAAGTTGGACCCGAAACTGCTGGAAGTTCGAATTCATGATTTGGCCTTGGGTACCAAGTAAAGTAAAATAACAATTCATTTTATTGATTATCAAGTCCGAATTCATGATTTGGCCTTGGTTACCAAGTAAAGTAAAATAAAAAATCATTTTACTGATTTTCCTGCCAATTAAGTCCGAATTCACGATTTGGCCTTCGGTACCCAGTAAAATAAAACAAAAATTCATTTTATTGATTTTCCTGCAAATTTTCCATATTTCAAGCCTAGAGAATGAGTAGAATCCCACAACAAGCCAACAGGTCTGAGTAAGCATGATGACGTTTTTCCATGTGAGACCCCACCAAATAATACGTTTCTGCATGTGAGACCCCACCAAATAATTTCAACCGTGCAAGCCAGTTCTCCAGTCGTAAGTGGCGAGAGGCCATAGGCCCATTAATGCGGCCAGGCATTAATGGGCCTATGGCCGCTGAAATAAGGCTTGCCGTCGTAAGTCGTGACGTACTGCAAAGTCAAATCATTTTAATATATTGTAATTTAATCTTTCATTTATTGAAGTATTAGAATAGTCAATGCTTATACATCACAAGAAAATCTGTCTCGGTGTTATGGATTCAGAACATTTGAAGTGATGCTCTTCGCCTGTGAAGTATTTGTGTTCTTTTTGATGTCCTCTTCTCCTTGATGCTTCTGTTTGGACTTTGTCTCATTGTTTGGATTTTTCAAATCTGTTTGCGTTTGTAGATGAAACTCTTCTTCAACCATGTTTTATTTTCAAATTGTGATTGTGATTGTGAAATCGCCTTCGTTGAGCTATTTTACCATTATAGAATGGAAAAAAAATGGTCTAAAGTGAAGATTTTATCTTTTAGTCTTGTTAGATGATTAGCATTTTGGAAATTTAATTGTGCGGAGAGACTCATTTTACAACAAGTATGACCTCTAGGTGTAAATATGTAAAATTTAAATAGTAAAATTTAAATAATGTAAATAAATATGATAAATAATCTAAATTTAAACGTAAAATATGAATAAGTTTACAAACACTCAAGAAAAAATAGGGTAAATAAAGAAAGATAAAAATAAACTAGAGATATAGTAAATAAATAAAACCTCTTTTTATACTTACTTGGGAGCTATAGTAAATAAATAAAAATATAAATAAACTAGAGGTATGGTAAATAAATAAAATCTCTTTTTATATTTACTCCATAAACCTCTATATTTACAAAAACTCAAAAAAAAAGTTTTATTTAGGTAGAGTAAATAAATAAAAATACTCCGGATGCGGGTGATACGACGTCGTAACGAGTCACTTGGCCCGGGCCAGCTCCCAAGGCGCCTCACCTGGGGTGGCCACATGGCCCCCCATGGCGCCTTTAATAAGGCCATCAATGTGCTCCTGCACTGGGCATTAACTCCGCCGCGCCGTCATCCTCTCCGCCTTGGTCTGTGCATTCGACATCAAATGGACGCCTGCTCGCGCTCTCCGGACCATTTCGGCTCTGTCAACCGAGCTCTGCAGCCATTGCGCTCTCTCTGCCCGGGTGGTTGTGCTACGCCTTGCGAACGCACAGCCACTGGTCGTCGATGCTCTTTGCATTGTTGCCTGGAAACCATTCCGGGCTTCCACTATACGCACAGTAACTTCTGCCCTTCCAATTTCAATTTTCAAGTTTCTCCCGTTATTGTTGGTCAATTTAATCCTGTTCTTGCAGCTCCCTCCAGCGCTTCGTCGGCTCATTCTGAGAAGCTCACCATGCCTAGACTTAGGCAGCGGATGACCTGCAGACGTGGTGCCTCTAGGGGCAGGTCTATGAGCGAGCGGCCTCCCTACAGCTCCAGCGACGATTTCTCCTCTGAGCCATCTGAAAGACGCTCTGCTCCGGCTCGCTTTGACATTCCTGGTCATATCCATGGCAGTCACACCCCTGCTCCTCCTCTGTCCACGCCCCCGCTCCATGCTTCCGTCGTCCCTCCTCTCCCTGGCAGCCATATTCTGAGGCAGTCCTCACAACGTGCCGAGCTTCGTTTCGACAGTGCCTTTAACTGCCCAACTATCACTGCCTTCATAACTGTCACTCTGCGAGAAGAAGCCACCATCCATCCTCCTCCGACTTCTGGACCCGCGCCTGCTCCTTTCATGCCCATTCCCAACCCGACTGCCTCTCCCTCTGTTGGTCCCAACGTTCCCCTTGCTTCTGCTCCTTCCTCCACGGACCATATTCTTTTGCAGGTGGGAACGGACCTGTCTGGCGGAGACGAAGCCAAGACTGTTGAAGAAGAACCGAAGGATCCCTATGGCTGTCAAATTGAAGAGGAGCAGCCAGCGCCAAACTAATTGCTTTCTCTCCGCTATGTCCAGGACCAGTATGAATTCTGCTCTTGACTTTTTTGCAAAAATTTTGGTTTCACTGATGATATATAGCAGCAACAGCTACATCCCTGTTATGTCTTTCTATAGTTTTATCATACTGAATGTAGTTGACTCTTCACCGGTTTCCCAGCTCATGGGCGGTGTAATTACTTTTAAAGGAACTGGTTTCCTGCTATGGGCAGTTCCATATCTAGACAAAACTTGGATATCAAGCCCGGTTTCAGGCTCCCTCAGATGAACCGTGGCAGTTTTGTAACTTTATGTTCATAATAGAATTAGCGTAATTTAGCAAAATAAATAAATAAATAAAAATATATCAAATAAGATTAGAAATCAACATCTAATTATATATAAAATCCATGGCCCAAATACTATGGACCAAATTATTATTAATACCATGCAAAAAAACATTATTAACCTAACATTAATATTAAATTATTATTATTATTATTATTGTTAAATATAATATTCATATTAATATTATTAAATTTAATAACTTTAGATTAATACAATATTAAATTTATTATATATATATATATAAACTCTCAATATATATGGGAGGGAAGAACACGAACATATGATAGAGGTGGAGAAATAACGGGAGTCAGAAGGGAGAGATGGAGATAAACTGAAGGAGAGGGGAGAAAAGGACTGAAGAGAGAGAGAGAGAGACAGAGAGAGAAGTAGAGAAGGTTAACAGAGGGATGGAAACATAAAGATGGAGGTGGGAGAGAGAGAAGGAGAGAGTATTGGAGGGTAGAGAAAGATATATAGATAAGGGGTGAGGGAGAGGGAGGTAGGAGAGAAAGGGAGAGAGAGGAAGGATGAGAGGAGGAGGAGAGAGGGAGGGAGGAGAGAGGGACGGATAGAGATATGGATTTGCAGGGGGGAGAGGGAGGGAAGAAGAAACGAATAGAGAGTGAGAAGTTGAGAGAAAGGGAGTGACAAGGGAGAGATGGAGAGAGTGTGTGTATGTTTAGGGGTGAGATAAAGAGACAAGGGGGGAGAGAAGGAGAAATGGATGGATATAGTAACATAGTTGGAGAGAGAGATAGAGTGATGGGGGAAGAGAGAGGATTGGAGGGAAGAGAGAGAGAGAGAAAGCGAGGGGAGGGGGGCACATACAGTGAGGCCGGAGATAAAGGGAGAGAGGGGAAGAGAGAGGATTGTGGGGGGGGGAGAGAGAGAGAGAGTGATGTGGGAAGAGAGAGGGAGGTAGAGGAGAAAGGGAGAGAGAGGAAGGAAAAGAGAGGGGACTTGAAAGAGAGGAGGAGAGAGGAAGGGATAAAGAGATGGAGTTGGAGGGGGAGAGAGGGAGGGAAGAAGAAATACATAGAAAGTGATTAGTGGAGAGAGAGAGGGAGTGACAAGGGAGAGATGAAGAGAGTGTGTATGTTTGGGGTGACATAAAGATATGAACTAGGAGAGATGGAGAGGAGGAGGGAGGGATGTAAGGGGAGAGAGGGGAGGTAAGAATAAAGAAATAAAGAGTGAAAGGTGGAGAGAGAGAGAGAGAGAGAGAGAGAGAGATAAGGAAGATGGAGAGAGAGGGAGAGAGGATAACAAGAGGGAGAGGGAGAGGAGGAGGGGTTGATAGATAGATAGATTGGAGAAAGAGAGCGTATGTTTTGGGGTTGATATAGATATACAAAGGGAGATAGAGATATAGATGGAAGGTGAATAGAAAGAAAGGATAGATGGAGACAAGGAGGTAGGGACAAAGATATTGATAAATATGGAGTGAGAGAGAGTGTGTGTTTTGCGGGATGTGATAAAGAGACAAACAAGGAGAGATGGAGGGATATATAGATATACATGGAGGGGGGAGAGAGGGAAGAAGATTTCTTACACGAGATTCATTGATTTCAATGTAAATGATTTCTAATCCTATTTGATTTATTGCACTAAATGCATTAATTTCAATGTAGGGTGATTTAAATCTTATTTGATTTCTTGCCCTAGATGCATTAATTTCAATATAGATGTTGATTTCTAATTATATTTGATTCCTTGCACTAGATGCATGGATTTCAATGTAGCTGATCTCTAATCCTATTTTATTTCTTGAACTAAATGCATTGATTTCCTTGTATATGGTGATTTCTAATCCTATTTGATTGCTTGCACTAGATGCATTGATTTCAGTGTAGATGTTGGTTTTTAATCCTATTTTCCTACTTGCACTAGACTTATTAATTTGAGTGTAAATGTAGATTTCTAATCGTATTTGATAACTTGCATTAGATGCATTGATTTCAGTGTAGATATTTTTTTCTAGTCTTATTTGATTTCTTGCATTAGATGCATTGATTTTAGTGTGTATGTTGATTTATGATTTGATGTAATCGGATGTATATTGATGGTACATTAACTTTAAAGTCATTGGATTAATATTGTCCATTGATTTCAGTCTAAGCACAAAAACTTATTGGCGATCTATATTGATTTTTGTGTTATAGTAATTAAGCCTATTAATATTGAAGAGCGAGAGAGACAAAGTATGATGTTTATTACAACACCTCGAACTAAATATTTAAATGGTTTATGATTCCAAGTGTCCTTTTCATGTAATCTATATGAACATATGACAAAACTAACAAGGGTGACATTAAGAATAGTAGAAAAAAATAGTTTGAGATTGATTTCACAGGAAATGATTTATCTTGATCAATAATGATGAATTAGATATAATTTTTGGGATTCAACTGCGTTAATTTAGTCATTCATATAAGTCATGGTATTGGCCCTTAGTGTTGTAACACAACTTAATTACACTTGAATACTATCCATGGTAAAGTGGGGGTGAATATCCATGGTAAAGTGAGATGAATATTCATGGTTAAAAGTCTTTTTTTTTTTTGTAAATTTGGTGGGACCGCACTATTTTCTATTCATAAATATAGGATAGGCTACAAAATATAAAGTTCAATCTGTGGCCTCAACCTGCCTGAAGGAAACCAGGTCTGTTGGCCACCTTAAAGCATGAAAAGCAAACCAAAATTGAAATTGTTTCATTAGTCTATAAGTCACATGAGCTATCTGTCCTATTACATAAGTATCAACATACTTATGAAATAAAAGGAGTTCATACACGACTAATAAATGCATCAAAAAGCATGATAAGGAAAACAACTAGCTATCTGATGAGGAAACTAGAGTTGAGTCTTTCATTGTAGACCTAGGCATATCAATTTGTTGTAACTGCTGGAGCTGCTTCTCCATACGGCCTACCCGATCATTCAATCTGCTAATTCGATTAGTTGCCTGATACTGAGTGATCTTGATATGTTGCAGCTGGTTCTGCATGTCCTGAAGCAAGTCCAGAAGACGAGATTCTATCTTTGTTGATTCTGTCTTAGCTTGGACGGGAGGGAAACTCTGTATATCCTTTGCTATAAGGCACTTGACTATCCAGTATGTATGGATAGTCTGATGGAATAAAGTAAGACGACCCCGGGTATTGCTAGGGTCAGTTATGAAATCTAAGATCTCAGCTTCCGCTTCATTATCTTCAGGATCAGTCTAAATGTCCCTTTCCCAGCCATGGATTTCCTAGCGAACAGTAGAAGAATTACCCATAACATAAGTTGCAGTAAGGGTCTCAAGAATCTCTTGGTTAGATTTCCAACCACGCTTCTTAGGAATAGGCTCAAACTGGGCCTTATGTTTGCCTTTAGCAGAATCAGAACCAGAACGACGCTTCCCCATGGTGGTTAGAAGCCTATTCAGCAACACAAACAGGCAGGAGGGAACAATGAGGGAATGAGTAGCAGTATCTAAACATCCAGTGTGCACCCAATAAACAGAGATGGCATGTCTACTAGAGGAACAAGGAAAATCTAACCATTGAACCCAATTCTGTAAACAGTGAAGAGAGACAGTATATCTGCCGGGGAAACAGAGGACCGCGAACCCCATAACCCAATTCCGAAAACAACCCCGATATAAGATGGGCCGAAAACCATATAACAGGGTTGACCGCATGCAGAAGAAGGTGACCGAACACACTGTATAAGCAGGGACATGACTAATAACAAAGGGAGCATGGAACATATGAAGCATATGAAGCACCACCCAATTACAACCCCAACAGAGAAAAAACAGAATTAACCGAAATCGAAACCTTCTCAAATTATCCCGATGAACATGAAGTAGACACCTCCTACGTCCACTAACCCTACAACTTCCTCTGTAAATAGTAGCTGAACCTACCCCCCGAAACCATAAGCCCCACATCCTACCATCAGATTTCAGGCTGGCTATCTGCAAGGTGCCTAAAAAGGCTGGCATTAAACAGGGCCATGAACTACCCATAATGACAACAGAAAGAAATGGGTTGGCTAACGAGTTACAGGGGTCACGGAAGCAAGGTTTAACAGGCTTCGACATGGGAGTAACAAAGCTGAGAATCATTAACAGCAACGAAACAACCATAGTATACATCAACTAGAACCAAACCGTGGCAACTGCCACCATGAATGCGAGTAGAGAAACATATACATACGCCAACAAGGTTGAGTGGCTGATGGATTGAATAGTGTTCGGCTTCCTCCTCTGCTGCCTCCAAACGCTTTCATGCAAGAAGCACTGCATGAACTAATGGAGGGAGGGAGGTAAACCACTTCCTTAACGGAAACATTCCTTCGGCAGTCTGACAGAACAGGCTGGCCACGTTGCAAAATCATGAAAGTCTGAGTGTTCGCACACTGCGTTGAGCTGAAATGACGATGCACCATTATGAACCTTAATTACAAGAGGGACGAGCACATGCCATCTATCCACGATTAAGATATCCCTCCTGACAGATGTACACCCCGATCAGGGGGATGGTTAAAAGCCTTGTTATATTGTAAGTTTTTTAACTTTTTACCTATTTATTGCACCGAGAGGCACGGGTATGGATGAGATGTTGTCATGTCCTATCTTAGTATGTTATGTAAAGATTTTTACTGGGTCAAATTAAATAAAAATAAAAATAAAATAAAATAAATAATTATCATCATAATTATAATTAATTGTAACTAATAATTAAATCAGCCTAGATCCATCTGAACTCCAAATCTACGTAGTGGTGCAAAGCTCTTTTAGAGTGAAAATAGATTTGATCCCTCTCAGGATTCATACAACTTAGCAAACATTTTTTTATATATACCATCCTAGATCCATCTTAACTACGGATCTATCAAGCGCCGAGAGGGATCAAATATCTAGAGGTGAAAACCTCTTTTTTGAGTGCAAAACTTGAGGAATGGTTTGCACCTCGAGAGATTTGATCCCTCTCGGCACTTGATAGATCTATACTTAAGATGGATCTAGGCTGGTTTCAGTCATGTGCGACCAAGGAAAATGTATCGATAATATGAGGAATATATAATTAATTTTATCAATAATACGTAAATACATCTAATATTAATATAACCATTTTAAATATGCTAAATATGTTTGAGATTTATCGAGTCATTTTAATTTTAAATTTTCTTAGTTACCTCAATTTGTTGAGATGATGAATATTATAAAATAACTTCAATAATGGAAAATGATCAAATAAAATTTTTGAATTCAAAGTGACAATGTAATAATATTGAATGATAGAAAATGTGAATAATTAGAATGTAGTCAATTACAAATAGCCTTCATTGTGATCAATCTCAAACTATTTTCTTTTGCTACTCTTATTGTCACCCTTATTAGTTTTGTCATCTTTCGGTATCGATTATATGAAAAAAAAGTAAAAATCATAAATCATAAACCATTTAAATATTTAGCTCGAACTCTTGTAGTAAACACTATACCTTGTCTCTCTTGCTCTCCAATATTATTAGGTTTAATTATTATAACACAAAAATCATTCTACATTGTTAATAATTTTTTGCGCTTACACTGAAATCAATGCACACTATTAATCCAATGACTTTAAAACTAATGTACCATCATACTTCCAATTACATCAAATTAGAAATCAACATATACACTGAAATCAATGCATCTAATGCAAGAAATCAAATAAGATTAGAAAAAAAAATATCTAGAGAAATCAATGCATCTAATGCAAGTAATCAAATAGGATTAGAAATCAACATCTACACTCAAATCAATGCATCTAGTGAAAGTAAGAAAATAGGATTAGAAACCAAAATATACACTAAAATCAATGCATCTAGTGCAAGAAATCAAATAGGATTATAAATCACCATCTACACTAAAATCAATGCATTTAGTGCAAGAAATCAAATAGGATTAGAAATAATTTATATTGAAATAAAGAAATATAGTGTAAGAAATCAAATATAATTATAAATCAACATCTGCATTTAAATTAATGCATCTAGTGCAAGCAATCAAATAGGATTAGAAATCACCATCTACACTAAAATAAATGAATTTAGTGCAAACAATCAAATAGAATTAGAAATCATCTACATTGAAATCAATGCATCTAGTGCAAGTAATCAAATATCGTTAGAAATCAAAATCAACACTAAAATCAATGCATCTAGTGCAAGCAATCAAATAGGATTAGAAATCACCATCTACACTTAAATCAATGCATATATTGTAAGAAATATCCTTCTCTCTCTCCCCCCTCCATATATATCTATATGTCCCTCCATCTCTCCTTCTTTGTCTCTCTATCTCACCCCCACAAACACACAAACACTCTCACTCCATATTTATCAATCTCTTTGTCCCTTCCTCCCTGTCTCCATCTATCCCTTATTTCTCTTCACCTTCCATCTATATATTTATCTCCCTTTGTCTCTCTATATCAACCCCAAAACATACACTCTCTTTCTCCAATCTATCTATCTATCACTCCCTCCTCCTCTCCCTCCCTCTCTCTCTCTTCCCCTTCCCTTCCTCTCCCCCGCTTCTATCTCTCTTCCCTCCTGCTATCCTCTCTTGCTCTCCCTCCATCTTCCTTATCACTCCTTCTCTCTCTCTCTCCAAATTTTACTCTCTATATATTTCTTCTTACCTCCCTCTCTCCCCCCCTCCATCTCCATCTCTCTTTCGTTACCTCTCTCCACTCTTTCTCTTTATTTATCTCCCACCTCTCGGTCTCTCTCTCTTCACATTCTAACTTTGTAACTATATGTCTCTCTATCTCCTTCTCTCCCCCATTCTCTCAATCTCTTATTCTTTGTCTCTTTATCTCACCCCCAAACATACACACTCTCTCTCCATCTCTCCCTTTTCACTTCCTCACTCTCTCCACTTGTTACTCTCTATGTATTTTTTCTTCCCTCCCTCTCTCACCATCCAACTCCATCTCTTTATCCATCCCTATATCCCCCTACAACTCCATCTCTCTATCCCTCAGTCTCTCCCCATTCAGCTCCATCTCTCAATCCCTCAGTCTCTCCCCATTCAACTCCATCTCTCAATCCCTCCCTCTCCCCCTACAACTCCATATCTCTATCCCTCCCTCTCTCCTCCTCTCTCTCAAGTCCCCTCCCTTTTCCTTCCTCTCTCTCCCTTTCTCTCCTAACTCCATATCTCCTCCCCCATCACTCACTCTTTCCCCTACAATCCTCTATATTCCCCCATCACTCTCTTCCTCTCTCTCAAGTACTCTCTCTCGTCCTTCCTCTCTCTCCCTTTATCGATTCCCTCCCTTTATATTCACCCCCCTACTCTCTCTCTCTCTCTCTCTCTACCCTCAAATTCTCTCTCTTCTCCCGTCACTCTATCTCTCTCTCCAACTCTATTAATATATCCCTCTTTTTCTTCTTCTCTCTCCTTCTCTCCCCCCTTATCTCCATCACTCCTTCTATGTCCTTTTATCTCACCCCTAAACATACACACTCTCTCTCCACCTCTCCCTTGTCACTCCCTCTCACTCCACTTCTCACTCTATGTGTATTTCTTCTTATCTCCCCCTCCAACTTTGTCTCTCTATCCCTCCTTCTCTCCTCCTCTAATCCTACGTCTCTCCCCCTTTCTCTCCTAACTCCCTCTCTCTTCCTCTCTCTCTCTCTCTCTCTCTCTCTCTACCCTCCAATCTTTTCTCCTTCTCAAACCCTCTCTCCTTCTCTCTCTCTCCCACCTCTATATTTATGTCTCCCTCCCCCTCTCTTACCCTTCTCTACCTCTCTCACTCCTCTCCCTCTCTCTCTCTTCATTCATCCTCTCTGCTCTCTTTCATTTTATCTCAACCTCTCCCTTGTCACTCCCTCTATTTCTCTAGCTCTATTTATTCTTCCCTCCCATATATATCTAGAGTTTATATATATATATATAGTATTAATATAAAGTTATTAAATTTAATAATTTTAATATTATAATAACAATATTAATATTAATATTAATGTTAGGGTTGATAACATTTTTTTTGCATGCTATTATTATTAATTTGGTCCATGGTATTCGGCCCATGGTATTAATAATAATTTTTCCCATGGTATTTGGCCCATAGGTTTCACCTAATTAGAAAAATATAAAGATATTTATGGAGTAAATATAAAAAGAGGTTTTATTTATTTACCATACCTCTAGTTTATTTATACTTATATTTATTTACCATACCTGCTGAGTAAGTATAAAAAGATATTTTATTTATTTACCATACCTCTGATTTATTTATATTTTTATTTATTACCATATCTCTTAGATATTTTATTTATTTACCATACCTCTGATTTATTTATATTTTTATTTATTACCATATCTCTTTTTTGAGTGTTCGTAAAACTCTTCATATTTTAAATTTATTTATTTATTTTTTTTTATTTTTTTTTATGGTTATGTAAATATTTTTAAAGCTGACATTATTTATATTTTATTTTAAAAAAAATAGTTTTATTTTTATTTTTATTTTGGCTTGCGACATACTTACACATCGGGGTCATATTGGGCTGTAGAATGCACCTCTCGACGCAATAATTAAAAGCATCATAAAACACCAATAATTCCATCCAACTATAGGACCATTATGGTTAGCCATGTCATGGCCAAGCTTTATGGGCTCATTTTGGAGAAGAAGCTTAGCCTTTGGCTTGAAACCCAGGGAAAAAGAGCTAAAGGGAAAATTGGTTTTAGGAGACATCACTCGACTATTGATCATCTGGTCACTCTTAGAATCATTGCGGAGGAATGTCGCAATAGTAAAGCCGATCTCTTATGTTTCTTTGTGGACTTTAGAAAATATTTCGACATTTCCCTCAAGATAAGCTTTGGGAGAGACTTAAAGAGATCATGCTCCCTCCTGAGCTGAGGATTGCTATGATTTGCCTCTACGATATCGTCACTACCAAGATTAAGACCAACGAGGGGTGGTCTAAAGACATTAAATGCAATATTGGTGTTAAGAAAGGGTGTCCCCTATCCCCTACCCTTTTTGGCATATACATTGACAAGCTAGAGGAGTGTATGGAATCTGCGAGGTGAAAGGGAACCGAGATGGTTGGTGTTCTCATTAATCTTCTCCTCTATGCCGATGATATCGTTCTTCTTGCAAAAAGCCATGATGTCCTTGATAAGCAGCTCCAAAATCTTCATTACTATTGCTCCAAGATGGGTACGACAGTTAATACCGATAAGAATAAAGTCATGATCATTAAATCCAAGAAGATCACCCATGGTAGTTTCTTGTATAATAGCCAGTACTTAGAGAAGGTTTCATCTTATAAGTATTTGGGAATTGACTCCCTCATCATCTCAACTGGAATTATAGCATCGAGAAAAGGATTATTGGGGGCAGGAAATCTTATTATGAGCTTGAAAACAATTGTAAGTCAGTCAATCTTTACATTTGGAGTAAAAATAGGTTCCTCTTTGAGACCCTTGTCACCCTTATTGTCTTATATAGATGTGAAGTTTGTGGTTTCAGTATATCCAGAGAGTTCTGGAGGAAGGTTGAGATGATTCAAAAGAAATTCATAACCTACAACCTTAAGATCAAGGGAAATACTCCCTATCCTATCCTCTTGATTGAATCTGGTTTGTCCCCCATTGAAAGTATGACTAAGTTTATATATATTATGTATAAGAAGAAACTTGACAACATGGAATAAAAAAGGCTTCCTAAAATTGCTTTTAACTATAGTCAAAACCCTCACCTTTGCCTCAAGCGCGGGTGGCATAAGGATGCCCAGTCCTAGCTCAACCATTAGGGAATTAAGGAGGAGCTCAGTATGGAAAGCAAAGATAATATAAAAAATAATATTACCTCCAAGTTTAAGGACAAATTATGGGAGGATCAGGAGCTGGAGGGTAAAAGGAAGCTAAGATACTATAAGGAAGTGATCAACGTCACCATTGATAATCATAATAATCTCTCTGTGTTTTCCATCAATAAGAAAAAAATGAACATCGCTAAGATAAGAACTAATTCCCATGAGCTTTGGAGTGAGACCGAGCGGTGGTCTATTCCCAAAACCCCTTTAAATGATAGAATCTGTCATATGTGCAATTATAAGCAGGTGGAAGATGAAAAACACTTCCTTTTAGACTACTCGACTCTTACTCACGTTCTCTCTAAATTCCCTACCATCTGTCACACTTCCAATCTTCTTGACCTATTAAGCCAACCCACCTATAGCAATCTTGGAGCACTTATTTCCATTCTCTTTGACCATAGAAACAAGATTTTGAAGAATAAAACTTAGATTCTTTCTCCTCTCTTAAGGTCTGATTGACCGCATTAGTCTTAACAGACAGTAACCATCATCATCATCATCATCATCATTGTTGATATTGCAACTAGTCTAAAAGAGATGTGGTAAAATATTTCACTCTCACTCTCAGCTAGAAACCAACATAGATCCAACTTAACTCTAGATCTACCAAACGCACAAATGATCAAATCTCTCAAGCTGCAAACTTCTTTTTGAGTGCAAAATTTGAGTTATGGTTTGCACCTAGAGTTTTGATTTCTCTCCTATGAGAGTTTGGTAGATAAGCTTGGTAGATATTTAGTTTAGATGAATCTATGCTAGTTCTTGATAATATTATTTATATTGTATAAATTTCACATCTCTATATTTAAAAGTATTCTCATTTTTAATTTATTAAAACCTTAATCTAATCTCTATGGAATATCCAAAGAATATTTTTAGTAGTGAATATATAAGGTTTAGATATATATCAAAAGTAATTATAACCTCTTTGCTTTTAGATTTAATTAACATAATGTTATTAAATTAAATTAAAATAAAATATTTTGATTGTGAAATGAGTTTTGATTTTTGGGCATGTGGTATTGATAAGTCATGGTATTGGCCCATGGTATTGCAACAAAGCCTAATTGTGTCGAAAGACACCCTCCAACCCATAATGGTAAAGATGTTGTAATGTAATGTTTAACGTTTTGATTAAGTCAAATTACATAAAAATAATAATAATAATTAAATAAAATTAAAAAATAAAAATATTAATGTAGTGTGGTGTAAACATTTTAACTTGGTAAAAAAAAATAAAAAAAAATAAAGTAACAAATAAAATTTAAAGTAACAAATAAAAATAATGCTATGAAAATAAAATAATAATGATTTTTATTTCTCATGATTTTTGAATAGTCCACTTAACACTCATTGCATTAGGTGATGCTCCAAAGGGGTGAAGAAGTGGGATTGAAACTACTGAAATGAATCACATGGGGTCAATAGTCCACTTAGCACTCATTGCATCAGGTGATGCTCAAAGGGGTGAAGAATTGGGATTGAAACTACTGAAATGAATCACATGGCGTCAATCATCACTTCCGCCACTTAGCACTCATTGCATCAGGTGATGCTCAAAGGGGTGAAGAAGTGGGATTGAAACTACTGAAATGAATCACATGGCGTCAATCATCACTTCCGGGGCTTGCACCCGGTAACCAGGACTTCCTGGGAGGTCACCCATCCCATAACTCCTCTGGCTCAAGCACGCTTAACTGTGGAGTTTTCCCCACAATCAAGCCCACTTAGCTTGCTACCCCATTTGCATAGATCCATATTAACTTTAGATCTACCAAAGGCCTAGAGGGATCAAATCTCTGAAGATACAAAGTTCTTTTTAAGTGCAAAACTTGAGTAAAGATTTTCACTTACAGATTTATTCCTCTCCTCTCATCGCTTGGTAGACCCCTAGTTAAGATGGATCTACACTGGTTTTGGCTAAGAGTGAGAGTGAAATATTTCACCACATCTCCTTTAGATAGGCTCCAATATCAACAATAACCTTTAGCACAATAAAAGTGGAATTATTGTGTTTTATAATACTTTTAATTAAAAAAAAAAAAAAATGTTTGTTAAGTTGTGTGAGCCTTAAGATGATTACACGCTTACTCTTTGGGTTTAGAATACTTAACCCAAGGCATCTAAGTCAAAATCACAACTAACAATAGTGACAACTACTCCACTAGCAATAGTAACAAGTGCTCCAAATCAAGGAGTGTGATTGAAGGTGCCGAAAAGGAAAAGGAAAATTAAGTGATTTCTATCACACATAATCTTGTAAAATATTTGTAATTTATTTATGTTGCTTTTGTGCATCGACTGCAAGGCTGATATGATGAAATGCTTTCTAGCATCTGCATAATGTAATTTTGTTCATTGGTTTTCAGGTTAACAAAAAAAAAACATTTTCATTTTTTATTTTATTAAAATCTTGATTTAATCTTTATGGAATAATCCACAAAATATTTTTGGGCCAAGAGGCGCATTCTACAGCCTAGTATGACCTCGATGTGTAAGTATGGGAGTTGTCTTTAGTGCGACTTTTTGAATTTTTCAGGTGTCGGAATCCGGTGAAAAATATTGAGGTAAAATCTTGATTTCTGTTATTTAAACTGGTTTTATTTAGAGAAATTAAACCAGAAAAAACTACCCTAAAAGCCTTAAGTAGCATTATAGACTACTCCGTAAGTATGTGGGAAGCCAAAAAAAAAAAAAACTAAAAAAAATTTAAATAGTAAAATCTAAATAATGTCAGCTTAAACAATAACTTACATAAATAAATTTAAACAACATAAATATAAACTATGAATAGGTTTACAAACACTCAGGAAAAAATATGGTAAATAAATAAAGATAAAAATAAACTAGAGGTATGTTAAATAAATAAAACCTCTTTTTATACTTACTCGAGAGCTATGGTAAATAAATAAAAATATAAATAAACTAGTGGTTATTTTTACATTTACTCCATAAACCTCTATATTTACAAAAACTCAAAAAAAGAGATTTTATTTAGGTGAATCCTATGGGTCAAACACCATGGGACAAATTATTATTAATACCATGGGACAAATACCATGGGCCAAATACCATTTTTATAAAAGAGATATGATAAATAAATAAATATAAAAGAGGTATAAAGAGGTAAGATAAATAAATAAAAATATATAAAATAGGATTAAAAATAAACGGCTATGGCCCAAATACTATGGACCAAATTATTATTAATACCATGCAAAAAAACATTATTAACCCTAACATTAATATTAAATTATTATTATTGTTAAATATAATATTCATATTAATATATTAATATTATTAAATTTAATAACTTTAGATTAATACAATATTATATATATATATATATATATATATTAACTCTCTATATATATGGGAGGGAAGAACACGAACATATGATAGAGGTGGAGAAATAAGGGGAGTCGGAAGGGAGAGATGGAGATAAAATGAAGGAGAGGGGAGAGGAGGAATGAAGAGAGACATAGAGAGATAGAGGAGTGAGAGAGGTAGAGAAGGTTAACAGAGGGACGGAAACATAAATATGGAGGTGGGAGAGAGAGAAGGAGACAATATTTGAGGGTAGAGAGATATATATAGATAAGGGGTGAGGGAGAGGGAGGTAGGAGAGAAAACGAGAGAGAGGAAGGATGAGAGGAGGAGGAGAGAGGAAGGGATAGAGATATGGATTTGCAGGGGGGCAGAGGGAGAGAAGAAGAAACGAATAGAGAGTGAGAAGTTGAGAGAGAGGGAGTGACAAGGGAGAGATGGAGAGAGTGTGTGTATGTTTAGGGGTGAGATAAAAAGACATAGGAGTGATGGAGACAAGGGGGGAGAGAAGGAGAGAGAAGGAGAAAGGGATGGATATAGTAACATAGTTGGAGAGAGAGATAGAGTGATGGGGGAAGAGAGAGGATTGGAGGGCGGAGAGAGAGAAAGAGGGGGGATGGGGGCACATACAGTGAGGTGGGAGATAAAGGGAGAGAGAGGAATTGAGAGAGAGGAAGAGAATGACGGGGAAGAGAGAGGATTTTAGGGGGGAGAGAGAGAGATAGAGTGATGTGGGAAGAGAGAGAGAGGTAGAGGAGAAAGGGAGAGAGAGGGGACTTGAAAGAGAGGAGGAGAGAGAGAGGGATAAAGAGATGGATTTGGAGAGGGAGAGAGGGAGGAATAGAGAGATGGAGCTGGATGGGGAGAGACAGATGGAAGAAGAAATACATAGAGAGTGATTAGTGGAGAGAGAGAGGGAGTGACAAGGGAGAGATGAAGAGAGTGTGTATGTTTGGGGTGAGATAAAGATACAAACCAAGAGAGATGGAGATAAGGAGGGAGAGATGGAGGGGGAGAGAGGGGGAGGTAAGAATAAATAAATAAAGAGTGAAAGGTTAAGAGAGAGAGAGAGAGGGAGTGAAAATGAAGATGGAGAGAGAGGGAGAGAGGATAACAGGAGGGAGAGGGAGAGGAGGAGGGGCTGATAGATAGATAGATTGGAGAAAGAGAGCGTACGTTTTGGGGTTGATATAGATATATAGAGGGAGATAGAGATATAGATGGAAGGTGAAGAGAAAGAAAGGATAGATGGAGACAAGGAGGTTACAGGGACAAAGATATTGATAGATATGGAGTGAGAGAGCATGTGTGTTTTGCAGGATGTGATAAAGAGACAAAGAAGGAGAGATGGAGTGATATATAGATATATATGGAGGGGGGAGAGAGGGAAGAAGATTTCTTGCACGAGTTTCATTGATTTCAATGTAAATGATTTCTAATCCTATTTGATTTATTGCATGGATCTATGATGGATAGATGCATTAATTTGAGTGTAGATGTAGATTTCTAATCGTATTTGATAACTTGCATTAGATGCATTGATTTCAGTGTAGATATTGTTTTCTAATCTTATTTGATTTCTTGCATTAGATGCATTGATTTTAGTGTATATGTTGATTTATGATTTGATGTAATTGGATGTATGATGGTACATTAACTTTAAAGTCATTGGATTAATATTGTCCATTGATTTCAGTGGAAGGAAAAAAACTTATTGACAATGTATATTGATTTTTGTGTTATAGTAATTAAACCTATTAATATTGAAGAGCAAGAGAGACAAAGTATGATGTTTACTACAACAACTCGAGCTAAATATTTAAATGGTTTATAATTCCAAGTGTCCTTTTCATATAATCAATATGAACATATGACAAAACTAACAAGGGTGACATTAAGAATAGTGAAGAAAATAGTTTGAGATTGATCACAATGAAGAATATTTGTAATTGACTACATTCTTATTATTCACATTTTATATCATTCAATGTTATTGCATTGTCACTTTGCATTCAAAATTTTTATTTCATCATTTTTCATCATTAAAGTTATTTGACAATATTTATCATCTCAACAAACTAAAGTAACTAAGAAAATTTAAAATTAAAATGACTATAAATCTCAGATATATTTATCATATTTAAAATGGTTATATTAATATTAGATGTATTTACATATTATTGATAAAATTAATCATATGTTCCTCATATTAATAGATTTTCCATCTCAACTTCGGATCTATCAAGCACCGAGATGGATCAAATCTCTCGAGATGCAAACTTTTGCTCTAGTTTTGCACTCAAAAAAGAGGTTTGCACCTCGAGAAATTTGATCCCTCTTGGTGCTTGATAGATCCAGAGTTAAAGATGGATCTAGGCTGGTTAGTAGTGAATATATAAGGTTTAGATATATATCAAAAGTAATTATAACTTTTTTGTTCTTAGGTTTAATTAAAAAAGTGTTATAAAATAAAATAAAAATAAAATATTTATAAAATATTTTGATTGTGAAATTAGCTATCATTTTGGGGCATGTGGTATTGATAAGTCATGGTATTGGCCCATAGTGTTGTAACAAAGCTTAATTACATTTGAATAATCCATGGTAAAGTGGGGGTGAATATCCATGGTAAAGTGAGATGAATATTCATGGTTAATAGTCTTGTTATATTGTAAGTATTTTAACTTTTTACCTATTTATTGCACCTATCTTATTATGGTATGTAAAGATTTTGACTTGGTCAAATTACATAAAAATAAAATAAAATAAAATAAATAAAATAGTTATAATTAACTGTAACTAATAATTAAATCAGCCTAGATCCATCTTGACTCCAAATCTACCCAGTGGTGCAAAACTCTTTTAGAGTGAAAATAGATTTGATCCCTCTCAGGATTCATACAACTTAGTAAACATTTTTTAATATATAATTAAAAGCATTATAAAACACCAATAATTCCATCCAACTATAGGACCATTATGGTTAGCCATATCATGGCCAAGCTTTATGGGCTCATTTTGGAGAAGAAGCTTAGCCTTTGGCTTGAAAGCCAGGGAAAAAGAGCTAAAGGGCAAGCTGGTTTTAGGAGACATCACTCGACTATTATCATCTAGTCACTCTTACAATCATTGCGGAGGAATGTCGCAATAGTAAATTTGATCTCTTCTGTTGCTTTGTGGACTTTAGAAAATCTTTCGACATTGTCCCTCGAGATAAGCTTTGGGAGAGACTTAAAGAGATCATGGTCCCTCTTGAGCTGAGGATTGTTGTGATTTGTCTCTACGATATTGTCACTACCAAGCTCAAGACCAATGAGGGGTGGTTTAAATACATTAAATGCAATATTGGAGTTAAGAAAGGGTGTCCCCTATACCCTACCCTTTTTTCCATATACATTGACAAGCTAGAGGAGTGTACAAAATCTGCAGGGTTCAAGGGAATTGAGTTGGTTGGTGTTCTCATTACTCTTATCCTTTATGCCAATGATATCGTTCTTCTTGCAAAAATCCATGATGACCTTGACAAGCAGCTCCAAATTCTTTATGACTATTAATCCAAGATGGGTATGACAGTTAATACCGACAAGACTAAATTCATGATCATTAAATCAAAGAAGATCACCCATGGTAGTTTCCTGTATAATAACCAGTACTTAGAGAAGGTTTCTTCTTATAAGTATTTGGGCATTGACTTCCCTCATCATCTCAACTGGAATTATAGCATCGAGAAAAGGATTATTGGGGGTAGGAAAGCTTATTATGAGCTTGAAAACAATTGTAAGTTGGTCGATCTTTACATTTGGAGTAAAAAGAGGTTCCTCTTTGAGACCCTTGTCACCCTTGTTGTCTTATACATATGTGAAGTTTGGGGTTGCAGTATATCCAGAGAGTCATGGAGGAAGATTGAGATGATTCAAAAGAAATTCATAACCTACAACCTTAAGATCAAGGGAAATACTCCCTACCCTATCCTCTTGATCGAATCTGGTTTGTCCCCCATTGAAATTACGACTATGTTTAGATATCTGATGTATAAGAAGAAACTTGAAAACATGGAATAAAAAAGGCTTCCTAAAATTGCTTTTAACTATAGTCAAAACCCTCACCTTCACCTCAAGCGTGAGTGGCATAAGGATGCCCAGTCCTGGCTCAACCATTGGGGAATTAAGGAGGAGCTCAGTATGGAAAGCAAATATAATATAAAAAATACTATTACCTCCAAGTTTAAGGACAAGTTGTGGGAGGATCAAGAGTTGGAGGGTAAAAGGACGCTAAGATACTATAAGGAAGTGATCAACCCCACCCTTGATAATCAGAATTATCTCTCTATTTTTTCTAGCAATAAGAAAAAAATGAACATTGCCAAGATAAGAACTAATTCCCATGAGCTTCGGAGTGAGGCCGAGCGGTGGTCTATTCCCAAGATCCCTTGGAACGATATAATCTGTCAGATGTACGATTCTAAGCAGGTGGAAGATGAAAAACACTTCCTTTTAGAGTGCATGACTCTTACTCACGTCCGCTCTCAATTTCCTACCATCTACCACACTTCCAATCTTCTTGACCTATTAAGCTGGAACCCACCTATAGCGATCTTGGAGCACTTATTTCCCTTCTCTTTGACCATAGAAACAAGATTTTGAAGAATAAAACTTAGATTCTTTCTCCTCTCTTAAGGTCTGATAGACCGCATTGGTCTTAACAGTCAGTAACCATCATCATCATCATCATCATTGTTGATATTGCAACCAGTCTAAAAGATATGTGCTATAATATTTCACTATACTCTCAGCTAGAAACCAACATAGATCCACCTTAACTCTAGATCTACCAAATGCCAGCATAGATCCATCTTAACTCTAGATCTACCAAACGCAGAGATGATCAAATCTTTCAAGCTACAAACTTCTTTTTGAGTGCAAAATTTGAGTTATGGTTTGCACCTAGAGATTTGATTTCTCTCGTATGAGAGCTTGGTAGATAACCTTGGTAGATACTTAGTTAAGATGAATCTATGCTAGTTCTTGATAATATTATTTATATTGTATAAATTTCACATCTCTATATTTAAAAGTATTCTCATTTTTATTTTATTAAAACTTTAATTTAATCTCTATGGAATATCCAAAGAATATTTTTAGTAGTGAATATATAAGGTTTAGATATATGTCAAAAGTAATTATAACCTTTTTGCTTTTAGATTTAATTAAAATAGTGTTATTAAATTAAATTAAATTAAAATATTTTGATTGTGAAATGAGTTTTGATTTTTGGGCATGTGGTATTAATAAATCATGGTATTGGCCCATGGTATTGTAACAAAGCCTAATTGTGCCTAAAGAAGCTCTCCAACCCATAATGGTAGAGATGTTGTAATGTAATGTTTAACATTCTGATTAAGTCAAATTACATAAAAATAAAATTAAAAAATAAAAATATTAATGTAGTGTGGTGTAAACATTTTAACTTAGTCTAAATAAAACAAAAAAATTAAAGTAAAAACTAAATTTAAAGTAACAAAATAAAAGTAATGCTATGAAAATAAAATAATAATAAAAATATTAATGGTCCATGCAGGTATTGACCAGAGTATGAAGAACCCTTGGTATTGTCCAGTGGTATTCATGTGGAATATAACCTATTTAAAGGGGGGAATTAAACCAACCTAGATCCATCTTAACTTCGAATCTACTAAAAGTCCAAAGGGAGCAAATATGTTTTAGAGTGAAAAAGAGTTTTCATTCCTCTAGGCACTCGGTAGATCCAGAGTTAAGATGGATCTAGGCTAGTTACAAGTGAATAATATCCGTGGTAAAGTGGAGGTGAATATCCATGGTTAAGAATCTTGTTATATTGTAAGTATTTTAATTTTTTACCTATTCATTACACCTAGAGGTGAAAGTCCACTATGGATGAGATGTTGTAATATCTTTTCTCATTATGTTATGTAAATTAATCAGTGTCGTCATAATTATAATTAATTATAACTAATAATTAAATCAACCTAGATCCATCTTAACTCTAGATCTACCTAGTGTCTAGTGATCAAATCTCTTAAGGAGAAAACCTTCTTCTATATGCCTATAAAGCTTCTTCTATATGTCGATGATCTTGTGTTGGTTGCTAAATCAACCTATGGATTGCAAATGCACCTATATGCCCTTGATCATTTTTGTAAAGAAGTGGGGATGCAAGTCAATACCAGCATAGATCCATCTAAAGCACAGATCTAACATGAGCCAAGAGGGATCAAATTTCTTTTTTTATAAATTTTTTTTAGAGTGAAAACAATAATGTGTAATTTTTAGCTGTTTAAATTGCATTTTTGAATGTTATAAAGATTACATAACATGTGTATTGAGCAATTTTATATTAATTCTGTGTTAAAATATTTTACTCATAACTCACATTGAATGTTTTATCTTAGTAAAATTATATCTCTGTATTTTATTACTTGAATAGTGAAAGTGAAATATCAACAACTGATTTAATTGTTTTGTTAATAGATTTATAATTGTTTATTTATATGGTTCTTTAAATTTATTTATTTTTGCGGACATGAGCAAAAATTATTTTTATTATTATTTTTAGGATGTGACATACTTACACATGTCCCTCATACTGGATTGTAGAATGAGCCTCTCGGCTCAACTAGTAAGACCAAAATAATGATTTTCTCTAATAAAAGGAAGCAAAGCCAACATACGTTCTTCTTTGAAGGCAACATTATTGAAGAAGTAAATGAATACAAGTGCCTTGGGATCGATTTCAACAAGCTTAATTGGGAGGATTGTAGAAAGAGAAGAATTTTAGGAGGGTGGAAAGCATTGTATGCACTTCAAAACAGATGTAGAGAGGCAGAGTTATGGGGTTGGAATATGATCAAAGTACTTTTTGGACTCCTAGTTTGTCTAGTGCTATTATATGGGTGTGAATTGTAGGCTAGCAACATCTTTGTTTCAAAAGGGAAACAAATTGAAAAAATTGAAAAAATCTTAATCATGAGCAATTTCAAAATAAAAAATTGAGTTCCCTATGAGGTAATGTTGAGTGAAATAGGGGCAGATCCCATCGAAGCAATTTCCATGGTGCATCTTATAAGGTATCTAAAAATAATTGAAAAAATGGGAGAAAATAGATGGCCTAAAGTTATCTTCAATGAAGGTATGAGTGAAAGAAAGAAACCATGGATGAGACACAACAAAAAATGGATGCGAAAATGGAATATTTACCTTAATGCATGTCTCACAAATAGCAAGGAGTTAAAGAATTTTGTGTTAGAGAAGTTCCGTAACGGTATATGGGGAAAAGATTTGGGTAGAAAGAAGAAGTATTATGTTCAAGAATTCAACCCCACTTGTGATCTCCAACTGAAAGAGTACATTGGAGCTAGCATTCCATAGAGAGAAAAGGTTCTTATTGCTCAATTAAGAACTAACTCACATCAAATTCGGTGTGAATCTAGACAGTGGAAGAGACCTAAAGAAGCTTGGGAAGAAAGGGTATGTATTTTTGCATTTTTGGAGCAGTGGAATCAAAACAACATTTCATTTTGGAATGTGATGCTTTCAGATACATGAGAGACAGTTACCGCAGTATGTTAGCATCAATTCTATGGCATTGTCTTTTCAATGAGGGAACTGTTAGAAGGTTGGGTTAGCTCATCATCAATTTGGGAAAGAAAATGATTGAATTACAAAAGACAAAAAATCAAGGAAGTTGGTAGTCCCATATACTATTTTTAGTCTAAATTTCATTCATTCATTCATTCTCATTGCTTGGTAGACCCCTAGTTAAGATGGATCTATGATCTATGCTGTTTTTGACTAATAGTGAGAGTGAAATATTTCACCACATCTCCTTTGCAATATCAATAATAACCTTTAGCATAATAAAAGTGAAATTATTGGTGTTTTATAATGCCTTTAATTTAAAAAAGTTTGATTGTTTATTAAGTTGTGTGAGGCTTACCTTTAGCATAATAAAAGTGAAATTATTGGTGTTTATAATGCCTTTAATTTAAAAAAGTTTGATTGTTTATTAAGTTGTGTGAGGCTTGGGATTTGAGCGTTTACTCTTTGGCTTGATAAACTTCTCTTTGGCTTGAGAAACCTTGATCGAGAGCATCTAAGTGGTCAATCTCACAACTAGCAATAGTAACAATTGCTCCAAATCAAGGAGTGTGATTGAAAGTGCCGAAAAGGAAAAGGAAAATTAAGTGATTTCTATCACACATAACCTTGTAAAATATTTGTAATTTCTTTTTGTTTCTTTTGTGCATCAACTACAAGGTTGATATGATGAAATGCTTTCGAGCATCTGCATAATGTAAATTTGTTCCTTGGTTTTTAGGTTAAATTTTTTTTTTTTAATTTTTTATTTTATTAAAATCTTGATTTAATGTTTATGGAATAATCCACAAAATATTTTTAGTAGTGAAGATATAAGGTTTAGATATCTATCAAAAGTAATTATAACTTTTTTTTTTAAGATTTAATTAAAAGAGTGTTATGAAATAAAATTAAAATAAAATATTTATAAAATATTTTGATTGTGAAATTAGTTATGATTTTGGGGCATGTGGTATTGATAAGTCATGGTATTGGCCCATAGTATTGTAACAAAGCTTAATTACACTTGAATACTATCAATGGTAAAGTGAGGTGAATATTCATGGTTAAAAACATTGTTATATTGTAAGTATTTTAACTCTTTACCTATTTATTGCACCTAGAGGCATGGGTATAGATGAGATGTTGTCATGTCCTATCTTATTATATTATGTAAAGATTTTGGATTTTGACTCTGTCAAATTACATAAAAATAAAAATAAATTTATCACTATAATTATAACTCCAGATGTACCAAGTGGCACAAAACACTTTTAGAGTGAAAATAGATTTGGTCCCTCTTAGGACTCATACAACTTAGCAAACATTTTTTTTTATATAATTAAAAGCATTATAAAACATCCATAATTTCACTTTTACTATGCCAAGTTTATTGTTGGTATTGCAACCCATCTAAAAGAGGCGTGGTAAAATATTTCACTCTCACTCTCAGCTATAAACCAACATAGATCCAACTTAACTCTAGATCTACCAAACACCTAGATGAACAAATATCTCAAGGTGCAAACTTCTTTTTGAGTGCAAAACTTGAGTTATGGTTTGCACCTAGAGATTTGATTTCTCTCCTCTGAGAGCTTGGTAGATACTTAGTTAAGATGAATCTATGCTAGTTCTTGATAATATTATTTGTATTGTATAAATTTCACATATTTATATTTAAAAGTATTCTCATTTCTAATTTGATTAAAACCTTGATTTAATCTCTATGGAATATCCAAGGAATATTTTTAGTAGTGAATATAAAAGGTTTAGATATATCTCAAAAGTAATTATAACCTTTTTGCTTTTAGATTTAATTAAAAGAGTGTTATTAAATTAAAATAAAATGTTTATAAAATATTTTGATTGTGAAATGAGTTATGATTTTTGAGCAAGTGGTATTGATAACTCATGGTATTGGCTGATGGTATTGTAACAAAGCCTAATTGTGCCAAAAGGCTCCAACCCATAATGGTAGAGATGTTGTAATGTAATGTTTGACATTTTGATTAAGTCAAATTACATAAAAATTAAATAAAATTAAATAAAAATATTAATGTAATGGGGTGTAAACATTTTAACTTGGTCAAAATAAAACCAAAAAATTAAAGTAAAAATTAAAATTAAAGTAACAAAATAAAAATAATGCTATGAAAATCAAATAATAATAAAAATAAAAATGGCCCATGGGATTACCCATAGTATTGAGAACCCTTGGTATTGTCCCATGGTATTTGTGTGGAATATAGCCTATTGAAAGGGGGGAATTAAACCAACCTAGATCCATCTTAACTTCTGATCTACTAAAAGTCCAAGGGGAGAAAATCTCTTTTATAGTGAAAAATAGTTTTCATTCCATACAGTGACATGTGGTTTAATGGTAAGTTTCGTTGGGTGAAACCCACGAGACGGAGGTTCAAATCTCATTGAGTATATGGCCTGTTGTGTCTTGGCTAGAAGAGTAGGCGACCCCAATAGGGACGTCTCGACTCTTGTTGAGGCATAAGTTAATTTCTATTGTGTGGCTTGCAAGACTTGATCCCTTTTGGCTCTTGATAGATCATTTGATCCGTCTTGGCTCTTGATAGATGGAGTTAAGATGATATACGCTGGTTAATTAAATTTAAATATGGTTATAGAATCATTACTTTAGTTTATATGGTAAAATGGATCTTAATTTATTATATAGTTTAATGAGAGTAGTCTTTAATTGGGATTTTTTGAAAAGTTTTCCTCATTATTTTCTAATATAATTTGTCTAGAATTCTGTAGCTATTCATTTAATTTTATGATATAATTTTTCTAGAATCAGATAGGGATTCATTGAAATCACAAGTTTGACAGGGGATTCATTGAAAACACAAGTTTGAAAGGTGAAATCTTCACAATCGAAGTGCGGCCACAAATTTTTAAAGTAGCACTTAAAGACTACTCCTATTTTAATGTGATACATATATTATGATTTTTATTTATCTAAAAATTGTAGGTAATTTAATTAATAAAAACAAAATTATAATATAACAAATTAAATTTTATTATTTTTACATTCAAAAGTTTACACTCATCTAGGCATACTACATCTCCCCCTTACTAAGTTGTAGAGCTTGGAGTAATAAAATATTTTGATGTGTATATTGAGTAACATAATTTTATATCACCTTAAAAAAAATAAAGTATACACATTAAGGAAGAAGTATAATTTTAATATTTTTAAAAAATATTTCAATATAAGGCATAAATAAATGATTTGAAATCTCTCTCTCTCTCTCTCTCTATATATATATATAACTTCAATGCCTAAAGAATAAATAATTGAAAGTGAAATTTTTTCATTTACTTAGTATTCCTAGTAATAGTGAATACATTGTTCTATTCCCAAAACACCTTAGGACTAAAGAGTTTGTCACCTTTGCCACACTAAGAGGGTTGAAGATGAAAATCATTTTCTCCTTGATCGCTCAAATCTTACTCACATCCCTTCTAATTTTCAAAATATTTTCCAAACTACCAACCTTCTTGACTCGCTAAGTCAACCAAACTAAGGTGATCTAGAACTCTTACTTTCTTAAGGTTCAATAAACCATATTGGTCTTAGTCACATGTTAATTGTCATCATCAACATCAATTAATTCAATTTTGAATGTAATTAATTTATTTTTGAATATAAAATTGATATATGGCATTTGAAAAATATTAATAATATTAAAAAAATAATGAATCAAATAAAATATTTCAATCCCACTGTTAAGCAAAATATTTCAATGTAAGTATATATATAAACAAAAATGAGTATCATTGCATTAAATCTGCCTCTGATCGCAACAAATACATAGGTGATTACATCTTCATTTTCCAAACTTGTCTCATGGACAATTTGACAAAATACCCTTTGCACACTATAGATCAATATTGGGTTGGATACCCATTACAGTTTCGAAAACGACACATAAACATATGGACAATAAACTGATTTAGAGGGATCACATGAATAGAAAAATAACAAAAAAGATACTAGTAGTGAGCATTAGCATGCCAGTTAATCACTTTCGGTTGTTGGGTTGTTGAGGCCAATATCACACGTGCCAAAATCCTCCAAGAGTCGATCTTGATCTAGAGCAACATCCTTACTAAGCTTGAGGTTTGTGATAATAACCCTGAGTGCATCCACTCATCTTCTAATCTTGAAATCTGTTGTTAGAGAGTCAGAATTTTGTCAATGTGCTGAATCTGTGCATGATGCATATGGCAGAATTTGACGAGCAGGTCATAATCCGCTTTTTGCAGAGCTTCATTTGCGAAAAGACAATGGGTACAAGTAGGCCTGGAATTTCAAATATTTTTTGCTTGTTAATTGCAAATTTGAAGACGGGTGTTTGTTTTCTATGCTTGTCAATTTATGTTTTCAGTAAATTTATGACTCACTTTGTTTTTGTGTTACATATTTCAAAAAATTGCAAGAGTTCTTGCAGTTGCAGTTTGACATTCAGATGTTTGACATTTCTTCCAGAACACCAAATTTCTTCCTGTTTTTCCACCAAAACACCAAATTTCTTTCTGTTGCGCCACCAAAACACCTAATTTCTTCATGTTTTGTCTTCATCGTTACAGTTCTTAACCCAGTGTTAAATTGCAACATCCGCATCCATCAATCTAAACTCTCCTATTATCCTTACTCAGGAGCTGACAATGGTATTGCAAAATCGCTCAGTTTAAATTGGAACACTATTTTAATTGTCATATAAAATCATCCTGTCCATGGCCTAATTACTTTTTTTGATATTATTATTGCATTTGGGGCATGTGCACATGGATCATTTGCAACAAAACTCTTATGTGGAGGGAATGTTGGAGCTGCTAGTTTAAATCTCTACCAGAATGGCATTTAGTGTAGCATATTTTGTGCTTTGGCATATTTGCAGTTTGGACAATTTGAGATGTACACAAAAACCAATACAAGAACATTCTAGTATATTAAAATTGTTTAGTATATTAAAATTGTTTAGTATATTAATATTGTTTATATCCCAAGGCATTATGAACTGGTTAGTGGTAATAACATTTTATAATCCATTAGTTTTCAATTCAATAAAAATCCCATAATTGCATTCAAATGTTCTTGTGGCAGTCATTTAATAATAGGACAGTGGATTTATTCCATCACGTTATCTTCTTATACAGAGTGGCAGGCTAAGATTCAAACTGACAGTGAGGCAGAGTTTAAAAAGAGTCTGAGAGGAGGAAGATATTGTTGGTTCATGAACTGGAGTGGCGCCTAAAGAGTAGGGCTACTTGGATTAAGGAAGGCGATAACAATACTAAATATTTTCATCACTATGCCAATGGAAGGAAAAAATCAAATGCAATTTGGGACCTGGAGGTAAATGGGGAGACTATTAACTCCACAGAGGGCATTACAGAAGCAACGGTCAAATATTTTGGGGACATTTTTAAAGGTAGGGAGGGAAATTTTATCACTGAACAACTATTGGCACTAGAGGCATTTCCACATATGTTTTGTGATAGTGAGAATGACAGAATGATGTGTCCAATTACCATTGCAGAGGTGTCCTCTTTCCTTAAATCATTCCCTGTAGATAAGAGTCCAGGTCCGGATGGATGGATGCCAGAATTCTTTATCCATTTTTCTAACTTATTTTTATCTGATATTACAGATATGATAGAAGAAGTAAAAAATACAGGGAAATTCAGAGGTGGATTAAATGCAATGTTCATAGTCCTTATTCCGAAAAAGAAAGACCCCAGAGGATTTGAAGACTATAGGCCGATATCCTTATGTAATACCCTTTATAAAATCGGATCTAAACTGCTAGTTGACCGATTGAAGGATATTTTAGCCAAGTTCATATCTCCTGAACAATTTTGGTTTTTACCAGGCCGTAGTATTCATGATGTCATGGCCATTACACAGGAATTGATGCATTCTATAGTGACAAGGAAGATTAAGGTGGAGATCATGAAAGTAGATTTGAGTAAAGTTTATGATAGAGTTGATTGGAGCTTTTTAACTCTGATTCTTCACAAGATTGGAATGAACCCGTGCTGATTGATTGGGTGATGGGCTGCATAAATTCAACCACGATGGCAGTCATTATAAATGGCTTTGCATCGACTTTTTTTAGGCCTGGAAGGGGACTAAGGCAAGGATGTGCCTTATCTTCGTTGATGTTTATACTCGTAATGGATGGCCTCAGCCTAAATATTAAAAAGGCTATGACCAAAGATGAATTTAAAGGCATACGCATAACCAACAAAGGGGATACATCGTACAATTTCTTTGTGGATGATGTACTATTCTTCAACATGATGATTCATAGCAGTTGGACGACACTGGCATAGATTCTCAAAAATTTCTATGCTGCGTCAGGAATGGAAGAGAATACAGGTAACTCATGCTTCTATCACTCGAATGGATCCCCAGAATTCATTGATTTCATTTAGAGATTGTTCAATTTTAAAGTGACGGAGTTGGAAGAAGGGATCACTTATTTGGGTTTTCGCCTTCGTGCCACTAAATACTCTGTGGGTGACTGGCTCTGGATCATAGAAAAATTTCACAAGAGAATTCATAACTGGTCGAACAAATGGTTGACCAGAGGAGGTCGATTGGTTTTGACTCAGGCAGTCCTACAGTAAATGACAACCTACTGGGCTCATATGATGTGTTTTCCTCGGACTCTCATCAACAAAATTTGAGGCATTATGGCTGATTTTATTTGGAAGGGAGGCCTGGGGAAATGATCCTTTCATCTGGCCAATTGGGAGATGATCGAAAAGCCTAAGGAGTTGGGAGGATGGGGGATCATAGAGCTGGAATGTTTCAATAAGGCACTTATGATGAAGTCGATGTGGAGGTGCCTAAACTGCCTTGGACCTTGGAAGGATATAATGGAACATAAATATTTCAATTTTAAATCAGTCGAAAAACTTTTCATTGATTTTGATCTCCCAATACAGAAAGGGTCCCCCATATGGAAATGCTTCAGAAATATCCAGCTACAGTTTAGAGAGAAATTATGCTGGAAAATTGGTGGCGGGGATCAAATCCACATAGGTCAAGCGAGACTAGGTGGCCCTTTCAGCGAATCGAATATCAATGAGGGGCTCTTAAATTTTCTCCACAGGAAAGGTTATTTCCTTGTAGGACAAATTATACAATGGAATGAGGATATCCCGTATTGGTTTTATGCTAGTAGGATGGGAATACCAACATGGCTTGAGAATGATTGGATGGACTGTTATGACTACTTGCAAAGCCTAGGAATTTGCAGAAACTTTCTGGGGAATCGGATTAGATGGGGTGGAAAATTACATAAAGAAAAAATTATTGTCAAGGAACTATACTGCTTAATGATGGTGGTACATTCTGGATCTGAGACTCCTCGGTGGATTAAGGACCTGTGGGGCTCAAGGGCTAAAAAAAATCAAATCATATTTTATTGGCTGGTATGGAAAGATAAAAATTTAACATGGAATAACCTACAGCGCAGAGGGATACAAGGATCGGGAATTCGTAGTCTATGTGGAGGTGAAAATGAAGACAATAGACATATGTTCTATGCTTTCTCTTTCTCCAGGTTGACACTACAACTCATTTGTAATAAATTAAATTTTGTTATGCCTGAATATGATACTATTGAAAACTTTTTCAAATGGTAGATAGAGAAGGGAAAGCACTGTAAAATTATTCCTATCATACTTCATTGGAATCTGTGGATGTGTAGAAATCGAAGGATTTTCGAGGAACAGGTAAAAACGCTAGAATGGATAGGAAATCAAGTCATTCTCCAATGGGAAAATTTGAAGATTGATGACAAACTACCTCCGGATTTATCTATCATAAATTTCCCCTATGAAATAAAATATCCAGCTGGGTTCTTCGACGGGGCTGCCTAGAATCACAGATGTGGCTGTGGGGCTTTATTGTTGATTACTCCTACTTTCCAGTACAAGATTCACTGGTTTGGAGGCATAGGCAACAACATGAGGGCCGAGACTCTTGTACTTTGGGGGCTTTTGTGGTTTGCGCATCACTTGTGTATTGATAAACTATCTATCTTCGGGGATTCACAAGTTTTAATCAACCACCTCAATAAGGGCTCTGCTTTGAATATGGAATTATTATCTTCTTGGATGGGTAGGATTAAGATTCTGAGCGAGAAGTTCACTGCCATCTCTTTCAGCCACATATTCAGGGAGAAGAATTGTCAAGCCAACAAATTATCAAAAAAGGGATTGTAGGGAAGACTTGGGGAAATGCATTATGAACTTGTGGAGGAAACTGACAATGGAGCTCAAGGTTCGGTCCTTTTGTCTTAACAGTATTTGTTTTCTGCATATGATGGAGTGGCTGCGGAGGGATGGTTCAGTTAGGAATTATCCTAGATGTTTTTTCATATTTTTGCTTTCAATCAGTTGATACTTACTGTCGATAGGATACTAGGAATAAAAGCAGGTATCTTTATGCCCTATTTGCTAGGCAGGCAATTTTTGAGTTTTGAACATTTGAAAGGTTTTGATTAAGTTGTTTTGGGATCATGATCCATTGAACATATGACGGGGGGTAAAAAGATGATGCAAGTATATGTTTTCATGAGGTTTATGTGGAGAAGCCTGTGTAAGTGATTCTGAAGATGTTGCCATTTTCATGGAATATTAAAGAGATGTAAAATTGAACAATTAAGAAAATTGCGCTGGTACTTAATATAAACCAGCAGTTTTTTTCATCTGAAAAGAAAAAAAAAAATGTTAATGGAAAATTGATGTTTTGTTTTCTAACAATGTTATTGAATACTATTCTAAGCATACAACACAAGCCAGATTGGATCACATCCACAGTTTGACTGATTCATTCAAAGCCTTTAGTTATTTGAATTTCGATAATGGCACACAGAAAAGCCACTCCCCTTCACATTAACCACTACCCTTTCACCAATTCATGTGAAAATTCAAATTTTAATCCCCTTCATTAGATTCCCTCCCTCCCATTTAAATTTCTCCCTCATTATTTTATCACAATATAAATTCATTAAAAATCCCCCACCTTTAAAATATTTGGGTGCGGCATGTCTCTCATCTCACTTTAACGTTTCCCCCCAGTTTTGTTTTTCCCGGCTTTGTTTTTCAAAGTATCTTTCCGGTCACATCTAAACTTTGCCCCTAAAAAAAAATTACGACTATCACTAGAGAAGGAGGTGCTCCACATGCCAGAATGGTCAATACATGGTGCAAAAAATTCCCAAGCCACCAAGCATGTGCCAGAATCAATCAAGCTGCCAGACTCAATCAATTCATCTAGTGTTTTTGTCATATTTACCTTTGTATTAAAAAACGGTACTATAACCACTACAATAGCAATAAAACGTATTCCATGTTCCATCTAGAAAGACTAGACACTAACCACAAAAGCAACCTCACCCTTTGCTAGGTCCACACCACTGCAAATGCTTATTTTTTTTCTTCTTAATTTTCTCACCAAACAAGACAAAATCAATGCTGCATTCATCTGCATATTTCAGTTACATGAAAAAGTTCTTCCATGTTCACCTCATATGCTCATGAAATTTCAATTAGAATTCTTATTCACTTCCAATCCCAAAACTGAGTTTCTATAGCAATTCTCATTCTATTTCATGACTTACAAGGGGAAAAGTCAAAAGTTGTTGACATGTAAATTCTACATTAAAAATTACAAGGCTATATTATTTAATTATCATTAAAGTAATTAATTATTAAGCAAGATGAAGGTATTCTCATGAGTCATGAATATTAAGTCTGCTCAAAATATACAAATCATGACAGATTTATTCTACAAATACACGAAAAAACTAGCTTGCAACTATAAAAGTTGAAATGAGAGTATGAACGCAATATGAAGGGCATGGTTGAAAGTATCTATGCTATGAAGAAATGAAATATTTGTAAAGAAATAAAACAGTTTTATGTGAAAAGTACCTTATTATGTTAAAGAAGCCGAGTGATTCAAATCTGGACTCAAATCAAGAAGTGCTCAAGTCCCTATCCAACACCTTCAATCTGCCAGGGAGGATGGAGCTGCATGTCCAGAACTCACATTACACTTGATTTTCTGGGTCAGTTTGGTCTTACACTGAGGTAATGAACATAAAATACAACCAAATTCCAAAACAAACCCACCAACATGAACTTAGCATTCGACATACAACAGCTACATTAACATTCTCTAATATGAACATTAGATACAGCCAAATTCCAATACAAACCCACCAGCACCAACTTAGCATTCTATATACAACAGCTACATTAACATTATCTAATTTAGATTGTGAAATAGGTAAACAATAAGAACCTTAATATTGCAATTTCCATGTTTCATCATATAGATTTTCATATCATTTGTATGGTCCGAGCCGCAGATCAAGAGTTACTCTATTAATGGTAAGTCTTGCTTCTTATGAAATAGTGTATTATAGAACTGTACGTTTTACCTGTGAAATTAGACGTCGTTTTGACAGGTTGGAGAGATATACCACACGTTAGCTTTGACGTGAAAAAGTTTTCACCTGCCGTAAAAAACGTTCTAAAACCAAAAATACGTCCTGTGGGACGTCAATTTCTAGGCCTGGGCACAAGGACTATCGTCAAAAGTAGAGTCAAAATTAGAATTCATACTAGTGAATTGGTTGGGATACTACATGCAACAAGTTTCATAAAAGAGGGAGACTGGTCACTTTGAAGATACAAGAGGACAATTCCTGAAACAAGGAAGAGGGGGCTAAATTGATGAAACCCAACATAAAAGGCCCCAATTATGCAAATAAATATACCAATAAACAAAGCCTTTGCTCTAGTCCTTAGAGCAGAGAAGCAATGACTGGTAGTCGAGATACCCAAAATTAACAGGAGTTTTTCGAACTAGAGACATCCAAAAACTTTCTGGAAGTGAATAATTGTAACTAACTCCCACCAGAGACTCTATAGATGCTATAGAACTTAAATTGAGGTTCAGAATGTCATAATTAAATCCTATTCTGTAGGGGTTTCCAACCAGGCCCTGCCTTCTGCAAATTACCAAATAAAACCCAAGAATCCTAGCATTACCTTCATAGAATGGAGCCCTCGACCATTTCAGACTATTGATGTTAGGCATTGCCAAGATTGCTTGAAAACTAAAGAGACATTTGTGCCAAAATTCCCACAAACTTGAATTTCAAGCCCACTGTTAGGGTCTCTGTAGTTTGTAAGATTGGTAAGAACAAACGTTGCAGAGCCAACATCAAAAACATTTTGGAATCCTAGGATCTAGCCCTCCTGGATTCAGAGAGGGATCTCTCTATATGAGTGTTTTCAAAGATATTTCTTTAAGGCTTATGATATGATATTAGGATAGTTATGAAGTACAAGGGATTGTTTTGGTTTTGGTTGGGTATAATATCATCAAAATGAAGGAAGTCTTTTGAAGGGTAAAGGTGTGAGTTAGATGAAAATGGTTCAGCTGATAGGATAGGTAAGAAACAATATCAATCCATAGGGCTATGGAGTCACAAAAGGATTTAATTGCACAACAAGTTTCAAAAGTGGTCCATGGGGGAAGTCATCTATGTCAAAGGATTCTTTAGATTGATTTTGTGATATGGAAACATAAAAAGTGTTGTGAAAGAAGCAAACACACAAGAAAGACAAAGGATAACCTAAGATCAAGTAAGTACTTTTAAATGAGCCTGCTTTTGGCATGCTTAATGGAAAGACACAAAAGTAACCTAAGATCAGGTAAGTACTTTTAAACTAGCCTGCTTTTGATATACTTTCAAGGGAAAATAGTAAAAATAAAGAATAGCTTAAGATCAAGTAATGACTTTTAACTTAGCTTGCTTTCAGCATATTCTTAAAGGAAAACAATCATGATAAACATAAAAAGTAGCCTAAGATCAGGTAAGTACTTTTAAACTAGCTTGCTTTTGACATACTCTTAAGGGAACTTTTCAAAGCAACTGTTGGAGAATAAATTAGAGGATATGGCTAACCATAGACTTCTCTAACTCAAATTTACTTAGCAAACTTTTCAAGAACATTCAAGGAAAGAATCTCAAGTTTTACTCAACTAGACATGGACTCACCAACATTCCTAGACTGATTACACTCTATTGAATTATCCTCAAATACACAATTAGTAGAGAACATAAAGATAAAGATTTATCAGTGAGATTTAGGGTACTTGACCGTAAATCCTAATCTATATTTGCTATTCTTTATCAGAGAAAGTGGACAATATGGAAAACATGAGAAAAATGACATTTACAGTAAGAAAAACATCACCATTGACATAAACCAGGATCCCATAAATCACCTTGTGTATTTGATGTTCAAACCAGTTACAATCTTCAAGTCTAGTGGGTCTTTTACAACTTCAAACTTCTCATCTCATCCTCTCTTTCTTCAATTACAATACAGAGCTTCAGCAGCCTCAAAGCTATTTATATTCAATGAGTATTCAACCAACGATAATAATGAACTCTTCATATGAGATTTATAGGTGAAATTGAGGAGGTGGAGTGAAAGGAGGTCTATTTGTGCAATTAATATAGAGTAATTGTTTCTCGGCCTTTGGGAGCCCTAAGGGAGAAAATTTCAGATGTTTATCTCTGTTTTAATCAATTTTACATTAACTTCATCAACTTTAGTCACTTTTGTTGACTTTGGAGGTTTTTGGTAGGCTTGTAATTAATTCTGAGCTGTCTTTGGAAAATATCTCTGACTGTGCATTAACTGTTTATTCTTTTGAGGAAAATAAACTTGTAGGTGGCATTTTTTATCTTCAGAGAAGTATGGGCTTCTATGATTTGGCATTTAAAGCCTTCCTTCTGCTGATCTGTCATGATTTATCACTTTTAAACCCTAATTAGGCTTTAATATTGCTTTTGGATCTTTATAATCATCTTCAGAGCTTTAAACTTTTTCTGCTGGCTTCTTTTACCTTTGAACTGTGTTTTTAACATTAAAACTATAGGATTAAACCTTTAATCCTTCAATCTTATGTATTAACCCTTTATCTTTAAATATGTGCTGACCCTTTAATTCTTTAACACTGTGTTTACTGGTTTACATGTGTCTTCGGCCTGCGGAGGGTTTACTGATATAACCAGTGTTCATAAAACATTGATTAAGACCCAGATTTTATACCCCCAACAACTTCTTTTCTGCGTTGATTAGTCTTTATAGATGGTAATCTTTGGCCCTGTGCCACCGTTTCTTGGCTATAAGACTATTTTTCTTTAATAACCCGCATTTTAAAACCTGCAACAAACCACAAAAAATGTTATAAAAACCCGCGAGGGAGGGTTTTGACTGCTTAGGAGGCTGGCGGAGGCGGAGGAGTAGGATATGAGGGAAAACAGTATACCGGAAGAGGTTTGATGGATGAAACCTGCGAAAAAAAGGTTTAAAACTGCATTTGGTGCGAAATTGTAGTTTGGCGGTTTTGTGAAAACCACGAATGGTTTTCACATTCATAAACGATGGAAAGCGGTTTATTTTAAAACGAACGTGATTCAATCATTACGCGACACGCGTCCCCCGGAAAAACGGTGGTTTCGCGTGAGTTTGGGTGTTTAAACCTCGGACGGAAGATTTACGTGAAATGTGATATTGACCATTGGATGAGGCAAGGTAGATCTAACGGTGGGGGAAAGAGCGTGATGGGAAAGGTGCATGGGCAAGGGTCTTAGTGGGAGCCAGGTGGCAGCTGGATATTGGTGGATGCTTTGCATAGTGGGTGGTAGGCCCCACCGGGGTTGGGATGTCAGGTTAATGGAGAGCCGTTGGATTTTATAGATTGATGGTGGAGATTTGATTATAGGGGTGAAAGGATATAATTAAGTTGGGAGGATAGGGGGAGAAAGGGAGGCATGGTGGCCATTGATCTTTGAAGATCAACGGTGGGGATGGATGGACGAATATTCGAGCGATCGAAGGATGGGAGAGGAGGTGCGATGGTTTGGAGATGGGGTCAAATGGGGACCGTCGGATCCTATAGATCTACGATGTAGATCTCGTCGGGGTATTGTTATCGGGGTGGGAAGTTTTATATAAAAAAATGTGGGTTTTCAAAGGAAATTCCGATGCGATGGGGGCTCGGGGTAAGGAAAAAATGCAGTTTTGTGGGAGAACGAAGAACCGGGGCTAAGGGAAGAGGGGTTGAGAGAAAAAGGTTTAAGTGCTCGGTTACGACGCTTGGTCACATGACGGAGAAAAAGCTGGGGGCCAAGCCAAAAGGGGCTAAAAACCCAAAACTTTAATATGAGCGAAAAAGGCATAAAAATGAGGTTTTTTTGGGGTGTTTTTAAGGTTCTGATAAGGAAAAATGGGTAATTTTAAACCATAAAAAAGGATTTTTATGAGTTTAAAAGGATTTTTTGAAGGTTTCTTAGGATAATCAAGGGAAAATGAGAAGGAGAAAAGGGAAATTTTCAGGGGAAAATGAAGGATAAATAAGGGTAAACAATGAGTGACAAAGGTTTAGAAAATGATGGAAAATGGCCTAAAAAACAGTTTTTTTAGATATCAGCATGGTTTCTTGGTGGATTTCTTCAATGAAACAGCAGTGAAAATCAATTTTTAAGTTTAGGCAGCATCAGAAGGCTTCAAGAATGAAACATTTTATGTGAAAATGATCTCTTGAAGGCTCAAGACCTGTTTTAGCCATCATTTGCTATGACAAAAATTTACTGATGGCTAACAATGGTTCCACTTGGGGATGGCAGCTCCTTGGAGGTGTCAAGAACTTCAGAAATTGATCTTTGTGATGTAGACCTTGTTGAAAATGGAAACAAGAAATAGTGAAGGAGGCCTCCTGAAACATCTTTCCTGATCCTAGTTGGAAAGTGATCACCTAAACTAGGTGGGGACCACACATGTGATTTTTGTCGAAAAGTCTATTTTTAGACTATGTCTATTTTTAGACATATGGATCATGGACCGGGAGCTGCAATATGCTATTCTTGGAGGATTGGTCATGTTGGTAAAAATAGATGGACCTATATTTTTAGCATTTAGGTCGAAGTCTATTTTTAGACTGGCGGGCTAAAAATAGAACAGTCAAATATTATTTACCCTTAATAATATTTGGACTCTAAACTTTAGTTTACTCTCTTGGAGCACTTTAGTTTGACCCCCAGATGTGGGGCATGCAGCTTCCAGAAGGATTTATGCTTTTCCTATGGGTTAGGTGAGCTAATGCATGGTTGACTTCAGTTAGAGCTCAAGTGGCGGAGTTCGGTGGAGTTGATGCGACAGTTGATGGAGATGGTGTTCTGGTTAACTAGTTGAACTAGTTGTATTTAGTTTAACTGGCTAATACACTAGAGATGAGTGGTATGAATTAAATATTATTTAATTCACTAATTATTAACTCATTATTCAACTAAAGAACACATCGCCTTAACCTGCGTGCATGGACAAGCTCGTTGGCGACAAGTGAAAGAGGTAGATGAAAGGGTGTGAGTTAGCTATCAATTGCGACATCGCCAGTATGAGATTTGCACCACACTTGGAGGAAATTACCAATGACAATTGCGTGCCTGGAGCCGTGAGATTTGAACCCGGATCTCTATTTAGACCAGCCTTGATTGCGCAATAGAGGCCGAGAAGTAGTGGGTGTGGGATGTGTTTTGAACCTCGTGACTTGTTCAAAACCAAGCTAGTTTTTGTGTAGCTTTGGGAGATAGTACCGAGTACTTGTGAGGAGTTTGTACTATGTATTTGCCGCATGTTCTCTCCATTTATAATATTATCTAGACAGTTTTCAGCTATAAGCTTTCCCCATACATACTGTGTTAATGTGTGTGATGATTTGATGTGCTATCGCTTCTATTCTTTCTGCATGTGACAATTAATTGTAGAAGATATTATGTGTTATGCATGCAATTCGAATTGATGTGTGATCAGGTTAATATCCATTGAATTATTGATTTATTCAGCAAATTTCTACATGGTATCGGAGCTATATTAATTGTCGAGATCTATTACGGTGATTGCAAACTTATTTCCTCGAACAGAGCCTGCATACGGGCCAGATAGCCTCCGAATTCATCTTTCTTCGGAAAGTGAAAGGTCTGGTAAAAGCCCATGCAGTCAATCTCTGATTTGGAAATAATTTTTTCTCAAGTGTAGATCGGAAGCGATTGAGTTATCAACTAGTGGTGAAATTTGAATTTGCAGATTTGTGTTCTTGGTGCCGCGGTGAAAATGTCTTTCAACAGTTTGCGACTCGAATATGCCTTGGAAGGAAGTTCGAATTATGTTGCATGGAAGGACTACAGGGAGGTTGTATTAGATGATAATGGGCTGTTGGAATTCGTGGAGAAAGAGATTCCAAAGCCTACTTCTAATGATGCTGCTGTTGTGGAAGCCTGGCGAAAGAAACAAGAAAAATGTCGAAGGATCCTATTGGAGGGCGTAAAGGATCACATTGTATCCAGCCTGCATGGAAAGGCTTCTCCATATTTGATGTGGAAAGCTTTGACGGATCTATACCAAAGCAAGAGTGACCAAAAAAAGTCAAGGCGCTCAAGGATAGAACAGAAACATCAAGATGGAGAAAGGCGACAAGACGCAAAATACCTCATGAAGTTCACTCGCCGCGCAGATGAGCCGGGAAGTGTGGGGGTGATCAAGTCGAAGATGAGGATATGGTGGACTCGGGCTCTCCCCAAGTCTTCCGGCGGCTTGGCATTCCTATCGTGATAGTGTCAATGGTCTGGGAGAAGTTGCCGGGATGGGAGCGATCGTGGTCGGATCTCGCGCAGAAAGATCGTGAGGATCGTTCGTGGACGGATCCTCTTCATCAAAGGCATCTGATGAAGAAGACTGCGCTTTGGCTGCCAAAGCAAGGAAAGGGAAGGGCAAGGAGAAGGCTTCTCAATCCGGTGTGGATGGTAAAAATCGTGACATGTCCAAAGTGAAGTGTTTTCACTGTCACGATCATGGACATTACGCCATGAATTGTCCACAAAAGAAGAAGAACAAGTAAGCTGCTGGAGCTGCAGCCGGTGAGGCTCTTGCCTCGAAATTTGAGCTGGAGTTCTCATTGATCGCATGCATGGTGTCTAGTGCATTGAGATCGGGGTGGTATTTTGATAGTGGCACTTCCTTTCACATGACGGGAGATGCAAATATTTTCAGTGACTTGGTGGAGAAAGGTCTCTCGATATGTATGTTGATTTGGGTGACGGTGGACGATACAACACAACGGCATTGGTACCATAACCTTTCAGAGGGAGTCAGGTAAACTCATTCTTTTACAAAATGTATTGCATGTACCAGGTTTAACAAAGAATTTGATCTCAGTCGCAATGTTAGAGGATAAAGGGTATGAAGTTGTCTTATAGAGAAGGGAAAGTTTTCCTTCGACACAAGGCAATGGGACAAGTCAAGAAGGTTGGGATTCGGGCAAAGAATCTCTACAAACTTGAAGTAGATGGGATGTCTACGGAGCTTCCTACTGTTGGGAAGTGCATGAAAGACATGCAATTGATGCTTGAGAGGGAGCAAGTGTTGCATGCAGGCGAGAAAGACATGCAACTGATGCTTGAGAGGGAGAAAGTTTTGCATGCAGGTGATAGTGAACCTTGGGATGTGGAGCAGCCACAAGAGGATCATGGAGTGGGAGAAACCACTCATGCAAAGAAATTTCGTGCCAAATGGGCAGAGGGAGTGCATGCAGCTATACCACCAGGTGAGAGGTGGGGTGACATGCATGATTAATCCCAAGAGGAGATTTTCAAAGGAGATTCATGAGATGGTGTGGATCTCATGAATTGAACCTCGCTACGAGGTGCCCACAGTGCAACAGTAGCAGATCAGTTGGAGTGATGCAGGCAGATCAAAGTGATAGTGTTGGATACTGGAGCGCGGATCAGAGTTGACAGCAAGTGCAAGAGTGCATGGGTGCAAAGAATCAACAACGCAAGGGTCTCGACAGATGCATGTGCAAGCACAAGCAGAATTCGAAGATTCTGATGATAGATGCTAGATGCATCGACTGATTGAGTTGTTTGGAGCCTATTCAGTTTCAGAGGAGTTGCTGAGCAGATGCATGGAGTTGCATGGCGCTTGTGAAGGTTGCAGGGCGAATGCATGGAGTTGCATGTCGCATGCAAAGACAGTCCTTTCTTGTTGAGAGGGAGTGTTGAAAATGGCAACAAGAAACAATGAAGGAGGCCTCCTGAAACATCTTTCCTGATCCTAGTTGGAAAGTGATCACCTAAACTAGGTGGGGACCACACATGTGATTTTTGTCGAAAAGTCTATTTTTAGACATATGGATCATGGACCGAGAGCTGCAGTATGCTATTCTTGGAGGATTGGTCATATTGGTAAAAATATATGGACCTCTATTTTTAGCATTTAGGTCGAAGTCTATTTTTAGACTGACGGGCTAAAAATATAATAGTCAAATATTATTTACCCTTAATAATATTTGGACTCTAAACTTCACTTTACTCTCTTGGAGCACTTCAGTTTGACCCTCAGAGGTGGGGCATGCAGCTACCAGAAGGATTTACGCTTTTCCTATGAGTTAGGTGAGCTGATGCATGGTTGACTTCAGTTAGAGCTCAAGTGGCGGAGTTCGGTGGAGTTGATGCGACAATTAATGGAGGTGGTGTTCTGGTTAACTAGTTGAACTAGTTGTATTTAGTTTAACTGGCTAATACACTAGAGATGAGTGGTGTGAATTAAATATTATTTAATTCACTAATTATTAACTCATTATTCAACTAAAGAACACATCAGTTTAACTCGTTGCATGGACATTTCGTTGGCGACAAGCAAAAGAGGTAGATGAAAGGGTGGAGTTAGCTATCATTTGCGACACGCTTGTGCATGACAGATTTTCAATGCATATCTAGAGGAAATTACCAATGAAATTGCTAGCTTGGAGCCATGGAGATTCCAACTTGGATCTCTATTTAGACCAGCCTTGATTGCGCAATAGAGGCCGATGGTGGGTGTGAGCTGAACTCGTGACTTGTTCAAAACCAAGCTAGTTTTTGTGTAGCTTTGGGAGATAGTACTGAGTACTTGTGAGGAGTTTGTACTATGTATTTGCTGCATGTTCTCTCCATTTATATTATACTATAGCTGGGGGTTTTCAGCTATAAGCTTTCCCCATACATACCGTGTTAATGTGTGTGATGATTTGATGTGCTATCGCTTCTATTCTTTCCGCATGTGACAATTAATTGTAGAAGAGATTATGTGTTATGCATGCAATTCGAAATTGATGTGTGATCAGGTTAATCTCCATTGAATAAGTGATTTATTCAGAAAATTTCTATAGACCTATGCCTTTATCCATTGACAACCTTTCTTCTTTGATCATGCTGCTTAGAAAAGATGATCAGTATTTCATATCAGCAAAAAAATTTCTCCCAATCATTCTACCTACACAGCCTACTTTTCTGAACATTTTTTCTTCATAAGGTGCACTTGGACTTGCAAAAATTTTGACATCAACATTTTATTCTTTTATTGAAATAAGGAAACTAATCTAAATCTACCCTTATTTCTTCCATGAGTTTAGATTAAGCAGTTGAACTCATTAATTCTCTACCTAAGCTACTATCTGCCAGGATTAAACTGCCTGACAGATGTTATTCTATATTTTCTAAAACAGAAATTTAAACATAGTCAAATCAGGATTAGACTATCTAATTTTCCATGGTGTCTATGGGTGTATCTACAAGCTACACATAGAATTTATTTTCAAAAATTTAAAGCAAAACTGTGAAGGCTTAAGATCTGAAAAACAAAAAACATCCTTCATTCTTTCTTTCAGTTCTGGTTTTAATCTTTTTGAGATGTTTCTTTTTCTATTTTTTCTTGGTTCAGATTTTAAGCATGTTAGAACCAATTCTTTTTCTTTTGGCTCAGATTTTGGTATGATTAGAGCCATTTCTTTCTATCCTAATATAATCTACTGATAAGCCAAGATTTCATTGTTTGGATAATCTGATTCACTAACCTATCAGAAGTAAATTAAAATATATTTAGTCATGATTAGGCTGTATGACTAAATAACAGTGCTCTTTTTAAGTAGTGGCATTTAAGCTTGCACACTTTCATATTTTCTCTTCTTTTTGGTATGGGGCTGTACCTTTCTTGTTTTATTTCTGCCCTCTTTTCTCTTTTTCTATTATTTTTGTATTTTTCTCTTTTTTCAAATTTAAAATTAGTGTTATATACAATGAACAAGAAAGCTATGAAACTAAAATATCAGCTAACAGAAGTAATGTTTGAGCATCCTGCCATTGACAGGACCTCCAAAAAATGTAGCTCCATCTAACTCTTGTAAAAAGAATGCATTGTTTCCAACAACAGATTGAATAAGATAAGGGCCTTGCCATAAATTATCAAACTTTCCATGTTTGTACTTATCTTCCCTCCGTGAATCCCATTTTAAAACTTTATCACCAATTTTAAAATCACTTTCCTTGGTTCTTTTGTCAAACAACTTCTTGATGTTTTCTTGTAGTTTCTGTGCTTTGATGTACACTTATTCTCTAGTTTGGTGTAGATGTATAGTCTGTTTTATTCTTCTTGTCATATCATCATCTTCAGACTGTACTTCTTGGATTAGTTTCATGACTAACACTCCTAAACTAGTTGGAAATATTGCATCAGTTCCATAAACTAGCTGGTAAGGAGACATCCCAATTGACTTTTTAACTGTAAATCTGTCTGCCCATAATGCATGTAATAGCTTATTGTGCCATGAATTCTTGTTATCTTCCAACAACTTCTTGATAATGTTTACCAGACTTTTATTTGATGATTCTGCCAACCCATTACTTTAAGGGTAATAAGCTATAGAATGACCCAATATAATCTGATATTTATGACAGAATTCCACCATATTTTTAGATCCAAATGCAGCAGCATTGTCAGTTATGATCTTCCCAGGACAGCCAAATCTAGGCAGTATATGTTTTTCAAGAAATGAAATGATGACTGAATCTGTGGCATTCCTAGAGGGGATGACTTCTATCCATTTGGTAAAATAGTCAGTTGCTGTGAAGATCCATCTATGTTGGAAAGATGAAGCAAGATGGATTTCCCCAATGAAGTCTAGACCCCACTACTGAAAAGGAGCTTCAACAGTGATTGGTTGCAGAGGTAAGGGAAGCGGTTTTCTTTTGCCTTCAAAAATTTGGCATTTGTGACAGACAGTAATCATTTTGTGAATATCTTGAAAGAGGGCGGGCCAGTAATAACCAACTCTAAAGATTTTGTTAACATTTGACTTCCAATAGAGGTGGCCTCCACAGTCTCCTTCATGAAACTCATGCTTGATCTTATCTGCATCATTCTCAAGCAAATATTTAAGCAATAATCCACTAGCATTTTTCCAATATAAACATTTATCCAAAATGCAGTAATTTACAACTTTCAACTTTAAGAATCTTGCCTTATTTTAGACAAAACAGGAGGGACATTTAGATTGAGCAAAACATACAAAATATCAACATACCAAGATGAATTCAGAAAATGATCTTCAATAATTGGAGTTGACAACTCCTCTTGTTCATCTAATGCATTAAACATGTTTATATCAAGAGCCTGAAAATTGGATTCAACCATAATTTTTGCTAGTCCTTGACCTTTTATGAGCTTAGTGGGTTTGATTTCCAAGTCATATTCTAAAATCACAACAATCCACTTTCCTCTTTTACCATCTGGATCTTGGGTCAATATGTCTTTTACAATTGAATGAAGCACAAATGCTATAATGTGGGAATGTAAAATGTAAACTCTGAAGTCTTTTAATGCTTTGACCAAAGCAAAGGCTTGTTTTTCCATTATATTGTACTTCAGAGGTGCATCTCTTAATGCCTTGTTGAAAAATGCAATTGGCTGCTCTTGTCCATTCAATTTTTTCTATAATAGGACAGCAGCTACTGTGTGTTTTGATGCAAAAGAAAAAATGAAGAAATCCTTTGTAAAATCAGGACTAATGAGAACTGGTGTTTTGGTAAGGGATTTTTTTACCAGCTCAAATGATTTATTTGCTTCTAAGGTCCATTTAACTCCTATTTTAAGCATGTTTGTCATGTTTCTAAGTAGTTCAGTTAGATTGGGTATGAACATTCTCAAGAAATTAATATTTCCAATGAAATATTGAAGTTACTTGATGTTTCTAGGATGGTTTATTTGCAATATACCATCAATCCTCTTTGGGTCTATCCTTATTCCCTCTTCAGATATGATATGTCCAAGAATTTTGCCTTCTTGGAGACCAAACAATGTTTTCTTTGGATTTAAGGATAACCCATATTTTCTGCATTTTTCAAAGAATTTTCTCAAGTGTATTAGGTGTTGCTCATCTGTTTTAAAATAGACAGTAATGTCATCTAAGTAAATCACTATGAAGTAACCTATTTCTTCTGAAAATGCAATATCCATGACTCTCTGAAATGTGGCACTAGCATTCATTAAACCAAATGGCATTTTCAAATACATGAAAGTACCCCAAGGTGTAGTAAAGGCTGTTTTAATTTGATCATCAGGATGTACCAATATTTGATTGTAACCTGAGAAGCCATCTAGTAAAGAAATTCTTCTAGAGCCAACTACCCTGTGTAAGATATGATCCATGTTGGGTAAAGGATAATTGTCCTTTAATGAGGCTTTGTTTAAGTTTCTAAATTCAATGCAAAGCATTATTTCTCCTGTTTTCTTCCTAACAGATACAAGATTAGACACCCACTCTGAGTATCTAACAGGTACTATGATTCCAGCATCATACATTTTTCTAATTTCCTTCTCTACCAGAGGTAATTGAACAGGGTTAATTCTATGCAAATTTTGTTTAAAAGGCTTTTGGTTTTCCTTGAGGGGTATCTTATGCTGGATTATTTTTGTATCATATGATTTCAGATCTTCATAACTCCATGCAAATACATCAGAAAATTATTTAAAAAGCTCAATGTATTTTTGTTTAATATGAGTTGGCAGTGTTTTAGATAGTTTGATCATTTTGGGCTTTTCTTCACTGCTTATGTTGCATTCTTCCACTTCAGATTCAATAGGTTCCAGTTTGGCTTTTTGGCAGCATCATTCAAGTCAAACAATTCTTCTAATGGGACCAACCCTTTTGAAAATCTATGATCTTTAGATTGCAACACTTCTAAGTCTTCATTTTCTAAATTTGTGCTATTTTCTGTTGTAAGCTTGGGTTCATGGGTTAACAAATTTATATCAACAATTTCAGGAGATTTTTCTTCTTCAAAAAGTGGATTTTCTTCAGTAGGACAATCTTGTTCATACTCTGAATCTGAGTGTGGTGTTTCAAATTCATTTTTGGACTGTAGGAAGTCTTCTATTTATTTATCTCCATCAAAAACTTGCCAGTACTTTTCATTATCTGGGACAACTGGTCTATATTTAACTTGGGTGGTACATTGCTTGCTTTCATAAGGTGTTAAACAAGTTCTAGCAGCAAAGGCTAATCCATTGGCAAGGACATTTTGGTTTCTTGGGACAAAGGTAAGTTGGAATTCACCAAATGTTTTTAACAAATCCATGGCATCATCTCTATAGGCTCTAAGTCTGGGATGTTTAGCACTGTATTCCCCAGTTACTTGCCTAATTATCAATTCTGAATCCCCATGAACTGTTATTCTTTTGGCCCCTAATTTTTTTAGTAAATGCAGGCCTAAAAGGAGAGCCTCATACTCTGCTATGTTGTTTGTACACTAGAAGTTTAATCTACAGGAATGACCCTCAACATGATTGTTTTCAGTGTTGTGTAACCATATGCCTGCTCCTGCACCATTTTTAGAGCAAGACCCATCAAAAATCATGCTCCAAAGAGGATTGTTTTCTGATTTGTCATTTACTTCATTGCTGTCCTCCTGTCTTGTTCATCATTATGTTCTATACAAGGGCTTGCACTATGTTTTTTTGTGGTTTTTTCCTCAAGATTTTCAATGTTTTGAGGTTTTATTCTTTGATTTCCATGATCTGCACTATATACATGAATGTTTTGGACCTTAAGACCTGTGATCTGTTTGCTGTAATTTTCTGAATCAGCAAATTGTCTTTTAGTTTTCTCCTTATTTTCCTTTTCATCTATGGCTACCCCTATGTTTGGATGTGGAGTGATTACTACATGGGCTAATGTTTCATTAATTAACTCTCGCTCATTAGGAATCTCATCATTGAAAAGAATAAATGAGTCAAGGTTAGCATGTATGGAATAAAGAGGAGAGTTTTCTGGTCTTTCTTGGTTACTCACCATGTATTTCATGTGTGTTTCCCTATAGAGCCTTCTAGGTTGACTGAAGTCAGGGATGGTGGCATAAGTCATATCCATCTACATAATGCCTTGCAACTTAGCACCCCATGATATTGAAAGAAGCATGCCATATTTGGGAGGTATATCAGCCACTACAATTTCCATTACTAAACTTTTGGCTGGGATTTGGGCTAGGTTAACACAAAGATCCTTTATTAGGCCTAGGCATCTTACCCTACTTGAATCAAAGGAGTATAAATCTTTGTATGGTTTGGTTACCTCTAAGCCTAATATTTCCATTATTACCTTGGGCATGAGGTTATGTGATGCTTCAGAATCAAGCATGGCATTATGAAAAATATTATCATGGATGTTCAAACTGATGTAAAATGGAGGGGTAGTTCCTTCTTGAAATTTTCCTTCAATCTTAGGTCTGAATAGGAGCTCTGGTGTATCATCATTTAAGTTCATAGTGTCATGAATATATTCTATGTTCAAAGCTTTCAAAATTTTACCTCTATATACATTTTGAGTGACTAATTCACTGATTGGGACAAAGATTTTGATTTTGGAAATTTTGTTCTCTAGGCTAAAGGGAATCTGATTTTTAAAATGTTTGATTCAGCCTTGTTAGTCACTCCTTGATCAGCAAAATCAACTTACTAATTTCTAATATTTACAACAGTGAAAATGGTTTTTTCAGGAGCATTAGTTGAGATACTAGTGTTGCTAGGGTCAGCACTCTGTTTTTCATTTACTTGGGTGTTTTTCCCTTTGTTTAGATCAGAACTTACAACCACTGTTTTGTGATTTTTACTGTCTTTTTGGAAGCATTTTCAGGGTTGTTTTTGGTAGATTTATCAAAGGTTTTGTTCCTGGGAGTTTCTTGATTCTTTTTACTTCTCAGGTCGTATTGTTTAGGTGCTCCTATGATTGCATTTTCAGAATCTTGTTCATAATAATCAGTTTCTAATATTCTGTCATCATAGAGTGTATATAGACCTTGTTTTCTTTCATGGAGGAAATCAGAATCCTCATTGCTTACTCCCAGCATGTTTATGTTGTCATCCTCTGTTTTTTCATTTGTCTCTTCATCCTCATTAACATAATTTTCTTGGAAAGGAGGTCTGATCTGTTGATCATCCTCTCTTTGTCTGTTCTGAGGTTGATTTCTCCTAAAGTTCTGATTTTGATTTTGAGACTGATTTTTGCTTTGGGGAGCTGATTGATTTTCTCTAGGTTGTGCTCTCTCAAATATACTCATCCTCTTCATCATTTCCTCCATCATTCTTTCCATTTTTGAGCTAGATGTGGAAGGTGCAGTTTCCTCCCTAAAAGATACTTTCTTTTCATTCTTCATCCTAGCTCTTTTCTCAATCAGATTTACTTCCACAGCAAGAGCTACCTTCTGCATGTCTTCCAAAGTCAAGGGATCTCTTTCTCTTAGCTGGTAGGCCATTTCAGGATAAAATCCTTCAGGGAATTTGGCCAAAGCTGAGCCTTGTGGAGGTTTCAAATATGGGGGTAGTGCATTATAAACACTATTGAACCTAGTGCAATAATTTTGAACACTTTCCCCAGTGTTTCTCTTGAGGTTGTTGTAATCTGAAATTATTTGGAGAGGGTTTTTCCTAATTTCCCATTTGTTTAGGAATGTTTCATGAAAATATTGGAGGTCATTAATACTATTAGGGGTTAAGCTTTTGAACCATTTTCTTGTTTCTCCCCCTAAACTTTGAGCAAACAATCTGAGTTTAACAGTTTCATCATCTATCTCATTTCTATCAAAATAGTCATTCATCTTGTCCACATGTTGTAAAGCAGTATTAGAACCATTGGCATCATATAATGGAATCTTGGATTGATAGTCATGTGGCAGATTAACTAAAGGTAAAGGAAGGACTAGAGGAGCATACCATGTTGCCATGATAGGAGGTTGTGGAAAAAGTGGAGGGTTTACAGGTGGAGGATGTAAGATGGGAGGGGGATGATGGAATGGATTAGTTTGAACAATGGGTGTATGGATAATAGAATTACTTGGACTAGCAAGAGATTGTTGAGTAGATCTAGGATGAGAGAACCCAAAATTATGAATGAAATGCGAATCAGGTGGGGTGGTTTCTCTGCCAAAAGTGTGTTCATCGCTATGTTGGGGTGAGTGTGAGGGCTCAAAGTCTATTTGATCTATATCACTAAGTGACTTAGTTCTGGATGGGTTCTTATGAATGGTAAGTCAACTTGTGTATCTTGCAGAGTTGAGATATTTTCAGGGACAAAATCAACTCTATGAATTGGTCTGACAACAGTTGAAGTCTTGGATTTAGGATATTTCCTAAGGATACCTTCTGGATTATCAACTATCTCAGGAGGATTTGGGTCACGATAGGCTCTAGTATGAATTATTTTAGAAGCCACTATGTGGTGTTTTTAGACCCAATGATAAGAAAAGTTCAACCAAGAATGACAATCTTTAATAGGCTAACTGATCTTTAATAAGAAAAAATAATTCTCAAAGTTTCCTTGACTGAGTTTGGATGATGTTATGATAGAATAGGTTTCCCAGTGGAGTCTTTAGGTCAATTCAGAAATGTGGAGTCGCCAAGTGGAAATTTTTAGCTTTTGAAGGTAAAATGTTTTATGGTCCACCACCATTGATTGATTTAAATACCAATCTGAAATGTTTTGGGTTTTCTGAGTTTTTTACAGTCCTATGTTTGTGAGAGTGTCCTATACCTGTTTCAACACTTAGCTACGGTGATGAGACAAATAGAGTCTACTCTATGGCTCACTAGCTAATTTCTTCAAGGTTTGATGAGGGTTTGTTAGAATCCTAAGGGTTACTTAGATTGTCACCCATTTAGACAAGTCCTATCATGATCACCATTAAGCTGGTAGTGCTCGAAGAAAGCTACTCTTACTTGAATGGATACTGAGTATTTTGTTTTAAGGATTTTACTCAGAAATTCCCTAGTATGGTCGCCACTATGTTAGGGTCTCTGTAGTTTGCAATATTGGCAAGAACAAATGCTGCAGAGCCAACATCAAAACCACTTTGGAATCCTAGGATCTAGCCCTCTTGGATTCAGAGAGGGATCTCTCTATATGAGTGTTTTCAAAGATATTTCTTTAAGGCTTATGATATGATATTAGGCTAGTTATGAAGTACAAGGGTTTGTTTTGGTTTTGGTTGGGTAGAATATCACCAAAATGAAGGAAGTATTTTGAAAGGTAAAGGTGTGAGTAAGTTGAAAATGGTTCAGTTGATAGGATAGGTAAGAAACTTTATCAATCCATTGGGCTATGGAGTCAAAAAATGATTTAATTGCACAACAAGTTTCAAAAGTGGTCCATGGGGCAAGTCATCTATGTAAAAGGATTCTTTAGATTGATTTTGTGATATGGAAACATAAAAAGTGTTGTGAAATAAGCAAACACACAAGAAAGACAAAGGACAGCCTAAGATAAAGTAAGTACTTTTAAACTAGCCTGCTTTTGGCATGCTTAATGGAAAGACACAAAAGTAACCTAAGATCAGGTAAGTACTTTTAAACTAGCCTGCTTTTGATATACTTTCAAGGGAAAACAATAAAAACAAAGAATAGCTTAAGATCATGTAAAGACTTTTAACTTAGCTTGATTTCAGCATATTCTTAAAGGAAAACATTCATGATAAACATAAAAATTAGCCTAAGATCAGGTAAGTACTTTTAAAATAGCCTGCTTTTGACATACTCTTAAGGGAACTTTTCAAAGCAACTGTTGGAGATGAAATTAGAGGACAGGGCTAACCATAGACTTATCTAATTCAACTTTACTTAGCAAACTTTTCAAGAACATTCAAGGACAAAATCTCAAGTTTTACTCAACTAGACATGGACTCACCTACATTCCTGGACTGATTACACTCTATTGAATTATCCTCAAATACACAATTAGCAGAAAACATAAAGATAAAGATTTATCAGTGAAATTTAGGTTACTTGACCGTAAATCCTAATCTATATTTGCTGTTCTTTATCAAAGAAAGTGGACAGTATGGAAAACATGAGAAAAATGACAGTTACAGTAAGAAAAACATCACCATTGACATAAACCAGGATCCCATAAATCAACTTGTGTATTTGATGTTCAAACCAGTTACAATCTTCAAGTCTAGTGGGTCTTTTACAACTTCAAACTTCTCATCTCAGCCTATCTTTCTTCAATTACAATACAGAGCTTCAACTGCCTCAATGCTATTTATATTCAATGAGTATTCAACCAACGATAATAATGAACTCCTCATATGAGATTTATAGGTGAAATCGAGGAGGTGGAGTGAAAGGAGGTCTATTTGTGCAACTAATACAGAGTAATTGTTTCTCGGCCTTTGGGAGGCATAAGGGAGAAAATTTCAGATGCTTATCTCAGTTTTAATTAATTTTACATTAACTTCATCAACTTTAGTCACTTTTTTTGACTTTGGAGGTTTTTGGTAGGCTTGCAATTAATTATGAGCTGTCTTTGGAAAATATCTCTGACTGTGCATTAACTGTGTATTCTTTTGAGGAAAGTGAACTTGTAGGTGGTATTTTTGGTCTTCAGAGAAGTATGGGCTTCTGTGATTTGGCATTTAAAGCCTTCCTTCTACTGATCTGTCATGATTTATCACTTTTAACCTTGATTAGGCTTTAATATTGCTTTTGGATCTTTATAATCATCTTTGGAGCTTTAAACTTTTTATACTGGATGCTTTTACCTTTGAACTGTGTTTTTAACATTAAAACTGTAGGATTAAACCTTTAATCCTTCAATCTTGTGTATTAACCCTTTATCTTTAAATATGCACTAACCCTTTAATTCTTTAACACTGTGTTTGTTGGTGTATAGGTGTCTTTGGCCTGCGGAGGGTTTACTGATATAACCAGTGTTCATAAAACATTGATTAAGACCCATATTTTATACCCCCAACAACTTCTTTTCTGCGTTGATTAGTCTTTAGAGATGGTAAGCTTTGGCCCTGTGCCACCGTTTCTTGGCTATAAGATTGTTTGTATTTAATAACCCACCTTTTAAAAACCTACAACAAACCACAAAAAATGTTATAAAAACCTGCGAGGGAGGGTTTTGACTGCTTAGGAGGCTGGCGGAAGCGGAGGGATATGAGGGGAAACAGTATACCAGAAGAGGTTTGATGGATGAAACTCGCGAAAACCAGGTTTAAAACTGCATTTTGCACGAAATTGTAGCTTGGTGGTTTTGTGAAAACTGCGAATGGTTTTCGCGTTCATAAACGGTGGTAAGCGGTTTATTGTAAAATGAACGCGATTCAATCATTACGCGACACACGTCCCCCAGAAAACTAGTGGTTTCATGTGAGTTTGGGTGTTTAAACCCTGGACGGAAGATTTACGCGAAATGCGATACTGACCATTGGATGAGGTGGGGCAGATCCAACAGTGGGGGAAAGAGCGCGATGGGAAAGGTGCACGGGCAAGGGTCTTAGTGGGAGCCAGGTGGCAGCCAAATATTGGTGGATGCTTTGCGTAGTGGGTTGTAGGCCTCGGCGGGGTTGGGATGTCGGGTTAAAGGAGAACCGTTGGATTTTATAGATCGATGACGAAGATTTGATTTTAGGGGTGAAAGGATATAATTAATTCGGGAGGATAGGGGGAGAAAGGGAGGCATGGTGGCCGTTTATCTTTGAAGATCAACTGCGGGGATGGATGGACAGATATTCGAGCGATCAGAGGATGGGAGAGGAGGTGCAATGGGTTGGATATGGGGTCAAATGGGGACCGTCGGATCCTGTGGATCTACGGTGTAGATCTTGTCGGGGTATTGTTATCGGGGTGGGATGTTTTATATAAAAAAATGTGGGTTTTCAAAGGAAATGCCGATGTGATGGGGGCTCGAGGTAAGGAAAAAATGCGGTTCTATGGGAGAACGAAGAACCGAGGCTAAGGGAAGAGGGGCTAAGAGTGAAAGGTTTAAGCGTCCGGTTGCGGGGCTTGGTCACATGACGAAGAAAAAGCTGGGGGCCAAGTTGGAAGGGGCTAAAAACCAAAAAATTTAATATGAGAGAAAAAGGCCTAAAAATGAGGGTTTTTTGGGGCGTTTTTAAGGTTCTGATAAGGAAAAATGGGTAATTTTAAACCATCAAAAAAGGATTTTTATGAGTTTAAAAGGCATTTTTGAAGGTTTCTTAGGATAATTAAGGGAAAATGAGAAGGAGAAAAGGGAAATTTTCAGGGGAAAATGAAGGATAAATAAGGGCAAACAATGAGTGACAAAGGTTTAGAAAATGATGGAAAATGGCCTAAAAAACAGTTTTTTTGGATATCAACATGGTTTCTTCGTGGATTTCTTCAATGAAACAACATGATTTTGAGTTTAGGTAGCATCAGAAGGCTTCAATAATGAGAAATTTTCTGTGAAAATGATCTCTTGAAGGCTCAAGACCTGTTTTAGCCATCATTTTCTATGACAAGAATTTACTGATGGCTAACACCCACAACTTCACTGTCTTGAGAATGAGAGCCTGATACATAAATAATTGTTTATTGGGGATATTTATATTATTTTCACGATGATATTATACGATGCATAACTCAAATCCTGGCTAAGTTCTTATGGGGTGGCCCAGGGTTGCATAACAAGATTCATCTTGTTAACTTTCATCGTTTATGCACTCCCATAAAACTTGGAGGATGGGGTATTTTGAATATTCGTGATTTCAATTCTGCCTTGCTCATTAAATCCTTATGGAGAGCTTTCAGGGGCAATGGAATTTGGAATCAGATTACATCTATCAAATATTTACATGGTGCAAGTCTTTAGGATCTATACTATGGTAACTTCATCTTGCCACGATGTATGTCTACCATTTGGCTGGGTTTCAAAAAAATTCTCAACATATTTGCTGGCAGAATTGTGTGGCGATTCAGAAATGTCTTCAAGATTTTTTTGGGAGCAGACAAGATATTGGGCATGAGTAAGGATTCACTTCCCTCGCCAAGGATCATTCACAGACTTGCACAAAGAGGGATTTTTTATTTTTTCCAAATTATTCATTATTGGGCTCATGGGGCACCCATTTAGAAATCTGATTCTTTACTTGGATTTAATGGGGATAATGATGAGAACTGGAAGTCATATATTTAGAGCATACAGTTCGCTGGCTTATGCTACAGAGGCGAGGGTGATATGATCACTTGGGAAGGCATTATAATATCGGAAGCGGTGGTTGTAAAAGACACATATGACCATATAATCTCTTTGTCTGCAGAGGAAGGAATACCTGCATAATTCTGGCTGTTCTAGAGAAGGGAATTCCAACAAAGATACCATTATTTGGTTGGCTTTTCTGGCGTAGAAAAGTCTTAACATGGGATTCCCTTATGCGTCGTGGTTTTCAGGGACCTGGGAGGTGCGTTTTATGTGGTATGGCGGAGGAGACAATAGATCATTTGTTTTTCACATGCCCCATAGTCCTTCGTATCTGGAAACTCTTTAGCCTTCACTTCATCGACTCGACATGGATACTATAGGGTTTCATGGAAGCATCGCACAGATGGGATAAAGTACATGGTAAGTTTCATGATTTGCACTTTTTCCTAATATGGGAAGTTTGGCTAGTCAGAAATCAGATTATATTTGATGATATGGTGTTCTCCTTTGCACACATACATTTTTCCATCATGAGATGGATCAACCATCGAATGCTGATTGCTGATGGAATTGTGGATGGCTCACACCGGTATCGACCACATCCCATTGCACTTCCTGTGATATATTTTGATGGAGCTTGTTAGGGAAGGGTAATGGATGTGGAGCATGGATCAATATTTTGTCGGATGAGCGTATCCATGTTTGCTAGAATGGGGGTCAAGGCAACAATATTCTAGCATAGCTTATGGCCCTTTGGGGGGTTTATATGTAGGTTTATGTCTGGGCTTGGAGAATGTGAATATATATGGTGATTCCCGTATAATCATTAAGGCGGTGGCTGGTAGGGCTACTCTTGGACTACCGGGTGCACAGGGATGGCTGTTGAGAACACAAAGGTTATGGGTACAGTTGCAGAGGCCTGCTATAAACCACATCTATAGAGAGATGAACACTAGAGCCGATGGATTATCTAAAAAAGGCATCGACATGAATTTAGGGATAATGATGGTCAAACAATATAGGAGTGGTCAGTGCATTTGGTCTTCTGAGATCCCTATTCCCAAGTTATGGTGGCTCCGTCGACAAGTGAGCGGGGGGCTGAATGTTTTTTTCATATATCATATGTTTTTGTTTCAATGTGCAGGTTTTTGGTGGAGATTGACTTCAAGCGAAACGAACTTATCTCCTCCCTAATGTTTCGCATCGACGAGTATATGCTGGATTTGTGGAGATTCAGTTCTTTGCATATGTGTCTGAATTGCAATTTCCTATGGTTATTTTAGGAGGCGGTATATGACTGGACTTTCTGAGGTTTTGCAACCACTCTGCCTTCAGATGGTTGGTCGATCCATATCCATTTTTGGGATGTGCTGTTTTATGTTCACAGCATATTATCTATGTTTTTGATTTCCCTGAACATTTTGTCTAAATAAGGTAGCTATATACGGTATGATGTTCATCTTTGGGACATTTAGAAATGTGGGCTGATTTGTTGATTCTTGCAATTTATGTATATGCCATGCTTTGGATTCCATATGGTTGGCATTTGTTCTGGACAATGTACTATTTATATATCATATTATAACACCATTTTTTTCTTCTTCTGAAAAAAAGAGAATGAGAGCCCGATACTTGAAATGGGGCTCTTCGTAGAACTTCCCACAGAATGCACGCTTGGACGCCATAGTGAATTTCAAAGGAAGATCATTCCCCAAATACGCGTGCCACAAAGGTGGTAGAGTAATACACAAAAATGCTTCGGGAGAGAATGGGGATAGATCCCGATTGGATGCATATTTAACACCCTTCTGGCTATTCTTCCACATGATTCTAATCATTATTCCATTAATTTCACTTGTGCAACTACCAGGGAGATCCATCATCGTTCTGAGTGGAGGTCGATTCTAAGGCCTTAGTAGATGGAAAACCTTAATTTCAAGAATGTGAAGAGGATGGATCTTCTATTGCATGTCAGTGGTGCACATGATATTCGACATCACGGAAGTCAATTGCACATTCATATAAATCAACAAAAATGTCTTCATGAGATTTATTAGGAAGACGAACAATGACACAATTGATGGGAAAGGGAATAGGGGAGGCATGGGAAGGTCAAAGGAGGATAAGAGAGGGAAGATGGGATTAGAAATAGGGTACAAAAATTCCTATAGAGGGTCTTAGGCAGATTGGGCAAGAAAAATTCAAATTATTTTCAAGATTTGTCTCTTCCATAGAGCAAGTTCTATTTTCTTGAGATTCAACGTCCATGTTGTGGATTTTGAGAACGTGAAAAGACCATTTAGAATGGAATGATGCTATCAACTCTATTATTATATCTCTTATTCTGTGAAGTATCAGGGCTATGGAATTTTCCTTAGAGTTTCCTTCCTTATGCGATATCAAATTGTGACTAGTGATTCTCCAAGAATAATAATGTCCTATATGTTTTTGTCAATAGAAAAGTGAAGTTTTTGAAGTACATTTCAGAGTGATTATTGTTTTTTCTTCTCAGTCCCTAAGCATATTTAGTTTCAATTAATTGAGATTGAGTAATATCAACCACCTCCCCCTCCCCTCTCCTCCCCTCCCCCCACTAAAAACTATTAATATATTATTTAAAGTAATTGGGAAAAAAGTAATATGGTCAAAACATTTCAAATAGTCTTACTATTTTACATTTTGGCATATTTTTCAATCAATTTCTTCTAAAATCCAACAAGTTTAAGATTATGTAGTATACATGATTTTGTCCAAGGATATTAAGGCATTATATTCATTTATGCATTCAAAAATGCAAATTAAATAATGAAAAATTGCACATGGTGTTTGTGTGTAAACCATGGTTCTATCAAGAGCTGAGAGAAATCAATTATCTTGAGGTGCAATTATTTGTTTCAAGTTTTGCACTCTAAAAAATTTTTGCACCTCAAGAGATTTGATTCCTCTTGGCGCTTGCTAGATCTATGGTTAAGACGTATCCATATTGGTAAATATTTTGAAATTGTGATTTAAGTATGCACCACATTTTAAGAGATTGTTTTTCATCTTCAATCCTCTTGGTATATTAAAGATGACAATTTCTTTTGACCCACAATGTCATGAATTTCCCAAAACACTCATTCACCATGGTTTTAGTGAGAGTTTGTTAAGATATTGTTGTTCATCTTCAATCCTCTTGGTATATTAAAGATGACAATTTCTTTTGACCCACAATGTCATGAATTTCCCAAAACACTCATTCACCATGGTTTTAGTGAGAGTTTGTTTTTATATTTTAGCAATGTTGATTTTCTTCTTTTGATATTTTAAATTAGAGTTTACCACCTCCTAATAATATCTAAATTTTCTTTCATTTTCCAATTCTTTATCACACCACATTTTCTCCTTAAATTTAGATGAATAATATTCTTAATATTATTATTACTCTTGAAAGTGACATCTTCCTCATTTTCCCAACGATTTAGCCAATACTTGGCATATTTATGCCAACGCTGCCTGAGTTGCAAGTGGTTTTTGTTCAAGTTTGAAGCAATCTTAAGAAACCTCTTGTCTTTCATGTTATTTATCTTGATCTTGAACATTATGTATTTAGTCACAATAATGCTCTAAATGGGAGGAGGATTCACTTTTATAAGGAGGATAGAATATGGTGTACTACCTTTAATTTTGACATTATAACTTATAAAACCATTTTGAATTTTCTCTATCTTTCTCCATGATTATCTAGAGATGTTGTAGGACCAAACTTCACAACAATATAGATAATAGGAGTGACAAGAGTCTAAAAAAAGAGTTCCTTCTTATCCCATAGAAAAACATTCATTGTTTTCAAGTGCATAATAAAAATTTTACTCTCAATTTATCCTTTTAAGAATAAATAGTTCAAGCTAAGCTTATAATGAATATCAATTTCAAAATATTTGTATTAAGTCACTTCCTTCAAGTTGTTGGTATCATACACAAAATTAACGTAAGTGTTTTTATTTTTATTTTTTTAATTTAATTATCATTACCTTCATTTGGTTAGTATTAATAGTCACACTTGTACTAGCAAAAAATTATTTGAGAATTTTTAGTTGCTTGTTGAGATCATAGGTTTTTCTCACTATAACAACAAGGATCATGACCATACCAGCTAGAGTTGGGTCAATAAAATCTGCTTCTTCCTAATGACCTTATAACTTGTTGATGCATATGCCAAAAAGGGTAGGAAATAAGGGACAACTTTTTTAGCTCATATTACAATCAATTTGTTCCAACCACCTCTTGGTGTTCCTAAACATGATAATAACACTCTTGTACAACTTTATTGCAATAACTCAATTCAAAATGAATTGAACATATCTTTTAATATATTCCAAAGGTTAGACTTGGTTAGTATACCAAATGCTTTTGTAAAGTCAACAAAACAATGCAAGGAATTGGTTTTATTATTGTGATGCTCCTCTTTTTTTGGTTTTGTTTACAATAGCTTGAAGATATTTATATTAGTAAAACCTAGGTTGAGAGAATGTAACAAGTTATGAAATACATGAGCATCATCCAGAGTTCATACTAGTCCTAAGAATTGGGCTTAGAGAAATTACTAAACCTTAATATAGTAGAAAGGTATAGATAATTAAATAGGAAATTTACAAATTATTCTGAATGATAAATTTAAAGGATTAAGAGACCAAAATACTTCATTAAAGTGGATCTTAGAGTTGGAGAATATTTTATTATCAGTCTGCGTCATTTTCATCAAATTACCATGAAGCTAGAGAATTTAAATAAGGAATAAGTGGTTTTCATGAGTTGAAGAGATCATTCTTGAACATGGTGTTATGGAAAAAGTTTGAATTCCATATGGCTATGCTTCGTGGAGATCCCAAAGATAATAAAAAACACCCTACATTCATCATGTACTGTTAGGTCCCTATATCACTAGTATAGTCCCTTATTACTGTTAGTGTAACCCCCTTATTGTTATTATTGTAACCTTGTAACACCCATTTTGTTATTATTGTGCCCTTAAATTATTATTGTTAGGTCGGCTAGGATTACATTGTGGCCCACTAGGATTACATTATGGCCCCATGGACTCCTATATATAGAAAGGAGGTTTTGTAAATTGTATCATCCAAGAATTGTTCATTTATGTAATGTATTGGAGGTTTCCCTCTCGAAGTGGCTCATTTCTAAGGCGTTGATATCTCTTTTCTTCTCTTTTTGGAGCTGGTTACACAACATTTGGTATCAGAGCTTTGGATTCTAGGGTTTCGCTGCTCCAAACAGGTCATCGTGGCATTTGTGCTATAACTTTTTTTCTACAAAGTTTCAGAAGCTGAAATTTTTAGGGTACGAAGCCGAAATCCTGAGGAAGCCTGTCTAAAAATTTCAGAGCTTGGTTCGCAATATTTGAGGAGATATCATCCGTGGAAGTTAGGTATTTTTTCAGGCTCCTAAACAGGTCATCGTGGAATTTGCGCTATAAATTTTTTTTTTACGAAGGTTCAGAGTCTGAAATTCATATGGTGCGAAGCTAAAATCATAAGGAAATTCGTCAAAAAATTTCAGAGCTTGGTTCGCAATATTTTTGGAGATATGATCTGTGGAAGGTAGTGCTTTTTCAGGCTCCTGAATTTCATCTCAAAGAGGTGATCGTGGGAAAAGTTCAATAACTCTCTCTCTGGGCATCGGATTGGAGTGCCGTCAGAAGTGGTCGCAAGTACATGGACTGTAGTTTCTTGGCTATCAATTTCAGAGACAAAGGACGAAACAGTGACACGTGGCAAGTCGTACAAGTTCGCACTACTGACTCAGTCCATAATTAGGTCATTGTGGGAGATTGGACACAACTGTCTTGGAGAATCCAAATCAGGTCAGACCTGTGGCATTCGAAAGATAATTCAGAGGGCTACATTGCTACCGAAATTTAGATATTGAAGTGCTACAATCACATAAATAATCCATTTTCAATATCGAGCTCCTCAAAAGCAAGAAAAAGGTGTGTATTTTTTTTCCAAATTGCATAAGTCTTGTTTGAATAATCAAGTTAAATTGATCCCAAGGGCATATTGTAGAATAGATATCAGTATTGGATTCTAAAATGGCCCTAAAAATAATTCAACACCCATTAAGCCTTTAGAAGGCTCTACTATGACTCATGAAGATGAAGAATGGCAACATGACATATCAAAATTACAAGAGCAAATTTCGCTTTCGCAAAGAACAACAAAAAATGAAATGGAAGTTTTGAAGAAAGGCGTGGAAACTAAGATGGATGGTTTGAAGAAAGGCGTGGAAGCTAAGATGAATGGTTTGGAAGCTAATATGGATGGCATGGAAGTGGGCATGGAAGCTAAGATGGATGACATGGAAGCTAAGATCGATGAAAAAATGAAAGACAAAATGGAAAACATGAAGAAGGATCTAAAAGTAGACATCAAAGGTTTGGCAAAGTTGATACAAGAAATGTTTCCTAATGGTGAAAAGATAGTAGAGGAAACTCATGATGAGAACAAAATAAATGTTAATCGTGATTTCATAAACTCTAATATTGGAGGGAAGAACCACCATATTCCAAAAATGGATATGAGGAAGTTTGATGGAAAGGATCCTGTAACATGGATACTACAGATGGAGCAATATTTTGATCTCCATAACGTGCAAAACACACAAAAGGTACGCATTGCAACTTACATTTAGAACAAAATACATTTGTATGGTATCAATGGCTTTGCTCCCGTAAAAAAATTGTCACTTGGTCAATTTTTACGGAGGAAATGATAGCACATTATGAGGATACAAAGAGCAACACCTTCTTTAGCCAATTGATAAATCTCAAACAAAAGGGCTTAGTGGGGCAGCACATTGAGGACTTCCAAAAATTGAATATAAGGGTAACTGATATTTCAGAGGAACACAGGATTGATCTCTTCATAGGCACTTTAAAGGATAACATCCAACATGAAGTTCGCATTCTGGAACCTGATTCATTGGAGAAGGCATTCAGGTTGGCAAGAAAAGTTGAATGTAAAGTTATGGCGACAAGGAAGCCTACCACTCAATTCTATAAAGAAGGAAGTGTTGCTACGCCTAGATTTCCACAACCTACAAGGTTGACACCACAACAATTGGAAGAAAAAAGAGCAAAAAGGCTTTGCTATAGTTGTGATAGCAAATACACTAAAGGTCATAAGTGTGTTGAAAAGAAATTATTTTACATAGATTGTGAAGAAGAAGAAGAAAATGAAAAAGAAGAGGATATACACCAGGAACCATCCATAGAAGAGGAAGAAATGAATCCGACCATATCATGTAATGCACTGGCAGGAATTACCACTCCTCAAACTCTCAAGATAGCAAGACAGATCAAGAAGAAAAGGGTAATAGTGTTGATTGATTCAGGTAGCACCCATAATTTTATTCATTGTAAGGTAGCCAAGGAATTAAATTGTTTCCTATACCCAGCACCAGAATGTCAAGTGATGGTTGCAAATGGAGGAAATATAAATTTCTTTGGAAAATGCCATAATATCAAGCTAACCATGGGGGAATATGTATCGACTAGTCCAATGCTTTCCATTCCTATGGGAGGTGCTGATGTTGTACTAGGAGTACAATGGTTACAATCTTTGGGGACGGTAGCTTTTAATTTTCAAGAACTTTTCTTGAATTTTTTTTCAGAAGGAAAGGAAGTCGAATTACGGGGTATTGAAGGGAAGTCGGGAAGGAATCTTAAGTTGAAATCTTCATCCATCTTAAGTTGAAATAAAAAGCCTTCAAAGACAATTCTGCTTTGCCAAAAATTGCATAAATAATTATAATATACACAGGTCAATGATAAATTAATAATGATTAATAGACAAATCATCTTATTGTCTTGCTTTGGAGGTATCTGATAAACTGAAATGTGAAGTGGATAAGTAAATTGTTTGCTCAAAATAACTTGAATAAATTTTGGTGGGTAGTAACCACTAGTAAGTCTACACATTTACACTTTTACTCGTGCATAAACATAAATAATGGTGAGAATATTTTTTTACATCTTATTCCTATCTATTTTTTATGTGAATACTTACTTAAATTATGGTGGGAAGTAATTGATGGTGGATATATTATTTAAGCGAGTATAAGTATTTTCAAGTATTTTATTTTTGGATGGTTTTCTTACAAAGGATAAAAAATCATTACACAAATATCTAAAAATCATGCATGAATATTGCAAGCATATCCATAAATTATGGCATAAAATATATAAGGAAGTTATCCACATGACATATATTGTACAAAGGTTGATCTTCAAGTTATGGTCCAATCAAATGTTTGAAAAATATTTTATAATATTTAAAAATAAATATTTATTTTTAAAAGTTAAATATTATAATTTACATTGGTCAATGCTAAACTAATAGTGAATCACAGACAAATCTGAAAGTTATCCAGGTGACATTATAGTCTACAAACCCTGACCTTCAAGTTATGGTCCAATCAAATGCTTGAAAAATATTTAATAATATTTAAAAAAATATTTATTTTTTAAAGTTAAATATTATAATTTACATTGATCAATGCTAAACTAATAGTGATCCAAAGACAAATATGGAAATTATCCACATGACATTATATTGTACAAAGGCTGACCTTCAAGTTTTGGTCCAATCAAATGTTTGAAAAATATTTAATATTTCTTTTTAAAAGTTAAATATTATAATTTACATTGGTCAATGCTAAACTAATAGTGATCCACACACAAATTTATTATTGGAGTCCTCCCTTGATAGGGATTAATAATGATTCCATAACCATATTTAAATTAAATTAATAAGCACATAAAAACTTAATACTCACAATAAAATTATAATATAACAAATTTCTTAAGGAATTATTAACTTATAAATAGGTTTTGTTACGATACCAATGACCAATACATGGCTTATCAATACCACATACTCAAAAACCATAACTCATTTCATAACAAAAAAAAATAAAATGTAAAATAAATATTTTAGACATTACATATAACACTAATTACATGGATCGGGAGGGGGGGGGGGGGGGGGCTACAAAGAAGGAGAAAGGGAGGCTGATAGTGACAAAGGTGGAGGTGTAGAGAAAGAGAGGGAGGATTAAGAGAGAGTGAGAGAGAGGGAGGGAGGGAAGAAGAAAGACATAGAGAGATAGAGGGAAAGAGGAGAGGAGGGAATAAAAAGAGAAAGAGAGGAGAGAGAGAGAGAGAGGGAAACATAGATATGGAGGGGGGAGAGAGAAAAGGAGAAAGGGAGGGAGATAGTGACATTGTTGGAGGGTAGAGAGAGAGAGAGAGAGAGAGAGAGAGAGATGGGGGGAGAGACAAAGGGAGGTGGGAGAGAAAGGGAGAGAGAGGAAGGAAGAGAGAGAAAGAGAGAGAGAGGGAGGGATAGATGGAGGGGGAGGGGGTAATAAAAAGTATGTAGAGATATAGAGGTGAAGAGAGAGAGGGGAGTGACAAGGGCGATATGGAGAGAGAATGTGTGAGAGAGGAGAGGAGGGAAGAGAGATAGAGAAGGAGAGGAGAGGAGAGAAGAGAGAGAGAGAAGGAGAGGAGAGGAGGGAAGAGAGATAGAGAAGGAGAGGAGAGGAGAGAAGAGAGAGAGAGAAGGAGAGGAGAGGGAGGGAGAGAAGGGAAGAGAGAGAGAGGGAGAGACACATATATGGAGGGGGGAGAGAAGGGGAGAGAGAGAAGGAGATAGGGAGGGTGATAGTGACATAGTTGGATGTGAGAGAGAGAGAGAGAGAGAGAGAGAGAGAGAGAGAGATGGGGAGGAGAGAGAGGGAGGGAAGAAGAAATACAGAGAGAGAGAGAGAGAGAGAGAGAGAGGGAAGAGAGAGAGGGAGAGATAGATCTAGCCTAGATATGGTATGTGTGTATATAAAAACCAACCTACATCCATCTTAATCCCAGATCTATCAAACATCGAGAGGGATCAAATATCTTGAGGTACAAACCTCTTTTACAGTGAAAATAATTTTAATCCCTCATAGATAGGGGGTTAAGATGGATCTAGGCTAGCCTAGAGGGATAAAATATCTTGAGATACAAACCTCTTTTACAGTGAAAATAAATGTAATCCCTCATAGATAGGGGGTTAAGATATATAATAAATGTTTGGAAAGGCGCTCGCTAGCCCAATATGGTAGAGATGTAGTAATGTAACGTTTAACATTTTGACTAAGTCAAATTACATAAAAATAAAAATAATAATTAAATTAAATTAAAAAATAAAATTAAATAAAAATATTAATGTAATGAAATGTGATGTAAACATTTTAACTTGGTAAAAATAAAACAAAAAAATAAAAAAATAAAAATAACAAAATAAAATAAACCTATAAAAATAAAATAAAATAAAAATAAAAATGGATCGTGGTATTCATATGGAATATAGCCTATTTAAAGGGGGGAATTAAACCAACCTAGATCCACCTTAACTTCTAATCTACAAAGCATCCAAAGGGATCAAATCTCTTGGTATGAAAATCCCTTTTAGAGTGAAAAAAGATTTGATCTCTCTGTGAGCTTGGTGGTTCCAGGGTTTAGGCTGGTAATTTAATAAAATTATATGTATAGATGTAATATAGTTGATTGTTGTTTATTAATGAGATGAATTCATAAAAGTAGATAAAATTAATATTTTTCACACACACACACACACACACACATATAATCCCCTTTAAAACATAAATCCCTATTTGAAAATCTTTATGAATCCCCTAATGTCATGGACACCATTTTGAATGCCCTTATAGAGGATGCACTCTTTTCTTTGGAAGACATTAAGTTTGGGGTTAAATAGCTTGTCACTGAGAAAGCTAAGGACATTGAAGGCTAACAAGCTGAAATTTTTAAAATAGGAGGGTCTATCCTCATCCCTCATATACACAAGTTCTTCAATTTGGCTTTGAAGCAAGGCTTCCTTAAGCCTTGGACATAGAGCCTCATGTACGTATCTTCAAAAGTGGCGATAAAAGTGATGTTTGAATTAAATAAATAAAAAACCCACTGGTCAGCTCTACGAAGAAGAGTTTGAACTAGGAGAGTCCGGCTCTGCAGAACGCTCTACATTCTCAATAAACTTCAAGAATTATATAGCATACATGGTTTTAGGGAAGTTAGAACCATGCCCTAAGAAATAGAAACTAATTTCTATCCTAAGGTATCGTGAACCAACTCACACTAATATAGGATTCTCCATTATCTTCATCACTCCCCCTTAATGGAGAAGGGGTTCACAAATATGCCTAACATCTCCCTAAACATTTGAAACTTAATTTTTCCAAGAGGCTTAGTGAAAATTTCTGCAACATTATCACAAGTTTTACAATATACAAGATGGATTTCTTTAGATTGAACTTTCTCCCTGACAAAGTGGAATTGTGTATCATTGTGTTTAGTGTTTTTGTGAAACACCAGATTATTAGCAAGTTTGATTGAGCTCTGGTTGTCACATTTGATTGTTGTCGCATCTTTTTGTTCTTCCCCGACATCCTGGAGAAGTGTCCGCAACCAAACTACCTCACATATTGTTGCGCACATAGCTTGATACTCTGCTTCTGCTGAAGACAAGGAAACTGTGTTCTGTTTATTACTGCTCCATGTAATCACCTCAGATCCAATGTTGAATGCATAACCTGTTATGGATCTTTGGTCGTATACATTTCCAGCCCAGTCAGAATTTGTGAATCTTGTCAATCTAACATTAGAAGAATCAGTATAAATAATACCATAATCTACAGTTCCTTGTAGATACCTTAAGCCACCTTTCACTGCATTCCAATGACTCTCAAGTGGCTTGGACATGTATTGACTTAGTATACTAACTACATAAGCCAAATCTAGTCTTGTAGTGGTTAGGTAGATTAGCCTCCCAACCAACTATCGATAAAGTGTCGCATCTGCCTCTTTAGAGCCATCCTCACTCTGAAGTTTAATGTTCTACTGTAATGGTACTGATGCATCCTTGCATTGATCCATCCTAAATCTTTCCAGTAGTCCTCTGACATACTTACCTTGAGACATAAAAGTTTGTCCTGAAACTCTCAAGATCTCAAGACCCAAACAGTATCTTAGTTCACCAAGGTCTTTCATTTCAAACATTTGTGACATTTACTGCTTGAGTTCTTTGATCAGATCAATAACATCACTTGTTATAATTAGATCATATACATACAAATAAATCAACACTATGAGCCCCTTTTCATCTTTCATATTATACATATTAGGGTCGTTTTTATTTCTGTTGTACTTGTGTTGCAGAAAAAATGAATCAATCTTTTCATACCATGACTTGGGTGCTTGTTTTAGTCCATATAAAGCTTTATTTAATCTACAAACTAATTTTTATTTCCCTTTATGGACAAACCCCTCAGGTTGCTCTAAATAAACCTCTTCTTTCAATTCCCCATTTAAAAATGCAGGTTTTACATCTAGTTGGTGAATCATCCAATGTTTCTTAGTAGCTAAAGCAATCATCATTCTAATAGTGTTTAGTTTAGCTACGGGGGCGAAGGTTTCCTCATAGTCAATACATTCTTTTTGTGAATACCCCTTTGCTACCAATCTAGCTTTTAATTTCTCTATGGTTCCATCTGCATTAATCTTGGGTTTATACAACCATTTACATCCTATGGTTTATTTCCCTTTAGGTAGTTCAACCAGCTCCCAAGTGTTATTTTTGAGAATAGATTCATATTCCTATTCCATAGCTGTTTTCCATTCACTACATTGATTTGCTTCTCTATAAATAAAAGGTTCAACAACATTCATCATACTAGCTATAAAGGCATTCTCCCAGCTATATCTGGCAGGAAATTGAATCTGCCTACCTGATATTTTGAGCATTGGTGTAGCTTCCAAGACGTTCCGAATTTCCTTTGAAGGAGTAGGCTTGATTGCTGTCTCTGAAATTTTTGCTTCTTCCTTTTGCTGCATCTCATTGATGTTATCTGTTTCTTTGCTTCCTTCCACCAAGAATGGATATCCCATTCCTCATTGCTTTTATCAGATTCATCAGAAACCTGCTCATGGAACATGACATCTCTACTAGCAAAGATCTTGTGAGTAAAGGGATTAAATAATCTATGAGCTTTAAATTGTGAAAAATACCCTACAAAGGTACATCTGATGGTTTTTGAAACTAGTTTTCTTCTGTCTTCCTTTGGAATGTGGACAAATGCTTTAGACCCAAATACTCTGAAATGTTTTACTGTAGGCTTAAATCCATATAATGCTTCAAAAGGAGTTTTAAACTTGAGAATTCTTGTAGGACTCCTAATTTTCAAATAAACCGCAGTTTTCAATGCTTCAACCCAAAAACCATTCGAAAGACCCTTACCTTTCAACATGCTCCTAGCACACTCCACCAGTGTTTTGTTCTTTCTTTCTGCTACTCCGTTCTACTGAGGAGTATGAGGTACTGTGAATTGCTATAATATTCCATGGTTTTTACAATATTTGGTAATTCCTCCTTCCTGTATCCTCCCCCTTGATAGGAGCAGAGAATTTTTATGTGCTTCCCTGTTTGCTTTTCTATCATATATCTGAACTACTTAAATTATTCAAATGTATGAATTTTCTTACTCATAAAATATATCCAATAAAACTTTGTGCAATCATCAACAAACAATAGAAAATACAGTGCACCTCCTAATGACTTTGTTTGCATGGGCCCACATAGGTCAATGTGCACTAATTCAAGTATGTCTCTCTTTTTCTTTTCTACTCGAACAAGGAATTCTTCTCTATGCATATTTCCTAATGCACAAGCATCACAATCATTATGCACTTGTTTTAATGTAGGAAGATCTCTTACCATTTCCATTTTTTGAAGTAACAACAAATCGTTTTAGTTGATATGACCAAGTATTTGGTGCCATAGCTCTTCTATAGTCAAACTTGATGCTGTCAAAGCTCGATTTGGTGTTGTCCTCACATCCAATTTGTACAGACCTCCTGTTCGAATTCTTGAAGCAACGGTCTTCATGCCATCCAAAAGATATTTAATATAACAGTTAGATTTAAAAAATTCTACCTTGAGATCTTGATCTGTAATCATGGATACAAAAATCAGATTCTTTGTAACTCCGAGCACATACATTACATTATGAATATATCTAACATTACCATAAGGTAAAATGACAGAAATTTTCCTGCACCCTTTGATCTGATGACTTCTATCATCACTAAGGTAGATTTTTGCTCCATTGTTGATTTCTTTAAACTCTTCGAACCGTTGTCTGTTTCCCATCATATGTGTGGATGCTCCCGTATCCACGTACCAGATGTCTGCTACGACATTTTCATCAAATTCTTCCATGAAAAATATGAAGTTCTAAACATGGTCATCATCTGCGAAATGACCTGCATGTCTTTTATGCCTTTGTTGTTCTTCATGAAATTTCTTCTTCCTGCACTCCTTAGCCATATGACTGAGTTTTTCACAATAATTTTTTTTTATTACAGATTCGTTTCACTACAAGGAAAAGACCCTCTAGTGGATGTTTTTGAGGAACCACAAAGAAAAATGCCCCATACATCCGTTTCTAGCGGAGGTTACTAGAGGAGGTTGGCGGGCAGAGGGCTTTGCGGATGCTTTCCTATCGGTGCTCTTATCGTTAAAACTCGCCCTAGTGCTCTCAAAAAAAGAAAGCATCGGTGCGGATAAAATCATTGGCACACCAGACACTGTGCACTCCGTACACACCCGCTCGGTGCGTCATAATATAATAGAGCACCGGTGCCTTGCAACTCATCTGCGCCGGTGCATTATAAAACACAACGCCAACACCGAAACCACTAGGTGCAGTAAACAGAAACCACACTGGTGCATCATAAAAAACGTGCCAAAACACAAACCGACCGGTGCATTTGTAGCAAAAAGTATCGGTGCACCTATAAACAACGCCCACCGGTAAAGGGTTATATTAAAAAAATATTTACGACAAAAAACCCGGATTTTTCAGTTTTCCAATGCTCCTGAGCTATCGATTACCAGTGCACACGATACCATAGAACACACCGGTGCGCACCGAACATTGGCACACCGGACAACGTGCACGAAGTACACACCGCCGGGGCGTCTAATTACTGTAACACACCGGGGCGTCAATACTCTTCTGCGCCGGTGCATCATAAAACACTGCGCCAAAACAGAAACAAGCCAGTATGTTCTTCTCTAAGAGCACCGGTGCGCCAGAAACCGCACACATTGGAATAACGTTATATAAAAAAAAAATAAGGCCAAAAAACCGGTGCTTTGCGACTATTACGCACCGGTGCTTTACCATTACGCCGCCCTGGTGCATCATCAATTTTTTGCGCCGAAACTAAAAAATCCCGGGCGCGGTTAAGGAAACGCCCCGGCGTGTTATAAACAATGCACCAAAATTGATACCGCCCGGTGTGGTTTTATTTAACTGCACCGGTGCGCTTACAAAACCCCGCGCACTGAAACAGGGTTAATTAAAAAAACATTATGGCCAAAAAACTTCATTATTCACTTTCTTCAGTGCTCCAGAGCTCTCAAGCACTGGTGCTATTTCCTTATTTCTGAGCCGCCCTGACATCGGTGCTCTCATTGCACCCATTGCACACATTGCTGCTCTGCATTGGCCACTAATCTCCAGCTCGCATTTTGAAAATCATTGGGCAAATTTTATTTTCAAAATTTTACAGCCAATATGCCTCCTTGACGGCGAAATGTACAGGTATTTTTCTAGTTTTTCTATAATTAAGCCTTTTAGCGGATTAGAAATTGAAATAAACTTAAAAATAACCATTAAAAAAGAAAAAATAATTTTTGTCGCGCGGTGCACTCGAGCTGTTCGGCTCGCATCGAATAGCGGTGCTACTTGTAAAATTTACAGGAAGCACTGCTACTGGTGCTAACGGTAACCAAACAATTTCCGGGGCGGTGTCGGAAGGCACCCTGAATAATTTTAAACTAAAAATAAAAAATAAAAAAGGCGGTGCACTCATTTATCTAGGCACACCGTTGACCCCGACAATCACAGTGCGGTGTGTTGACTTCATTTGTCGCCCCGGTTTATGTCAGTGCACCGCATTTTTCATTCCAAGAGGGTCAACAGTGCAGCTGGGTAAGTCGGTGTGCTGACATGACTATACGCGCTGACACGACTATACACGCTAGGACGTATATTTCAGTCAGCGCACTGCTATTCTGAATTATATATTGTCCACGATGCTTGAAAAATAGACATCTGCACCGAATCCGGTGCGGTCTGTTTCATTAGGGGCCCCGGGGATGGTGCGCTAAAATATTAGGACGCACCGGCACCGGTGCGTGACTGTTTTTATGGAGCACCGACTTGTATGTTTGTTTTAAAAAAAATAAAATTATATATGGATATTTATAAATACATTTCTGTTTTAATAAAAAAAAATATTTAATATGGCAATGATTCAGAGAGAACAGGAGCAACAACAGCAATAACAAGCAGAACAATATGACATGATTCGCCAATGGGAGGCGAGAGAGAGGGAGAGAGATGGATGCCCTCGACCTATTAATACAGATACCCAAGAGATCCTTATGCAGGTAGGCCTCCTCAAGTTCTATGAGGGGGCTATTTCGGGCCTAAAGGCGCATAGTGTGATTTTGAGACATCTTATCGGCAGGTGGAATGCCCACCGACAGGATTTTCAGGTTGGTCCTGACCAGTGGTACACACCCACTGAGGAGGAAATTTATTTTATTACAGGAGTATTGAGGAGAGGGGTGGATTTTCCCTCATTCCCAGACATGCCAACTGGTTGTGTAGCAGGGAGTCAGTTAGTTTACTCCCAAAGATACATTGGAGCACATTTACTATCTCCTTCAGAGTTTCAGGTACCTGGAGGTCAGTTACGTATACGTGCTTTTGGTAGACAGGACGTGCAGTGCCTCTCTATTATCACTTCGATCATTTTGCACAACACCAGTGACAAACAACGCATTCGTTGCTCACTTTTATATTACGTTGATTCTTTAGTACAACAACCACGACTTGTCAGGTGGTCTGCCATTTTTTTGCGACAATTTTGTACGGCCTTAGATAGATGTCATGGTCATGCACAAGGGAGGGTCAACTTCCATTTTTCTTCAGAGCTGTTTTGTTTATTTTTTGAGAGGTTTCCAGAGATGAGACCTAGTTTTGTTCGACAGCCCAGTAGGCTGATGTTCGAGGCCTGAATGCACATGTGGGGGCAGATGATGCCCAAGAGGGAAGACACTATGTTTCCAGCGAGGATATCACATGATTCGATGGACTTACTAGCCAGTGTTAGCGGGCTGCATCCCTTCATTATGGTCCCATGTCCTTATGCTGGACTAGATTGGAAAGGGTGTCCCAATATCCTCTTCACTCCTGATGAGCCGCCAGATGATAGAGGTAATATTACTATTTTATTTATATTTATTCTAACATGCTCTTTAACTTGTTTTTATTAAATTGTGTAATGAAATTGTCTAATTATTGTTGTGTACTTGTATATATTTTACATACATTGGCTCTTTTGATGGCGATGAGATGCCAAATCCACCACATGATCCAGGTGTCGATCCTGATGATTACGATAAGGAGATGGCTGATGTGCCGGAGGATGAGGCCGGTGGCGCAGCAGAGAGATGTGCTGATCCTACGCCTCATGGTGCACCGGTACCGCCTTTTGCTAGGCATGGTTGACCTCAGAACGAATACCGGATGGAGTTGGGAAGCCAAATTTGTGTATTATCATGCCCGCTCATTACAGAGACATACAGGGCGATGATAGACTGTTATAGATGTGGAGAGGCATGCCGCGTGACATGTACGACCTGATGCGGCATGTCGTAGGAGCTACGACAACTGTTACGCAATTGAGGAGGATTGTCCGTAGCTATAGGCATAGTCGAGCTGTGACACCTGATGGACAGTCTAATAGCAGCCACCCAGATGCATCTCATGATCTTTCACCTCGTGGCGCACCTGATGATCAGCATGAGGCTCCACTGCCAGCATCTGACATTAGTCATCATGGAGATGACACTGGACCATCAGCCACGTTCAGTCAGCAACCTGCATCATCCACCATGAGTACTAGTCACGATCATCATGAGTAGGCTGGACCATCGACCACCGAGGCTGTAGTACTATTAACTGAGCAGGTCGCCTCCACTACTACTGCGTCTCATATTGATCATGTTGTACTACCACCAGCAGATGCATCCATCAGTACTAGTGATCATCATGATCATGTGCAGGCTAGTAGACCATTGAATGTCGAGGCTGCACCCAACGTTACTGAGCAGGCCGCATCCACTTCTACTAGTGTTATTGATATTGTTATACTACCACCAGAGCTTGATCCATGACATGATTTATATTACAGTTGTATATTTTTAACATTATTCAGTTATAGTTATATATATATATATATATATATATATATATGTATGTATGTATGTATGTATGTATGTATGTATGTATATGGTCCATGTATTTTATGTTCATGTTGCAGTTGTACTTAATTTTCATGTTGATAATCATCATGATGTGGCGCATATTGTTAGTCATGTTAGATATGTTCATTTAATGTTTAGCTTGCAGATAGATGTGTATATGTGATAGGCGCATGAGTTATTTGACATTATATTGAGATGTATATTTGATGTTTGTGTTGTGATGATGTTAATATATAATGTTAATTTGATGTTAATTGAATGTGTTTATTAGTCGAATATGATGTTTGTACGATGGTTATGATGATTGTGATGATGTTTATTTATTAATTTAATATTATTAAATGACCATGATATTTATTAAATATTATGTCGTGAATGTAATTGTAATTTAAATTTTAATTCTATGTAAAATTGTAAAATTGTATTTGTATTTGTACTAATTGTAATTTTAAGTGTAATTGTATGTAAAATATTTATTAATGTAAAATTTCAATTGTAATTGTAATATTGAATTTATTTTGAAATGATTGTAATTGTATATATGAAAAATTTTAAAATTGTAATTGTAATTATAATTGTATGTAAATTTCACAAATTGTAATTGTAATTGTAATTGAATTGTATGTAAAATATTTGTAAAATTGTAATTGTAATTGTAAATGTAATTCTATGTAAAATTGTAAATGTAATTGTATTTTTAACTATAATTTTAATTGAATTTTCTGTAGAATATTTGTAAAATTGTAATTGTAATTATATGTAAAATTGTAAATGTAATTGTATGTAAAATATTAATTTGTAAAATTTTAATTCTATTAATGTGAAAAGTTTAATTGTATTAATGTGAAATGATTTTATTAAAATATTTAAATTTGTAAATTTGTAGATAATTGTAAAATAACAAATCTAGAATAATACGAATTTTTGTAACATAAAGTTTAGAAAATAATGAAAATAAATTCATGTAATCTATAATTATCATTATTTTATTATGATCTTACATATATAAAGTTTAGAAAATAATGAAAATAAATTCATGTACTTTATAATTATCATTATTTTATTATGATCTTACATACAAAAAAAAAACTTTAAAAATTCCGGTGCGCTTATCATTCTAACAGGCCCCGGTGTGTCATATTAATACAACGCACCGGTGCGTCACATTTCCGTGCACCGAAAACGAATAAACACAAATAAAAAAAATGCAACTCTATTTTGTTTAAGTTAAAAAAAAACGGCAATTTGAAAAATGGGCGAAAAAATATTTTCGAAAATCTAATTTGATAAAATAATTCTTTAAATACTAAACACTTTTCATTATTTCACTATTTTTGCTAAAAATTTTCAGTCAGATTTTTGCAGGAGACAGACCTGGAGCAAGAGAGCACGAGGGCACTATGGATGGCGAAATACGTTCGAACAGAAGTATTCAGACAATCAGAAACCAAAACTCTAGTGATTCAAGCCCTTTATCATAGGATTTCAAACCATTTCGTGATTAAATTTAATTCTTTTTTTTTACTTTTTTCTACAGATTTTTATTTTTTCTTGCAATTTTATCCATTTTTACCCTGAACCCTTCATTTTTTTTGTTTTTTCCCTTTCTTCTCCCTGTTTCTGTGATTTCATAATTAAGGTTTTTCATTTTATATTGACGTCCAACCCATGGGATGACTTGCATAGTCGGATCCCAATCCATTCGGCCATTGCGTGAATTTTTGAAAAAATGGATTTTTCTTTATCGGTGCGCCCTGCGTACGCCACCACACCGGTGCTTTGTATTATTACAGCGCATTGTGCAAGTTATGTGTCATAAAAAGTTGAAAACACTTTTTGAAATCCATGCGCCAATTCTGAAATAGGGCACCGGTGCTCTCTTTAACTAGGAAAGCAACGTACGATGTATTACACCATTTTTGCAGTGTGTTTATAATACCCCACGCACTGTTAGGTCTATTACATTGTTTTTGCAGTGCGTTTATAATACCGAACACACCGTACGGTGTGTTATACTGTTTTTCGGTGCGTTGTTAATATATCCACGCATTGGCGGCGGTGCGGATTTCATGAAAGGCGCATCAGTGTCTCAAGATTTATTTGCTACCTGAAAAGTTGAGAATTTATTTATAAATATATTAATGAATGATATGCTATAGGTTCTAGATTGATAAAGAAATGACTGACAAGATATCAAGTAACAAAAATACTGTTAACACATCAAGAAAAGAAAAAAAGGCAAGCTCTTTGTAAATTCTTTATAAAAAAATATTATTTTTGAACTATATGTAACTTTAAATAATATGTATTGTTTACTACGTATCATGCAAAGCCACAAAATGATGAAGCTCGATATGATTATTTCTGATCTACGACCATAAGAGCGTAAAAGTTTAATGGAAAAATTGCAAAAAGATGAATCAGGTGAATGAAACAATACTATCGATCCAATATGAGTTTCTTTTTTTAATTATCATTAATAATATACTTAAAATTATTAGATAACATGTGTCAAACAGTCTACTAATTCACATTTGTTTAATGTTCTACAGGGACCAACAACTCAGAAAAGGAATGTTGTTCTAAGAAAAGAAAAAAAATAGAACATGCAAATGAAAATGAATTGCTCCTTGGCTCATCTGGAGTGGTGCTGTAGGTTAATGAAAGGGGGAAAAACTTTTACAAAAGTTTGAGGGATCTAGTGGAACGAATACAACAATGTGCTTCAAATGTAATATGTAATCATTGAATTTTTTGATTATTAGGTACAATAAATAAACAATTTAGCATTAAATATTAATTTTCAAGAATTTTCTTACAGAAAAGAAAATAAAATGGAACCCATTCAACACATAAAACAGGACTACAAAGAAGAAAATGGTTGATCTCTAAGTTTGTGAGTAATTGTTACTTCCTTATAACAACTTAACTAGATTTCATTTTTGTATTTTTTAAGTTGTTTTACAAAAATCATCATTGAATGTCTTCAAACAGGTGCTAACATGAAAAGAATAACCATCAGACGAATTGATTGAAATTGGGTTAAATATGGGTTGTGAGTATATGTTGGCATATCAAAATTTAATTGTGGAATTTGTAAGCATCTATCGATCTTGTTTTAATTAGCTCCGTCTATAATTAATAGAACAAAAACATCTTTTATATTAAATATATGATTTGTTATGGGGTATAAAACTTGCAAGAAACAAAGTATGGAACTGCGCCAACAGATGAAATTTTGAAAGATGGCATGGTACATGGTTTTGAAAGAATGTGTATAGTTTATGAATCAATTGTTGCTATGGTACATCATTTTTCTTTTCGATTTACATTGATGTATATTATTTAATATTGGAATTTTCATTTATACACTCATTTCAGTTTATTTTTATGTTTGTAGATGGAAAGTGAAGAAGAAGAAAACAATCAACGCTGTGAACACAACATTCCTGAAAATAACCCAAGTCATGGAAATAGCTCTACCAGTGACAGTAGTTCAAGCGAAGAATGATGATCACTATGTAATTTGGATATCAAAGCAAGGCGTTTTATTTTTTGAAATATGTCTATGAAATCAGACATTTTGTTTAATGTAATGGACATAATGTCCCAATTGAAAGACAAAGGGATACAAATAATTGTCCCATTTTGTATGATAAAGACTATATATATATATATAATCATAAAATATGTTTTAATTTATTCTATTGTGTTCTCCATTGTCGCTATTGCGTTCTCCATTGTCGTTCTCAAATGCACTAATAAAAATTGAATTCATATGAATATTGTTATAATATTATATATATGTGTCGACTTTTGATGAATAATGAATTTAAAAAACCACAATAATTCTGATATGATATAACAAATTAATCCAAACAACACATTCAAATGCATTAATAAAAATGTAATTAATATGAATATTGTTATAAGATGTGTCGACTTTTGATGAATAATGAATTTAAAACAATCAAATTAATTGGACTGTCAGAGGTGGATGTTTCTAAAAAAACAAAATGAAAATCGGCGTGTTTATGTGTCTATATGCACCGGTGCGTTTATGATTCTATGGGCACCACACTAATACCGATTCCAGTTATAAATATCGGTGCGTTTGTGTGATACTGTGCACCAGGGCGTTTATGTATCTATAAGCACCAGTGCATTTGTAGATGCCATGTGCACCGCACGAATACCGATACCAATTATAAATCTCAGTTCCTTTTTGTGATACAGAGCATTGGTGCCTCATAAAGATACACGCACTAGTGCATTTATACGACCTATGGGCACCGCTCAAATCCCAAGACCAATTATAACGGCCCCGTGCGTTGTATCACCAACACCAGGCCCGGTGCTGTTGTTTTCCTTACCGACCCAGTGCATTCTCCTTCGAACGCCCCGGTGCACTATCTACCGATACACACTGGTGCATTAAAACCTGATAAGAGCACCGACGAAAAAACATCCATAATAACCTCCGGCCGCCCCTTTTTTTTAGTTGTGTTGAATTTCCGTTAAAAGCTTCGCCAAAACCTCCGTTACCAGAAACGGATGTGGTAGCATATGTTTTTTTGACAAATTTGGCCAATTTTATAACACTAAAAACCTCCTTTATAACCTTCGCTAGAGGGTCTTTTCCTTGTAGTGTTTCTATTTGGATACATAAAGCTTGATTCGGTATTTTCTATGGATTTCCTCCGTTTTGCTGTAAATGATTTCCTTTTGCTTTGAAGAATTTCTTCTTCGCCATTAACACAGGATCTGCACTCTGGGGTTTTAGAGTCAATATTCTTTCTTCTTGCATTAATATTCCCGTCAATTCTTCAAATTTCAGGATTTTCTCTCTCGCACTTATCCCAGTGGTAAAAAATTGGTAATCATCAGTTATACCATTCATGGTAATCGTGACCAAATTTGCATCTGCTACAACTTCACTGATATCTGCTAATTTGTTCTTTTGATCCTTGATCTGCGATATGAAAGAAGTAACTATTTCATTCTCCTCCATCTTTATCGATAAAATCTTGCTCTTCAAAAACAAAAGATGATTTGTATTCTTGATCTCATACGAATCCTTCAATACTGTCCAGATTTCGCTTGTTGATTTGCATTCTCTGATATGCGGTATGATGCAGTATTTCACTGACATCTTCAACAACAACTTTGCTTTTCCCTCTCTCTTCTCCCAGTCTTGAGTCGTTGGGGCTCTTGCTGCTGGCTTCGGCTCATCCCCATTTACAATCTTCCAAGCACTCTGTGCTTCTAGCACATTTTGCATCTTGAATTTCCAATTTGAGTAATTGGAGCCATCAAGTTTGTTACTCTCATTCAAGTATGGTTCGATTATTTGATTATTCATCTTGACGATTCAAAAAAAATAATTGACAGGAAAAAAATTGATAGATCTACCCCAGATCTTTACAAAAGGAAATGATACGATACAAATCTACCTAATCTGCGATCAATTCAACAGGTTGTTTTGCACGCTGTGCGACAGGCTTTCAAATCTCCTGCACCAGCAAGATCTTCTTCAAATCTCTTCTTTCATTGGAAAAATTTCACCAGATCCCTTCATCGACGACCTTTCACTGGATTTCTTCCTTCATCAGTGGTGTCCACTGGCTCAGATTTACTTCAGATCTCCTCGATGCACTTATTGAGCCAATTTTCGCGACGATCGTGCTAGAAATGAAACCTAGTAAGTCTTCCTTTGATCGGCACCTCTGTTCTGCTCAATTCTGCACCATGGGCGCGGCTATTAGTCTAATATACGCGACGATCGGCGTGATTGTTACGCCAAAACCCACGTTGATCCGCTTAAAGTCTAAGATTTTTTTTCACTCAGTCATCAGGGGCTTCTCATCTGCCACCTAGATACTTGTAGGGATCACAACACTCTGGCTATGATTCAACCCTGGAGCTCTGATACCATGATAAAAAGTGATGTTTGAATTAAATAAATAAATAACCCACTGGTCAGCTCTACGAAGGATAGTATGAACCAGGAGAGTCTGGCTCTGCAGAATGCTCTACATTCTCAATACACTTCAAGCATTATAAAGCATACATGGTTTTAGGGAAGTTAGAACCATACCCTAAGAAACATAAACTAATTCCTATCCTAAGGTCTTGTGAACTAACTCACACTAATATAGGATTCTCCATTATCTTCAACAAGTGGGGATAAAAATATTATTTCTATTTATAGAGACCATTATGGTTAGCCACATTTTAACTAAGTTGTACACATTTATTTTGGAAAAGAAGGTTATCCTATGGCTAGAAATCCATGATAAAAGAGCTAAATACCAACATGGGTTTAGGAGATATCATTCAATCGTGAGCCATCTTGTTACTCTCATTTTCATTGCAGATGAGTGTCATAATAATAAAATTGATCTCTTGTGTTGTTTTATGGGTTTAGAAAATATTTTGACACTATTTCCAAGACAAACTTTTGGAAGAGGTTGGAAGAGATAATTGTTCCTCTCAAGTTAAGGGATGTTGTGAAAAGGTTATATGCGAATGTTATTGCCAAGTTTAGGACCACTTAGGGTTAGTCAAAAGAAATTAGTTGCAATATCAGAGTTAAGCAAGGGTGTCCCTTGCCCCCTCCTCTTTTGGCATATACATTGATAAACTAAAAGAGTATTTGGAAGATGCAGGTTGTTTTGGCCCCACATTCACTGTTATAGTCATAACTCATCTCCTTTATATCGATGATATTGTTCTTTTTGTGATGAATCCTTACAATCTTGTCAAGCAACTAAGAATCCTCTTAGATTTTTGTTCCAAGATGGGTATGACTATTAATATCGACAAAACATTTAAGTCATGATAATTAAATCTAAAAAAATCACATATGACAGCTTCATGTATGACAAAAGCAATTTGGAGGAAGTTCCTCAATACAAATATGTTAGAATTGATATCCATCTCAAGCTCAATTAGAAATTATAAGATTGAGAAAAGGATAAATGGAATATGGAAAGCTTATTATGGACTTGAAAACAATTGTAAGTTAACAGATCTTTGCATATAGGATTAAAAATAAAAATCTTCCTCTTTGAGACTCTTGTCGCTTCTATTATTTTATATGGATGTGAGGTTTGGGGTTGCATTATCTGCAAAGTGTTGTGGAGGAAGATAGAGCATACCCAAAAGTAGTTTTTTACCGACAATCTCAAGATTAAAGGAAATATACCCTATCATATCCTCTTCATTAAAACAATCCTAACCCCATTGAAAGCATGAGTATGACTAAGTATTTTAAGTATAAAAATAAGTTAAGTACATGGACGACAAGGAAAATTAAGTACGTGGAAGGCAAGAAGTTTCCTGAAATTGTTTCTAAATTTAGCCAAAACCACCACCTTGGCTAAAGTGAGGATGGGATATGGATGCCAAGTCCTAGATAGACCATTGGAGGATAAAGGAGAAAATCATTTTGTAGAATAAGGATAATATTAAAGATATTATTACATCAAAATTTGAGGAGAAATTGTGGGGTGATAAAGAGTTATAAGGAAAAATAAGACTAAGATCTATGATAAGGATGTGATCAACCCAAATAAAATAAACATTGCTAAAATAAAAACAAATTCTCATGAGGTTTATAATGAAATTGGACATTGGTCACTTGCCAAGACACCATGGAATGCAAGAATTTGTCACCTTTGAGACACTAAAAAGATTGAAGATGAAAAACACTTTCTCTTAAATTGTCTATACTCATTTAAATTTCAAAATATTTGTCATACTACCCAACTTCTTAACTTTTTAATTAACAATTTTTTTATATAATAAAAAATAGATAAAAACATTTTTCACTAATTTTAATTTAAAAAAATATTTATTTTAATGAAATTTTTAATATTTATTTAAAAAATTATAACACAATTTTCATAAACCACACATAAATATAAAATAAATAAATTCTAAAAATTCTAAAACATTAAATTTAGACATTTACTAGCATACTGTTTTTGTTTTTATTAATTACATGTTAAATTTAAAAAGGAAATAAATTAATATAATATTTTAAATCAAAGTTTGCAGTGCCTTATTTATTAACCATGTGATAAAAAAAATACAAAGTAAGTTACTACAATATTATAGTTAATTATTAAAATTATTTCATGTGCGAGATGACGTGCAATATTATAATTAACTATTAAAAATGATTTTATGTGTGTAAAGGGACATCATGTATTTTTATTAAAAAAATTATTGTAAAAAAGGCAGTCATTATTTTAATAAAAAAAAAAAGAATCTGACGCTTTCAGAGTCCTCCAGCGTTCCATGCATTTTCATTTCTGAGACGGAAGAGAGCAGGCCACACCCTCGGTACATACAAATATATGTATGTGATTATTGATGATTTACGGAATCAAAATTGAATGGAGGTGTGGTCATTGGTATTTTATAATCAAATTATTGTTATTTTTAAAAATAGATTTTCATGTTGGACGAAAAACAATAATAATCAAACCATAGCTCCATACAACACGTATCTACAAAACTAATTCGTTTTATTTAAATATTGTTTTGTTTGATGTCGGGTACTGATTTTCATAATAAATCTGCGTGCCTGCTGCACGCTGAGGGCGACATTTAGGTTGAAGATAACTCTCATATTGTCTTACACTCCAAAAATTCTACGTTTAGTACGTTGGAATGCTCATTATTATTTATATGGACTGGAATACAAACACAAACGTTGGAATGCTCATTATTTATATGGATTTATTGCTGTCATGTGCGGTATGGATGGTGAAGTGAGAGAAGAAGCAAAGTCAGAGTTGAACGAGTAGTTTTTAGTGCGATTTTTTGAAGGCTTTTATGGTGCCTTTTTACGGTGTAATTTTTTTAAATTTTGGCAAGAATTTATTGAAAAGAGAAGTTTGATTGCTAACTTTGCACAATCTAAGTGCTCTAGAGGTTTTTGAGGGTGCTGAATCCATATATAGAGTCAAAAAATCAGTTTAAATAACAAAAACGAACATTTTACCTCAAAATTTTTCACAAGATTCCAGCCCCTGAAACTTCCAAAAATCGCAGTAAAAACAACTCCAATCAGAAACACCACAGAATCGAATCACACTGCTTAGTGGTGCTTTCTTTCTAAACAATGAATATCCTGCAACCAAATCATTACCTATTTAAAAAATGTCCATCACATGATTCACGTGGTTCATTCAGTAGTCTAATATATTTTCCATTAACTTTCACTTAATTGCTTGGATCCCAAACTTTCATATTTTTCATCACGTTTTATCAGAGTACGTTTATATTATTTTTCTTTGACGGTGGATGGCATTATGACGTTTTATCAGAGTACGTTTCAATAACTTCTTTTTTAAGCTTAAGTGGAGTGATTTTGACCATGTGTAATTTTATTTTTTTTCCACACAACTTATAACGTTTTATCAGAGTACGTTTCAAGAATTTTTTTTTTAAGCTTAAGTGGAGTGATTTTGACCATGTGTAATTTTATTTTTTTTCCACACAATTTTTTTTATATAGTGTAGTTTAAAAAATCTATAAATTAGTTTGGGAAATATTAGAAGTTTGGCAAGATCATAATAATATTTTATAATTTTGTTTGAAAATCTCGATTATAGGTTATAATAGAGACTTTTGTGATTGGTGATTCATGATTTAAGGAATTTTTTTATAAGGATAAATCACATTAATGATTTACGGTCTATGTTTGGAACCCTTGGTGGGTTACAACTATCAAATTTCAATATTTTGGGTGCATTCAGGAGTTAAATTTTGAAACTTTTTTACGGTTTTCTTCTTTTTTAATTTGTGGTCTCTGACAACCCCAAAAAAGACCAGAATTTTGGGTGGGAAGTCATTTTTCCCCAATCTAACCATTTTTTCTTTCAAAAAAATCTAACTATAGGAGTGTTTAAATCATTTTTTGATAGTGGAAATAGATTAGGTGCCATCAAAAATCTGTAGGGTACCCAAAATTCTAAGTTTGATAGCTGTAACCTAAATTTCCCAAAATTTTTACGAGATTTTAATCAAAATAATTTCCATTATTTTTTAAATAAATGTGTACCCTCCTTAAATTAATCTTTTATATTTTACATAATATTTTAAAGAACCGATTAAATGGGTTTGCAACCACAAACCAATAGATATAATATTGCAAATCCCCCATATAATAATAATAAATTACGAGAACCGTTTAAATGGGTTTTCAACCACAAAACAATAGATATAATATTGCAAATCCCCCATATAATAATAATAAATTCCCACTCCATTCCATCAGCCCCAAAAATATAAATTAAACGTCTTGATTTTGTATAAATCCTTAAAATTTACACCAAATATTCTTCAATTCCATATATATAACCTGCAAGTTCAATCCACTATTATTACATAAAAATCCAATGCATGCATCATAGTTGGTGAAACAAATAGCTTGAGTGGCTTTTAGCTTTGATTTTGTGTTAACAAAGCTCAGGGCCAAAACATAAGTCCGTGCTTATTAACCTAAACACATCACACCCACGTTCCCACATGGAGACCAATTTCACATAAGTCTGTGCTTATTAAGCTAAACACAACACACCCACGTCCCCACATAGAGACCAATTTCACTGTAAAACCCCTATAGATCCAATTCATGTACATGTCTTTGAAATTAAAAGTATTAAATTTTCCAATCGTTGAAAACCACTATAGGTAAACATCCACCTTCCTTATTTATCATTTAACACCATAACTTCCTGATCTATTTATATTACTTTTATTGTTAAGAATTTAATTATAATTGACAAAGTATATATATATATATATATATATATATATATATATATATATATATATATATATATATGTCTCTGTGTGTTTTCATTCAAAAACATTGTTGTTCTATTTACATTTTGTTTCAAAAATATTATTGTTTTATAATTAGAACAATTAAATTGATTTTTACACCAAATTAGAATTTTTATATTCTTTTCCATCTCAGCAATTTTTTAATAAGTGATGATTTTATTTGTTATTTAACAAATTTATCCTGTTCTCTCTCTCTCTCTCTCTCTCTCTCTCTCTCTCTCTCTATATATATATATATATATATATATAATTTTTTTCCCTATATTTCACATATATATATTTTTAATAAAAACCAACATAAAACCATGTTAACTCTGGATCTGAAGTGTCAAGAGGGATTACATCTCTCAATTTGAAAACTCCTTTTTGATTCTCCACATCCTCTCATCACTTGGTAGATCCTTAATTAATATGGATCTATCCTGATTCTTAATAATATTATTTATACTATATAAATTTCACATCTCTCTATATAAAGCTAATATTTGAAATTGTTTGTTTCTTTAATTAGTGGTTATGTCATGCATAGTTGTTTGTGATCAAGCTTAACAAACTATTGAATGCACTTTAAATCATATTTGATTGTCCTAAAATGGTGGGAGAGAGTGTATCTTTTAAACTAATAATAATAAGGAATGATTTTTGTTAGCAACTTAGAAGATATTTTATCAAATTAAGATATAGCTTTGATATAAGTATGTTATAAAAGAATTGTATTGCTTAAAATACTAAAAATAAAAATAGGTATAATTTATCATTACCAATTAATTTTAATTAATAAAATAGTAAAATGATTTCTTTATTAATATTATATATTTTAGTTGTAATAAAGGTATTTGAGGGTACTAACTTTATTTTCACATTAAATAGCAAATTTATGATTTAAAAATGAAATTTAGTGAAGATTGTTTGGTTGAATTATTATGATAACAAATAAAAAAAAGATTCAAACCATAAAATGTTTAGCTTTCTTCAATAGTTATGAGGCATAATAAAGTTTATTCCTTCAATCTATTGTGAATCTACTTAACAATATTTATGGAGTCAAAATGCTGATTTATATTGTCCATAGTAAACTGAAAATCTGGTTTCAAATTTATTTGATATTTCCATAAACTCAATATTCTATATTATTTGAAAGAGATAATCAATTTGAAAACGTTTTAATTAATAATTATAATTACTAAATTTATTCTATTTTTATCTAATTTTATTGAGTCAAAATGTTTACATTAAATATATGACATTACAACAATTCAGATCTGCTCCTGGATAAAAAAATTTCCGCTAACCTTCATCAATTCCTTCCGATCCCACTGCTCACTTCGGATCGGGCTAGCCACACGTAATGACAGATCAAGGCCGTATTATTAAGAGCTTGTGGTAAGGATGTGTTCCGTTCTAATACTTGGAAATAATATTTCTTTTCCATACTAAACTGAAAATCTCATTTCAAATTTATTTGATATTTCCATAACAACAATCTTCTATATTATTTGAAAGAAATAATCAATTTGAATTGATTTCCCTATGATTCATATTTAAATAAAGTCTTATGTATCATTTTAGTTTAGTTTTGATATGTTTGTAATATTTAAAGTTATATGCTTTTTGTTTTCTTTTAAAAGTAAATATTATAAGCATATTTATATATATATTTGAGTAGCTGTTTGTGCATAATTTATTTAAATAAACTTTTGTATATAGTTTTAATATATTATAATACTTGAGGCTATATATATATATATATATATATATATATATATATGGAGATTGTTAATGAGATTTAATTTGGGTATTTGTTTCTTTTCTTTAAGGCTTATTCCAATATAAGAGTAGCTCACACATTTGAACCCTTTCTCTTGTGTCTAGTCTTGCATTTATTGCTTTGCCACATTGATTCTATTAGTTCAAATTGTTTAATTGTTTTATTAATCACTATTAGTAGGGTAGTTACTTAGTATTTACTTTAATTTTTTTTCATTTCACACCTAACTTAATTAAGGGGAAAAGCAAATGGCCATTATCACACATATTTTTCAATTTGTTTTGTTATTTCTGATAAGTCACATATCTTAATTAGCAAATGAGTAGGTGGCCCATAATCCACACATCTTTTTCACTGACCAAATAATTTTTACTTCATTAGCATTGAGACTAAGAACCGAGTGTTATTAAAGAAATGGAGTAGCCCCTGCTTCCCTTGCGTCTTTTAGATGATCCTGGGCTTGCATATGAAATATTTCTCAAAGCAGTAAGGTTTTCATCTCCCTTTTTAGGCTCAAATAGTGTAATAGTAAGGAAGTAAGTGGCCCATCAACCACACATTATTTTCTTTGCAAGTAAGGAACAAACATAATGTTATCACTGGAAAATCGGACAAGCAAAGATGACATTATTTAATGTCAGGAAGAAGGATTTACATGGCTGAGAGACATTAGAGAATTTGAAGTATATAAAAATAAATAAGGTCTAACAGGAAAATCAAATTGTGCACTAAAGGAAACAGTAAAATGCGCCTTTGCGCGCATAATTCTTCGATAAGTGCACCTTTGCGCAGATTTTCCTCAAAAAGATACGCGGACCTGATAGTGGCGGAAGTCACTTTCCGGGACCACAAGGCACACTCCAGTACATTGATCCCATACTTGAGGCCACCTAAGGACAACCGCCCAAGCCTCCTTAGGAACTCAAGGGAGCACACAACGAAATCACCCTCCTCTCTTGGGTCACCATCCACAATGTACCAAGAGAGGGAAGGGGAGTTTGAATTCTCCTATAAAAGGCCACTAAGAGATGAAAAATTTGAGAACACATTGTTATGTTGGCCATAATTTTCCCAAGAAATACCGACAGTGTGTGATCCAGAGTAGAGATAGAGGGGACTCAGTTGTTGGCCATCCAACAACTCTAGTCCATGATAGTAGTGAGAGGGAAACTTTGCACCAAGGTAGCTCGGAAGTAAAGACATCCTTGCATCGGGAATTAGAACCCCTAGTTCTAAGGGCCCCTTGGAAAGTGGGTAAAAGTTTCATCCTTCATTCCTACCACCACTCAATAAGAGGGGACGTAAGTGCCACCGTTTGGATTATTGAAGTTGTCTGACTCTATTTAGAGCTTTTGTATTATTATTTTTAGTTTTAGTTTAGTTTTTTATGTTTGAATATGCATGCTATTTATCTGTCTAGTATGTTTATGTTTTAGCATGTTCCACTAACTTGCTTGACTCCATCTATTTTTTGCCCGTGACCAATAACATAAGAGGGAAAAACCACTCCTTTTAAGTAGGTGTGATTTGGTACATTCGTGCGCCAAACACACAAACACAGGATTGGATACTCCACTAAATTTTATTTCCAAGTTTATGTGGTTGTGACTTTTTTGTAGAGACCTCTTTCTTTGCTGAGGAGTTAGGCTGGAACTGCCCCCTTTCTCTCCTTCACTGCTTGATTCACCCTCAGTGACAAGATGAAGCTGAAGTTCTCCCAAAAAATTACTTTGCAGAAAATTGCGCGGATTTTTTGCAGACAGACGCACCCCAATGTGCGCATTCAGAGGTGACCTGCACGCAACCTTCCCGCCTGTCTCAGCCTTTTGCGCGCGGAAAAATGAAGTAGTATTTTTTCTACTATTTCCATCTTTTCCTTGCTTGTAAAAATGACTGGCATCCCATAATACATCTGCTAGCACTGGTTGAGGTGCCCCACAACTTGTTAAAGCTCACTTTTAGCTACGTTTAGTAGTTTGAGTGTTAGTTTTATTTCAAGTTGATTTTCGCAAAGTTCACACATAGTTTAAGTAGGAGGCAAATTAACTTGCATTCTGAAATAATTTATGTTTTGCAAATTTAGGTACCAAAAAACACCTAGATAATTAGCCAAAGTAAGTGGCCCAAGTCCACACATTCTTAGCTAAAAATATTTTTCATTTTTCTAGTTAAAAGTCATTAGTTTAGTTCAATTTTTGCACTAGGATTCGGGACTAGGATCGAATTGTCGGTAGAAGAGCAAGTAATCTCTGTTGCCTTTGCACCCTCAGGTGATCCTAGGAAAGCATATGAACACTCTCTATTGATAACTCACCATCTCCCTATAGTTTATCATATAGTTTAACTAGGAAAAATTGAAAGCGACCCATATCCGGACACGTTTTTCTTTTGAGCAAGGAACAACAAAACATAGTTTAAATAGGGTATTTTGAAAAGGATCATCGCAGATCCACACGTTAAAACTATGTGCTTATTCACCTTTCGTTAGCACACATCCACACCCTAAGTAAAGTAAAGCCACCTAAACTAACTTAACCAAACTCACTAAATTCTCCCCACAGGGGTCACAAAATAATTTATAGTCTAAGTTAGTGTTAGCCACCTATAAAAATTTGTCATATCAAATGGTGGCTAAATCTTTTTTTAGCCTTCAAGAAACAATTTCATGACCAAATTGTGAGTTCTTGAAGTCTTATGATGACATTTACTCTTTGATTTAATCTTCACTGCTGTTTCCCTCATAGTCCTAAAGAACCTGCTGTTTACCAAGAGAAAGACTGCTTAAAACTTCATTTTCCATCATTTCAATTATCCATTTTCACCCATTTTTTCCCTTTCGTAAAATCCCTCCTTAAGCCTTCATCTAACCTTCAAAATCATCAAATTCCCCTTTAAATCCTTGTGAAATCCCTTTATTAGGTTTAAAACCCCGTCTTTACCTCTATCGAAACCCTCAAAATCCTTTGAAAAACCTTCATTTTGGCCTAAAAACCTTCATTTTTCTATAAAGGCCTTAAGCCCCTTTTGGCCTTAAGCCCCAACCCCTTTTAATTGTTTTTCATGGCTATTTCCCTCCCGTCGATGCGATCTCGCGATCAATTCTCCACCGTTGATCTGATCTGCTATGCATAGATCTAACGGCCCATATTGCACCCCATTCCAAAACCCGCCATGTCTCCTTTTTCTTCATCGTTAAATCTCTCGCGTTGATCTAGTTTTCAGATCAACGACTCTCGCTCCATCGCAAATCGGCAATCGCATTTTCCCTTTGTCCTTTTCCTTTCCCTCCTCTGATGCCGATCCCCCGATTTAATCTTAGCCGTCGAATCCACAAGAACCGAGGGCTAAGATTCAATCATGCTCTGCCCATAGCCCTCCGACATCACACCTACCAATTAAATCTCCACCGTTGATCTCTCATACCAATCCGACGGCCAACGCTTCATCGCACATTGAAAATTCTAACACCCCGGTGCTTTGGCCTCTTTCCTTTTCTCTGATGCGATGTAATCCCAACCGTTCATTCCGCCAGATTTGACGGTTCGCGCTTCATCGCATTGCGCTCATCCATCACATGATCCTCTGCCATCCCGACTGCCGATTAAATCTTCATCGTCGATCTCCCTTAGATCAGACGGTCTGCACTCAATCACATTATCGCATTTCTCCCCTCCCCTCACACCATTTCATGTCCTGCTCAATTCTGCGATGCAATCTCCGCCGTTGATCTTCTCAAATCCAACGGCCCACAATACTTCTGCTTTTCAAACCCCGCCCATCTCTTTCTCCCCCTTCGATAGATCTCGACCATCGATCCTCATGATATGACGACTCCCATTGATCCTTCCTTCCGCCCTTTATAAAAAAGTGGGCCCTCCCTTCTCCTCGTTTTCACCAAATTCCTTCAAAACCTTACCTTTTCTATATTTTTTGTTTCCCGACAAAAATAGTTTTAAACGAATCCCGACCGTCGATCTACAAAGATCAAAGGCCATTGGGCCCCATACATCCTCCGCACAACTCTTCATCGATCGCACTTAACCCATGCCTTTCGATCTGCTACCCACCATCCAACGGCTCAAACTGCATATCGCGTAACTTTTCACCCCGCTTCCCAGTGCGCTACTTCCGCGCGAAATAGGTGGTTTTCATTTTCCACATGTCATTCATTATATGGAATCATGTTTTTTTTGACAATACTGCTTACCCCCCAAACGCAACGAGAAAACCGCTGCCAGGTTTCCACTATACCGCTCCCTCCACCAACGTTGATTTTTCATCTTTTAATCCTGGCCGTCGATTTATGAGATCGGACGATCCTGTTTTAATCTCGCCCCCATTCACTTTTAACCCAACCTTCTCCCAAACGACTTGATCGAGCAATCTCCACCGTTGATTATTCTAATCCAACGGTTCCTGTTCACTGTCATGCCCAAACTCCATTTTCACTTGGTTAGCTGTTCTGCTAGGATTTTCCTCCCTTTTTCCGCTGCATCCACGTTTTTCCTCATTTCTCCTCCACCCTCACGAGCCTCTGAAGCAGTCTTAACCAAATTCCGCAGGATTTTATAATGAGTTTGTGTGTTTTGCAGGGTTCTTAATGGTGGTTGTTCTGTGTTTTTCCACAGTCACAGACAAGTGACAAAAAGGCTCGGAGTGACGATTCATTGCCTTAATCCAATGAAGAAAATGATCTGCAGGGTATGAAATCCAAGTTTAAAACATCTGGATCACAATCCAGGGTTTAACAGAAGCCCTCCAATAGCAGAAATCCACCTGTGTAAACAAGCCAAACAAAGTGTATCAGAGTGAAGAAATCAAGGTTAAAGAGTGATTAAAGCCAAAGCCAGAAGATCAGAGTTTTAATCCTAAGGTTTAAAGGGATAAACACAGTGTTAAAGAACAAAGACCCAAAGCGAAGATCAAGGCTAGTTAAGCCCAAAACACAGACTGAAAGAAAATTAAAGGTGTTTTAAGGTTAAACAGAGAGTTATATCAGTCGAAGGAAGCCTCCACTTCCACATCAAAGGCTAAAATATCATTTCAACTACCAAAGTGCCACCTATAACTTCAATTAATCAAAAGAAGGCATAGTTATTTCTTAGTCAGTGATATTTTGTTTAAAATCAGCCAGAGTTATTACCAGCCTGCCTAAAGAGTTTTAAAGTCAACAAAATCTGCTAAGTGACTAAATACTTAATGAAAACCAATTAATACAGAGAAAATATCAGAAAACTTCTATGTTGAGCCCCTCAAAGGCCGAGAAGCACAAACTATGCATTAATTGAACAGTTAGACCCTTCTTACACTCCACCTCCTCATTCTTCTATAAATACTGCTGTAGAAGATTGTATAGAGGTTGGTCTCTGGATATCCGTTGCATGTAAATAGTTTTCTGAAGCTGCTGTAGCCCTGTTTTATAATTGAAGATACATAAGCTGAGATGAGAAGTTTGAAGCTATAGAGACCCACTAGGACTTCATGACTGTAACTGGTTTGAACATCAAATACAAGCTGATTTATGGGATCCTGGTCTATGTCAATGGTGATGTGTTCCTTATTGTAAATTGTTATTTTCTGTTGTTTCCATTCTGTCCACTTTTCTCTGATAAAGAAAAACAAATATAGAGCTAGCATTTACTCTTACAAGTACCCTACTCTAACTGATAAGCTTTATCTTTATGTTTTCCTCCTTTGTGTATTTAAGAATGATTTAACACAGTCTAAGCAGTCAAGGAATGTTGGTGAGCCCATGTCTTACTGTATAAACTTTAAATATTGTTCTTGAATGATATTTTCATTACATGCTAAGTAGAGTTGTACTAGGAAAGTTTATGGTTTGCCCTGTCTTCTAGTTCTTTCTCCAAAGGTTGTTTGAAAGTTTCCCTTAAGAGTATGTTGAAAGCAGGCTAGTTTCAAAGTACTTACCTGATCTTAGACTACTTTTTATGTTTATCATGAATGTTTTCCTTTTGAATACGTTGAAAGCAGGCTAAGTTAAAAGTCTTTACTTGATCTTAAGATATTCTAAGTGTTTTAAATGTTTTCTATTGAAAGTACATCAAAAGCAGGATAGTTTCAAAGTACTTACCTAAACTTAGATTACTTTTATGTATTTTCTTAAGTGCATGCCAAAAGCAGGATAGTTTCAAAGTACTTACTTGATCTTAGGTTGCTCTTTGTTTATTCATCTGTTTGATTTCCCTCACTCCATTTCTTATTGTTCCATTCCATAAAATCAACTTAAAGAGATCCTTTGACATAGATGACTTGCCCCATGGACCAATATTGAACCTTGATGTTTCAATTAAATCCTCTTATGACTCCATAGCCCAATGGATTGAAGCTGCTCCTTGCCTATCGTATTAGATGAACCATTCTTTCACCTACATACACCTTCACCCTTTATTTAGAATTCCTTCACCTTCATTATATCCTTGCCCAACCAAAACAAACAAAAATCCCTTGTTCTTAATAACTAGCCTAAAATCACATTCCAAAACCTTAAAAGATAAATCAATCTTTGCACTTATAGAGAGATCCCTCTTTGGATTTAGGAGGGCTAGATCCTAGAATCCCAAAGTGGTTTTTGATGTAGTCTCTGCAGCGTTTAGTCTTGTCACTCTGTTAAATTACAGAGACCTAACATCTCTGGCGACCATAATGGGGAATTTCTGAAGTAATAGATAACTTCACAACTCAGATAATCCCATTTTTAACAATAAACCAAGTGTCTGCCTAGAGTGGTTTTGATTGTTGATGGTGAACAAATTTCAAGCCCTGAAATCAAGTAAAAATCCTTCACCTGGTGACTCCACTGAACATCAGTAGGCCTACTGGTTTTCCTTAGTTTTCTAAGAGATTCCACTTGGAAATTCTGAGTGAAATCCTTAAAAAGAAAACACTCAACATTCAGTGGAATATAAGTAGCTCTCTTCAAGCACTACCAAAGTAAATGGTAATTATGATAAGACTTATTTGAATCAGTGACAAACTAAGTAACCCTTAGGATTCTCATAGAGCCTTATCAAACCTTGAAGGAATCAGATAGCTAAGCCATAAGAGTAAACTCTGTTTGTCTCATCACCTTAGCTAAGTGTTGAAACAGATTTAGGAAACTCTCATAACCCATAGGACTGTAAAAAATCAGAAAATCCAAAAATATTTCAGACTGGCTTCATAATAAACATGGTGGTGGAACCATAAAACATTTTACCTTCACAAAAAGCTAAAATTTTTCCACCTGGTGACTCCACAATCCTAAATAGACCTAAAGACTCCACTGGGAAACCCATTACTATCATAACATCATACAAACTCAGTTAAGAAGGCTTTAAGGATTAAAGTTTTCTCTCTAAAGATCAGTTAGCCTACTAAATATTGTCATATTTGGTTAAAATTTTCTTGTTGTTGGGTCTGAAAACATAGCATAGTGGCTTCTAGAAGAATTCATACTAGAGCCTATCCTGACCCAAATCCTCCTGAGATAGTTGATAACCCTGAAATAATTCTTAGGAAATCTCTTAAATCTCAAGATTCAACTATTGTCAGCTCATTCCAAAGAGCTAATTCTGTTCCTAAAAACCTTACAGCCCTACGAGATTCACAAGTTGACTTAAGAAACCCATTCATAACTAGTTCACTTGAGGATATAGATCAGATAGATTTTGAGCCTTCACCTTCATTCCAAGATACAAGTGAACATCTTGGTAGCAGAGAAACTACTCCACCTGATTTTCACTTCCTTCATAATTTTGGTTTCTCTCATCCTAGATCCACTCAACAATCTCTTGCTGGTCCATCTACTTCTGTTATCTACACATCCACTGTTCAAACCACACCATTTCATCAATCCCCTCCCATTCTACATCCTCCACCTGTAAACCCTCCATTTTTCCCACAACCTCCTATCATGGCAACATGGTATGCTCCCTTAGTCCTTCCTTTACCTTTAGTCAACCTGCCAAAGGAATATCAGTCCAAAATACCATTATACGATGCCAGTGGTGCTACTACTACTTCAAAACATGTGGAAAAGATGAATGACTATTTTGACAGAAATGAGATTGATGATGAAACTGTCAAACTTAGATTGTTTGCTCAATGTCTAGGGGGAGAAGAAAGAAAATGGTTCAAAAGCTTAACCCCTAATAGTATTAATGACCTCCAAGCCTTTCATCAATTATTTTTAAACAAATGGGAAGTCAGGAAAAACCCCCTCCAAATACTTTCAGACTACAACAATCTCAAAAGAAACACTGGGGAAAGTTTCCAAGCTTATTGCACTAGTTTTAATAGTGTTTATAATGCACTGCCCCCGGACTTGAAACCTCCTCAAGGCTCAACTTTAAACAAATTTCCTGAAGGATTTGATCCTGAAATGGCCTATCAGCTAAGAGAGAGAGATCCTTTGACTCTAGAAGATATGCAGAAAGGAGCCTTAGATGTGGAAGTAAATTTGATGGAGCAAAGAGCAAGGATGAGGAATGAAAAGAAAGTATCATTTAGGGAGGAATCTGCACCCTCCACATCTAGCTCGAAAATGGAAAGGATGATAGAAGAAATGATGAAAAATATGAGCATAATTGAGAGGGCACAATCTAGAGAAAACCAATCAGCTCCCCAAAACAGAAATCAATCTCAAAATCAAAATCAGAACTTTAGGAGAAATCAACCTCAAAATAGACAAAGAGAGGATGATCAATAGATTACACCTCCTTTTCATCAAAACTATGTAAGTGAGGTTGAAGAAAAAATTTAACAAACAAAGGAAGATGACATAAATATGCTGGGAGTAGAAAATGATACTTTTGATGCTCCTCACAATAGGAAACTAGGTTTATATACATCCTATGATGATGGAAGAATAGAAGATGAAAATTACTATCAAGAATTGGAAAATGTCATCATAGAGACTCCAAAATAATATGACCTTAGGAGTAAAAATAATCACGAAGCTCCCAAGAACAATACCTCTGAAAATTATACAAAAATAGCCCAGTGAACAAACCCAAATTTATTAAACAAAAAGACAAAACAGTGGCTGTAAATTTTGATCAAAACAAAGAGAAAGGCACTCAAATTAATGAAAAACAGAGTGCAGACTTTAGCAGCGCTAGTACTTCTTCTAGTGCTCCTATCAAGACTATTTTGAACAATGTAAATAGAGGAAACCAGTAAGCTGATTTTGTTGATAGAATGCTGATTAACAAGGCTGAAACAAACATTGTAAAAAATCATATGCCTTTTAGTTTGGAACAAGAAATTGCCAAGATTAAAATCCCTGTTCCTCTCACTTAATTAATCACCCAAGATGTATATAGATCACAAATTTTGAAAGCTTTCAACATAGAAGAAAATAATGACACTGTCAACCTCAATGATGACCAACTAGAGCTCTTATTTGGACCTAAGATTGAAGGAAGATACCAAGAAGGGCCAGTTCCTCCTTTTTATGTTAGTTTGAAAATTCATGACAAAATTTTACACAACACTGTGCATGACTCAGGGGCCTCTCATAACTTAATGCCCAAAGCAATAATGGAGAGTCTAGGCTTTGAAATCACCAGACCATACAAAGATATGTACTCCTTTGACTCCAGTAGAGTGAAATTTTTAGGTTTGATCAAAGACCTTTGTGTAAACTTAGCTCAAATTCCAGCCAAGTGTTTAGTGATGGATATTGTAGTGGCTGATGTACCCCCCAAGTATGGTATGCTGTTATCAAGATCTTGGGGAGCTAAGTTACAAGGAAAAATGAAAATGGATATGACATATGCTACCATCCTTGTTTTTAATCAAACCAAAAGACTTTATAGGGAATCTCATATGCAATACATGGTCAGTAGCCAAGAGAGACCGGAAAACTCTCCTCTTTATTCTGTACATATAGGCCTCGAATCATTTATTCTTTTCAATCATGAAACATTTAATGAGAAAGAAACCTTAAATGACTTAGTGGCCACCTCTCACTGTAACATAGTGGCAGACATATTAAAGGAGGAAGACAAGACAAAAGCATCAAGACAGTTTGCCAAATCAGAAAATCATAGCAAACAAATCACAGGTCTAGAGCTACAAAACAATCATCCATTGTTTGTCAACCTTGAGAGTCAAGAAAACAGTCCTCAACATAATGAAGAACATGAGGAACTAAACCAATTTCAACATAGTGCTGATTTACAAGAGCAATCTAAAGGCACAATAGATAAAGAGGATGGTAGTCAAACTACTAATTCTGAAACTAGTCCTCTTTGGAGTATGGATTTTGATGGGTCTTGCACTAAGAATAATGCCAGAGCAGGCATATGGATACACAACCTTGAAAACAATCATGCTGAAGGGAATTCCTATAGGTTAAACTTTCAATGTACCAGTAACATAGCTGAGTACGAAGCCCTCCTTTTAGGCCTACACTTATTGAAGAAATTAGGGGCCAAAAGGATAAAAATTCATGGGGATTCAGAGTTTATTATTAGGCAAGTGAACGGGGAATATAGTGCCAAACACCCCAGACTTAGAGCCTATAGAAATGATGTCATGGACTTATTGAAAACATTTGATGAATTCAAACTTATATTTGTCCCAAGAAACCAAAATGTCCTTGCCAATGGTTTAGCCTTTGCTGCTATAACTTGTCTAACACCTTATGAAGGCAAACAATGCACCACCCAAGTCAAATTTAGACCAGCTGTCCCAGACAATGAAAAATACTGAAAAGTTTTTGAGGGAGATAAAAAAATAGAAAAATTCCTACAGTCCAGAAATGAATTTGAGCTACCCAGTTCAGATTCAGATTATGAAATTGACTGTCCTATTGAAGAAAATATGCTTGATGAAGAAGTAAAGTCTCTAGAGGTTGCTGATATAAATCTGTTAGCTAATAAACTTGAACATGCCACAAAAATTAGTGCAGATTTAGAAAAAGAAGACTTAGAAATGCTGTAATCTAACACTCAAAGCTTGCCAAAAGGACTGGTCCCATTAGAAGAGTTGTTTGATTTCAATGATGTTGCCAAAAAACCAAAACTGGAACCTGTTGAAACTGAAGTAGAAGAATGTAACATAGGCAGTGAACAAAAGCCAAAAATGATTAAACTGTCTAAAACTTTGTCTGCTCACATCAAACTGACATATATTGAGCTGTTTAAAGAATTTTTTGATGTATTTGCATGGAGTTATGAGGATCTAAAATCATATGACACAGATATAATTCAGCATAAGATACCCCTCAAAGAAAACTAGAAGCCCTATAAACAAAAAATGCGCATAATAAACCCTCTTCAATTATCCCTGGTTGAGAAAGAGATTAAGAAAATGTATGATGCTAGAATTACAGTCCCTGTTAGATATTCAGATTGGGTATCTAATCTTGTGTCAGTGAGGAAGAAAATAGGAGAAATAAGGCTTTGTATTGATTTTAGGAACTTAAATAGAGCTTCATTAAAGGACAACTACCCTTTACCCAAGATGGATCACATTTTACAAAAGGTAGTTGGTTCTAGAAGAATTTCTTTGCTAGATGGATTCTCAGGTTACAATCAGATATTAGTACATCCTGATGATCAACTCAAAACAACCTTTACTACACGTTAGGGTACTTTCATGTATGTGAAAATTCCCTTTGGTTTAATGAATGCTGGTGCTACTTTTCAGAGAGCCATGGATATAGCATTCTCAGAAGAATTAGGATACTTCATCATTATTTACCTGGATGATATCACTGTTTTTTCCAAAACAGATGAAGAACACCTAGAACACTTGAGAAAAGTTGTTAGTATGAATCCTTTGTCGAAGTGTACGAAAAAGGACCACTTTAGCTACGCATAACTAATAGCCCTAACAACAAAAGTGGCTGCCAATGTCTTCAGATCTGCGGTTAGTTAAACAAGAAAAGAGCTGCAAAACACCAGATCTATGCATGAAAAGACATTAAGCAGTAAAAACAAGGGTTTGCTCCATATACCAATAGACAAGACAAGAACAAATTTTGAAAGAATTTTTATATTAATTGGGCACTTGGGAGGAAAACAGGAAGGCGTATCAAATTCTCCTCAGTGGGATGGGTTCTTGCAAGTCCTCAGCACTTCAGATCTAAGATTTCTCTCTCTTGTTGGTGTAGAAAACCAAATGCAAAGAATAGAGCTCAATGGGAGCTCACAAAACAAATGGTGGAAAAATGGGACCAAGTGTATAGATCTAGAGTGATCTAATAGGCAACAAAAGGTGAAGAATGGTAGGAAAAACCCTACTATTTATAACAAAATATTGGGTCATTCTAGATCTTGGTGCATGGGTTAACCATATCTAGATCCACTTTTTATGGAATATTTTATTATATTTGTTGGAGGGAAAAGGTATTTGACTTGGGTCAAATCCCTGAATTAGTTAAAAATAAATAAATAAATGATTTATTTATCTTTTTAAGGAAGCGGTTAGAAGATAATCAAATAAATAAGGATTTATTTAAGTATTTAAGGAAGTGGTTGAAAGATAATTAAATAAATAATGATTTATTTAACTATTTATGAGTGATTTAGTCAAATTTAACAAGGAATATTATTTAAATAAGATTTAAATAATTATTCCTAGAAAATAATAAAATAAATAATAATTTATCTAATTAATTTTCCTGTTTTGGGTTAAATATGACCAGGAATATTAATTAAACTATTGTTTAACTAATTATTCCTTAAGTAAAATCAAACAAATATGGATTTATTTCATATTTCCTCATGGGGTTTCCTATTTAGACCATAAACAACTTAATAAAGGTGTTTTACTAAGTTATTTTTCATAGTGAAAGTAATTTTACTTAGGGTAAAATTGGTCTTACATGGTGTACTTGGGTCCATCTAATGATAATAGGTTAGATGACCAAAAAATGGTGTAAGAAAAGTCTTTGAGAAGTGCAGAAGATTTGGGCTATCTTTAAATCCAAAGAAAACAATGTTTGGTCTCCAAGAAGGCAAACTACTTGGACACATCATATCAAAAGAAGGGATAAAGATAGACCCAAAGAGGATTGAGGGTATATTGCAAATCAATCATCCTAGAAACATCAAGGAACTACAATCTTTCATTGGGAAGATTAATTTCTTGAGAAGGTTCATACCCAATTTAGCTGAACTCCTTAGAAACATAACAAATATGCTGAAAAAGGAAGAAGGACTTACATGGCCCTTTGAAGCAAAGAAATCATTTGAACTGGTAAAACAAGCATTAACCAAAACACTAGTTCTCATTAGCCCTTATTTTACAAAATATTTTTTCATTTTTTCATTTGCATCAGAACACACAGTGGCTGATGTCCTATTACAGAAAAACTTGAAGGGACAAGAGCAGCCAATTGCATTCTTTATTAAGGAATTGAGAGATGCACCTCTGAAGTACAATATCATGGAAAAACAAGCCTTTGCCTTAGTCAAAGCTTTAAAAGACTTTAGATTTTACATTTTACATTCCCACATAATTTCATTTGTGCCAAATTCAATTGTAGAAAACATTTTGACCCAGGACCCACATGGAAAAAGAGGAAAGTGGATTGCTATGATACTTGAATATGATTTAGAAATCAAGCCCAATAAGCTCATAAAAGGCCAAGTACTAGCAAGATTAATGGCTGAGTCTAATTTTGAAGCTCTTGATATAAACATGATAGATGCATTAGATGAACAGGAGGAGTTACCAACTCCAACAATTGAAGATAATTTTCTAAATTCATCTTGTTATGCTGATATTTTGTATTTTTTGCTCAATTTAAATACACCTCCTGGTTTGTCTAAAACAAAGGCAAGATTTTTAAAGTTTAAAGTTGTTAATTACTGAATTTTAGATAAATTTCTATATTGGAAAAATGCTAGTGGATTATTTCTTAAATGTTTTCCTAAGAATGATGCAGATAAGATCAAGCATGAATTACATGAAGGAGAATGTGGAGGCCACCTCTACTGGAAGACAACTACCAATAAAATCCTTAGATTTGGTTACTATTGGCCCACCCTCTTTCAAGATGTCCATAAAATGATTATTGCCTGTCACAAATGCCAACTCTTTGAAGGCAAAATAAAACTGCTTCACTTACCCTTGCATCCAATCACTGTTGAAGCCCCTTTTCAACAGTGGGGTCTAGACTTCATTGGAGAAATCCATCCAGCCTCATCTGCCCAACATAGATGGATCCTCACTGCAACAGACTACTTTACCAAATCGATAGAATCCATCCCTTCTAGGCAAGCCACTGACTCTGTCATCATAAAATTCCTTGAAAATCACATCCTAGCTAGATTTGCTTGTCCTAGGAAGAATCACTGATAATTCTGTTGCATTTGGATCCAAAAATATGGTTGAATTATGTCACAAGTATCAGATTACATTGGATCATTCTACTGCTTATTACCCTCAAGGTAATGGGTTGGCAGAATCCTCAAACAAAATTTTGGTAAATATAATCAAGAAGTTTCTAGAAGACAATAAGAAATCATGGCACACAAAGCTAGTACATGCATTATGGGTTGACAGATTAACACTTAAGAAATCAATTGGAATGTCACCCTACTAGCTAGTTTTTGGAGTAGATGTAATTTTTCCAACCATTCTAGGAGTGCCAGTCATGAAGTTGATCCAAGATGTACAGTCTGAAGAAAATGATATGACAAGAAGAATCAATCAGACTATACATCTTCAACAAACTAGAGAGGAAGTCTACCACAGAGCACTACACAAGCAAGAAAACATCAAGAAGCTATTTGATAAAATAACCAAGGCCAGTGATTTCAACATTGGTGACAAAGTTTTGAAGTGGGATTCCAGAATAGAAGATAAGGGAAAACATGTAAAATTTGATAACTTATGGATGGGCCCTTATCTCATTCACTCTACTGCTGATAAAAATGCTTATTTTTTGCAGGAAGTGAATGGAACTGAACTTTTTGGGGGTCCTGTCAATGGTAGGATGCTCAAACATTATTTTTCTTGAATATATTTTCTTGAAGCTTTTTCCTTTTTTCTCATTGTAAATATCATTGTCTGAACATTGCATTCAAATTTAGAAAAAAAATACAAAAACAATAGAAAAGAGAAAAGAGGGCAAGATGAAAACAAGAAAGGTACAACCCCATACCAAAAAAGAGAAACAAAGTCTAAAAGTGTGCAAACTCAAATGCCACTTTTAAAAAAACACACTTCTAGTTAGTCATATAGCCTAATCATGACTAATTAGTTTTCAATTTACTGCTGATAGGTTAGTGAATTAGATCAGCCAAACAACACAATCTTGGCTCATCAGTAAGGTAGATTAGGATAGAAAAAAAAAGGTTCAAACAAGCTCAAACCTAAACCTATGAATCTCAAAATAAGAATGGCTCTAATTAGATCAAGTCTTGAGCTAAAGATACAAAACAAACTATTTCTAATGTGCTCAAGACTTCAACCATGAAAGAAGAAAAATACAGCTCAAACAAACTCAAAACCAGAGCTGAAGAAATAATGAAGGATGTTTTGAAATTTGCAGATCTTAAGCCTTCACATTTTTGTTTTAATTCTATAAAAGTTTTACTCTATGTGCAGCTTTTTTTTTATGCCATTTATTGACAGCAAGTCAAACTGTTTAATATTGGCTTGACTGTTTTTAAATTTCCTGTTTTAGAATTTAGAGAATAAAAGTCTGTCAGACAGTCTAATCCTGATAGATAGTAGTTAGGTAGAGAAATTTATGAACTCAACTGATTAATATGAGTTCATGGAGAAATAATATTAGACTTAGATTATTTTCATTTTTTTCAAAAGAATAAAATGTTGATGAAAAGGTCTGCAAGTCCAAATGCACCTGCTGAAGAAAAAATCTTAGGAAGTAGGTTGTGTAGGTAGTTGTTTGGGAAATACTTTTCTACTGATATATCAAGTTCTGATCATCCTTGTTAGCAGCTGATAAAAATATTATCAAAGTGCAAGGCACTGATCAACTTCTAGAGAAAATTTTCTGAAGTTCTTGACATCTTCAAGAAGATGCCATCCCCATGTAGAGCCACTGTTAGCCACCTATAAAAATTTGTCATATCAAATGGTGGCTAAATATTTTTTTAGCCTTCAAGAAACAATTGCATGACCAAATTGTGAGTTCTTGAAGTCTTATGATGACATTTACTCTTTGAGTTAATCTTCACTACTGTTTCCCTCATAGTCCTAAAGAACCTGCTGTTTTCCAAGAGAAAGACTGCTTAAAAATCCATTTTCCATCATTTCAATTATCCATTTTCACCCATTTTTTCCTTTCATAAAATCCCTCCTTAAGCCTTCATCTAACCTTCAAAATCATCAAATTCCCCTTTAAAGCCTTGTGAAATCCCTTTATAAGGTTTAAAACCCCGTCTTTACCTTTATCGAAACCCTCAAAATCCTCTGAAAATCCTTCATTTTGGCCTAAAAACCTTCATTTTTCTATAAAGGCCTTATGCCCCTTTCGGCCTTAAGCCCCAACCCCTTTTCCGCATATAACCCGCGTTGTGATCGGGCGTGAAGCGCTCATCACATTGCAAAAATTCATCGCATCGCAAAACACATTTTACTTGTTTTTCATGGTTATTTGCCTCCCGCCGATGCGATCTCGCGATCAATTCTCCACCGTTGATCTAATCTGCTACGCCCAGATCTAATGACCCATACTGCTCCCCGTTCCAAAACCCACCATTTCTCCTTTTTCTTCATCGTTAAATCTCCCCCGTCGATCTATTTTTCAGATCAACGACTCTCGCTCCATCGCAAATTGGCAATCGCATTTTCCCTTTGTCCTTTTTCTTTCCCTCCTCCAATGCCGATCCCCCGATTTAATCTTAGCCGTCGAATCCACAAGAACCGACAGCTAAGATTCAATCGCGCTCCACCCATAGCCCTCTGACATCACACCTGCCGATTAAATCTCCACCGTTGATCTCTCATACCTATCCGACGGCCAGCGCTTAATCGCACAGCGCAAATTCTAACACCCCGGTGCTTTGGCCTCTTTCCTTTTCTCCGATGCGATGCAATCCCAGCTGTTCATTCTGCCAGATTCGATGGTTCGTGCTTCATCGCATCGCGTTCATCCATCACATGATCCTCTGCCCTTCCAACTGCCGATTAAATCTCCACCGTCAATCTCCCTTAGATCGGATGGTCCGCGTTCAATCACATTATCGCCTTTCTCCCCTCCCCTCGCACCATTTCATGTCCTGCACAATTCTGCGATGCAATCTCCGCCGTTGATCTTCTCAAATCCAACGGCCCACAATAATTCTGCTTTACAAACCCCGCCCATCTCTTTATCCCCCATCGACAGATCTCAGCCGTCGATCCTCATGATCCGATGGTTCCCATTGATCTTTCCTTCTGCCCTTCATAAAAAGGTGGGCCCTCCCTTCTCCTCTTTTTTCTCCATATTCCTTCAAGACCTTACCTTTTCTATATTTTTTGTTTCCCGACAAAAATAGTTTTAAACGAATCCTGACCGTCGATCTACAAAGATCAAAGGCCATCGGGCCCCATACATCCTCCGCACAACTCTTCATCGATCGTGCTTAACCCACGCCGTTCGATCTACTACCCACCATCTAACGGCTCAAACTGCATATAGCATAATTTTTCACCTCGCTTCCTAGTGCGCTACTTCCGCACAAAATAGGTGGTTTTCATTTTCCACGTGTCATTCATTATATGGAATCACATTTTTTTTTACAATACTTCTTACCCTCCAAACGCAATGCGAAAACTGCTGCCGGTTTTCCGCTATACCGCTCCCTCCGCCAATGTTGCTTTTTCATATTTTAATCCTGGCCGTCGATCTTTGAGATTGGACGGTACTGTTTTAATCTTGCCCCCATTCACTTTTCACCCAACCTTCTCCCAAATGACTTGATCGAGCAATCTCCACCGTTGATTATTCTAATCCAACGGTTCTTGTTCATTGTCGTGCCCAAACTCCATTTTCACCTGGTTAGCTGTTCGGCCAGGATTTTCCTCCCTTTTTCCACTGCATCCATGTTTTTCCTCATTGCTCCTCCACCCTCACGAGCCTTTGAATCAGTCTTAACCAAATTCTGCAGGATTCTATAATGAGTTTCTGTGTTTTGCAGGGTTCTTAATGGTGGTTGTTCTGTGTTTTTCCACAGTCATAGACAAGTGACAAAAAGGCTCGGTGTGATGATTCTGTGCCTTAATCCAATGAAGAAAAGGATCTGCAGGGTATGAAATCCAAGTTTAAAACATTTGGATCACAATCCAGGGTTTAACAGAAGCCCTCCAATAGCAGAAAGCCACCTGTGTAAACAAGCCAAAAAAAGTGTATCAGAGTGAAGAAATCAAGGTTAAAGAGTGATTAAAGCCAAAGCTAGAAGATCAGAGTTTTAATCCTAAGGTTTAAAGGGATAAACACAGTGTTAAAGAACAAAGACCCGAAGTGAAGATCAAGGCTAGTTAAGCCTAAAACACAGACCGAAAGGAAATTAAAGGTGTTTTAAGGTTAAACAGAGAGTTATATCAGTCGAAGGAAGCATCCACTGCCACATCAAAGGCTAAAATATCCTTTCAACTACCAAAGCGCCACCTATAACTTCAATTAATCAAAATAAGGCATAGTTATTGCTTAGTCAGTGATATTTTGTTTAAAGGCAGCCAGAGTTATTACCAACCTGCCTAAAGAGTTTTAAAGTCAACAAAATCTGCTAAGCGGCTAAATACTTAATGAAAACCAATTAATACAGAGAAACTATCAGAAAAATTCTTTGTTGAGTCCCTCAAAGGCCAAGAAGCACAACATCTGCATTAATTAAACATTTATACCCTTCTTACACTCCACCTCCTCATTCTTCTATAAATACTGCTGTAGAAGATTGTATAGAGGTTGGTCTCTGGATATCTGTTGCATGTAAATAGCTTTTGAAACTGTTGTAGCTCTGTTTGTAATTGAAGATACATAAGTTGAGATGAGAAGTTTGAAGGTTTGTAGAGGCTGGTGGAGAGGTAAATGCAACGGACGAGAGCGATCCCTACTAGCCCAAATCGGGTCTAGCAACAAGCTGATCACGCTAGTTCCTAATTCTGACCCTACGAGATGTGACAAAGAGGCCCTACCTTAAGTCCTCTGTTGAATGCATTTGTGGAGAAGATGGCGCTTCCGTCGCTTGCTTTGGCAGATCACAGTTCTCCTGCTCAACGCGATCGAACACCTGCATGTACAATAAGAAACAACAAACACACAAGTGTAAAACCTAATACATGAAATTATGTATCAGTCAGAGAAGATACATAAGTTGAGATGAGAAGTTTGAAGCTGTAGAGACTGTTGGAGAGGTAAATCCCCTCTGCGGACAGAGGCGATCCCTACTAGCCCAAATCGGGTCTAGCAACAACTGAGTCACGCTAGTTCCTAATTGCAAAAGACCAAGATGTGACAAGAGTACTGCAGCAAGTCCTACGGCTAGCTGTCATTTTTGGAAGATGAAGCCTTGAGCTCCATCCTCCGGCGGATGCGGTTCTCTGCTGTGCGCGATCGAACACACATGTACAAGAAGAACAACAAAAAAACAAGCATAAAACCTAATACATGCAATTATGTATCAGTCAGAGAACATACAACTCATAACATAAAACATGAACATCTAAGTGGAACCATAATTGAAGTCATTTATTATTAATCAGAACAAAGAAAGATACAACCTGAGCTCTGACGTTGGATCTTCCTTTGGCGGGTCTACAAAGGAGTACGTCTCGGTAAAGCTCGTCGGGAAAAGGACAAGTCTCTTTCTCTTCGGCTGTTTGATGATGATCTCCTTACTATTGATTTAGCTCTATTCAGGCTAGCTTGCAAAGGGAAAATGACAAGCTTTTATAGATGGTGGAAGGGGAGTTGGGATCCCTACAATGGTGGGATTGGCCCTATCCTCAAGGAAGCTTCCATGATAGGTGGAAAACCACTTCCCCTACATGGAGATCCGGAGCCAAACCTCCCAACTCATTTTAGAGACTCATTTAGGAGTTGGTTGGAATCAAACTTCCGCCATTTATTTTTACAAAAAACTCCTTATTAATCCTGGAGCGGGTGATACACTGGGACAGAGCGCTAGTTGGTATGCTCTTTTTGGTGGATTTCCCCCATTGGTGTGAGGGTTGAACTGGCTAGTAGCGCAAAGGCTAAAAAGGCTATTTTTAGGGCTTTTCATAGGAAATTGTCTTCAAGGGAATGATTGTCCTTGTCAAGGGGGATGCCATGAAAGTGGTTTCAAGTCATGTCACTTCTCACAGGTCATAGAATAAGCCCTTCAATGTGCGAGACAGGGGATTGCATGGACGGTGACAAATTACTATGTAATAGATGCCCCCTAAAGCATGAGGCCCGAAAGAGATAGAGGGGTGAAATGCTTTATGAGAACGCGCCCAACTAAAAACACTGTTGTCGGAAAACCTACGTAGACAAGTACAATTGATATCTCAAATACATGATATATACGTGGTATGGGTGCATCCATCCATAACAGAGCATACAATAATCAAGATCTAAGGCATGGACGTAGCCATCCAGTAAGGATCGATAAATAGACTCAGGTATGGTCACATCCATCCAATAAATGAGTCATGTAACCAATAATAATAATCCACAAAATCGCAGCCTGGATTCTAACAGAAAAAATCAAGGGTCTTGCACTCCATCTTGACCTGAACAAAGTACAAGTTCAGATGTGAATAAGTGAGCTGGAGTCGAACATGCAAGAACATCGTATGATTACCAGCCAATGATGAAAGTTGTTAACAAACGCGAGAGGAACCACCAATAATGACAATGGACCTCAAGGTACTCATTAGGGGAATTTTGAGGTCTAAAATGGGCCTCCTAAGGAAATTATAAAATAATAGTGGAAAAAATCTAATAAGATTTGATGACATCATCAAATTTTAGAGGGAAAAATGAAAAATTACTTTCTCGACTCATATTTTCAACTTATCTCCCAAAGTTTTTACTCAAATTTCGAGGATTACTCATTGGATGAAAAAATTAATTCCTCATCCAAGGATTACCCATGTTACATACTTTTGATGGGTCCTACTACATGAAAAGTGAGAAATACATGAAAAATGTGATTGTAATTGCGTTCTTTTATGTATTTCTCATTTTTTTTGTAGCGGGGTCCATCAAAAGTATGCAACATGGGTACTCCTTGGATGAGGAATTAAGTTTTTCATCAAACGAGTACTCCCGTTCGAAATTTGAGTAAAAACATTGGGAGATAAGTTTAAAATACGAGTTGAAAAAAGTAGTTTTATTATTTTATTATTTTTTAATATTTTTACTTTTTTACTCCAAAAATGGTGAATCATCCATTATGGATGACATCATCATCTTGAATCCTATTGGTTGTTATAAAGTTTATTTTTGTTGTACATTTTTCTTATGAGGCCCATTTTAGACCTCAAAATTCCCCTAATGATAGGTACAATCCACAGAATGTGAACGGTGAGTTGATGTCGAACACCCATAGAATCATCCGATCGAAGGCTAATGATGAAAACCTTGTGTCGGATGCGAAGAACCTACCATTGAGGCATGTAGGCTCTAAGGTACCGGAAGGGAGTCTCTGGATCAGCTTCCTGGATAATGAGATGAAGTCGACAGGAAGTGACCTTGATCGAAGGTGGGCCATAGTGTTTCCCACATCATCGACGCGAGACAGAGGAAAATAATGTTTGTGAATCAGGATTAGATGAGAATCAAAGGAAGGTTGAAACTTGCAGAGGTCAACTTCTCTTGAACATACTGGCGGCACGACAGTGGATTTGGCAGTATTTGACATCAAAAGATCAGAGGTCATGACGACGAGGCAAAGAGAAGATGAGAGGTCAAAAAGGATTACCCAAACCCACGGAGGCAAACAGAGAGTGAGATGAGATGTCCCCAACCCGACACGAATGTAGACAAGTGCCATGTTCAAGAGCGACATACTGCTGACACGACGATGATACTGGTTCCCTTTTTTCCCCACCATTTCTGGCGAGTACCCAAATTATTTTTGAGAACAAGCTTGAAGGGGATAGCATATGCTTGTAATATAAGTTTGCCCTTCAGATGAATTCATCCTAGTACATTTAACGAGCCCTAGGAAGGAGGAACTCGAATATCGTCATTATGACTGAATCCGATGTCATTAGGTTTTAACGAGTCTGACAAAGGAATAACTCGACATCTTTTCATGTTTAGAGAGTTTGAAAAGACAGAAAAAAGTAAACTCCAACAGTCCCTTTTCGTAAATAGTTCCTCAGATCCGAAAAGGTAGAAAACTATGTCTAAGAAAACCTCCTAGTTGCGATAGGCTAGGGTATTCCTTTTTCGTAAATAATCCATCCCAGCCCGAAAAATGGGTAAACGTATACTGGGTAGATGTCGTTTCACAGCCACTTAAACGAGATCAAAATGACAAGCGACTCGGCAATCTTTTCATGTTTAGAGAGTCAGAAAAGAGCTGAAAGATGACTCCAGAAATGACTTTTTCGTGTTTTTACCGAGTCCAAAAAAGTATAAAATACAACTCGTATCACTGTCCAAGCTGCGTAAAAACCTGCTGCTGCACATGAAAGCGAGCGTAAAATCCTTTTTTCGACAAAATCTATTAAAATATTGGGAAAAATGACTTTCAAAACCTAATTTGACTTTGAAAAGTTATAAATATGCCAAAAATAGTAAAACATATTCACTTTTACTTTTTACCTCATTTGGAGAGCAACAGTGAGCTTTTGGTGTGCAAACTTGCGGCGGCTATTGCGACCAATCCAGTACATCATTTTGATTCTCGTTCGTTCCAGGTAAGAGGCGCTCCCCTTAGCTTTGTTTTGATTCATTTTTTGTAAATTTCCATTATGTGTTTGATCTCACGGGGAACCCTTTGCAAAATTAGGGCTCGGCCAATTGGGGCCGGTATCGGGCACGGACCCGCACCAATTGGCTCCTTTTTGCAAAGGGGTCGCGCCAATTGGCATGAATGTTAGCAAAACAGTCGTGCCATACTAACAGTCGTGCCAATGGCGCAACTCAAATTTCCGCCTTAGTTTATCAAAATGTAAGCCACTCAAATGAATTTTTAAGTGTTGCAAAGATCTAATAAGATATTTTTGACCATGTTGGTGCAGATATCCAGCCATAATGGTGATTGAGTGGAAGGAGAGGGAACATGGGGAAGAGGACGAAATGGCCATGCAAAATGAAGCTTGCATGACTGCCCTCCGGGATTGTGGTCTGAAGAAGTTCTTCCTCACACCATGTTTGAGAGCCCAACCTGAGCTATTGCAATATTTGGTTAGCATATGGGATGAGAATGAAGAAGTGTTCAAGCTCCAAGACCAAGTAATAGAACTTGAGGTCTCTGATGTTTATTTCATAACCGGATTGTCACGCAAAGGTCCAGTGCCAATCATGACAGGCAGTAGACCTTTTGGAGAAAAAATGGACATGGTAATGGCGAGAGTGTACCTAGGGGCACAGACAGGATCGAGTAGTGGGAAAGTAGACATCCACATAGTCCGCGATCTAGCACTCCGAGTAGTGCTTCACACCATTATGCGGGCTGTGGGGTCGCAGGCACCACACGAGGCAACCAAAGCACAACTCCTACTAGCCTCCAGATGCATGAATCCTACACTTTTTGATTGGGCCACTACCGTGACAACAAACATCAAACGACAGCTGACAAAGTGTAAGAAGGCCAAAATGAAACAATTTGGGTATGGTTCCATCCTAGTGTCGTTCATCCTGGAACGATTACCAATTTTCCAGGGCCAAGGGGCGATAGTCTCCGAGCCGTCATTGAGGGAACTGAGGATGGCTCGATGGGCAACACTTATGCCCAAATCAGGAGGGGGCTAGCAGATGTCCTGGAGGCCCGAGTTTTTTGTATGGCTACGGCGTCAACTGATTGTAGTTGAGGATTGGCCCTACGCTGGTACCGACTTCATGGGAGACCCAGATCTTCCACTCCTGGAGGGGGAGGACTGGGACGAGGAGCTGGGTATGACTCTTTTTTATTTTTCATGTATTTATGATTTTTTTTGTGATACATGCCTATTCTAACAACAATTTTATGTGTATGCAGATGTTGGCCCAGAGAGGCCCGCGGGCATGTCGCCCATTGCATGGAAGACCCCTATCGCACATGACCCTCAAGCCAAGGGTGGTGAAGGGAGTGAGTTGAACCAGAACCTGGAGGGTATCACCAGGGGAATCTCGGACTATGCATGGCTAGCAGATGTCCCGATGGCTTACCAGCGACACACTGTGGGGATGCCTAGTCGCCTCCATCGATTGTTGAGGTGATTGGTGCGTGCGGTGACATGTTACCATGAGCACCATGCTAATTAGCCATCTAGGGCTTTTATATGCATATTTTTGAGAGACATGTTGTCTCTGACTATTATTAAACAGAAATGTATATTTTTTGATTTTATGTGATGTACACAAACTGCAAACTATTCGATATATATATATATATATATATATCTATATATATATATATATATATATATATATATATATATATATATATATATATATCTATTTCTGGATAGATCTTTTTACATGTGATGATGTTTTTTACAAGTTGTGCAAATGTCTATCTAAAACCAAATTAGCTACTGCATCTGTTAACACATTCATGTGTCTGGGTATATGTTGATATGTAATGTAATCAAAATTTCTTTCCAGTAAACGAGTATGTAGATACAGACGTAAAATGGATGGGTTTCTAACTGAATAATGACCGTTAAGTTGTAGTACTACAAGCTGTCCAGATACACAAGTAATGCACAAATACCGAGGTTAAAAACCTTGTTTAATAATTCTAAAATGACACTATACTCCGCGAAATTATTTGTGGTAGGCCCTAGAAAAATACCTTGCAAATTAACCAACTCACCAGCAGGATTGTAGATTACCCAGGCTGCCAAAGACAGATTCCTGGTACTGCGGGAGGCACCATCTGCGAAACCGACAAAAGGAGTAATAGACATCTGCACAATCAAGAAGACCCAATCAACAGAAAGACGCTTACAAAGCACACCACACCACACATGCACAAAAATGAAAACACTCACTTATGTACACACACACCACACGAGAATAACTCAAGTGTAGTACTTTTTGAGGTACAACCCATTCCTAGGCTGCGCCAGGGGAACTCCTTCGTAGTCGATAAGATCACAGGCCCCATTTTTTAATACTCATTTAACTATATAGGGCCCATGCCACATGGGCTAGAATTTTCCTGCTCCAAGTTTATCATGTGCTTGGTCATATAAGAGGACAAGGTCCCCTTCAATGAAAGAACGTGGAGAAACCAATTGATCGAAGTGGGCTTTGACCCGCTTTTTCTGTTCCTCAATAACCAAGGCAGCTAAGCGGCGGGTTTCATCCAGTCGTTCTAAATACAAGAGACGTTCTTCCTCTGGAGAAGTGTCAGGAAATAGTTCCACAGCCAATTTCAGGGAAGGAATTTCGCACTCAACCGAGAGAGTCGCTTCCAAACCATACACCAATTAAAAATGTGTGAATCTGGTTGCGCTCTTTACAGATGTTCGATAAGTCCAGAGAGCTGAGAACAATTGGAGATGCCAGTTGGATTTGTGGATACCAATCATTCGTTGAAGCATGGTAACCAAAACTTTGTTCACGGCCTCAACCTGGCCATTCGCCTGGGGGTAGTATGGCGTTGAGCTATCATGGCATAAGCCCAACTTTGACGTCAACTCAGCCATCATGTAATCCTAAAAATGGGTGCCATGATCAGTAACAATGTCCTGAGGGACTCTGAAACACGTAATAACATGGTTGAAAAGGAATTGGGCAGCTATCTTACCATCGGCAGCTAATGTAGCCATCGCTTTGGCCCACTTAGTGAAGTATTCTACGACAACGATTATATAAGCATGCCCCCTAGCCGAGTGAGGGTTACATGTCATAAAATATATGCCCCATTTAGCAAAAGGGCCCACAATAATGACAAGATGCAAGGGTAGGGGTGGCGCGCGCATCTTGCGCTGAAAGACCTGGCATGCATGACATTTTCGAACTGCAACAATACAATATTTGAATATAGACGGCCAGAAGTAACTCGCATGCAGAATATTCTGGGCGGTGGCATATCCAGACATGTGACCACCACAGGTGCCACTGTGATAGTCATTCAAGACTCTTTCAACCTCTTCCAGGGTCAAGTACCGGCGGAGCACGAAATCAACTCCGACATGGTACAAGGTATCTCCTATAATGCGGTATGGTTGAGATTGATGCCGAATTCGACGTCGAGCATCCTTTGTCAATTTAGACCGGAACGTGGATGTTTGAAGATACACGATAATGTCACCGTACCATGGGTAACGAGTGCTGATAAGAAATAGTGTTTCATCTGAGATATGATTTTTCGGATTTCGATGGAACAGAGTCTGTCGGGAGAGAGAAAATCAGATCAGCAAAAACCAATGATTTCGTCGACTTAGCAGTGGTGAACTCTAAATTGAACTCCTGAAGGATATCAGTCCACTTGGAGTACTTTCCCCCCAGCAATTGTCGAGACAAGATATATGTCATGGGGTTGCAGTCGGAAACCACGGTTACAGTACGCAATAAGATGTAATGGCGGAATCGCTGAACGGCCTGAATCGCGGCGAGAGCCAACTTCTCAACATGAGCATAATGTGTTTCCGTGTTGAGAAGATTCCAAGAGAGATAGTAAACTACATGTTCAATTCCATCATCGTCATATTGTACTAAAACCATAGCTATCGTCCTAAATGCAGCGGCCAAATAAAGGGTAAAATCGGGATGACAGTCGGGAGGATGTATTAGTGGAGCGTTGACGAGCAACATTTTAAGATTATCAAAATATTACTAGGAAATATCGTCCCAATGGAAGGGATCGTCTGTTTCAAAAGTCGCGTAAAGCCCTTGGCCACTTCAACATAATTCAGAATGAAGCATCGTAGGAAGTTATATTTACCCTGCAGAATTTGTAGTTGATGTAACGAGGAAGGGGATGGGAGGTTAACGATGGCCTCGACCTTAAGGGGGTCAAGGAGAATTCCGTCTTTAGAGACGATGAATCCAAAAAGACGGCCAGAATCCATGCAGAAGACGCACTTATGAGGATTGAGCCTAATATTGTAGCGTCTGCAACGGAGGAAAATCTGGCGAAGGTGTTCGGGGTGGTGCTCACGCCGAGCTGAATGGGCCAGAAAATCATCCAGATATGGCTGAACAATATGGCATATGTCATGGAAATCATAAGACATAGCACACTGGAAGGTGGCCCCAACATTTTTTAAACCGAACGGGAGCTTTTGTAAGCGAAGGTTCCCCACGGATAGATAAAGGCAGTCTTGTGTTGATCAACGGGTAAAATATTGATTTGATTGTACCCAGAGAAGCCATCCACAAGGGAATAAATCTCACTCCTTGTGCATTCATCAATAATTTGATCTATAAAGGGAGTGGGGTAATTGTCCTTAGGACAGGCCCGATTAATGTCTCGGTAATCAACACAGACGCGTATAGTGCCCTACTTCTTATCTACAGGGACAATATTTGAAACCCATTCTATGAGGGGAATAGGATAGATAAAGCCCGCATTAAGAAGTTTTTTAACTTCTGCCTTAATAGCTATGGCTTTTCGGGGATGCACTGGGTGTAGGCGTTGACGCACTGGTTTCGCACCTGGATAGGTAGGAATCTCGTGCATGACTATGATGGGATCAATCCCAGGCATCTCTTCATAGGACCATGTGAAAACATCTCTGAATTCGCGAAAAAGGTTTGTATAAAATCATATCTCTTCAGGAGAACAATTCACTCCCACGTGAATATTCTCGACTACCCCCGGTTTGACGGAGATGTCGATCGACATAGTTTGAGTGATATTACTCAGGTTTCCCTCCGAAAGGACCTCATGAGTCAATATCGGTGTTTTAAGAGGTGGAGTGGGAGCCTGAGATGTGAAGCGTTCTAGAAAATGAAACATTGCCCCTAGGCTAGGCATGAACGAGGAACGATGATGTCTGTCGTTCCATGGCAGATCTTCAAGAGACATGGTTTCAATAATAGCTTCATTGGAAGGGAAAAATTCTCTTAAAGGGTCAGGAAAATCTGCATCGCTGAGCCAGGGGGATTGAGAATATATATCCAGAGCCATGCTCGAAGGAGCATGTTCGGGAGGAGGATCAGATGCAGCGATGATTTCGCAATAATTAATCTCAACTGGAGTTAACGGCATTGATTCTTCAAAAGAGGTCACCTGTTCAGGCGAAGGGATGATCCAAGGGTCATCGGACCTAAAGACCATATTAACTTGAACGGTGTGTGGTGGTGGTGTGGGAAAAATACCCATGAGGACAGGGTCCTTGAAGAGACCGGGTCCTACACTGTCAGGGGGATTGGGGATCTGATCCACGTAAGGAACGTTGTTCTCAGAGGATGAGGTGAAGAAAGACAACTGATCCACAGTGACAATTTTTCCCTCATGAGGGAACTTGAAAAGCTGGAAGAGTGTGGACGGCACACATAGCATGGCGTGAGTCCAATTGTGGCCAAGAAGAAGATTGTAGTTAAGCTTGGCATCAACCACTTCTACTTCTACGTTGACTATCTTCCCCTATAACGTGATCGAAAAACTCTCGAGAACACCCAGGGGTTTTGATTCCCGACCATTGAATGCCTCTAAGGCATTGGGAGACGATGTAAGAGCCGGAGAGCCAATGGCCTTCCAGCAGGTGGATGACATAACATAGGTGGAAGCACCTTCGTCCACAATGGCCCTATGGATGTTGAGGCCGTTGATCTCGACTTGAATAACAAGAGCAATTTGATGTAGAAGTCGGGGGACAAAATTTTCTAGGTCGAAGGTGAGAAGATTAGAATCGGTGGGATCGATTCCACCAATTGCATACAACAAAGCTTTCCGTTGTGATGGGAAACTTTGAAGCACTTCCAATGCAGACATTGCAGAAGGTGCTTGTGCCAAATCCTCAACAATACTGTAGTGCGGAGTGGCACGAGCGTTTGGGTTGTAGGAATATTTTCGCATAACACCTTTAGAAGGTGGCCTCACAACAGGTTCAGTGCTGGGCTTCTCAATTTCTAAGGAACCAGAGACAAGTGGGGGAGGTGGGCCATCCATGACTTCCTTCCTAGTTTCCTGGCATGATCCAGCATAATCCTTCGAATGCGTAGCAATTGAGACAGGTGTAGCACCATTCATCATAAAGACCTGGGACCCAAATGGTACAAATGGTGAAGGTTGCTCAACCATATGGGTCTGCTGAGATGGGAACGGTTCTTTGAGAACTGCCGAAGTCCCTTTGGAGCCTTTCAGAAGTCGACTAACTTCAGATCATCAGGGAAAATCTTTGGTATAATGGTCTCCTTCACAGATAAGGTAGGGGTACTTTGGTTTATGTTGGGAATCGTCATCAGTACATGGTTTAGAAGACTCTGGTTTTGGGGCATCGAGCTTGGATTTTCCTTTGCCCTTCTTCTTTCCTTTGGAGGCCTTTTCCGTAGGATTAGCCTGAATGGCGTTGACCTTTGCAGTCTTGCCAGAATCTAGAGGGGAGGGAAGAGCAGAATTATTGGAAGAATTGGACTTCTGCTTCCCATTTGAGGATTTCCAAGATTTTTGAGAAACGAAACCTATAACACCGTCCACTGCTAGGGTACGTGGTGCTTTAGAGGTTCCCAACCACGGAGAATCAATCAAAATATCATAAAGCATGCCAGACTGAGAGTACACTAGATCAAGGTACTGGGCATGTGTGATGGCTTGTTCTTCAGTCACACATGCCCCCATAGCAATATCTTGAGCGATTTTGTTAACGAAGGAGGTGGTGAACCAATGAGTTAGTATTTGGTCAGGTATATCAAACTTGATCAATATACGACGACGTCTCCACTCATGAATGTGATCAGATATGTGGGTGGCTTTATCCTGCTTCAAAGAAGTTAGGAGGTGCGTCCCGGCTTCATAACAAACCGGTAAATGGAAGTGAGTTAGAAAAGCCATAGCTAACGTATTTAAGTCTTGAAATATGCCACGGGGTAATTATATATACCACTTAGCGGCAACACCGGTAAGAGTGCGCTGGAAGAGACGTAGACGAATTGAATCATCCACCCAAGAGTTGGATGAACACCACAGATGGTAGGTCATTACATGAGCTTGGGGGTCCTCTCCAGCTTTACCTTCAAACTTAGGACAGTCACCGGGTACCTTGGTTGGAACCGGAGGCCAATAAGGATTGTGAAGAATCAGATCATTGGTTAATTTAGAAACGTCCAGTAATTCCAAGGTGGCCAAGAATGGAAACTGCGGATTTAAAGGCATGCTAGGACCTCGATAAGGAAATGTACTTGTACTCCACCCTAGTTGAGCATATCCTTGCCCCCATTGGTTCTGTCCTGAAGGATTCTGGCCATAGGGGGTATAGGTCGTATAACTAGTCTGATACAGTTGCTGATAACCAGCGTATGGGGGTTGATAACCGGGGTATGGACCCTGATTATATATCGGCCCCATTTGAGTAGTATATGGATTTGACTACTGAGTATAGGTATAGCTTTGTTTGAAGATAATAATTAGACCCTTGGGTTTGGTTGTAAATCGGTCGAGATTGACCTTGAAGATAATAACCGCCTTGAGGTTGAGCGGGCTGTTGATAAGTGGGGCCATGCTGAGCTTGATAAGTGGGGCGCACAGGCTGATTCTTTTGTGGCATAGAGTAAATCGGCTGTTGAGCAGGGTTGACAAGATGTGTAGGCTGGCCTGGTTGGACAGGTTGACCTGGCTGAACAGGTTGTCCTGGTTGAACAGGGTGACCTGGCTGAATGGGTTGTCCTAGTTGAACAGGTTGACCCCTGTGAATAGGTTGCACTGGTTGAATAGGTTGACCTGGCTGGTGAGGGAAACCAGGCTGTGCTGGATGGGCCAGTTGGCCTAGTGGTGGAATAGCTCCGGGATATGCTCGATAACCAGTTTGACCTGCAACAGGACCATAAGAGGGCCCTGACTGTGCAACATTCGGAACAATAGGAAATTGAGGTTGCAGAGGTTGCACCATAGGTTGAGAGGGTTGTATTTTCCCCCAAGGACCGTACAACGACCCTGGTTGGTACCCCGGTTGACCTATGGGTCCTTGAAGTTGCCCTAGTTGGACCACAGGGTGAGGTTGTATATGTTGACCTTGAGGATTGTAGGACTATTCTTGCGGACCGTATAAAAACCCTTGCTGGCTCGAAGGTTGGCCCTGGAAGGGTTGTCCTTGCGAGTTATAAGGATAACTAGGCTGGCCCGAAGGTTGGCCTTGAAAGGGTTTTCCTTGCGAGTTAGCAGGTTGCCCAGCCTGGTTAGACATAAACCTTGAACATATTGATAGGCCTCTGGAGCAGGAAAACGTAAAGGGTTTCCCTGCTCATCATATTGATATGGAAAAATGTATATGGGTGTACCATCTTGTACATAATGCGAAAAATACGGGTGGTTGGGATCTTGGGAGGATTGACCGACCTCAGAGTTCGATTGCTCTAGGGACAATCGATACTCCTTAGGAGAAATGTTCTCCAGAATAGCAGATGCTATATAGACATCTTTGGGAAGCGACACAGTCCTTACAGACTGAGTGGTAAAAGCGGGTGTAGATGCGGCCACACAGACAGTGGGCCTGACAGGTACTGAAGTGACCTGAGGAGATGACGTGAGGGGCATCCTTGGAGACATCCCCAACGAAGGAATAATCGGTCTTGTAGAAGGAGTTGATACTACCATAGAGGCGACAACGGTCATAATCTGACTTAAGGATCTATACCCTGCTAGAAGTGAAGGACTTGGCGAAGACATGACAGATAACTCGGGGTTGTCTTCTGGGAACAACTGGTAATCTTTACCAGACGTGGGGATTTCCTCACTAGGAGAAGGATTGGATGAGCCCATATCTGAGTGTGTTGCTAGATCTTCTAGAAGATGGCGAGGACTAGGAGGAATAACAACAGCTAAAAAAGGCGAACCCGATGTAAGAGGAGGGAAATATTCCCCTACTCCAAATCCAAACCAAGCATTGGATAAGGGCCAATTGAATTCAACTGGTCCTCTCAAAGGGAAGCTCAAATAGAACCGGTCCCCTGTCGGGAAACTCGGAGACAATGGGCTGCTGAGGTTTAGCAGAGGATTGAGAGACCTCTGATGAATCGTCTGTGTACGGACTACCAGAAGATGAAACTGAGGGTTTCGCCACTGTGACAATAACGACAAGAGGAAGAGATCAAACAAAACATACGGGCTAAAAAATCAAGGCACACAATCAAACGACCAACAATCAAATTCTAAAAGGGTGTGTGATCGCAGGTGGTTTATTTTACCACATTGAAACTTAGAAACTTCACCATTTCATGTTTTAAGAGTCTTGAAACGGATGAAAGGTGACTCTATCTCTTTCAATTTTTAAACAAGCGTGAAAGGACAAGTGCTTGATGATCCTTTCAAATTTAAAGAGTCAGAAAAGATCAAAATGACTACTCAGGTAATCTAGGCAAAGGGTGTACCAGATATTCGTGAACTGCAATATACACCTTGGTTTCAAAATGAAAGAGAAATCAACCAAGGACTTAACGTACGTGCAGGAAATCTCCCCGAATGCTGTGTCTGGTGTATCACAGGTATAAGGCGGTCGACTCAGCTTCCTACGGATAAAGGATAGCAACCTAGTGGGGTCTCCCTTTATATACACAACGGTACGGGGAGCACAAGTCCGTACTAGTGCTGTCTAAAGCCAAGAGGCGAATGAAAGCTACCATGTTTAACGACGCCGGAACACGTCACTAGCCTAGACCTCTAAATATTCTGTTAATGTTTCAATGTTGCCTTAAGGTAAATTGAATAAATTTTAGTGTTGATCTTCAATTATGTTTCAATTTCCAGGCCCTACCGAATGTTATGTCTCAAAATCCCCTAAATTCACACTACATGCCACAATGTATCATTTCGTTCGATGAATAGCTAACTACGGGAAGGTTGAGAGCTTTCACACAATAACAAAATGATCACAAAACAACCACTAGCATCTCTAATGCATGTTAACGGAAACTAAAATCTTTTCTTTCAGAGTTACAAATCACCAATAACACAGAAAATATTCAATTTACATTAACTAATCAAAAGCAAAAGAGATTTCTTGTATTTTCAATGTTTAAGAGCAAAGTGCACTAAACACAATGAAAACTAATGAAAGGAACAATTTGAGAAGTGATAGCAAAAGAGCAAAGACAAGAAAGTTTCACTCAATGCGAAACACACGATCAGACCTCAAATTGACAAAGAAGTCCCTCAAAACAAAGAGAAATCCCAAAGACTCAAATAAACCGTGTAATCTAGGCTCAAAACGAGACAAAGCGGAATTCAAATGAAGAAGAAGCCAATCACTCAAATAACGCAATAAAACAATGGACAACCACCAAATGAATGCAAAGAAGCAATAATGAAATTGACTGATCAAACGAGGACCAAAAACTCCCACGAGAGGCTCGACACACTATAGCACCTAGATGCCCTAGGGTAAAAATGTAAAACCGATAGAAGAGGGAAAACAACCAGAGGATGAAGGTCACACACAGTCAAACAAGGCTCCAGAACGCTCAGGTAGTAAAAAAAAAGACACCAAAACCATAGACCAAGCTGGGAAAGCTCAAAAAAAGGCAAACCCTAGCACCTTACAGGATTGGCGCAACTTTCAGGCTGCAACTAGCGCCAAAAAAGGATTGGCGCAGGGGATAAACTGGCAACATGCGCCAGCTGGCACGACTGTTAGGGAAAAAACCGTGCCAGTCGAGTTTACTAATGAAAAATATGAAAAAGAGCAATCAAGGAGCAGATCAGGGATGGTGAAGCTAAACAAAAGTTTAACACTGGAAAAGAGCGAACCACAAGAGATGATCAAGCAGGCAAAGACAAAAATCAATCGAAAAGCCAAGACAAAATCCAATCAATGTCTCCCCACCGAAGTCGCCAATTTTTTGGAGAGGTAAATCCCCTTTGTGGACAGAGGTGATCCCTAATAGCCCAGATCGGGTCTAGCAACAACCGAGTCACGCTAAGACGCAAGTTCCTAATTGCAAAAGACCAAGATGCGACAAGAGGCCTACATTAAGTCCTACACTGCTGTTGTTTGTGGAGAAGATGGCGCTTCCATCCCTTGCTTTGGCAGATCACAATTCTCCCGCTCAATGCGATCGAACACCTGCACGTACAAGAAGAAACAACAAACACACATGCATAAAACCTATTATGTATCAATCAGAGAAGATACAACTCATAACATAAAACATAAACATCTGAGTGGAACCATAATCAAAGTCATTTATTATTAATCAAAACAAAGAAAGATACAACCTGAGCTCTGACGTTGGATCTTCCTTCGGCGGGTTGACAGAGGAGTACGTCTCAGTAAATCTCGTCGGAAAAAGGACAAGTCTCTCTCTCTTCGGTTGTCTGACGATAATATCCTTACTATTGATTCAGCTCTATCCAGGCTAGCTTGCAAAGGGAAAATGACAAGCTTATATAGATGGTGGAAGGGGAGTTGGGATCCCTATAATTGTGGGATTGGCCCTATCCTCAAGGAAGCTTCCATGATAGGTGGAAAACCACTTCCCCTACATGGAGATCCGGAGCCAAACCTCCCAACTCATTTTAGAGACTTGTTCAGGAGTTGGTTGGAATCAAACTTCTGCCATTTATTTTTAAAAAATAATCCTTATTAAGCCTGGTGCGGGTGATACACTGGAACAGAGCAGAAGTTGGCACACCCTCTTTAGTGGATTTCCCCCATTGGTGCGAGCGCTGAATTGGCTAGTCACGCCAAGGCCAAAAGGGATATTTTTAGGGCTTTTCATAGGAAATTGTCTTCAGGGGAATGATGGTCCTTGTCAAGAGGGATGCCGTGAAAGTTTTTTCAGGTCATGTCACTATTCACAGGTCACGGAATAATCCCTCCAATGTGCAGGACGGGGAATTACAGGGATAGTGAAAAATTAGTGTGTAACAAAGACCCACTGAGACTTGATGACTGTAAATGGTTTTAACATCAAATACAATCTGATTTATGGGATCCTGGTCTATGTTAATGATGATGTGTTTATTATTGTAAATTTTTATTTTCTTTTGTTTCCATTCTATCCACTTTTCTCTGATAAAGAACAACAAATATAGAGCTAGGATTTACTCTTACAAGTACCCTACTCTCACTGATAAGATTTATCTTTATGTTTTACTCCTTTGTGTATTTAAGAATGATTTAACACAGTCTAAACAGTCAAGGAATGTTGGTGAGCCCATGTCTTACTGTATAAACTTTAAAGATTGTTCTTGAATGATATTTTCATTACATGCTAAGTAGAGTTGTACTAGGAAATTTTATGGTTTTCCCTGTATTCTAGTTCTTTCTCCAAAGGTTGTTTGAAAGTTTCCCTTAAGAGTATGTTGAAAGCAGGCTAGTTTCAAAGTACTTACCTGATCTTAGACTACTTTTTATGTTTATCATGAATGTTTTCCTTTTGAATATGCTGAAAGCAGGCTAAGTTAAAAGTCTTTACTTGATCTTAAGCTATTCTAAGTGTTTTAAATGTTTTCTATTGAAAGTACATCAAAAGCAGGATAGTTTCAAAGTACTTACTTGATCTTAGATTACTTTTTTCTTTTCTTAAGTGCATGCCAAAAGCAGGATAGTTTCAAAGTACTTACTTGATCTTAGGTTGCTCTTTGTTTCTTCATCTGTTTGATTTCCCTCACTCCATTTCTTATTGTTCCATTCCATAAAATAAACTTAAAGAGATCCTTTGACATAGATGACTTGCCCCATGGACCACTCTTGAACCTTGATGTTTCAATTAAATCCTCTTATGACTCCATAGCCCAATGGATTGAAGCTGCTCCTTGCCTATCTTATTAGCTGAACCATTCTTTGCCTATCTTATTAGCTGAACCATTCTTTCACCTACATACACCTTCACCCTTCATTTAGACTTGCTTCACCTTCATTATATCCTTGCCCAACCAAAAAAAACAAAAAACCCTTGTTCTTAATAACTAGACTAAAATCACATTCCAAAACCTTAAAATATAAATCAATATTTGCACTTATAGAGAGATCCCTCTTTGGGTTCAGGAGGGCTAGATCCTAGAATCCCAAATTGGTTTTTGATGTAGTCTCTGCAGCGTTTAGTCTTGTCACTCTGATAAATTACAAAGACCTAACAGTTAGGTCCAAGGGGGTAGGCATCCAATAAGCCACCTTGGTTAGTCTTCATCTTGAAACATAGAAGTTGACTGTTTAGGGAACTTTCAAATCTGCCTATCCGCCCACGGAAAAGAAAACTCGAGCATAAGAGAGACCCGATTCATAGGGGGTTAGGCTTAGGCCCAGTGCGTGCAACATCATTCAGGGCTACCTGACCCGTATGATACTTAGTACTGGTAGCTGAACTACCAAGAAGCCCAAGACTCGAACGCTCACATGGGACAACGATGCTTAGTGGCCAAAAGTAGGGCATCCTTTCCCTATAGGTGACAGTAGAGGCATCACTAGATCGTCTACCCTTACCTTGGTGGATTTTCTTCAGTTGACTAGGGGCGTCGCCAGTTCTTTCAGAACGTTGTGCCAACATTCAAAAAATATCTTCTGAAGGCCCAATTTCATTTGAGCATGTGAGGTCGATTAAGTCTTCTAGGGTTTGAGTATCATACGCAAACTACAAAAAACCATTTTTTTTGATTGACTGATCACATAGGATTAATCTAAGGGGAAAATTTATGTTTTATTTTTGCTTTGTTTTATGTACGCGATCGGATTTTTTCTTTCATTATAATCTCTATCCCCTCAAATATTCCCAAAACCATACCTAGTCGACACCAGAACGAACCCAATGAGACCTCGTCGATATAGACGTCTTTTGGACCTCCCACCATTACCAGGAGGGGTTATAGGTCTTTCGCCATTTAGGCGTCAAAGATGGAACACGACCACCCTTATTGGTTCATCCTTTATTGGGGCATCTTTAGTTGAGAACCCTAGTCAGTCTCCCAACGCCACACTGGTGAACACCCCCACAGGGTCACCAAACACCACTCCTCCCACAACCCCTAGCTGACAAAGGAGTGCTACCCATTCGATAATCTAGGTGAACACACAACAGGTTACGTCATAGAAAAAACCTATTCCTAACCAGAACATTGTGTTTTCACAAGTCACAATGGCTACAAACTCGCAATCACCTTTTCTAGCTTCGTTAAATCTGCCATATTTAACCTAGTTGAAAAATGAAACCATTACACACAACCCCAAATGGCCTCCCATGCCCATAAAGCTCCCTTTAGACATTCCAAAATTCGAAGGGAAGAAAGCGAAAGACCCCAGAAATCACGTAATGACCTTCCACCTGTGGTTTCCGTCGAACAACATCGTTGACGATACTATCCGACTAAGACTATTTCAATGCACCCTAACCAAAATAGCTGTGAAATGGTATGTGGAGTAGCCCTCTGCTACACATGGAACCTTTAGTGCCCTCGCTACCACGTTCCTAACCTATTTTCAGTTATCCATCCACCATGATTCGAGAATGGAATTACTGACCCAGTTTAGGCAAACACGCGCCATCCATATCTCGGACCATCTCCACGAATGGCGGCGGCGTCGTAGTTTGTGCAAAGCCAAACTCGACGATCGAGTTTTGTTAGACCTGTTCCTAAAACTCTCACTGCATATATTTAAAATGATGTGGCACAACAAAGGCCCATATCCAATGAGGACGCCATCAGTAAGGCCCAACAGCTCGAGCTAATCTATACGCAGTTAGGGTATATTTACAATATCCTACCGAACGTACTGTGCTTGCCAACTTACAAAGAATTTCTAGGCGCATTGAACTCTGCTGATGGTTTAATTGGGTCATTGACCCAAAATAACCTAAGTAGCAACATTCAATACCGTGGTTACGCATATGATTCTACCCAGAACATACCACAACCTGGCTACCAAATTCATCCCATGCCTTCGCAAAATTTCACCAGTAGGGCGTCTTCGTACCACCATCAACATGGAGGACCCTATCCTCCGGCTCAGGGGACCCAGTATGCAGCTAGAAATGATGATGGAAGAGCTCCCCCCCAACAAACATTTACAAACTAGGGACCGTAATACTCCCAATCTCCAGCACAAGACCTGCCCATCCAGAATAATGCACAGGTGAACTTTGTGTTACCTTCCCAAAACTAACCGCGCCAACCATACATTCAGGAGAATCCAAATTATCCTCCTAACGCAGTTAAGAGGAAAGGAAAAAAAAGCCTAAAGGAAATCCTGGATAGGGGGGAAATAATCAGCAATGCACTCTGCGATCTCAGGTTGGAGGCAACTCCAACCAAAATAAAAGCCAGAAACCAAGCAACCCCCAAAGGCAAAACAAGAGGGAAATTATTCAAACGAACCACTCTTGTTTGATTTGTGGTGAGTATGGCCATTACACTCACCACTTTCCTGACCTCCCTGAGCTGAAGAAGTTGTAGAGTAACCATGGACAAGGGGGATCCTCTCAGTAGACAACATTCATGTAGGAGCCCTTCCCCCATCAAGGGAAAATTATCATGCAGTAACAAAATCTCGATGATTTCGGAAAAAAATCCCTGAAATCTACATGACTGGAATTTTTTTTTTTTTTTCAAACACGAAACCAAAATTACGATACCCCACTAGACACCAATGCGTCAGGGGCTAGTACAAGTGCACCAACAACACCTTTTACCATATCAAAGATGCCTATTGAACCTTTGCAAAAAATGGCTAAGGGACCAACTAGGCGGGCATGAAAATATTCAAAAGCGACCCATAACTATAGCGTTGTGGATGATCTAGCTCAATATCCCACCGCTATGTCAGCTTTGGAGGTATTACAACCATGCCCAAAGCAACGAAAAACCTTACTTTCCGCATTAGGTGCCATCGACCTTGCCGATTCACGCTTGATGGATTTGATTTAGATAAAGGCAAAACGTTTCGGTCTGCTTAGCCGGCAAGACAGTCCTTATAGACATTGAAGTCTTGGATGCCCAATTGGACTACAATATACTCCTTAGATGGAGTTATATGTACGCCTTGTCAGCCATTTCCTCCTTTGTCTTCCAAACTATGATGTTCCACCATGAGGACTGCATCGTTACTGTCGACCAGTTGACACACAAAGAAAAGCGGCCCCTAACAAATACCGATGTCATTCTACCCTATGTAGACACATCTGCCGAGATGCTTACATGGTACCAGAAGTATGTCCCCAGCTAGTTCAAACCATCATCCATCCCAGGGTCGTTCCTAGGAGATCCCCCTGTGATACCTGAGTTGTCACCTGATGTCACAGGCACTCCGGTGAGCATGATGTCCTCCTCAAGCACCGAAGCTAGTCAAGACATAGAGACAAGCAGTAATGACACAAATTCCTTGTTTAGGACAACCTCTATAGCCTACGCCGCCTCCCAAACTCCTTTCCTCTTACCCCCAGCTGGTTTTGTGTCACAGCAGGTCATAGCCACAGTGGCGTACTAAACTTATCATTTGCAATACCAGTTTGGTACCTAGTCCCACCTACTCCAATGGGAGTCATGCACATCACCTCTACAGGGTTAATCCCTATCAATCCTAAGCTAGCCCCAGCCGTTCAGGAGACTGTCGCAAACATCCCTTCAAAGGAAATTCCCATCGCAAAGACGATGGTTACGTCTAAGAAAAACAATGATAGAGGAAAGAAGTTGGAGAACCCACCCTGCAATGGGAGTCACCACGCAACACCATATGTGATGTAGTAGGCCACCCTACCCACATCTTCCCAGAATTGGACGAATTAAAACTGCTCCTTAGCTCTGCAATAGACGTCACAACATCAAGTTCCTGCAAAAAGGAACCTGCCACCAAAAGTCACGACAAAGCATTGCGTACAAACCACACATGCACTATCTGCAGCAATTATGGACACTATAACCATCATTGCCCAAAGATCCCACGATATAGGGTCATGTTACATTCCATTGAGCAATCCTATCAAGAGGATCCCTCTACCGAGTCATCTGGAGATGAACCTCGCGTCATCCTATACCTTCAAGGGGAAGAGAAATTACCAGAAAGAAAACCATTAGTCCCTCCTCCCCCCAAGCCAACATACACCTACTAGGAACAAGGGAACCTAGTTGCCTCATCCTCTTGAGTAACCACACACGTCGATTATTGCAGACGGTTTGATCGAGTCTTTGGCCGAAGGTCATCTAGGCAACATTATTCTGTAACACTATGATCAACACTTCATAAATTCCCGAAGGAGGTACCATACATTCACACCTCTGAAAAAATAAATTTTTAGTGCCGATAGGTATTCCCTCTCTCATATTCCTTTTAAAAGCACAAGTCTTTAAATGATATTTGAGTAAAGAAGATGCTTTCACTTGGGATATGTTTTTGTAGGTATTGTGCAAACCATACATCGCTCCATCCACCGAAAGTTCTAGAGCATGTAGCATTCTACCCTCAACATGATAGAGTCCCAGAAGAACTCTGCATATCTTGACATCATTTCTCCATAAAAAACCAACCATAGGTTCCAAGCGTCTGGCCATGTTTATCATCACCCCACCTTGCACATGATAAACATCCTAATTGGTTGGTAGAGCCTCCCCTCCATGGCACCCGTCACCCACAGTAGACCATATATCACAAAAATAATGATGCCATGGCCATACCAATTTAGTCCAGGAAGCACCTCATGTCCATTTCACTCACCATGTATTAGGTCAAGTTTTACCATATCGAAATAAAACCCCTTTCTCAGACTACTGGGTTTTTTAAAGCAGATCGAAAGCACACTACCGCACCGTTCATTTGGCCTACCATACCTCCATCAGCATAGCCCATTTGTGCCATTTTTTTTCTGCTTCATTAACCCCACACATGAGACCAGCCAATGGGGCCCCCACCCTCATAAAAAATACCTTCCTCACATCATCAATGAGAAAACACTTCCATGTTTTGGGGCACCCATCTCTGTGTTTTGTACAAAAAAAACCCCATTACTTTATTCTTTTGGTGAGTGTACAATGACCGCAAATAGTGCACTATGTCTCCCACACACCTATTCATTTTTTCTCCCATGGATTTCCCCATTAGAAATAGTTATGACTGCTGCCAAGCTGATTTTTCTACTCCGACCTTGGGCCACTAAATACTCATCATCAGTTTTCAGTCACCTCTCACCATCATGCCTATGTTAAACCCATCACGTCCATGATCCTGATCACCTGCATCAAAAACCCTCTCGTTCAGTTGAGGTTTCCTTTTTTTCAACATCAACACCTATTTTCCAAAAAGGAAGCAGTACCTTGGATCACCCCTCTCCACAAAAGAGACATCCTTGGGTGGCACTGTGGGAGACATCATTGCCCACATATGTCATCAATCCTCCTAAAATTCGACTACAACACAAGATTTCATGTCAAGATGGTATCGTACCTTACAACCATTGCAATTTGATCAAATTCGTCGAAGACCCATGCCTTTATAAGCGTCTCTTTCAACAATACTTACACGGGAAGGTCCCAACCATCACCTATGCATACAATGTGCGTTCATATGCCATACCAAGTTTTATGCATATGGGTACCACATTCCACCTATTTTCAAAGAAAAAACACCCTTGAGGGCGTCAACACTCGCCGCCATCAACCAACAAATCACTACCATATTAGTGACATAGGCATAATGTATATTTGTCAAGTATATTTGTTTAACTAGCTAAATCATCACGAGCATGGGACATGCCCGCCTTGTAGAAAATTTGTATATATTGTATTATACCATTGCTTCCAGGGATCCCATAGGACATGGTCACTCTTCAACCTGGTGCAGGGTGTCTCCAACTCCGGGATACCCACAAGTCTCTCTTTCTCTCCACACAGTACATAGAAAATAAACTATAATGTATTTTGGCTATACAGTTCTTCCTAGACCTCACACATTATGGGGAAACTGTTATCACTGGAAAATTGGACAAGAAAAGATGACATTATTTAATCTCAGGAAGAAGGATTTACAGGGTTGAGAGACATTAGAGAATCTGAAGTATTTAAAAATATCTAAGGTCTAACAGGAAAATCAAATTGTGCATGGAAGGAACCAGTAAAATGCGCCTTTGCGTGCATAATTATTCGATAAGTGCGACTTTTCCTCAAAAATCCGTGCGAACATCAGAGTGGCAGAAGTCACTTTCCAGGACCACAAGGCACACTACAAGACATTGATCCCACACTTGAGGCCGCCTAAGGACAACTGCCCAAGCCTCCTTAGGACCTCAAGGGAGCACACAATGGAGTAAATGTGGCACACAATGGAATCACCCTTCTCTCTTGGGTCACCATACACAATGTAACAAGAGAGGGAAGGAGAGTTTGAATTATCCTATAAAAGGCCACAAAGAGATGAAAAATTTGAGAAAACATTGTTATGATGGCCATAATTTCCCCAAGCAATACCAGCAGTGTGTGATCCGGAGTAGAGATAGAGGGGACTCAGTTGTTGGCCATCCAACAACAGTCCACCATAGTAGAGAGAGGGAGACTTTGTGCCAAGGTAGATCGGAATTAAATACATCCTTGCATTGGGAATTAGAACCCCAATTCTAAGGGCCCCTTGGCAAGTGGGTAAAAGTTTCATCCTTCATTCCTACCATCACTCAATAAGAGGGGATGTAAATGCCACCGTTTGGATTATTGAAGTTTTTTGACTCTATTTAAAGATTTTGTATTATTTGTTTTAGTTTTAGTTTAGTTTTTTTTTATGTTTGAAAATGCATGCTATTTCTCTATCTAGTATGTTTATGTTTTAGCATGTTCCACTAACTTGCTTGACTCCATCTATTTTCTGCATGTGACCAATAACTTAAGAGGGAAAAACCACTCCTCTTAAGTAGGTGTGATTTGGTACATTCGTGCGCCAAACACACAAACACACATAACTTAGTGTAATAAGGGGATTTTGTAAAGGATCATTGAATATCCACATCATTACACACCTTGTATGTTCACTTTTTCACTTACACACACTAAGTTACAATAAACTTTGAACAAAAGGCATCTAGTTTCAGGGGATTTTGTACTTAGTTTATTTGAGCTTATTTTTCACACCATAGGTGAAGGAAGACTCCTAAAAACAACCATAACTTGAACAAAATAAATTTCCCCACAGGGGTCATAAAATAATTTATAGTTCATGTTAGGACCATTGGGGATAAACATCCAATAAGTCGCCATGGTCATGTTACATTTTGAAACATAGAAGTTGTCTTTTAGGGTGCTTAAAATCCTTCACCATCACATGGAAAATATTACCTGGGCACACCAAAGACCCGATTCAGAGGGGGTTCGACTTAGGTCCCAGTGCATGCAGTACTATATGGGGCTACCCAACCTTTATATTGCTCGGTACTAATGAATAATTACCAAGAAGCTAAAGAATCGACTGTCCCTATGAGATGAAGGTATCATAGTGGAAAAAATTTAGGGAATCTTTCCCTATAGGTGGAGGTGCGGGAAGCACTAAAGCCTCATTCATTACCTTGGTTGATTCTTTTGGCTACTGGAAGCGTTGCCAATTATTTCAGGACGTATCCCTAGTACTCATCATAAAATATATCTTCGCAAGGCCCAATTACTTTGAGAGTGGAAAGGACGAATAGGTCTTCATAGAATCTTTTATCATACGTAAAACAAACATAGAATATTTTTCTTGTTCGATTGATCAAATAACATAACTTAAAGGGAAAGTAACCATTTATTTTTTTCTTTGTTTTATGTGTGTAATTTATTTGTTTTGATACATATCCCTCCCCTAACCACATAAGTGACACACACTCCATTTTAAGAATACATAAATACCTTATTTTTCATATTAAGAACAATACGACAATGATATAAAAAAATTCCAATTTTCTTTTCACTTGAATATACATTGAAATAAATTCTACAGATAAAAATTGAATTGAAATATTTAGTTTTACCAAAAAATTATTCTAAATAATAAAAACATTTAATCAAATTATAATTAATTAAGATAATTTAAATCATTAACTATAGTTCATTCACTATAATTATAAATTATACTGGTAAATAATGTTTCCTTTTTTCCATTAACTATGGTGGAAATGTAATTATGATTGTAAAATACTATTATTAATACTAAAATCTAATAATTTAATCAAATTCAAACTACCCATTAAAAGAAATGATAAGAAGTGTAAACTTCATAATGTATCTTGTACCATTGATATATGTTCCCAAAATAATATTGTTAATATCTAAATGTAAACTTTGTTATAATAAAATGTAAATGATAAATATATAACCAGTTGTGGTTTATTAAGTTTTATGCCTTAGGAGCCAAATCATTTTTCTTAACATTTATTTATAAGTAGAGAAATAAATATAACTAACTCAATTTAAAAAAAACACAGACATATTGAATAAATATCCCACCAATTTCATCAAATGAAGTGAGAAAAGTAAGATTACAATTCTCAAACTAAAATTTTTAGTTGCAAAGCTTATATTTGGTTAGAAAAGTTCAAAATAATAAAACTAGTGCAACCATATAAATGAGATGACTAATAAATATTGGTAGACATCAATTGAAAACTAATAACAAAACACATCTACTTTAGTATATCTCATATTATAAAGATTAAAAAAACATAAAAATTAACTAAATTATAATTTTATTTTAAATTATTATTATTATTATTATTAACTATAATGTAAATAATAATCATTGATATTTTGAAATTTGTTACTAAATGATATATAATTGGTTATGGTTTATTAAGTTTTATGTCTTAGGATCCAAAACAATGTTCTTAACATTTATTTATAAGTGGTGAAAGAAATATAACTAACACAATTTAAAAAAAAACACAAATATATTGAATAAATAGCCTATTGAAATCTTCAAATGTAGTGAAACCTTCAAATGTAGTGACAAAAGTAAGACTACAATTCTCAAAAGGAGAGATGAATTTCTCTCTATATATTAAAGTAAAAATTTTACTTCCAAAGATTTTGTTTTGAAAAAAGATGTTTGATTAGAAAAGTTCAATAAAATTAGTGTAGTCTTATAAATTAGATGACTAGTTAATATTGATATACATCAATTCATAATCAATAACAAAATAACCTACTTTATTATATCTCATATTCTTAAGGTAAAAAAAAACATAAAAATTAACTAAATTATAATTTTATTTTAAATTATTTTATTAATAATAATAATTACAAAAAATATTAATATATAAATTAAACATATATATATTTAGAAAAACATGTATCAAGTTTTTTAGTCATGGAGACTGACACTCACTTTACCATAGAGATTTGCTAATGTAAATGAGCTTTGTTACAATATCACGTTTTTTCAATACCACACGACCAAAAACCATAACTTGTTTTATATGATACTTGGTTGTATGACCATTTTTTTAATTAGATAAATTAATTAAAAAGATAAAATAACATAAATATTCTAGAATATTCCACCAAAATTAAAACCATAACTTGTTTTATATGATACTTGGTTGCATGACCATTTTTTTAATTAGATAAATTAATTAAAAAGATAAAATAACATAAATATTCTAGAATATTCCACAAAAATTAAATCCCTATCGCTAATAATTATTGATGATTCAATTAAAATTCTAAAAAAACTATTAATTTTATTAACTTACTAATTAACATGTTATAGAGTGGGGTGGTGGGTGATAGAGGGGTTATTACAAATTCTATAGGATTAATTGAAAGTGCATTGGTTTGGGTTCTTGAAATTTCAATAAATAATCATGTTAAATCTTATTGACTATGGAAAGGTTTGAAGGCTTCCAACAACTTTGGTTTTCAAATTTGAAGGTGGTGATGGATTTGAAGACTGTAACAAGGAATATGGTTCACATTACTCCATTGTACACTATTTTGGCTTTAATACTAAAGTCAGTGAAGGAGGTATACAATGTTCAATTTCCACAACCTTGGGTCTAGGTTAGAGTCTTAAAATCACTGACACTACCAAACCAAGAATCTCAACCAGGAAATAATTTGCATAATGGAAATATAAAGAAGTAAATCACATATGCATAGAATATAGGAAAATTTTACATTTTCAACCCAAATTCATTATATTAATCAAATTAATATAATACAGTAATCTAGGGCTCTCGTACCAGGGACAATGGCCCTCATACATCCACTAGTACAAGATACAAAACAATATACTCTAACAATTTAGCTGTAGCATGATCCCTCAACTACTCTCATTCATACCCTGTACCTTCCTGGTCCTTCGAATCCTGATATGCAACTCCTACCTCTATCAATGCTCCAAGTACATTTGGCCACTAAACCTCAATTGTCAATTTGATCACTAATTGTACCTTAGTCCATCAAGGGCACAACACATCAAGACCCTTTTTGAGTTTTTCACAACTCCACTTGTGAAGAACTCTCAATATTCCCATTGTTTCTCATTAACTACTAAGGGACTTCATCCCACTATGGTCTTCCTACACTACTCCGATGAAGACCAACATAGGGCATGATGGGTTGCCACTTATCACTACAATATGTCCATCTCCTACAATGAACACAAGCTAGGAGGACTTCCCATTATCTGATGTAGAAGTCCTTCTACACATAAAAGTCTTGGGCTCCACAAACTGTTGTTGACTGATCAGACCCTTGAGCTCCAAGAACTGTCACTCTAGAAACTACCTTTTTCCATCAAGGTGTTGCACACTGAGCTCCAACTGGGGCACTGCCATGCTATCCTTCAAGAGACCATAATTTCCAAATCCATGTTCACACTGGGTCCACTCTCATGCTGCCCTCCAATAGTCCATGAGTGACCAAGTCCACGTTGTAGTATTTGTGCCTAGCAAGGGCATCCCATCATCTAGGATACCCTTCTATTGGCTGCCAATAGACTTCTCATCAACCACCATTTCTTTTGAAATAGAGGAGCTATTGCATAAATATAGGCACCAATTTTCACTGTGGAAACAACCCACCCATTAAGGCTTCTAACATGCTATGTGATTCCTACCTCCTTGGCTTCCAGAGGTTGCAATAACTTTGTCCACACCAGGAAACCCATCCAACTAGAAATTCACACTTCAATCAATAGACCATATGCAATCATATTTTTGTTTCCCTCTTTCCTCAATTTCTATGCACTCTGAAGAATAGTTAGGGAACAACATCGGCCCTAACCCACTACTTTAAAACACTGTGTTACCTGAATTAATCTTTCTTCCACCTTCGTTGTCCCATTAGGCATCAAATATAGTATTGTAGGGCCCGAGATACCTCCTCAAGGCTTCGTGCAATCCCGAGACCTGCTATAGTTAGGTTCATGATCTCCTAGCAAGGGTTAACACCCATGTTTTATCTGCATTGTGCTCGGAGATACTGCATCTATGGTAGAGGAGCTCTCCTAGCCCACTCGGCGCACTAGAAAAATCTACCACACTTGTTGTAACTATAGTTACACTCGCGGCCCAAAAGAAAGATATAACCATACTAGTTTAACATAGAGAAACACCTTATATTACCTTTTTACCAACGTATATTCTTAGCAAGAAGGACACACTCAGAATAGGAGAAAATTCATGCCATAATGGTGTTCCTAGCCTCCACGGTGATGCCCCAAACCTGCGTTAATTTTCTCCCAATGAATTGACCTAAACGCAAAGATATCCTCCTACAACTCGACCTCCTTGCATCTTCATCATTCTGCCCTAGATCCACACTAATTTCAGAGGTGCCTTAATGCATTTATCCCTTGGATGGTTAAAAATGATTCTCCTCCTCATTATTTTATATAATTATCCTTAGGATGACGTCCAACTCTTCCATGGGCTCTCTACAAGTGAAGTTGACTTGTTTCCTTAGGACAGTTAGCCCACTTACCCTTAAAAATTTCATAAATCCACTTTGACAACTAAGAATTCAATGATTTTCGATGCGTTAGAATCATATCGACATACTCTAATAATATTCATCCATAAAATGTTAAAGTTTGCCCATGTTTTTGGCCCAAATCCCAATGGGTGGAAAACCCTAAGCTTGGGTTCTAAGCCCACAAGCCTACTTGTGGCGCTTTGACCTCCAACACTCGAACACTAGGGCTTGGAGTACCTCCCAAGCTACACAAAAATCAACATCCAATACCTATCTAGGTTTAAATTCTTGCATGATTTAAGGGAGAATAATGATTTTATCAAGATATATGCAAATAAATCCATTAGTACCAAAAGAGAAGGGGCTTGATTATCACTGATAAGTTGTGCCTTTATCACATCCCCTAAGTTTCTCATGAAAGACAAAAAATGTATCTCTTATTTATGGAGGCACATAGTAAATATAATAGTCACATTTCAGGGCAAGTAATGTGAAGAGACCCATAACCCCCCTCGGCCCCCTCCCCCTCCCCACCATTGCTTACGTGAGAAACTATTTGGTTCCACACAATTTTGATCTGGTGAGAGGTTCCACCCTTTATTTTTTAGGGATTATGGTTATAGTTTTTGGATTTTCAGCTAGAGGAAATAGATTTCAAAATGAGGTGTGGTTTGGTGAGTCTTGGATTCCTGAGCTAGTTGATTTGCATGGTCCTTATCCTATTTTATAAAATTATTAAGTCACGACCTTTACAAAGACTTTACATTCCATACATGGTTAGTCTAAATTTTTCAAAAATATCTAAGTTGATTAATGAACCAATCTCTTATGATATTTCTTATCGCACAATGTCATATAAGATCCCCTCAATATTACTTAAGCCCAAAGTGGTTTACCTTAAAAGTATAAATATTTACCTAAAAGTGAGACTTCCATGCTTAGTGATATGCATTAATCAAGACCATAATATTTACTCAAACTAAATTATTTTCAATACAATTTGTATAGGTATTTGAAGAATGACTAAGTGGGAGAAAATTAACGTGTTGGAAGTCGAAGACCCATAGGATATGATAATATTTTCAGCAGAAGACTTAACATGGACATAGGTTTATGGGGACCAAGTTGCAGTTATTCCATATTTTCGACTTGATGATTTTATAAGTGGAAAGGAATCAAATGAATTGGCACCCACTCAATTTCTTCTTAAGTCTCTTCAAATTAAAAATGTAGAGGATATCAAACAGACATATTTTTCAACATATCTGAAGTATGCTATGTGAGCCTCTATATCTTTTTTCAATGTACTTATAATTATTTCAATATGCATAAATGTTATATCTAATTTGTTGTATTTTTTTTTAAAATATAGTTATTGTTGTGCATATGGTCCGGGGTTGCAAAAGAAAATTATGAGTGCATCCTGATATCAAAAGACAAACCGCAATCGACATGAAAGTATTAAAGTTGGTTTTCAATGTCGCTTCATTGTGCGACGAATTCAAATTAGACCAGATGATGCTGTAATAATATATACTACATGTAGGCATATTGATCAATCTAATGTTATTTTTCATGGGAAAGATGCAATCAGTAAGCCTATGAGATTCAATTATGCACCACATTTAACAATGGATATGCAATCTAGTGTCCAACATTTCATTCAAAGAGTTTTTAATTTTTCAATGATATGGGGCAAGTTCATCTCTGATGTGAGGGATGGATCTGGTGAGTTATACACAAGGATATATCGAGATACATACATGACAAGACAAGATAATATATATTAAACATTTACAATGATACCATAAGGATAGAGTATGTTAAAGATCAAAGTGATCCATACAATGTAGAATTTTGGTATAATGAAAATCCTGAGTTTTTTCTTCTACCAGAAACAAGATATTGTTGAAAAAGTCCCTTTTATCATAGGCATACAAAAAAAGTGGATGTGTTCAATGATGCTAAAATACTCTCACAATAATATTATCTCATTGGATTCAACATTTAGTATAAATAAGTATGGGGTGAGTACATATTTATCCTAAATCCTATTCATTTATTCAATCTCATATTAATGCATGTGTCTTATATAATTATAATTATGCACATTGTTTGTAATGTAGTATCAAATTTACACTTTAATGGTTTTCGACGAACATCACAATGGGGTTCCAGTAGCTTGGGTGATATCATCACGTAATACTATAGTTGATATTTATAAATGGATATTGGCCATATTTTCCATTGGAAATAAAGAGCGACCAGATTGGCATGTTCAAGCCTTCATCAGAGATGATGCTACCCCTGAAATTGAAGCATCGAGGTGATGCGTTTATTATTTTTATTAGAGGCATACAAAATATTGTTAATGTATATTGTCTCTAAAAATTATGTTATTCTAGGTCTTCAATCAACCATACAATATTATTATGTGTGTGGCATGTCCGTCGTGCATGGTTGAAGAATGTTGGAAATAAGGTCCACGGAAGGGAAAAAAAAAACTGCAATTTTCGTACATTAGGAGAAATCATGCACACATGTCAAGATGATGAATCTGTAGAGAATTCAGATGAAAGTCTATTTGAAGAGTTCAATTAACATACAAATTTTTTGGAATATTTTAAAACCACTTGGTTAGGCAACAAAAAGTATGTAAGTTTCTTGTTGGTGGTTTTAATGACTCTATTTTGCATGTCATATGTATAGTTATTAATACATAGCTAATAAATTTCTTTCTACAGATATGTGGGAAAAAGCATACATAAATTTTCCACATTCCAATCAAGATACAAACAATGAAATTGAATCTTACCATAGGTGTATCAAGGAAAGGTTCCTATGTGAGAATAAAAATGCATGCCATACACGGGTATATTGGTTAATCTATGTGTTGTTGAAAAAGTTTGTATTGTATTACAATCATATGCAACGTTTAAAAGAAGCTGGTTTTGCACGACCCAGAAAAATTCAAGAACTATTGAATTCATCCAAGTGTAGAGCTAACCAAATCCAAAATGAAGATTGTGTGCCTGATGAAAAGAGTAACAATGATTATTTGGTTTGTAGCCAAAATAAAGATACTCATGACATTTTGTACAATTTCACATACAAGGGTTCTAATCTACACTTCTGTAATTGCAATTGGGCCCTAAATAGAAATATTTGTAAGAATGTATTGAAAGTTGAGATGTTGGTGAGTAACACTATTTTGGGTGAAAATGTATTACCTAGTTTCACTAATACTATTTTTTTTTTGCTCGGTTAGACTAATCCTACACCCACGGGTTTCGAACCGGTGACCTTGCAGAACGGAGTGCCTTAACAGTGCACCCCATCACCGACTGCTCTACGCCTCGTGGGCAGTTTCACTAATACTATTACAGAAAGGCCTAAAATTTTATTTTATTTGAATGAAACACCTATATTGGGCCCAGAAATCCAAACAGAGTTTCCACCATGCTTTGATTCCCCTCCCAATTTTAATTGTCATAATGAAACAAGCATGGATGATTTAGATATTGTATAATGTTTACTCAACCAATGTACGACATGATAGTGCATTCTTCGAAGATGATGAGATGAAACGTGTTAACTTTTCAACTCAAGGGAAATAGAGATCCATAACACCTACAAATTTGGAACATGAATATGCATTGAAAAACTTGGTAGAAAAAGCGTGTCAAGAATACAAAAAAATGTTTTTCAATACTATAACTCCATCCAAGATCACTACCAAGAGAAAACATAGTTTCTTGAGCCCGACCAATAAGAAAAGGCGATGTGGTTGCAAGTCAAAATCAGGGAAAGATAAACTACAATTTGAAAGGGTTGGACGAGTTCATGCAAAAAAAAAACATGGATGAACAATTGGAGTTATATTCTTAAAAAAAAAGAAAAGTGGACCACATGCCTGAGTTAGTTCAACATTCTATTATAGAAAAAAATGGTAAGGAAATTTGATATGCAATGTTTTATGTCAAATGTGATATATTATAATTTTCAATAAATTTGCATAACTATATGAACATTTTAATTGTTACAGTTGAGGGACCAACATCTCACAATGTTCCAACTTGTCAAATTAGATTATTTGATGAACAAGTTACTAAAAAAAATCTAGCTTTGGGAACACTGCTCCAACCATTAGCATCCCAATTTCGTCCTCGAGGGTGCTTCCCCCTATTGTACAACCAATGGAGATGTATCATCACCCAAACCCACCACCTATTTCCTTAATAAATTATTCTATGCCTATAATCACCTCTCCAAAACCTTCCCAATGATCATCCCTACCCTTTAGTCATCCACAATTCTCATTGTTTCAATCATCCACCCCTAACATTCCAATTCCCCCCCTACTTTGACTCCTCACCCTACGATGATACCCACTATTGTACAACTGGTGGGGGTGCATCAACACCCACACCCACTACCTTTTTCCCATTTCAATTCCAGCATGCATTTATCCATCACCCCTGAACCATGCCTATATCCATCACAAAGTGCTCCACCATCTACCCAGGAATTTCAACCTTCTCCATTGCCTTGGATATTTATGGTGAGAATAAGTAGTTGACCAAAATATCATCATGAATTAATGAAATTTATTCTATGCATTTCATTTTTTACAGCTAATTGATTATTGTAAATTTTGCAAAAATATCAATTTGGAAATGCACTTGGGAGTGCGAAGAGGGGATAGGGTGACTTATAGATCCATATTATATATCAATCATGATGTCTTTTTTTCCATTATGTCATTTATGGGCATGAACTTCCATTATCTATGTTGGGAATGAAGTTCGATTTTGTAAAAATGAATAATGTATAGTTGGACCAATTTTGAATACAAATACATAAATCTAGACTTGTGTTTATGAAAACATATTCATTACCTTTTAAATTCATGATGTGGATTTTATGTTCTATTCTATCAATGTGACATTACTTTTGATGAATGTAGTTAGAGTGGATTTAGTTTTTCTATTTACAAATTATTAGGTTTGCATGTTAAGTTACTTTTATATTTATATCTTGCTCGATGTTGAATGCATGAAAGAACATATCATTACCATGGAACTTTGATTATTCATAATAATAGATGTATCATGTACATTTAGAGAACATGGAAAAATTTAAGGGCTAATATTAGCAAGTGGGCTAATTTTCCATGTTGTTTTTTAAAAAAGATTCACTAATTTCCATATTTTCTAAAAAAAAATTTCCCAAAATTTATAAATTATTTTTTTCACTAAAAATCGTCAATATTTTATAGATACAATATAAAATAATTAGAAATTTCAATACTTTTACAAATATATTGCCTATCATTTTATAGTTTGCATATTAGGAACTAGGAAGATTAGTTAAGGTTCTAAACTTTAAGATAAATTTTCATTTTTTAAATTTTCCCTGGAAGAGAGCATATATTATGTACATGATATTGATGTAAATGTATCAAGTACATGAAATTAATCTTATGCATTTTGTTTTTAAAACTACTTGATTGATGTGATTTTTGCAGCAATATTAATTTAGAAATGCACTTGGGAGTGCCAAGAGGGGCGAGGGTGACTTATAGACCCATATTCTAGATAAATCATGATGCCATTTTTTCATTATGTCATTTATGGGCATGAGATTCCATTATTTATGTTGGGAATGAAGTTCCATTTTGTAGACAATAAAAACATATAGCTGGACCAATTTTGAATACAAATACAATTTAGACTTGTATTTATGACAACATATTCACTGAATTTTAAATTCATGATGTCGATTTGATGTTATATTTTATGAATGTTATAATATATACTTACCAAAGCTAAGTATATAAGGAGGTTGAAGTTGTGCACAAATTTTGTATATGCACATATATGGAAGTTGCGTATATATGTAAGTTGTCATATCTTTTGTATATGTGCATATATTTTGTATATGCACATATACAGGAGTTGAGCATATATAGAAGTTTTATGCATCTTCCGTAATATGCATACACATGTCTCTATATGTGTGCATATATTCCATATATGCGCATATATTTTGTATATGCACATATCTTTCGTATATGTGCAACTTTCGTATATGTGCATATTTTGTATCACATATCTTCCGTATATGCACAACTTCCGTATATGTGCATATTTTGTATTACATATCTTCCATATATGCATAGCTTCTGTATATGCGTATATATTATGTATATGTGAAACTTCTTTATATGTGCAATTTCCACATATGCGTATATCTTCCGTATATTGACAAGTTTTGTAACTGTGCATATCTTTCATATATGTGCTTCTTCCATATATGCGCATATACAGAAGATATGTGCATATACAAAATATACAAATATACAAAGGATATGCACATATACAGAAGTTGTGCTTATACGAAAGTTGCGCATATATAAAGACTTGTGTATGCATATTACAAAAGTTACGTATAACTTCTATATATTCAAATATATGGAAGTTGCGTATATATCTAAGTTGTGCATATCTTCCGTATATATGCATATCTTCTATATAAACACATATACAAGAGTTGAGAATATATAGAAGTATTATGCAACTTCTGTATATGCGCAAATTTCGTATATGCGCGTATCTTCCATATATGCGCGTATCTTTTATATATGCACAACTTCCGTAGAAGCGCATATCTTCCTTATATGCGCATATCTCCCATATATGTGCAACTTCCATATATATGCACATATGAGTATGTGAATATACAAAAGTTGCACATATACATAAAATATACGCATTTATGGAAGATATGCGCACATACGGAAAATATGCTCATATATAGAAGTTGTACATGTACGAAAGATGTGAAAGTACGAAAGTTGCACAACTTTGATATATTTGCATATTTTGTATCGCATATCTTCCATATATGCATAGCTTCTGTATATGTGCATATATTATGTATATGCAAAACTTCTTTATATGTGCAACTTATGTATATATGTATATCTTCTGTATATGCACAAGTTTATTAAATGTGCATATATTTCGTATATGCGCTTTTACTATATATGTGCATATATTCTATATATGCACATATATTATGTATATGCACAACTTCCTTATATGCGCAACTTACATATATACATATATCTTATGTATATGCGCAAGTTTTGTAAATGTGCATATCTTTCATATATGCTTTTCTCCCATATATGTGCATATATTCTGTATATGCGCATGTATAGAAGATATGTGCATATATAGAAGATACACATATACCGAGGATATGCAGATATACAGAAGTTGCACATATACAGAAGTTGTGCATATACAAAAGATACACATATACAGAGGATATGCACATATACAAAAGTTGCACATATACAGAAGTTGTGCATATACGAAAGTTGTGCATATATAGAGATTTGTGTATGCATATTACAGAAGTTACACACAACATGTATACACACAACTTTTGTATATACACATATATGGAAGTTGTGTATAATCTATGTTGTGCATATCTTACATACATGTGCATATCTTCTATATATGCACATATCTTCTGTGCATATGCAATTTCCATATATACGGATATCTTCTATATATGCATATAAGAAAACCTGCATATATTCTGTGCCTATAATAAAGAATTGCTTATTCAAAAGAATCACATAGATGGAAGATATGCACATATACAGAAGTTATGCATATATGGAGGACATGTGCATATATAGAGGTTGGAGTTTTGCGCAACGTCAGTATAAGCACATATCTTCTATATATGTACAACTTCCATAAATGCACATCTATTCTCTATATGAAAAACCTTTGTATATGTGCATATCTTTTGTATATGCACATAACTTCTTTATATGCGTATACACAAAATTTGCGCACATATGTGGAAACTGTGTATATACAAAGGTTAGAGTTGTGCATGGGTATGTGCATATATGAAAGTTGCACATATATAGAAAATTGCGAATTTATGACAGATATGCGCACATACGGAAGATATGGTCATATACAAAAGTTGTACACGTATGAAAGATGTGTGAGTACGGAAGTTGAACAAATTTTATATATGTGCAATTTCTTGATGCTTTTATATACATAATTTAAACATATATGGGCATGTGCATATCTCCTATGCATGTGAAATTTCCATATATACACATATCTTCTATGTATGCATATAAGACAACCTGCATATCTTCTGTGCCTATACTAAAGAATTGCATATACCGAAGAAGCACATAGACGGAAGACATGTGCATATAAAGAGGCTGATGTTCTCTGCAACATCAATATAAGCACATATCTTCTGTATATGTACAACTTCCATAAATGCACATATATTCCATGTATGCCCAACTTTTGTATATGTGCATATCTTCTATAGATGCACATAACTTCTTTATATGCAAAAATTCTTTATATGCGTATACACAAAAGTTGTGTACAAATGTGGAAACTGTGTGTATACTTAAGTTAGAGTTGTGCATAGGTATGTGCATATATAAAAGTTGTGTATATAAAAAAGAAATACACATATATGGAAGATATGCGCATTTATGGAAGATATGTGCACATACAGGAGATATGCTCATATACAGGAGTTGTACATGTACAAAAGATGTGCAAGTATGGAAGCTGCACAACTTTTATATATGTGCATCTTTTGTATCACATATCTTCCATATATGCATAGATTTTGTGTATGTCCATATATTTTGTATATGCGCAACTTTATTATATGTGCATATCTTCCGTATATGTGAAGCTTCCACATATGCTTATATCTTTTGTACATGCATATACCTTCTGTATATGCGTAAGTTTTGCAAATGTGCATATCTTTCGCATATGCACTTATTCCATATATGTGCATATGTAATATTCCTAAATTACCTTGCAGCTAATATGAATATTAATTTTGCCTTGTTTATTTTGCATTTCATGATTGATGAATAAATTGTAAAGGAGGACATGTCAACTCCTGAAACCAAGAATAAATAAATGCCTATGTGAACAGAGACATATCTGGGCTATGTAAATAAAATCCTGCAGGTGTGAATGGGTCTAAATCAAATGAGTGGGTCACCTTTGACCAAGTCAACAACGCAGTCTAGATGCATTGAAACTCCTTGAGGGACAACGTAGTTCTAGAAGGAGATTCTAAATGTGGAAGGGGCTAAACTAATGAAATGGTTTAGGGTTTGGAAATAATCCTATCTTATAAAAGGAGGAGGACAGAAAAAAGAAAGGGTTGTTGAAGATTATCATTTTATGAAGGTATTGTTTCCTCATACATCCCTTGTTGGGTCTTCCTGTTCACGAATCCCACCTCCTTCCTTGAGCAGCTCTTGGAGGAGACTTATGCTATCTTTTCCACATCAGGATTTTAGGCCAAGCTCACCTTACATATAAAACATTGATCCTGTTGAGGGTTGGGTTGTCCTTGTGAGTTCTAGCAGTGGAAGACACTAGATCTGCTCAGATCTAGCTTATACCAGTGGCTCTTCTCAGTGAGTGTGTCTTTTAACCTCCTGGAAGAGTTCATTAGGTGATTGTGCTTTAGATCTAGACCTTGGCATCAGGCCAAATCACTCTCAGAGGCTACAACAAAGTTTCTCTCCCTGGACTGCGTTATTTTCAAAGGAGAAGTTGCAGGGTGTTTTTTTTGCATTTTGGAGGAGAGATCTCTGGTGCTAGGAATCTTCCTTTCACTGTGGTGATCCACAGATTGGCCATCCAATTCATGTTTTTTTCAGATCTGATCTACTGTACCATTGTATTATTCAGAAATTTCTAAATCATTATGTAGATCTAAAACTTTAGATCTCAAATCTACTCTCTGTGCTTCATGTTTTGCACAAAACCCCAAGGGGAATGTATAGATCAACATTTATTGTACACAGATCTGTATTAGATCTAAATTTTTATGTACAGATCTACTCTAGATCTGAATATTAATAAAATGCTACTTCAGCCCCTAAAAATAACACTGTCATGGTTATGCAGTCTTTTCTTATGGTTGTAGCACCTCATTTCTGAGGATTTTTGCTGTATAATCTCATTCTTTCTCTTGTATAATGTATGGGCTGTAAATAACATCTAATTTTCTGTTATATATCTGATTTATGAACCTCCATATCAGCCTCCTATTGTGCTTCAGTGGATCTGCATTATTTCTGAAGCATTCCTTTGCATATAGCTGCAGCCCCTCTCTTTGGGTGATTTTCAGCTAGACTAGTTTGAGGGAGATTTGTTTAACCCACCTAGTCTGATTTGTTTTTGCTCTCATTTTGGATTTAGATCTTATATGTATTGATGTAAGGGATCGAGGAGCTTCTATGCACATAATTCTCAAAAGGCGTTATTTCAGTAGTCTTGCTGAGTTGTTCCAGATTTGGAATATTACAGTGGTATCAGAGCAAGATATTTGGCTCAGCCTGTGGGCTTCAAGCCAAAGTGATGTAAAGCAAGGAGAAAGGTCAGAATGATGAAGAATATGAGTTTACTCTCATCACTTTTCAGATCCAGTAAGAAACTCTTCAAGGAGGTTGAACAAGAAGAAGGAAGAAGGAGCAGTGAAACTCCTAGAAAGTTTCAAGAGCAGGAATATCTTCCAATCAGTTATAAAAGATCTATACATGAGGGAAATTATGAATCCTCATCTCATGGATATGTGCACTCAGCCATATCACCAAAGCTTCAACGTTTTGTCTGTGATTTCTTCATGAAGAGGAAGAAAGGAGGTGTACCCGAGAAGGAGACTCTTAAAGAGTATTTGTAGGAGTATGAGGCTCAATCCAAGGAGTTCAAAGATAACTTGAACTTCCAAGGGTTCTGCAAGATCAAGGAGAGCAAAGGCACAAAGGAGGAGTAGCACGTTATCAGTAGATTCTATATAGCTATCTTTGATGGATCACCTAAATGTCCAGTTAGGGTTTGGGTGTAGGAGCTAAACAACTTTGTGCAACAACATCAAGTTTCAGAAATTGAAGCCATCAAAGTAGCAATGCTACATTTTGAAGGTAAAGCATATGCTTGGTGGTTGTTTGAGTATTTTTCCTTGAAGAATGCAAATACACCTACTTATGCAAGGTTTATTGCAAGATTGATAGAGAGGTTTGATGAAGCTCCATGTATAACATCTTCTATTGATACTATCAAACCACATCAGACAAATCCTTTGTATGAGTTAGAAGGGTCTATGAATCCAACTCCATTTCTGAAAACCATGGAGGAAGGTGTGAGATTGTTTGATGGATTTCCAAGGGCAAGATCTCCTTTGGATGAAGGGCCCTCTTCTCAAGAGGAGGGAAAGGTAGGATATGATAACACAGTCATGACAATGGCACCTCAAGCACCTCATGAAGAGGAGGATGGAGCACTTGCTCTAAGGGAAGAAACTCTTGCACTCTTGCAAGGAGTTCCACAAGGTCTCACACATAGAGCTCTTGGAATAACACATAAGCAGCATTTACCATCATTTTCAAATGATGAGATCTTGAAGATAGAAGGAGGAAAAGAGGAGGAAGGGCATCACAAGATGAAGAGCATGAAGCCTTATCTGTTTCAAAGCTTGGAAGCACAAAGAAGGCAAGAGGATGATCCGAATGGAAAATGGCATCAAGCCATGGTATTCATCTACCCATGTTATCCATCCACCCATGGAATTTACCCATGGTATTGTAAATGACATCAACCCATGGTATTCATCCACCCATGATATTTATTCGCCCATGGTATTGTAAGTAAACCATGGTATGTATCCACCCATGGTATTCATCCACACATGGGATTTACCCATGGTATTGTAAGTGGTATCTACCCATGGTATTGGCATATGGTATCTACACATGGTATTGTAACTCAAAAAAGGTTATAAATAACAAGCCTCAGTTTGTAAAAGGATAGATTGTCTGCCACAATGTAGCTTCTACAGTTATTCTCTGTTTTAATAAAACAAGTTTCAAATAAAACCACAAAGAAACTTGTTTTATTAAAACAGAGAATAACTGTAGAAGCTACATTATGGCAGACAATCTATCCTTTTACAAATTGAGGCTTGTTATTTATAACCTTTTTTGAGTTACAATACCATGTCTAGATACCATAGGCCAATACCATGGGTAGATACCACTTACAATACCATGGGTAAATCCCATGTGTGGATGAATACCATGGGTGGATACATACCATGGTTTACTTACAATACCATGGGTGAATAAATATCATGGGTGGATGAATACCATGGGTTGATGTCATTTACAATACCATGGGTAAATTCCATGGGTGGATGGATAACATGGGTAGATGAATACCATGGGTTGATTCCATTTTCCATTCGGATCAGAGGACCTATGCAATAAAGGTAGGGGGAGATATGTCTACCTACATCCACATTCTACTCTATGCCTTGACACCTCTTTGCAAGGAGGTCTTTTACAGGAGCATCTCTTGATGGGAGAAAATCTAAAGTGTTCTCTCAAGTATGGGCAACATATACATACTTGGCTAAGGAGGGAGCCTTGGGATAAGCTAGCACAACGTAGAGAATCTCTCATGAATTCAAAAGGGAGATGAGAAATTTCCTGAAAGGGACATTGCTAACTCCCACTCAGTTATCTACGCCGAGAGAGGAGAAATCAAAGATCTATGATGGCATGAGCATGCGAACATATGGAAACTCCATATCTTTGGGGCAGCCCATAATTCCTTCATTCACAAAGAAGATTTCTGAACATGGAAAGGGGATGCTAACCCTCTTGTATACATGGGCCAAAATGAGGAAGTTTTGGAAGACAAGGACTTTCCGAGGGGAAGTCGATTTCCATATGCTTCAATCTTGTCTTGAGCAAGATTAGCTGGAAGTGGGGCAGTAAAGGGGAGATTATGATGCTCCAACAAGTGATTATGATAACAAGGATTTAAAAGAGGGGAGCCATGAGAAGGCAGGGGCTGAATTTCAGACCTCTACAACGATGTCATTCTTGGAGATCTTGGATCCTTATTGGGATTCCCAACTCATGATGGAATACTCCAAGGACCTTTTCACATGTGCGGTTCTTTATGGGGAAGTAGTGGATGAAAGGTTCAAGGTGGTTGATGAAGTTATCTATTTATATAATATTATTCTTTTGGTTAGTGACTCCAAGCTCAAGGAGAGACTACTAGATGCCACCTATGAGATCCTGCTTTCCAAACCCACTGGTTTCATTAGAGAAATCATACTCTTTTGGGTGGTTTCATATGGGAAGGTTTCAAGGAAGAGGTGCACTCTCATATGAAGATGTGCATGGATTACTTGGTAGAGGTTGAGGAACATAGCTCTTGGGAAGAGCCATCATTCACATCTCCTTACTCATTGAGTGTGAGAGGGAACTCATCCATGAGTTACCCCACTGATGTAAAACAAGTATATAGAGGGACCTGTCTTTCTGAATGTTATCATGTATCTCCTATATGCTTATATTTTTCTAACACTCATTTTTAGAACATTGCTCCAAAGGGGGGCACTATTTATGATGGGTTTCATGGGCTGCTCAAGGCCATGAACTATACTGATGCAGGTCATTCCATGGAGGATCTTGGAAAAATATTGTCTTCTTCATGGTGTGATTATTTTACACCAACTATGATGAATATTCTCCAAGCATTCCAAAGGAATGGGGTAGCAAACAAGTGTTGGGAGAGGCACTTGTCATATCCTATTCTATGGCAGTTGAGGGTAAAACTGCGCTGGTTGCAGATGAGGGAACATCTTCCTTCTAATTTATCATACATGGCAGCTAGCATGATTCTAATCAAGATTCCATATGATGAAAATATTCTTACTCTTGGGAACATGGTTGGGGGAGAGGCACATTGGTGGGATGTGTCCTTGGGGAAAGGAGTTCCCCATTCTTTTTGCATAGCATGCTTCAATGGGAGCATGAGAATTTGTATGGCCACTATGATAGATCACTTATCTCTTTGTAGAGTGAGCCATATGTTTGTTGGTAACATGCCTCTCATATGTGTTGGGGAGGATTTTTTCTATGGATTGCCAAGCTGGGAGGTGATCCACTTCATTTGGATGATAGCATGGAGATGGGCGACTTTCATGAATCATGGAAATCCCCATGATTTTCATCACTTCTATCTTGAGGAGGCCATGGATCAGCAAGAAGGTTTCCATACAAAACTTCCATTCTTTCATGATGAGAGCCATTGGGTTTACTCACCAAGGGCCAACTTGCACATTGAGGAAGGATCATTGGAAGACAAAACTATTGCAGAAAATTCAGAGCAATGGTGGAGAATATTGGATGAAGAGGCCACAAGAGAAGAAGGGGAGATTTTGCAGCACCCTTGCAGTTGCTTGAGGACAAGCAACATTTGGGAGGGGGAGACTGTAATATTCCTAAATTAGCTTACAGCTAATAGGAATATTAATTTTGCCTTATTTCTTTTGCATTTCATGATTGATGAATAAATGGTAAAGGAGGACATGTAAACTCCTAAAAACCAAGAATAAATCAATGCCTATGTGAACATAGACATATCTGGGCTATGTAAATAAACTCCTGCACGTGTGAATGGGTCTAAATCACATGAGTGGGTCACCTTTGACCAAGTCAACAGCACAGTCCAGATGCATTGAACCTCATTGAGGGACATCACAGTTCTAGAAGGAGATTCTAAATGTGGAAGGGGCTAAACTAATGAAGTGGTTTAGGGTTTGGCAAGACTCCTATCTTATAAAAGGAGGAGGAGAGAAACAAGAAGGGGTTGTTGAAGATTATCATTTTTTGAAGGTGTTGTCTGCTCAGACATCCCTTGTTGGGTCTTCCTATTCAGGAATCCCACCTCCTTTCTTGAGCAGCTCTTGGAGGAGACTTGTGCTATCTTTTCCACATCAGGCTTTTAGGCCAAGCTCGCCTTACATCTAAAACACTGATCTTGTTGAGGGTTGGGTTGTCCTTGTTAGTTGCAGCAGTGGAAGACACTAGATCTGCTCAGATCTAGCTTATACTAGTGGCTCTTCTCAGTGAGTGTGTCTTTTAACCTCCTAGAAGAGTTAATTAGATGGTTGTGCTTCACATCCAGACCTTGGAATCAGGCCAAATCATTCTCAAAGTCTACAACACATTTTCTCTCCCTAGAATGCGTTATTTGCAAAGGAGAAGTTGCAGGGTGTTTTGTCTGCATTTTGGAGGAGAGATCTCCAGTGCCGGGAATCTTCCTTTCACTTTGGTGATCCATGGATTGGCCATCCAATCCATGTTTGTTTCAGATCTGATCTGCTGTACCATTTTATTATTCAAAAATTTCCGAATCATTCTATAGATCTGTAACTTTAGATCTCAGATCTACTCTCTGTGCTTCATGTTTTGCACAAAACCCTAAGGGGAATGTATAGATCAACATTTCTTGTACACAGATCTGTATTAGATATAAATTTTTATGTACAGATCTTCTCTAAATCTGAATATTAATAAACAACTGCTTCAGCCCCTAACAATAACACTGTCATGGTTATGCAGTCTTTTCTTATGGTTGTAGCACCTCATTTCTGAGGATTTTTGCTGTATAATCTCATTCTTTCTCTTGTATAATGTATGGGCTGTAAATAAAATCTGATTTGCTGTTATATATATTATTTTTTAACCTCCATATTAGCCTTTTATTGTGCTTCAGTGGATCTACGTTATCTCTGAAGAAGTCCTTTTCATATAGCTACAGCCCCTCTCTTTGGGTGATTTTCAACTAGACTAGTTTGTGGGAGATATGTTTAACCCACCTAGTCTAATTTTTTTTTCTCTCCTTTTGGATTTAGATCTTAGATGAACTGATCTAAGGGATCTAGGAGCTGCAAACTCATTTCTATGCACAAAATTCTTAGAAGTGCCTTATTTCAGCAGGCTTGCTGAGCTGTTCCAGATTTGGAATATTACAACATATATTCTGTATATGCGCATATATGGACATATCCGCATATACATAAGATAAACATATACAAAGGATATGCACATATACACAAGCTGCACATATACAGAAGTTGCACATATATAGAGACTTGTGTATGCATATTACTAAAGTTACACACAACTTAAATTTTTTACATTAAACCCTTTCCAAACCAGCAAGGAATTGCTCCATGAAACCCTGGAATAGAGTATATGGTGCTGCAAAATCATTTGCAACCTCCACCGTGGCTCTCACCTTGTCACCATGACACCATGCCTCCATGTGTCACCCTTTTGGCATGCTATGTCCCTTTACCTCCTGGACCCCATCATAGGTTTCTTTTCCAAGGCAAGCTTCCAACAACTTCTCCTCCACTTACTTTGAATTTGTGTCCACTCTCAATATAATCATATTTTACAATTATTCTTAAATTACATCAGTTTACATAGCTATGTATAAAATAATATTTACAAGAGGGTGAAAAAGAGGATGTTACAGTTAAAACTTCATAGACTATCGTGATTTTATTGTGATTTGAATTTAAAAGTAATAATTTTTATTATTATTATTTCAAAGTAATAAATAATGTTTATAGCGAAGTAAATATTTCAACCTCATATTTTTAAGAATAGAAAGTGAATTTATGTATAGCAAATAACTCTTTGTTGGCTTTTGACTTTTGATGCTTGGTTAGAGATTTGTGATTTTATTGTAATTTGGATTTAAGAATAGAAATTGAATGTATGTATAACACACAATGCTTTGTTGACTTTTCACTTTTGATAGAGATTTGTGATTTTATTGTGATTTTAGTTTAAAAGTAACAAAAATAAATTGAGTTAAATATAATTAATAATGTTTATAGAAAAGTGAATATTTCAAACATATATTTATAAGATTACAAATTTGACAAGGTATGAAGAGAACAAATTGATTCGTCTATATTTTGATCGGGGTGTCTCCTTATGTACATATAGTATGTATATGTACATGAACCCATATCTATCGAGATAGAATAAATGGATAAATAAACAAAAATTTCATAAACTAGAATTTGAGGATAAGTTTAAACTTTATAAACTTTTTTTTTAATCAAATTATTATGTGGATAAAATCCGTTATCTCATAAATAACCATAAATTTAAAATTAAATTATTTTATTTATTATTAAAATGATTTTAAATTTAACCCAAAAAAAAACATTGATTTCAATTTAAATAGCATTTATGAATTCATCACATGATATACTTTGAAATAATATTCCATCTTAATCTTAATAAAAAAATAACAATTTAAATTGCATTTTTATTCATACCATAAAATATGCTTTATTAAAATATTTTTATAATATATTTAAGTTATATCTCATAAAAATTTAAGTTATAACTTAATTACAATTATAAATTTATAAAGTGAATCCTCTTAACTTAATTGAATAATATATGGTAATTTTTAATGATAATGGGGCATATGGTTATATATAAACTAGACTAGGATGAAAATATAAATTAAATTGTTAGTAAGTGTTGATAGACATCAAATACTTACCTCAAAATACATTTCACATGCTAAAATTTGAAAGAAAAAAACACAAAAAATTACTTTTATTATTATTATTAAAATATTTAATATATGAATAATATATTTAAAAGAACATGTAACAAAAATTTTAACCATGTAGATTTAACATCACTTTACCATGGAGAATCTTAATTTATAAATGGATTTTGTTACATTATTATGGAACAATACTATGCTATGGTCATTTTTAAAAATTATTAACTTAATTAAAAGAAAAAAAAGATATAACTGGTTTCAAGATAAATCTCAACTTTTAATTTATCAATATTCTAACATATTTTTAGAGGTTAAATATTAACCATCTACTTTATACTTTATAATTAGTGATATTTAAATTAAAATTTTGAAAATTATATTACAAAATAAACATGTCTATTAAAATAGTAATGTATATAATTTTATTATAATAAACAAAAATAATGTTAGTGACTTAAAAAATAATTCCAACAATAATTTATGCAACCAATAGGCTTATCATATTGAGGCATTTCCCATAGGGTAAAGAAGAAAACTTGGTAGGGGTAGTGGTTAAAGAATAAATTGATAAGAGTTTTCCCTATGTTTTTTTTTTTTCAAATGGAGTATCAAAAGGGGATCTTGTTGTATGTGAAGGATGTGGAATTATGTTCTTTGAAAATATTCATTCTAATAAATTTAAGGTAGGATTGAGGAGGCATGAAATAATTATGAAGAATTCATTACACACTAGTATTGTTTCCCCCAAAGGAAAAAGGAATTAATGGGTTACATTTGTTTGGTGTCTCTCAAGTTGTTATAAAATGGGTAAAAAATGAACAAATATGTTACAAGGTATTTCTAAATTATGTCTTGGAAGAGTCCAAAGGTTTGAGAGTGTTTTTTCAACCATATTTCTCTTCAACATGTGTGTAGAAAGAGAAATATGGAACTTTATGGTTTACCCAGAACTAGAATATTATGCAACATGTTACTTGGAGGACAACAAAAAATAAGAATGAGCACCTTTTATAATATTATCACCCTCCTTTTCATGACATAGATGATAAAAAAAATAGGAATGGAAGATATTTCTAAATTTATTTATTTTATGTATCTAGAGGAAACATGGGGTCGATTCCAACGACTACCACTACTTATACCTCAAACCTCCTCACATATAAGATTTCATTTTCACTAGCTTCCCGAATTAGGTTTCCCATGGGGATGAAAGACATTCCTAAATATTTTCACCTTCTTTTTGATGAAATAATGGTGGGAACACAAAAATCTCTTATTTAAGGTCCTTCTTATCTCTCATCAAATCTTATTCTTTAACAATTTTAATCGTAATACTTTTTATATCTAAATATTAAAGTACTATCTCCATTATGGAAAATACATCATTTTCTAAATAAATAAGTGGGATTTATTTGAATGTATTATATTCAATAAAACTAAAAAATAAATGTAATTTTGTTGGCTAAATTTTTTTGAAAGGTTTAAAATAAAAATAGTATAAAAATTTATAAAAAAATGAAGGTAATATTAGTAATATTATAATTTTAAAAAATTTTATTGGAAAAAAAATAGAAATTGTTAATAAGAATGATGAGGTCAAAGATCAATCTTGTCCAATTAAAAAACAATCCATATCCCAATTAAGTAGATTAAAGATTCCTTGTAGTCACCCACTTAACCAAAAATATTTATTTAGCACATTTAAGGAAATTGTTACACACTATTAGTATCATATTACTATCTAGATATTTTTGGAATGCATTTGAGTTATTCTCAATCTAATGATATAAATAATAAAATGATAACACATTCTACAAATAGATATTTTAATATCCATATATAGTTTTATTATAATAATTTTTCATATTAATTGGAAAAATTTATCATAATTTGATTCATATTTTAATTTAAATAAAATATATATTTATATTATTTAAAAATTATTTATGAATAATGTATGTGTAAAAATTATTTATATTGAAAATTAAAAAATTAATGATAATTTTAATAAAAAATCCCTTGTCATTTTGATAAATTATAAATATTAAGATTTAAATATTGTGAGTGTTTATTATTTGAATTATATTTTAGAAAAAAGTGTTTATCATAATGTTAAAGCAAAAATATTAAATAAAATAATTTTGTTGTTATGATTTGTTATTTGTTATTTTTTTTTCAAGAATAGATACTAATTTGATTTTTTTTAGATAATTGTATTTATGTTCTTAAGAAATTTCACTCTCTTTAATTTAACTAATCAATAGTTTTAAAATGCATAGTTGAATTGAAAACTAATTTACATAATATGAATCAATTTCGAAGTTACTCAATGACTCAAGACTCTATAAAATAGAAGTAGAAATATGAGTGTTTGAAATGAGTGTTGAAACATTTTTCAGTGCCCTTAGGTTTTTCTTAGCTCCAAAATATTTTTTTAATTACAAAGCACCGAAGGCACATGTCTCGTAGTAATTTAAATAATCAATAGTTTTGAAATGTATAGTTGAATTGGAAACTAATTTACATAATATGAATTAATTTCAAAGTAACTCAATAACACTTCATTGTATAAACTAAAAGTAGGAAGATGAGTGTTTTAAAAGAGTGTTAAACATTTTTTAGTGCCCTAAGTGTTTTCTTAGCTCCAAAAGGTTATTTAATTGCAAAGCACAAAAGGCATATATCTTTCAATGTTAGTGGTAGAAATTTTATAATTATTGGTATTGGTAGTAATGTAAAAGTGAGTCTAGTTTTTTTTTTAGTTTTTGGTTTCTCGGAAGAAATTTGAGAAATGATTCTCATTAGAAGAACTAAAGTTTAAAATACAAAAATTATCACTACCTAAGTGTATCTCATGCCTACTTCTCACTATCTTGTGAGAGTAATGCATGATGTACATCATCAAGCTACTAACAGGCATGTAATCAAAGAAAGAATCAAGGCCATTTATGTCATTTACTTATTATAATCATGTACATTTAAGTCACGAACTTAAGAAAAATTCCAAAAAATATATCACAAATATAGTTGATATGCAACTATTTTAAAGTGTATCATTCATATAAGACAAAGTGCACATACAATTTCAAATGTTAAAAACACCTCTAATACAATTCTATATCGAGAGAAAGTTTAGTCTATCATTCAAAAATATAATATTCATTACAAAAGGAGAAACTTATTTCTACACAAAACACTAATTAATGCCCTAAACATTCTCAGGTTACTAAAACATGGTGAGTGGTTTTAGTTCTCAAAGTGGTAAGCCTAGTGGGTATAGTAAGAGAAATACTAGTTGAGCATGTATGCTCTATGTATTGTTTTCGAGACTTGAACCCACACGCTTTCAAGTTTTTTGGTGTAATTTTTGTTCTTTTCACCATCCCAAGATCATTTGCCCTTTTTTCTTTCTGCAAAAGTTAAAACATAATCAATAATATGAAAATTTATTTCAACATAATAAAAAAATGGGTTAAAACAAATGCAAGATAGTATAGAAATAATGAATAGATGGGCACCCCGCAAAATGGAAGAAGACAAAATGAATTGAAAAAATATTCAACTATAATGTATAATAAATTATATGTCAATGTATTATGAGCTATGGTATAGGGTATACAACTTACATCTCCTAAATTCCCTTGAAGACGAGGTGAACACCGCAATGGTTGCGAACAATGTGGCTTTGGATGCATCACATGCTCACTATCTATTATATGTGGAAGGCTTTGAAGAGATGCATATTCTTTATTATAGACACAAGATCGTGTGTGTGTGTATATATATCTCAAACCAAATTAAATGTAAAAGCTAATTAACAATTGTAAAGAATTATTTAAATTTATATTTGATCCGTCTCACTTACTTTCTTTTCAAGACCATGATCATGTTTTGGGGTTTCAAATGATTGTAATGGTTCCAAAAACAATACCTGAATCCATTTTATTTATTATCATCATAGTAAAATATAATAATAAATAAGAAAATAAATCCAAATAATAAAATCTATGTTTTCTCACTTGTCATCCTAGTAAAATATAGTAATATGTATGCCAATGTTGATGTGAAATTGTTTGTATGGAAACAAAACTCACTTCTTCCAAAACCTGTTGAAATCTAGGTGAACGTCGCAATGGTTCACACCTTGATGCATGTTGGGTTTCTAAGTTACTTGATTGAAAATCAATGAGAAAATAATATGAAGATCTCCCTATGGAATTATGTTCATTAGTCTAAGAATATCAATAAAATGGGGAATTAGTATACACTTTATACTGAAAATAAACATGTAATATAATGTGGAAATGTCTTGAAAATAAATGCAAGAAACAATTAGACTTATGTGATTACTCATTGTTAAATTCTATTATGTCCATAGTTTAAGTCAGTTCCTCTTCTACCCTTACATCATTAAAAATTCCTTCTCTTTCTTTTGTTGCGATGCAAGAGCATTTGACTCGGAGTAGACAAAGTTGGGCAGGTTTTGTCTCATTGGTTATGATGTTTTTCTAGACAGGTCTTAGTACCTGAGAATTGTTTTTTTTATGTTATCATTATTATGTTTATATTTCACTCTCTTATTTACTGTTGAGGAAAGAGACATTAGGATTAGGTAGATTAAGTCAAACAGTGGGTTAATTAATAGAGTTTATTTAATTTAAAAAAGGTAGTTACACAGGACGGTTGGTAGTTCAACCGAAAAGGAGAAAAGTGTACAAAACGAAAAACATAATGTAATGTGCAGGATTTTTTCCCTGGAGAAAAAAAAAGGAACAAAACATTTCTTTACAAGCAAAAAAAAAACTGATTTGATATCTGAAAGGAAGACCATATGTTATAAGAGAGAATTTCTGTGACCAATTACTGTTTTATTATTTTCTTGTTACTGTAATACATATAACTCCTGACTGTAATCTGGATAGAATTTTCACGATACCGAATGAGTGTAAAGAGAAAGAATTCCATTGTGCACATAGGCGCGGACCAAAAACACGTTGGAGAAACAACATACTAGCAAGAAAGAACATGGCGTTGGGATTTGAACCATTTGAATCCATTTATTTTAGGTGATAAAGTTTCATTCACGGGCAAGGAGGAACTGTTAGAAATAACATCCATCTACAGGTAAACCAAGAACCACCTGTTTCATAATTCTTTTGAACATAATAAAATTTCGTACTAGACATTCATGTTTACCTTGACAAAAAGCCACATGCAATTACTGTAAAGCGAGTTCTGAACTGTCCATAAGATTAGTCAACATAAATACATTCAAAGTGAGCCAATTATAGGTTGGGGTTTGGACAACCCGTAACCTACAACCTAGCAACTCGACACAGAAACCTATGGAGACACATTCTACAGCGAAGAAAATCGCCACGACGAAACGGCTGGAACTAGCGACTGGGAAACAGAGACCTCCATTTTTATCTAAATTCTTATAGGCTCAAACATGAAACCGAATCAACAGAACGATTTGATTTACAGCAAAAATGATAGTAAAAGCCAAAGACCAGAATCGACCCTACCCATTGTAAGTCGAGGGTTTGGTCGGCATCGAACCAAAGTGTGAAGTCCTGGAACCTGCAAAAAGAATGCATGGAATGTGTTATTTACGACTCGGACAGAGACTATAATTAAAAAATCAGAGGAGAGATGGAGTGATGGACGTTCACCTGACCAAGGGAGAAAATAGAGATGGGCTGTCGAACGAGAACTTTAAAACCTGCTCGCAAGGAGTTGCTACGTGAGAACAGAAACAAATACACTGAAGAGGTTGAATCAAAAGGCGAACTGGAAATCACCGTGAGTGCACCACATGTCGACATTGTTGCATGCAAGCGGAACGAGACGAGAAAACTAGCTCAAAAGAGGGTTAACCAAACTTGAAACCCTCGCAATGCCAAGGGAGACAGAAACCCTCACAGTGGAGCGAAACAGTGGAAGTGAGAGTGGAGTAGTCGGTATAGGGTTTCCATAACGCGCGAAGGGAAAAACCCAAGGAAGGGAGATAGGTGACGGTCGAACCAGAGGCGTTTACAGGCCAATCAATTAGCTAATAAATACTACCGCAAACCAACGATTGATTAAATCAACAAATCATACGGATCATCTATTGTTTGAACCCACAGAGTAAACAAGTTACATGACAGCTGTTGTTACAAGTTTAATTGTATTAAAATGACATGTGATATGGAGTTGATGCATATTGCGTTTGCATTGTGATAAATACAAAGTTGAGTTGCTGTGACCTTTTTACAAGTTTTATTAATTTATTTTGGAGTGCAGGACAGGCTTGAGGGCTGGGCCCCATCAAAGTGGTATCGGAGCCAGGTTGTAGTAAGCAGGAAAAAAATGGAAGTTGGTAGATGAGGAAGAGGAAGAGGAAGAGCGATACGTAGAGTGGCAGACGAAGGACTGAGGGAGGAAATCCGCATTTTGAATGCGCGATTGGCAGCAATAGAAGCTGGAAGGATAAGAGACCCTGAAGGAGGGGATGATAGTGACGAAGAGGTTGCAGAAGCGACATATGGTTTTGAAGGGGAAGTACCTGAACTCAGATTATTGAGGTTAGTTTTTTTATCCAGTAGTAAGCCAAAACATGAAATTTCTACTTATGACGGGAGTTTGTCGGTAGATGTGTTGCTGGATTGGCTTAGTGAAGTGAAAAAATATTTTGATTTTGAAGAAATCAGTGAGGACAAGCGACTAAAATTCGTTGCCACCACGCTGAAAGGACATGCGTCCTTGTGGTGGGACAACGTTCAGGCAGAAAGGAAAAGGCTAAACAAACAACCTATAAAGAAGTGGGCCAGAATGGAGGCCAAGATGAAAGAAAAGTTTTTGCCCGAGGATTACCAGATTATGCTATACAGACAGGTACAAAATTTGAGGCAAAGGGGGTTAACAGTCAAGGAGTATACGCAAGAATTCTACAAGTTGAATTTGAGGGCAGGATATGTAGAGGACACCCCCGAAAAAACAACAAGATTTGTAAATGGGTTGAGGGGGGAAATACTGGATGAAATCAGTATCCTCTCACCCAGGAGTATAGATGAGGCATATCAGTGTGCCTTAAAGGCTGAAGAAAAGATAAATAGGAATCAGAATGCCAGAAGAGGAGGAGGATTTGGCAGGGGGAAAAGGAAGGCCTTTGGTAGAGGCAAAGGTACAAATTCCAATGAGGAAGGCAGCAGTTCCAAACCTGCGGGAACGAAAGAGAAGGAAAATAGCACTAGAGGGGGGCGACCATACTAGCGAGTGAGAGGTAATGGTCGGGGCAGAGGAGCTGTCTAGTGCTATCGGTGCCACAAGTGGGGGCACAAATAGTATGAATGTCCTGAAGGAGAACCAGGAGGTGGTAGAGGAGCTTATGCTGCCCAAACAGAGGAAGTGGAAGCACCGCCCCAAGAAGTGGAAAATGCACCTGAGATAGGGGAAGCCTTGGTGCTGAACAAGGTGCTGATTAAACCAGCGAAAGAAATTGTGGAACTGGATCAAAGAAAGGCCTTGTTCTGGACAGTTTGCAAATCACAGGGTAAGTGCTGCAAACTGATAATTGACAGTGGGAGTACCGATAATTTGGTGGCCATGGAAATGGTGGAGAAATTGGGGCTGAAGAGGCTTAAGCACACCACTCCTTACAAAGTGTCGTGGCTGCAAAAGGGACATCAACTGTTAGTTGATGAATAGTGTGAAGCAGAATTCCAGATAGGTAGATACAAGGACAAAATCATCTGCGACATTATGCCAATGGATGTATGTCATATACTGTTAGGAAGACCCTGGCAGTATGACAGAAAATTAATTCATGATGGGAAGACAAACTGTTACAAGTTTGTCAAGGATGGGATAAAGCACATGCTTGTGCCCATCAAGGAGGAAAATACAACAGAAGCTAGTGGAGTGAAAGCATTACTTGTGGGTGGAAAAGAGTTTTTGAAATAGATTGAAGATAATTATGTTAATTTTGCTGTTGTAAGGAGACCAAAGGAAGTGGTACTGCACAAAAATATCGCAGATCTGCCAGAGGAGATCTAGGATATGTTGCAGGACTTTGGCGATATCATAGTAGATGACTTACCTGATGAATTGCCACCTAAGAGAAGCATCAGCCATTTTATTGATTTTATACCAGGAGCTAGCTTACCCAATAAGGCATCTTATCGTATGAGTCCGAAGGATAATGAAGAAATTCGGAAGCAGGTGCAGGAATTGCTTGATAAAGGGCTAATCAGGGAAAGTATGAGTCCTTGTGCAGTTCCGACAGTTTTAGCTCCTAAGAAAGGTGGCGAATGGCGAATGTGCAAGAGCTATTAACAATATTACGATCAGGTACAGGTTTCCATTACCGCAAATGGATTACATGATGGATTGTTTAAGTGGGGCAGCATATTTTTCGAAGATTGACTTGAAGAGTGGTTACCACCAGATCCGAATTCGGGAAGGGGATGAATGGAAAACAACCTTCAAGACGAATGAGGGACTGTATGAATGGTTGGTGATGCCATTTGGTTTGAGTAATGCCCCTAGTACGTTTATGTGCCTAATGAACGAAGTGCTAAAAGAGTTCATTGGGAAATTTGTGATTGTTTATTTGGATGACATTTTGATTTTCATTAAAACAAAAGAGGAACACTTCCGACATGTTCGAAGTGTATTGAAGATATTGCAGCAGAACAAGCTGCTAATAAATTTGAAAAAGTGTACCTTTTTTCAATGGGAATTAGTTTATCTGGGTTTTTTGATTGCAGAAAATGAGTTGAAGATGGACCCAGAAAAAATTGCAGCTATAGTAAACTGGCCATCCCCAAAGAATTTGTTCGAGGTTCGAAGCTTTCATGGATTAGCAAGCTTTTACAGGAAATTTATCAAAGATTTTAGTGGGATCTAAGCACCCATGTTGGACACAATTAAGAAGGTAAATCAGCCTTTTTACTGGGCTGAAGCAGCAGAGAAAAGTTTTTAGACTTTAAAGAAGAATATCACTCAAAGACCGATTTTGAGATTGCCTGATTTCAACAAATTTTTTCAAGTATGTTGTGATGCCAGCGGTACAGCCATTGGGGCAGTACTTAGCTAAGAGGACATACCGGTCGCTTATTTCAAGGAGAAACTGAACGAGAGTAGGCAGAAATATTCATCTTATGACAAGGAATTTTATGCGGTCGTTCAAGCTTTGAAACATTGGAGGCACTATTTTTTAGGTAATGAGTTCGTTTTATTTTCTGATAATTTTTCCTTACAGTATGTTATGCAGCAGCATAAGTTGAATCATAAGCATGCAAAATGTGTGGAATATATGCAGAGCTTTACATTTGTATTGAAACATATTAGCGGTCAGTCCAATAAGGTGGCAGATGCATTGAGCCAAAGAGTTTTGCTCCTACAGGAGAGCATGGTGCAGGTGTTGGGTTTTGAGCATTTGAAGGATTTATACCAGACAGATACAGATTTTAAGGAGGCCCATGAGGCTTGTGAAAACCCTTTGCTATGGAACAATAGTCCCTGGATGGACTATGATCTACAAGAAGGATTTTTATTTAGGGGAGGACAGTTGTGCATTCTTGACTGTTCAATGCGGGAGAACATTATTCGGGAAAATCACAGTGGAGGTCTAGTCAGAAATTTCGACATAGACAAGACATTATCTCAGATAGAGCATTTTTATTACTGGCCAAAGTTGCGACGGGATGTGCAGAGATATGTAAGCATGTGTAAAATGTGCCAGTTAGCGAAAGGTGGCAGTCAAAATGCAGGACTTTATATGCCACTGCCCATTCCGAGTAGACCGTGGGACTCCGTCAGTTTGGACTTTGTCTTGGGTCTGCCCAGGACACAGCGGGGGTTTGATTCAGTAATGGTGGTGGTGGATATATTTTCGAAGATGGCGCATTTTATACCCTATCGAAAGACCAGCGATGCTACTCACGTAGCACACTTTTTTTTTACAGAGATTGTTAGACTGCATGGCTTGCCGAGGTCCATTATTTCTGACAGGGACGTGCGGTTTACAGGACATTTCTGGCATACCCTGTGGAAAAATTTGGACACCCAGTTAAATTTTAGCTCCGCTTATCACCCACAGACCGATGGGAAAACTGAGGTGGTGAACAGAAGCTTGGGAAACCTGCTACGAAGTTTGATAGGTGAAAATTCGCGAATGTGGGATCGCGCACTTGCTCAAGCGGAATTTTCATACAACGATTCACCAAATCGCAGCACAGGCTACAGTCCTTTTCAGATTCTATATGGCATGCATCCTCGCGGAGTGCATGAGCTGCGAGATTTGGGGAAACTTGAAAAAAGAAGCGCAGATGGGGAATATTTCACTCAAGCGATGACTGATTTACACGAGCAGGTAAAGTTAAAATTGCAGGACAACAGTCAAAGATATAAACAACAAGAAGATTTAAAAAGGCGGTAAGTTCAATTTAATGTTGGGGACGAAGTACTTGCTCACTTGCGCAAGGAACGTTTTCCGAAAGGGGAATATAACAAACTGAAGTTTAAAAAGATTGGCCCCTGCAAAATTCTTCACAAGTTTTCTGCCAATGCTTACGAAATACAGTTGCCACCAGGAATAGGCATTTCACCCATTTTTAATGTGGTAGATCTATTTCCTTACACTGCCAGTCCGGAAGACAACAGGGCAACAAAGCCAGAATGGGACACCCAAGTTGGCAAGGATTCTTGGTTGAGGCAGATGCCTGCAGCGTAGCCCCTTGAGATCGAGGGTATCCTCGACACACAAGTAGCCAAGAGAATGCGCAAGAAAGAATATTTATAGTACTTGGTCAAGTGGAAGAACCGTCCTATTGAGGACAGTTCCTGGCTTGACGCAGCACAAATCCAGAAAGCTGGCTATTCAATGGACGAACTCATGGAATGGAGCCATGACTTTTTGTTACCCCAGGAGCCTGATGCAGGAGCATTTGACTCGGAGTAGACAAAGTTGGGCAGGTTTTGTCTCATTGGTTATGATGTTTTTCCAGACAGGTCTTAGTACCTGAGAATTGTTTTTTTTTATGTTATCATTATTATGTTTATTTTTCACTCTCTTATTTACTGTTGAGGAAAGAGAGATTAGGATTAGGTAGATTAAGTCAAATAGTGGGTTAATTAACATAGTTTATTTAATTTAGAAAGGGTAGTTACACAGGACGGTTGGTAGTTCAACCGAAAATGAGCAAAAAACATAATGTAATGTGCGGGACTTTTTCCCCAGAGAAAAAAAAAGGAACAGAACATTTCTTTACAAGCAAAAACAAAACTGAATTGATATCTGAAAGGAAAACCATCTGTTATAAGCGAGAATTTCTATGACCAATTACTGTTTTATTATTTTCTTGTTACTGTAATACATATAACTACTGACTGTAATCTGGATATCATTTTCACGATACCGAACGAGTGTAAAGAGAAAGAAGTCCATTGCGCACATAGGCGCGGACCAAAAACACGTTGGAGAAACAACATACTAGCAAGAAAGAATAGGGCGTTGGGATTTGAACCATTTGAATACATTTATTTCAGGTGATCAAGTTTCATTCACGAGCAAGGAGGAACTGTCGGAAATAACATCCATCTACAAGTAAACCAAGAACCACCTGTTTCATAATTCTTTTGAACATAATAAAATTTTGTACTAGAGATTCATGTTTACCTTGACAAAAAGCCACATGCAATTACTGTAAAGCGAGTTCTGAACTGTCCATAAGATCAGTCAACATAAATACATTCAAAGTGAGCCAATTACAGGTTGGGGTTTGGACAACCCGTAACCTACAACCTAGTAACTCGACACAGAAACCTACGGAGACACATTCTACAGCGAAGAAAATCACCACAACGAAACGGCTGGAACTAGTGACTCGGAAACAGAGACCTCCAGTTTTATCTAAATTCTTATAGACTCAAACAGGAAACTGAATCAACAGAACGATTTGATTTACAGCAGAAACGATAGTAAAATCCAAAGACCAGAATAGACCCTACCCATTGTAAGTCGAGGGTTTGGTTGGCATTGAACCAAAGTGTGAAGTCCTGGAACCTGCAAAAGGAATGCATGGAATGTGTTAGTTATGACCCAGACAGAGACTGTAGTCGAAAACTCAGAGGAGAGATGGAGTGACGGATGTTCACCTGAACAAGGGAGCAAATAGAGACGGGCTGTCGAACGAGAACTTTAAAACCTGCTCGCAAGGAGCTGCTACGTGAGAACAAAAACAAATACTCTGAAGAGGTTGAATCAAAGAAGAATAAGTTACCTTTCTGGGTGAGAGGAGCCATGCTGAAGTTAGAAGCCACTATCGCATTGCAAAACAGTAACACAGACAGAAGTGAGTCGCGAACCTGCGAATGGTTGAGAAGTTAAACTACAGCAAACAACAAATCCAACTGAAATCATTATAAACAAGGTTCAATTAACCAGAAGGCAAACTGGAAATCACCGTGAGTGCACCACAGGTCAACATTGTTGCATGCAAGCGGAACGAGACGAGAAAACCAGCTCAAAAGAGGGTTAACCAAACTTGAAACCCTCGCAACGCCAAGGGAGACATAAACCCTCACAGTGGAGCGAAACAATGGAAGTGATAGTGGAGTAGTCGGTACAGGGTTTCCATAACGCATGAAGGGAAAAACCCAAGGAAGGGAGACAAGCGTCGGTCGAACCAGAGGCGTGTATAGGCCAATCATTTGGCTAATAAATACTACCGCAAACCAACGATTGATTAAATCAACAAATCATACGGAGCAAATATTTTTTGAACCCACGGAGTAAACAAGTTACATGACAGTTGTTGTTACAAGTTAAATTGTATTAAAATGACATGTGATATGGAGTCGATGCGTATTGTGTTTGCATTGTGATAAATACAAAGGTGAGCTGTTGTGACCTTTTTACAAGTTTTATTAATTTATTTTTGAGTGCAGGATAGGCTTGAGGGCTGGGCCCCATCATGTGAGTACTCATTGTTAAATCTATTATGTCCATAGTTTAAGTCAATTCCTCTTCTACCCTTACATCATTAAAAATTCCTTCTCTTTCTTTTGTTTCAAAGCCATTTCTATGCGCTTAGTCGCGTCCATACGTCTACGAGGTAGACTTTGGTCCCAATGATCAATTTTCTCTTTGATTTTGAGTTTTGAGGCATCATCAAGCTCATCGATCATCGAAACAGACTGCATAAAAACAATTCAATGAATTTAACATGTAATCATATATTCATGCTATTATAATAAGACACACATAACCATGCCAATAAATGCTTATAGGAGAAATAATTTCTTCATGAACAAATATTTTATATGCTTGTTTGCGTGCATGACATAACCATGCATCTACATCATATTGGATCTTTTCATTCTGCTTTCTAATCATGTTTGGCGAATTGACCTCACGTCTAGCATTGTGAGCTCTTTGTCTCCCTCTTTGATGTGGAGTAATAGGAAGGAGATTGTGTATCATTATGCAATGGTGATTAATGACACTTAATTTTGAGATAGTGAATACACCATCACAATCACCAATTAAACAAGAAAAAATGTGTTTGGTGCCTTTGACAATGATTTTCCATGCATGTTTATCTTCCTCCATTTTCTCAATTCCCTATACATACATAATCTTTTTTTGTTTTACACATAATAAGAATTACAAAAAAAAATCCTGCAATTGCAATTACAACTATGATACTATGTAAAAAAAATTTGACTTTGTTAAATAAAAAACAAAATCATTACTTATTAAAAATTTGTTGATATGGAAAGGAATATAAAAAATCTAATTTGGTGAAATTTTTTTTGATGTAAAAATCAATTTAATTGTTCTAATTATAAAACAACAATATTTTTGAAACAAAATATAAATATAAAAACAATGTTTTTGAATGAAATCAAACACACACACACACACACATAGTTACTTTGTCAATTATAATTAAATTCTTTTGACTTAACACTAAGAATAATATAAAAAAAATGACAATTATTTAATAAATCAGGAAGTTATGGTGTTATGGTGTTAAATGATAAATAAGGAAGGTGGATGTTTACCTACACTGGTTTTCAACTATTGGAAAATTTAAGACTATTTTAATATCAAAGACGTGTACATGAATTGGATCTGTTGGGGTTTTATAATGAAATTGGTATCGATGTGGGGACGTGGGTGTGTTGTGTTTAGCTTAATAAGCAAGGACTTATGTTTTGGCCCTAAGCTTTGTTGACACAAAATAAAAACTAAAAACCACTCAAGCTACCTATTTCACCAAATATGGTGTATGCATTGGATTTTTATGTAATAATCGTGGATTGAACTTACATGTTATTATATATGGAATTGAAGAATATTTGGGGTAAATTCTAAGGACTTATACAGAATCAAGACGTTTATATTGTTGCTTCTATTCCTAAATTGATATTTGTGGGGCTGGTGGAATGGAGAAGGGATTTATTATCATTATATGGGGGATTTGAAATATTATATCTATTGGTTTATGGTTGCAAACCCATTTAATCAGTTCCTATCAAACACCATACATATTTATGCCATTTTCAAGATTCCCCTGAGCTCGTCGGAGCATGTATTGAGGATAGGCAGTGAACACACTTTCAAGGATGGTGAAATAAATCCATTTGAGACACTATGTTGTATTTTATGTTCCGTTAAAGTTATTTCTTTGTGCCACCATATATTTTAACATTTCAGAAAAATTAAAATAGGGGAATGAACTAGGGGTTTATGATCCTTTTAATGGGGGATTGGGATTCATATTTTGAAGTACAAAGAAATAAAACACTTAGTGGAATTTCTTGTTCAGATTTTTCCTGGAGATATTTATTTGTGCCACCCTATATTTTAACATTTCATAAAGGAAACGAGGGGAAGGAGTCCTATTTAATCTGTATCCATCGGACTGCGTGCATATTTTTCCCATTCTATATTTTTTAAGGGTTATGTCTAGGTCCTACATTTTTTAGAAAAGATTTTTTTAAATTAAATCTTTTGTGATATTGTTTGTAATTGAGTTATTGTCTAATTTTTTGAAGGAAATTTTTTGAACCTCATACCCTATTATCATGGGAAATCGAAGAACTTGTGTGAGAAAATATGATCGAAAAAGAAAGCCTGAGGAACGTAGAGAAGAGACGAGACAATATCCCAGAAGAAAGTTAGAAGCTCTCTCAAATATTGAAGAGGAAAATCAACCTCAAGAAGAAATTGAAGCAGGTATGTAAATGTAAATATTACATGATCTATTGATATATATTTAAAATTTTCCTAATGTAAAATGTGAAGCTTAATTTTTATTTGATGAACTAGTTTGAAAAATATTTTGTTTGATGTAAACGGACAGAGATATTCCTCAAAATATTGAAGAAAAAAATCAACATCAAGCAGAAATTGAAGCAGGTATGTAAATGTAAATATTATGATCTATTAATATATTTTTAAAATTTTCCCAATGTAAAATGTGAAGCTTAATTTTTATTTGATGAACTAGTTTGAAAAATATTTTGTTTAATGTAAACGGACAAAGATACTCCTCAAAATATTGAAGAATAAAATCAACCTCAAGCAGAAATTGAATCGGGTATTTAAATGTAAATATTATGATCTATTGATATATTTAAAATTTTCCTAATATTTATTGACATATTTATTAATTTAGTTATTTATTGAATATGTACTATTTTTTTGAATATGTACAGATTAAATCACTATCGATAATGAGATGTTAGAAAATGTCGACACTCACACATATGGAGATAAAAAACCTGACCATGTTATACGATATCGTGTCGATAAAATTTTTGAAATGTATTTCAAAAATGAGCAAGTGACAGTTCAAGCTCAAATGTTGAAAGGTCTTCTATCATCAAGGAAATTAAAAGAAGCGACGACACTATTGGGTATTCGAAAATCAACCAAAGATAAAAAAATGAAAGAAGAGGTGATAAAAAATATGAGTAGTGCTATAGAGTCAATTAAGAGATCTAGAGATAAAGATGTTTCAAATATATGTAGAGGAATACAGATGGCAATGGTTTCACCAAGTACTCAAGAGAATCGTTTGATAACATCTATGGCACGAGCACTGGGAACCTCGTGAAAAACTCTGCACAAACATCGAAAATTTTGACTGCAAATAGATGTAAATGATGAACTCGCTTGTTGGAGAGCTATTTGTAGGCAACCATACAAAGATAGACTTGGAGAAGATGTTAAAAAAATAATATATGAATATTGGAAGAACAATTCGCGTGTTTCACCGACTGTAAGACATGTGATGCGAAGAAGAATAGCACGAAATCAATACGAAGAACATGAAAAAAATCTCTTGGAAACCACTCAAATAGAGTTATTCAACAAGTTCAAAGAAGAGAATCGTCAAATTCATGTTTCACTCAGTGCTTTTGTTCAACAAAAACCATGGTATGTAAAACCTATCACCTTACGCGACACTTGTTGTTGCCGTTATCATGTGGAATTTGAGTTATATTATGACACATTCCTTGATTTCGGTAGAACATTATGGAAGGATTCACCTCCTTCCACTATCCGTGAATTCATATCTCAAATTCTATGTGAAAGAGAAAGCGATGAACTATTTTACAAAAAGAAATGTGTTGGTGGTAAAAAATGCGATGATTGTGGAAATTTGACTAAATTTCAAAACAAATATCGTATTGATATAAATGATTAATCATTGTCCAACATGAAAATTAAATGGAAGAGATATGAATATATCAGTACATCGATTCAAGGTGCAGATAGTGTTAAAAGAATCGAATTACGAGAAGACAAAATTTTTCTGAAGACTTTTTGAGAAAGTTTGAAGCAGAAATTTACAAATACACCAAGCATTCCCATAGAGCTCGATGGCAAGACTTGCAATTCAAAAAATCTAGTGAAGTTTTTCCACCAGGGACCATTTTGTCAGTGATTGATTTTGCAGAAAACTACACATTTGTTCCACAAAAAGAAATTCAGAGTGAATACTATCACTCTGACCAAGTCTCCATGCTCGTCCATATTCTATATAGACATGCTAAACAAAATGTCGATCATATAGAAAGCACGAGTGAAAATCGACATATCATTAAAGAATATCACTTTTATATTAGTGACGATCGTACACATGATACATGTTTTGTACAACATTGTTTTGGAAAAATTTATGATTCATTGAAAAATCATGGAATAACATTCAATGAACATTGGATATGGTCAGACGGATGCGCAAGTAAATTCAAATCTGCATGATCACTCTTTTGGTTGTGTTGTCTTCATAAGAAAACCTGCATTAAACATTGTTGGAATTTCTTTGAAACTGGCCATTGAAAAGGAGAACATGACGGTGCAGGAGCATGTATAAAACGAGTACTTTGAAGATATCAAATGAATCACTCTGCAAGCTGACTTGTGAACGCTCAAGAAGTTGTTTAATGGTGCATCGTTGCTCTAAGCCATGAGAGAAACCCATCAAGAGAAGTGCGAAGGTACATTCAATTTAATTTATATTGGAAATCTAATTTTAAACATTGTACATTTATCATGCAATGATTATCTTTGATTGTATTTTGATATCATATTTACAAATTATTCTTCTAATTTTCCATATAAAGGTTTTTCTGGCATATTGGAATTGAAGACGTAGATAGATCAATTAGAAATGACGTTGAAACAATAAAAGGGACTCGAAAATTGCATTCAATTCAAACAAAGTCGTCCAGAAATGTGTTTGCATTGGATAAAAGAAAATATTCTTGTTTTTGTGATGTTTGCATAGACAACACAAAATCCAATGACGTCTGTGAAAACAAAATGTATGTGAACGATTGGAAACATATAGAGCTAAATACAAAGGGAAAAATGTCTGTTGCAATGTTTGAAGAAATGCAATCAGAGGAAACTACAATATCATCTGATGGTGATCGAGTTTCTGATCTTGTTAGAGAAGGTAAAATTTGAATTACTCTCTAATGATTTAAAGATCTAGAAATAAATTTAAATATGCATAATTAAATGTTAAATTTATTTTATTGTGCAAGAGATGTTTTTGCTGTAATTGCACCTATTAACAACGATGAAAATGTGAAGTATTATTTGATGCGTTGCACCGAACAAAAAATGAATTTATTACAAAACTATAATGATCACGGATTTCAATATGACAGAGGGTCTATTATACTGAAACATTATTTTTTCAGACAAACTCATCCAAGTGGAGACATTGTTTACTTTGACAACTATGAACCTGATTCCATAAGTTGTCAATATAGTCACTTGGTGTGTGCAGCACACATAAAGTTGATAGAAGTTCAATCAAAGAAAAAATCAAAAATTAAGAAATGGAAAATGTCAAAATCCGATCATGAACGGATTATTGAGGATGGAATTCCATTATAATTTTTTTGAGTGAAGTGTCCAACAATTTATTATCTTTGGATTAAATATGTTTTATAACTTCCAGTACTCAACTAAAAATTGAGCTGCTTATGTTATTTGTGGTTTGCACATGTTACAAATTGTTTGGGTACAAGCACGTGCTCTAGTATCAACTGAAAGTAGTTTTTCTATACATGTGCATTGATTAAAAATGTTATATGTATTGGATAAATTAATTGTTCTTGTATATTAATTGTTCTTATATATGTTCTCCGACCATATGGTACAAATTATTTCACTTTATTTTGTAAGGTCAGATTCGGTCCCCATATGGCCTAGCCTCCAAGGGACGAGATAACAAGTGGTTGTCCCCACTTGCCCGAATCTCAGCTTTTAAGTACAATTATACTGTTTATGTCAGGCATCTTACATGATGTCCTAGCCAAAGATAGATTCTTTTTGTTTCAAGTTTCCAGTAAAAGTTGTCACCGAATGACCTGCTCGAACTCTTGTAGTAAACACCATACCTTATCTCTCTTGCTCTCCAATATTATTAGGTTTAATTATTATAACACAAAAATCGTTCTACATTGTCAATAATTTTTTGCGCTTACACTAAAATCAATGAACACTATTAATCCAATGTCTTCACAAGTAATGTACCATCATACATGCAATTATATCAAATTAGAAATCAACATATACAATGAAGTCAATGGGGATTGTCTTGTTACAAGTAACATAATTTCAATTTACCATATGTGCAAATGTAGGTTGAAACCATCCAAAACTTTAAGTTGTAGATTGAAACCATCCAAAACTTTAAGTTTTAAAACCCTTTTGATTATATGTTGTGCAACATTAAAACATTAAACATTTAAAGTTCATTAAATATCACATGCAAAACGTAGATTGAAACCATCCAAAACTCGAGTTTTAAAAACTTCACATGTCATGCCAATTATAATTCAACTATCCAACAAAAACATTCAACAAATTAAATATCACATGCCAAAGTTGTTTCAAGTTTCCGGTAAAAGTTGTCACCGAATGACCTACTAGGATATTATAAATACTAACTTTGTAAGATCATTTGGCATTCGGAAAAATTAGAAAGTCTTAGACTATCAATCAATTTAAAGTATCATTCACCCTAGGGAGTGTAAAATATTCAATGTAGGTTGGTGACGATGCTCACTCCTAGCTTGACGCAGCGCCAATGACCAATTATTTAATGAATTCCAATGCACTAGACCAAAGTTGGTTCAACCTACTTGGTTTTTCACCTAAGAATTTCCAAGGATGGACTATCTGGACAAACTGCTGAAATTGAAAAGCTTGACATGGAGATACGACAAGGTGAACAAAGACTTCAAGAACTCTTTATGGAAAGGGCTCACTTGAAGGAAAGAAGCACCACGTTGCAGGCTAAAGTCAAGACATTGGAGCAATTAAACAGAATTCGAAAAGGAAAGAGCTTGAACCAATTCAAGCAGACCCAAGATCGGATTGTTCTATGGAGCTTCATGAGAAGAGATATGTGAAAAGGACTGTTAAGCCAAGGGCTAGTTCGAAAGACATATTGGAAGAGGAAATGTTGAAGAAGATTGCAGAAGTAAGGCGCAAAACAAGGAGAAGGAATGATGATGAAAGTTCCTTGGACTTGAGATTCGTGTCTACAACCGTACATGGGAAAAAGTTCTCTGCTTTGATAGACACGGGAGCTACCCATAGCTTCCTAAGTCGAAAGGCAACTTCATCTCTTTGGAAAGATATACTTAAGAGTCATTGACATGGATGATCATTCTATGGTGTTGGGACGAGACTTCATGGTTGCAGCACAAGCCATACCAATGATGGACCGAGACATTCTCTTAATTCTTGTGATCATTCTTAAACTATTCTCTGAACTTATATTCTTATTGTCACCCTTATCAGTTTTGTCATCTTTCCGTATCGATTATATTAAAAAGAAAGTATAAATCATAAATCATAAACCATTTAAATATTTAGCTCGAACTCTTGTAGTAAACACCATACCTCAAGTCTCTCTTGCTCTCCAATATTATTAGGTTTAATTATTATTACACAAAAATCGTTCTACATTGTCAATAATTTTTTGCGCTTACACTGAAATCAATGAACACTATTAATCCAATGACTTTACAAGTAATGTACCATCATACATGCAATTATATCAAATCAGAAATCAACATATACTGTAATGAAATCAAAGGGGATTGTCTTGTTACAAGTAACATTTCAATTTACCACATGTGCAAATGTAGGTTCACATTCTATCATTCATGTAGTTTTAAAAACTTCAGTTGCCATGCCAATTATAATTCAACTATCTAACAAAAACATTTAACATTAAATATCACATGCCATGCCAATTATAATTCAACTCTCCAACAAAAACATTTAACATATGTCCAAAAATATGTCCAAAAAACTTATTGTAATAAAATATGTCCAAAAATTGTAAATCTCACTCAAGTATCAAACTGTATCAAGTTTAACAAATTTTAAAACCATCTAAATTTTGAAATCAAATCAAATCTACTGTAAATCTTGTCCATCAAATGGAGGATCTAGCCTTTGGGTCTCGGTTAGCTCCCTATCCTGTAAATAGGAAACCTACATACACAATGCACATGTACTTGAACATTAAAATTTGAAGTTTTAAAAATGAATGAGAATATATATATCTAGAACTTCATGTAAAAAACAAAATATAACAAAAAAATCACGCAATACCTCATAAGGTTGCCTCTCCATTTGATGAACAGGTTCTGCCATAGAAACATCTGCAGTGGTAACCTGTACAATATACATGTACAGTTAAATATAAATATATATATATACATAAATAATTTATATAAATTAAAAACTTTCAAATGAAAATGCACGTGTACACATATAAACTTATTTGAACAATAATATTAAAAAAAAGAACTAAAGACAACTTCTTCAAATGCTGTGGATGTTCCTATCTCCGTCGCTAAAGTCCTCGGATTAAAAAAATCTTCTATACGAACCTAAATTCAAAAATTTTAAATAACTCAAAATATAGATCTCTCTCTATATATCTCAATTTTTAATGGAACTTTTTGAGGTAACATAAATTTTGAACTTGTGAAAAATTGTCCATACTTGTACATCTCCCAATGAAGTATAAGGTATATCTCCTAAGGAAGAAGAAGGTACCGCCATCCCAAAAACATCAGACGGAATCGGTACCTGTTAAAACATTTTATCAAATTATATATATACATACATGTACATGTGTGGCAACAATTATTTATTTTAGAGTCACTTAAAAACACTAACATACATGTGCCAACATATCATGATGGTCAGACCCATCTGCATCGTTTGAGCCAGAGGTCCCGAACGTAATATTAACATTTTCATCACACATCATGCCTGAGAACTGCAAATGGTGTTTTAAGATATAATCATACATTTTTGTTAAATTAATGTACACATACAAATAAATGTATACATGTACATACACATGTATTTATTACAAATTGTACACATGTATATGTAAATATAATTTCAAACCCAAGTTCACTAACACATACCGTTCCGGTGCCCTCTTCCTCACGAAAAATTAGGTCTTGCAGACCATTGCGACAATTTATTGCATATGTTCGGAGATCTTCAACATTCATGTTGTAAATCTCCTCATCTGTACGATAAACAAAATTGGCACGTGCATTTTCACGTGCTCTTTGTCGATTTAAGCAAATATCGACTCCACTCAATCCGCTATGAACATTGTCGATCATAACATCTCTTGCTTCACGACTTATTTGAGAAGTCGCATCCATCTCTGATAGCAGGGTTTCGACTCGAGACAGTAGACTCACCAATGGTGGCTCAGGGCGAGGCAACTCCACATCTCGCTTAGCGCCCTTACGTTGATATAATCTACCTCTCCCCGGGCCAAAAAATTCTGAAGGAAGGTCATTGTAGTCGGGTTTCATACCCAAAAAAAATTCTGCATAAAACATTTGTGCAAAATAAAGAGGAAACTCATCGTTCCATGGAAGCCTTCCAAAGGCCGCAAGATGTCAATCATACAAATATTTTGCTTTGTCTGGGTGCTTGAAATACTGCACCTTCAACATTTTTCTTTTTGGCCCTTCCTTATAATTAAACATTGACTTAGCATCATCTCTTTTTACTCTCCGTTTTATGTCCTGCCATTTATCGGGACCTATAACTGTTTCTTTTCTCTTTCTCATCAGTTCTACAAACGAATCAGTCGTTGTCCCCAAATTTTTGTACACTTTTACCATTTCACTCAATGAATTTGTAACTATTTCAAGGCTTTGTCTACTCTCAGCAGGTAGAGGCAAAGCCTCGAGATCTCTTTGCAATTTTGCATGAAGGCTTTCACACCTTTGTAAGGTGCATTCCGCCATGTTAGTTTCCCATGGTATATCAGTAATCTCAGCCGAATAAGTTGTGCTGGGTTGACAACCTTCTTCTTCAATGTAGCGCACTGCCCTGCGTCTTTTTTGACCACTGGCTCGAACATTTTCAGCCTCTGCATCAATATATATAAAATTTCGTATATTAGAAAAAACACGTGTAAAAAAATTTGTACAAATTTAATGAAAATATATTGAAATTGATGGCAATCTTGATGTTGTTGGTTAACATCATCTCCAACATGACCCTGCTGAGAACCAACCCCAGAATGACGCTGCTGAGAACCAGACCCACAGTGACCTTGTTGAGAACCAGCAGCCGTTGATTGGCCTTCGGGGGAATAAATATCACCCCCTTCCCGCAACCTGCTACCGCTCATACCTCGACCGGTTGAACCTTGGCCACGCTCTATGGATGGAGTAGAAAGCCTTCTCCTCTTGCCTCCTAAAAATTAAAATATGAAACTTATTAACAACTAATTTCACTCACAAATTTAATAAAAAAATCAATTCCATATGTACACACATGTATGGAGATTTAAGATTATATTTAAATACCGTGAACATCCTCCAATCCCTGAGCCTCCATATGGGATTCCGCTGATCTTCGTCTTTCATCCTCCATGATATATATCTATTGGTCGACATTCACAAAATAGATTTCAAAAAATCAATACCTCAGAGTAAAATCCAGTTTGGGGCTGTTAAATCCAATATGTTCTATATTTCTTACATTTCAGCCCTCCTATTTTTCTTTCCAACTAAGGTTTATAAAATAACATGAGAAGCAACATGAGACTTAGAACAATCATTTTCATTATCTATATGGAAGGCAAGAATGATTATATCCCCTTAAGCTTAAATGTAGTTTGTCAATTTTTATCATATATTTTTTGGTAAGTGTAAATGTTTTTTTATCTATAGTACAAGTCATGAGTTCTCCAATTTTACCTTATGTAAAGCATGATTCTAGGATTACTAAAATTTGTACTTGGTTTTTTAAGAGTATATCTTGAATAAAGTTTTTGAGAAGCAAATATATGGCTTGTTCCTTAGAATTTGGCACTTAGAATTTCCATAACGCTTATAACCCCATCCTTACAATTTTTATAATTTCCATGATGAGACATTTGAATTTCCTTCCCCATATTTCTTGTTAATGATTATAACCTTAAAATGGCTAGTATTGGTTTGTCATCATCATCTAAAAATGACTTGGCAGATGAAAATTTACCATGTCAATCATCATCACTTCACACCATCTCATACATGACCCCTTCTACACATTATATGCATGAATTTTTGGAATGTCATCCTCTCTACCTATCCCATGAATGATTGTGACAACAGGTGAATAAAATACAATTTATAAGCAGAAGATAGTTTCTAGTTTGTCCTCCTCCATCCGCCCCATAACTAGTGATTTCTCAATTTTCCACTTCCAACTTTCTATTCTCGAAATTCATTAGCAGCTGATTTTATCGATAGCCACACCACTATACATATAATTATCATATACACTACTACATTAATGAAGTCTACGTTGTTTGTTACTGTAAAGTCCAATAAAAAACAATGTTAATTGAGTTTAGTAGTGTATATAACAATTTATTTGACTTCCAAGTGTGTTGTGACTATTAGTAGAATTAACTACCAAAATGAATTTCCAAAATAAAATGTTGGAACAGAAAAAATAGGCAATCACTGGATATGGAGTGGGTGGAGGAGGACAAACTTATAGTGATCCCTTCCTTATCAAATTTCCTTTATTCACCTAATGTCACAATCAATCATGGTCTAGATAGAAGGGATGACCTACCATAAACTCAATCATATAATGTGTAGAAGGGTCATATGTAGATGGTGTGAAACGATGATTACAAACATGGTAATTTTTCATCTACTAGGTCATTTTGAGATGATGATTAAAAACCAATGCTAGCCAATTAAAGGTTATAATCATTGGTGCCTAATGTGGGGTGGAAAATTTAAATCAAGTTCGTATCAAAGTACAATTTAGCTCATTTTAGTCAAGGTTAGTTAGAAGAATTAGCTATTGGTTTCTACCTTCAATTTCCTCTGAAAATGAATGTGTACGTGCTTTTGAGAGACATTAGAGACATTAAAGGAATAAGGTCCAAATTTTTGATGAAAATGTGCTATGAAAGTAAAGGGTTTTAAAGGCAAGCATGTACAAGGCATAGTTGAGCCAAATGTTCTTCAAGAAGGGCCTAATTATTTTGGTCTTGGTTATGGAAAACATGGAAAATGCTCCAAAGCCAAGGAGGCTTGTGAGGTTTGTGTTCATGATGAATGGAACATGTACATAGTTTACCTTAAAGTTGTTGTGTTTTACGGATATTAAAATTAAGAACTTCTATTTAGATCCATTCCAGAGATTGACTGCAGGGGTATTTACTAGATATGTCACCTTTCATAAAAGATGAGATCCAGAGGCTACCTGGCCCTTTACAGACTCTGCCTATAGAACTTGTAGAAGTAAACACTAGAGGAATTAACAATATCAAAGAACATTTTCATGCTCAGACATGGGAATGTGTCTCTTTCCCTATGCAAAAAAATAGTTCAAGGTAGTTAATCTTCATAGACATGTCATCAAGCAAGTCAATGTGATCATCCCTCCTTCCCTCCCTTGTAAAATAATTATGTTTTGCGGGTCAGAAAGCCAAAATATGGAGACAATTATCACCAAATCCAACGTACGATTATGCATGATGGAGAATATCTAGCGCTTTCCCTTGTTAATATATTTAATAATCTCAATATTTATTTAAAAGTTTCAATAGTATTTCGATGACATCACATTGTTCAAATCTCATGGTCGAAATACTATTGATACTTTTAAATAAATATTGAGATTATTAAATATATTAACAAGGGAAAGCGCTAGAGATCCTCCATCATGCATAATCGTACGTTGATGCTTATAGAGTGAAAAAACTGAAAGAATCAACTTGTAGGGTCATTTTAATGGGGGTGGAGAATTCAGGTCTTTGCAAATTCAAAGTATGGTGCATGTTGCATGAAGCAAGATGTTGAAAGTAGAGTTATGTTAGACACACTTAAATGCAACAAATATGGAAATTTGTACATGAGCTCTATTATTTGACTTAAGAGTCAGCTGTTTGAAGAGGCATGTTTTGTCAACTTGTGTTTGGTTGATGGTTTTGTACACCAATATGTAAGAGTACATGGACATATTCACATGATGTGAATTTTTTTTTTTTTTGAAGGAGAAAAATGATGTGTTTTCAGTTTGATGGTTTTGTTTGTGACAAGACGTCACAAGATTTTGCGAAGGTCCACTCTTGAGCGAGAGCCTCATGATTACAACCTATCCGTGAGAATAAAATGGGAGTGCATCCTTATTTTGAAAAAAAGTAGGATTCTAAGCTACCTAGGACTCAAACCATCATTTTTAAATTTGAAATATAATGGTGTTGTTTCAATGCCTGAATCCACAACCCTAACACATGAAATCACTAATCTAATTACACATGAAATAAATAGTTATTTTCTCCAACATTAAAATATAACTAAAAACTAAATTCAACATAGTTGAAAGAAAAAGAAGCGCCATTGAAATGGTTTGCTGACAAATGGTTAAAGATTTCTTATCCAATTAAGGCCTAGCATGTATTTTGATGTTTAGGTCCACTCTTGAGCGAGAGCCTCATGATTACAACCTATCCGTGAGAATCAAATGGGAGTGCATCCTTATTTTGAAAACAAGTAGGATTCTAAGCTATCTAGGACTCAAACCATCATTTTTAAATTTGAAATATAATGGTGTTGTTTCAATGCCTGAATCCACAACCCTAACACATGAAATCACTAATCTAATTGCACATGAAATAAATAGTTATTTTCTCCAACATTAAAAATATAAATAAAAACTAAATTCAACATAGTTGAAAGAAAAAGAAGCGCCATTGAAATGGTTTGCTGACAAATGGTTAAAGATTTCTTATCCAATTAAGGCCTAGCATGTATTTTGATGTTTCATGAATTTCTTTGCAAATTCAAAGTATGGTGTATGTTGCATGAAGCAAGATGTTGAAAGTAGAGTTATGTTAGACACACTTAAATGCAACAAATATGGAAATTTGTACATGAGCTCTATTATTTGACTTAAGAGTCAGTTGTTTGAAGAGGCATGTTTTGTCAAATTTTGTTTGGTTGATGGTTTTGTACACCAATATGTAAGAGTACATGGACATATTCACATGATGTGAATTTTTTTTTTTCTTTGAAGGAGAAAAATGATGTGTTTTCAGTTTGATGGTTTTGTTTGTGACAAGAAGTCACAAGATTTTGCGAAGGTCCACTCTTGAGCGAGAGCCTCATGATTACAACCTATCCGTGAGAATCAAATGGGAGTGCATCCTTATTTTGAAAACAAGTAGGATTCTAAGCTACCTAGGACTTAAACCATCATTTTTAAATTTGAAATATAATGGTGTTGTTTCAATGCCCGAATCCACAACCCTAACACATGAAATCACTAATCTAATTACACATGAAATAAATAGTTATTTTCTCCAAAATTAAAAATATAACTAAAAACTAAATTTAACATAGTTGAAAGAAAAAGAAGCGCCATTGAAATGGTTTGCTGACAAATGGTTAGATTTCTTATCCAATTAAGGCCTAGCATGTATTTTTATGTTTCATGAATTTCTTTGAAAATTCAAAGTATGGTGCATGTTGCATGAAGCAAGATGTTGAAAGTACCTGAGCTCTATTATTTGACTTAAGAGTCAGTTGTTTGAAGAGGCATGTTTTGTCAACTTGTGTTTGGTTGATGGTTTTGTACACCAATATGTAAGAGTACATGGACATATTCACATGATGTGAATTTTTTTTTCTTTGAAGGAGAAAAATGATGTGTTTTCAATTTGATGGTTTTGTTTGTGACAAGACGTCACAAGATTTTGCGAAGGTCCACTCTTGAGCGAGATCCTCATGATTACAACCTATCCGTGAGAATCAAATGGGAGTGCATCCTTATTTTGAAAACAAGTAGGATTCTAAGCTACCTAGGACTCAAACCATCATTTTTAAATTTGAAATATAATGGTGTTGTTTCAATGCCTGAATCCACAACCCTAACACATGAAATAACTAATGTAATTACACATGAAATAAATAATTATTTTCTCCAAAATTAAAAATATAACTAAAAACTAAATTCAACATAGTTGAAAGAAAAAGAAGCGCCATTGAAATGGTTTGCTGACAAATGGTTAGATTTCTTATCCAATTAAGGCCTAGCATGTATTTTGATGTTTCATGAATTTCTTTGCAAATTCAAAATATGGTGCATGTTGCATGAAGCAAGATGTTGAAAGTAGAGTTATGTTGACACACTTAAATGCAACAAATATGGAAATTTGTACATGAGCTCTATTATTTGACTTAAAAGTCAGTTGTTTGAAGAGGCATGTTTTGTCAACTTGTGTTTGGTTGATGGTTTTGTACACCAATATGTAAGAGTACATGGACATATTCACATGATGTGAATTTTTTTTTTCTTTCAAGGAGAAAAATGATGTGTTTTCAGTTTGATGGTTTTGTTTGTGACAAGACGTCACAAGATTTTGCGAAGGTCCACTCTTGAGCGAGAGCCTCATGATTACAACCTATTCGTGAGAATCAAATGGGAGTGCATCCTTATTTTGAACTCAAGTAGGATTCTAAGCTACCTAGGACTCAAACATTCAATAAATTCAAAAAAATTAAATATTACTTAAAATATGAATTTGGATGTGAAATAATCATAGCTAAATGTGAAAACAAAAATTATATATATTTGTTTTAACTCCAATGTACTATGGGGTTTAAATATATGATACTATGGGAAATAGAGGATCTATCCAAAAAGTATTTCTTTCAATATCAGTATAAATATACATAAAGTCTTGAATATTCTGCAATTTAATGAAACAATAATTAATAATCCATCTTTGAAACCATCTAAATAATAAGGAAATAACACATATGTGGAAACCAACAAGCACCATCAATTTACCAACCAACCAAATCCCCACTGATGGCAAGGGTTCGGCTGTTACATTTTATCTACATATAACCCAAATGATTTGGTTGTCCTTTGTGCTACTTCTTAGAAAAACTGCAAGATGAAAGTTAAGGAAATTCACGATTGCGAAATTCTAGGTGTCCAAGAGGTGTAAGAAAAAGGAATAAAATAAAATAAAATAAAAATAATTTAGCTCCCAAGGTCTCCAGCGAGGAACCAAATCATATTTCTTTGTCAAGTTTGTCCTTAGAAAAGCTACAACATGAAAGCACGAGAAATTCACAATTACAAGATTCTAGGTGTCTAAGAGCTTAAAGGATAAAAAATAATGAAAAAAACTGAAAACTTGAACTCGTAAGGTGTACATCAGGGAAACAAAGTATATTTCTCAAGGCCATTTTGTACTTAGAAGAGAAGCAAGATGAAAATAGAGAAGATTCACAATTGCAAGATTGTAGGTGTCCAAGAGCTTAAACAAAAAACTCAAGTTCCGAAGGTCTACAGAAGGCATGAGAGGCTTAATATTAAGAAAAAATAACCACCAAATATCTTCCTTGAGAAAACAAAATAAAGGAAATAAAGAGTCACCAGATAACTAAAACATTGTTGTTTTGTGGAACCAAGATATAGTCAACAATATAAGTGCTACACAAAAAAAAATGTAAACACAATGGAAAACTGAAACATATCTTGCTATCAAATTCGTGAATTCTTATTTTAAGATGGTAGAACTTAAGTCTCAATTGTAATTGGATTCTTTCTAAAGTGTAATTCCAAGCTCATTAAGCATACTAGGTGACCAAATTTTTAAAGTAACTTGAGATTCACAACAAGAGATACGCAACATGCACCACAATACACAATGTGCCCTTGTAGATAAGGATTTAGACAAATATACTTCAACAAAGATGGAATCAACCTTCAAAAAGAATGATATAATGGAAGCAATATATCAATACTAGTGTCCTTTTTCATTCCTTAATAGCTATGATGACCAGAAACTTGAAATGCTAGAGATTTTAGCACTTGAGAATGGAATGGACCAAAAAATTATTGACCGCAATTGTTTGGTGACCTTCAACTTTATGGAAAATGTAGCACTACAGGGAAGTTCTCTTTGAAAATGAAATATGTAATTTCATTCCAATTACCGATAAATAATATGTTTTATTTCTGAAATTATATATATATATATATATATATATATATATATATATATATATATATATATATATATATATATATTGATGTCCAATGAATGACCACAAGGTTGGTCGTAAGAGGGATTCAAAAGTATAGACAATGTGATTGCATATTTATATTTCAAATTAAAATAAATTTTTTATAAAGTGCCTAAATATTCTTCAAAGATTAACATTTCTAAGATTAGTGGAATCACTAAACAACATCATAAAAATATAACAATAGAATAGTGTACATGCTTCTATTCTATGGTTATCCCTCTATCCTTGTAACCTAGATCTATTTAAACATTAAAAGAGGTTTTAGGAGGAGATCCCATGCCTAGGTCTAACTTTGAATGAGTTGCAAAAGGACTAACTAACTAACGTACATATGTGAGAAAGAGATTAACAAGAAGTATATAAATGAAAAAGTAAGACAAGGGAAAAGGAAGAGTAAGACATGAGAAGAGTAAGAAAACGCTAGAGCAGAGTAGAGTAAGACATGAGAAGAGTAAGAAAATGCTAGAGCAGAGTAGAGTAAGACATGAGAAGAGTAAGAAAACGCTAGAGCAGAGTAGAGTAATACAAGAGAAGAGTAAGAAAAGGCTAGAGCAGCGCATTTTTATAGAAATTCAATCCATTGTCCTTAACATGCATGATCAGAATATTTTTCTCATACAACAACTATAATGTTATCATTTCCTATACCAAAGATTAATTATACACTGAAAAATACCATCTCAAATTGAAAATTATGCATATGTAGCATGTCGAGAGAGATAGAAGCATAGGAAGGCTTTTGTATTGACATATTTTGGTCAACCTATAGAGCATGTACATGCTACAATGTGACATAAACTTCAGATAGCCTTTTGTTGAAGTTCTAGGAAATGTCTCTACTTATTTGCACTATGTAGCTTTTAAAGTTGCAGGGAGGAAAAAATTACCCGCATTTGACATCAAGTGAATGGAAACCTTTTTTTTCAGTAAGAACAGATAATGTATTACACAGCACAGGAACAGAACAGATAATGTATTACACAGCACAGATAGTCTTCTAGCATAAACATCAATTACTGTAACAGACCTCAGAAAGAGACTAGGACAATCAATGTGGTTATTTTTCAATTCCTAATCAGTAGATAATAGTCATCAATTAGGTTGCACTGTGTGTGTTCTAGGTCTGTGCCGTAGAGGGCCGAGAGTTGCAGACTTAGGTTAGAATATAGGCCGCAGATTTGAAGAGCTTTTAATAAGCTTGCTGCATATGTAGGTCTCCTCCTCTATATGCAGTGCAATGCAGGGGGTGTCCTCAATTTATAGGAAGAAGATAATGTTCATGATGTATAGGAAGGTGAGTAATAAATCTTTATTGTGCTCCTTTTCTTAACTGCAGGATTTTATCCAGCTGGCTCTTACCCGAACTCCATTTATGTATTTTCTAGTAGTTGGTTTGGAATTGACTACCATATTAACACGCTACATGGAAAAGGTGAAAGGGTCTTGCAGACTATGTACCACAACCATGAGATATTTTTTTATAAAGTTTAGTGTCTATTGAAGTTGGATCTCTACTGTGCATTGCAAGTTGAGACTAGGCCATTGCCACACAAGCACTACACTAGATTATCCTTAGAAAATTCCAAACTCCACAAAACTTTTGCAGTGAAAATCGAATCACTGTGTGTCTTGGGAATGGAGCAGATCAGGCTTGATGTCGTGGAGCCAAGTACGCTTATGTCAAAATATGTGAAAATCTAATCACTGTGTGTCTTGGGAATGGAGCAGATCAGGCTTGATGTCGTGGAGCCAAGCAGGCTTATGTCAAAATATAAAGTTGTGCGCTGGGAAGGAGGCGATGTCAAGTTTTCATTTGAGTTGGTTCCGAAGTAAGTCGTAGTCTTAAAAAAATTTACATAATAATCTAGACATTTTGATAAGATTATGAATAATTTTGGCAAAGATTTTTGAAAATTTAGAAATAGTAGTTAAACTTACAATTTACATAAAAAACTAAACATACATAAGGATATATCAGATTCATAATACCCGATGACCGAAGAGCGCGACCATGGAAAACACTAGTGCGGCGACAAGGACGACCATGGAAAACACCAGCGCGGCGACAAGAAACAGCGACAACAACAGCGACAGAGAAAACGCGGGAGAAACAGTGACAACAACAGCGACAAAGAAAACGCGGGAGAAACAGCGACAGCAACAACGACAGAGAAAACGCGGGAACGATAAACCACATAACTTCGCGGGCGATTTATTTATAGAAAATAGTTCGGCCGAACTATTTTAAATATAAAAGTTTGGCCGAACTTTTATATAAGTTCGGCCGAACTGTTATATAAGTTCGGACAAACTTTAGTTGCCGGTTTTCCAATCTCCGGCAAAAATTCTGTTTGCCCGCGCCGTCAGTAAGCCGTCAGGCTAAACGGAATCACGAGTTCGGCCGAACGTTAAAAACAAGTTCGGTCGAACTCGATAAAATGTTCGGCCGAACTATTTCCGAAAAAAAATTTCAACCCGCAATTCTCACAAAAGTTTAACCCAGGTTCACGTTTCCGCCCGGGTGCATAGATCTAAAGTGGTATTGGAGCATAGATTTGTGGATAGGCGGTGGACATATTTTCCATGAAATAAATTTTGTGAGAAGCTGAGGGAAATTTTCTATTCAGTTAGATCTATTCATTTTTTTCACCCTATATTTTAACATTGCAGACATGTTGAGGCCAAGGAGTTTCAAAAATTGTGATATATATCCATTTCATTTGATTGGTTCTTCTCGTCAAGATATTTTTCTACATTCTGAGCGAGTTGTATAAGTTTGATGGTTTTTGCTCCTATTCTTCCAACAAGCCCAACTGAGTACTATATTATGTGCAAGTCCTTTTCCTTCTATTTTTATTATTTCCCTAGAAAACAATGGGGGTTCCTCTTTATTATTTTCAACTGTGGAGAGGATAACGTTGCAATTAGGAACATTCTCCCATATGTAAGGCCACTCTCTGCCATCCTTAATTCCCCATTATTATAAGATATTTTATTATTTTGTTAGGAGTATTTTCTGCATTATTATTACAAGGTATTTTATTATTTAGTTAGAATACAACATGTACAATAACGAGCTTGCAACCAAAATTCTTTCGACAAGACTGATTAAGTATCAATTCTAATATTTAAACGACTTCCTAATAATGCATATTCCTATTTTAAAATACTTCTTAATAAAACAAAGTGTGCTTACTTACACAAAATACAACAATACAGGTAAATCACAAGTACTCGATATTTCTAGAATTGATATCCCAGGAAATAATCACTTCAATGTTAGACGCATTTAAGATTGTTGAATAGCTTGTGGGTGATTGAAATTAAAATGGAGAGCTCTTAATTTTAAATGAATTCCTAAAAAAATTAAATAATTGTAATGCGTCTTCCTATTTTAAATGACTTCCTAATAAAATAGAGTGTGCTTACTTACACTGAAATACAACAATACAGGTAAATCCTTCCTTACTTGCGAATCTTGTTGCAGGGTGTGGCACGCAAGTGAGAGAGGTGAGGGGGCGCGAAAGTCAGAGAGGAACCACAGTTGAGAGAAAATGAATTTTTTTGGGAGAGGGAAATGAATGAAATGTTGCATTCAATTTCATAGGGAATCTATGAAAATATGTTATAAGATTAGTGGTGTGGGTTCATTAATTTCCCAGGCTTTGCATTCAATTTCACAAATTCATTCGTACGAAGGTAGAGGTTCGACGACGTGATGGCATAGATGGATACACCATACACTGAGTTTTATGCCTATGGGATGGGAAGCCATATAGGTAGATGCTGTGGGGATGGGTTGGAGCTATGTGATGGAGGCATATTAAAGAATCTAAGAGAGAATTAAATAACCAATAACTTATGAAATATTGGTTGCCTATATTGGTTGCCTTTTCTCATAGTATAATATAGATTCGATGTTCATTTTTTTTAATTAAATATTATAAATTTATTAGGTATCTTATTTTTTCTACTTTTACAATAATAATATTTATTTAAAATACGTTAAATTTTGTTTTTTTTGTTTTTTTTTTAATTATTTCATTACAGTAAAAAATATATTTTATTTCATAGTATTTTATGAAATTTGGATTTTTTTATCAATAATAATATTTATTTAAAAATACATTAAATTTTGTTTTTTATTATTTTATTATTATTATTATTTCATTATATTAAAAATTATATTTTATGAAATTTGAATTTTTTTATCATTTAAAACTCTTTAAAGTAAGGTGCATCTAATCATTATAGATTTGACAAAAAAAAATAAAAATAAATAAAATAGTGCATTTTACATAAATTTTATGAACGAGAGTCATTTTTCATAATTAGTGAGAAATTGTTTTAATTCATAAATCTTATTGTAATTTTATCTTCGTATAGTTTGTTTTCTGTGTATTTATTACTTGGAAATAGAGCGTTAATCATAGAGTGTGTATGTTCTAGGGACTTCTAAGTTAAATCAACATATATTTGATATGTTGCTGGCTTAGATTATGTTTTGTCATTAACAATAGCCATGAAAGTTGAACTCTATCCTTCAACTGAGATTTTGGAAATTGAAGAAAATATCACTTCTGAAAAGAAAAAAATTGAAAACTTTAAATGTTGATAAAGAAAACCTTTTTCTCTCATAAACTCTAGAAAATTTAAACTAAAAATTAGATAAGATAAAATACCATGTTTCAGAGAAAGTAAAATGAAAATAAAATAGTTATATGAAAAATATTAACAAATAATAGTAGATCACATTGTTCGTAATTTGATTATATCTTAATTATTATCACTTTATATCATCTCTATTAAGAAATGAAATGAAATGGAATAAATTTTAAAAAGTTTTATTACCTACCATTCAAATAATAATAATATTATAAAAAAAATTTTAAATTTTATTAATGTGATTTATCATAACTATATTCTAAATATTATGAATTTAAAAATCAAAATGACTATGAATAAGATTAAGATCATTGTAATTAAAAAAACATTGGGATGAGCTTATTTATAAATTTGTAATATAAAGGAGGTTGGGAATGAGCTTATTTTAAGTGTTTTTCTCTTCATAATACAATTTGAGTGGACATAATGGTTAAGAACACACATTTTCTTTTCAAAGGTTTGAAAGCAGTGAGTGATAGAGAATGTATGTCTTCATAGATTTTAATATCTTATCATTGTGTGGAGGTGAGTCTCTTCTCCCATAAGAATGGGATATCATACACCAATTTGGTGTTTGACTTGGTCGTGAGCTTAAAATTGGATTATTATTATTATTAATATAATACAAAATTTACCAAGTTTTATAACTTAATAGTTAATTTCCGTGACCGCCTTAAACTATTAAAACATAATGACTTGGCAATGATATTTATAAATATATTTTATTCCCCTTTTTAAAGTTAGGTTTATTGGTTTTAGAAGATGATATATATTATCATCGTTATAAAAGTTACACTAATTTTTAACATATTAATATGCTAGTTAATTTAATGTGAAATGAAAGAAATACAAATATTTTTTGATGATGAATGTAAGAACAATTTACACATAACTATTTTACAAAAGGTCTCTATAAATCACCCTTAGCTTATCCTAAAGTGATCTTACCAAATCTTTAAAAAAAGGAAAAGGAAAAAATAAATGAATATGAAATTGTCGTTTTAAAAACCTTTAATGTTTTGTTTAAGAAAATCATTTTAGAAAATGGCTTAAAAATAATAATAAATATCTTTAATAAATCTGTAAATTCCTCATAGGAAATGAGTAACCATGTTAAATGGTGTAAAAAATAATTAATAAGTTTATACATGTTAAAAATTCAAGGAACCATACGACCAATGGGTTCACAAGCTAAGTTATTTCCATTAGAAGCAAAAATGTGTGCATTAAATTGGAGTTTCCCATGATGAAGAAATATGGATGTAAGGATGAGCTAACCAAGTGCCCAATCACCCTCTCTCCTTAATATGGTGGGACATACATTTTCAACATTTATAGATGCATTCCTCTCCTAAAATTCAATGGGTTAGAAAAACTATATCTGAAACATCCATACCAAGGCCTTATACAAAGAGTATGACCATCTTACATTAAGTAGCTTGTCCCTAGTTACCTACGATTCCACCCTCTTTCATGTGTTTAGTCCTCGAAACATGTTTGTAAACCATATAATATCATATTTAAAAATGCAATTAATTGATCTTGTTTATGATTATCCATCAATTCTAATGAATCATGTCAATAACACTTTATTTTGTGTTGTCTTACCTTAATATTGACTATCATTCTCCTTTGTTTCCTAAACGTCATTGCACTTCGATAGTAGTCCACTCATTTTTTGTGTTCTTCCATGTAATGTTGTACTAGGTTTTTTTTTGGCTTAAGTACATAGCGGGCTTGATGATGCTCATGGTATTTCTTTAACGATTGTTATTTTTCATGGTATTCCATGTGGTGATATGAAACAACCTTGAGGATTTACCTTTCTTTCTTTGACTCTTCAACCTAATGTTCCTTTGATGTAGGGTGCACCATAGATTCTTCTAGTGCTTAAGTGGGCTCTCCTTGTTTTGTTTATAACTTATGCAAAAAATTTCCTTAAAATAAATTCTTCATGTTTCACCTTCGAACAATGCCTTTTAAGAAGAAAAATTATATCCTATAATGTAATTTTATTTTTACTATGCAAAAGTTAAGAAAAATGGTAAATCAATAATAATTTTAACCACTGAGTCCATCCACGAATAATATCTACATCACCCATATCAATAACATAAATATTGATCAAACATATTAATCCATAATAATATTCAAATCTCCAAAAATTTGAACATTATTATTCTCAATCTTTGTGCTTTGAATATGCTTTGCATAAACCAATAATCTTGAAATTAACCAAGCCAACATTAATGAAATTAATGCATGTTGTTAAGATTTATGGAAACAAATACCACCTTTTATTGAAGGAATCCATGAACATGTATTCATAAATTATCAAATGAGCATAAACTCATATGACTCTCTTTATCCTTTTCATTACATGAGACCACTTGTTTAAAAATAATTTTCAATTTTTTTATCATAATATTTTAATTTCTATCAAGTGTAAAGAAACTTCAACCATGTGGTAGCATCAACCATTATATTAAAGTAGACAATGCATTTCTAGTGAGCTAGAGATATTTTGGCTTCTATCAGTTTTGCACTCTTTAATACAAGAAAAATTAAATTATCTCTTGAAATACATCTTGTCATTGAATACACCAAAATTGAATTAAGTTTTTGAATAAATAACCTACTTTTTAATTGAGCTCCTTTCCGTATCTAAGGGTTTTGAGGTTGCAACATCAAAATGGTAGTAGCATATTCAAGACTACTTAGAATTGTTATTATACCTTAAAGTAGAAATGACAGTAGACCTTGATAGTAATGGAATAATGTGTTGAGTATATGACTTCAAAAATCATAACTTGTTCAAAATTTATTATAATCACTATCATGACCCCTATTCAAAAATGACATCAAATGTCTCTTTTGATGGCATTGATCTAAGGATAATTAAATTCACAAAGGTGAATATGTTCCATTGTAGTTTGGTTTTCCTAGGGCTTTGAGAATGTGATCCTGTTTGGATGAAAATGGTTTCTGCAATAATGTATCCTTACAGAGGCACTTTAGAAAAAATATATCTCAAACTTTGAAAAAAAAAAAACAAGAAAAGATTCCCTCACCTATAAAAATAAATATTCTTATACCACTTGCAAGATTCTTAATATGACAAATGAATCCATGTAATAAATTAATGCAAGAATATAGAAAAACATAGAAATTATCCAAAGGGATTCAACTAAATTGTAATGTACTAAAACAAAACATTGAATCCTTCTACAAATTGTGGAAAACATTTCTGATCGCACAATCACATAACAAGTAAGAGAAATAAAATAATAAGCACACAACACAAGATTTATCTGGGGAAAGAAACTGCTCAAAACCCTGCTATCTGTATATTGCATAAAGTCAATATCATGAAAAAATAAAATGCTATTTCCCTCACTGATAAACCTATGTACTTTGTTGAATGTCTCACTCTGATATAGGAAAATCAATCCAACACTTAACCAATTCTCAGCCTTTGTCTGACCAGCCTTGCTTACACATTCCTCGAGAAATTGTGGCCCTATTAATAATGAAATTCCCAAGAATTGATTGCAAAATTCCTTAGAGGAAACTTGATGACCTCATGCATGACTTGTACAATTTTCTAATTATATACTGATAGTTATCTTCCCTTTAACCCAAATCTCAACTGGGCCTTCCTTTGAACTGACATCCAACAACTATTTACAATGAATTATCCGTTAACTGATTATTCACTACTTTTTAATTAAATCATATTTAATTCACTAGACCTATCACTAGTTCATATCTCAGTTATAACTAGTTAAACTGATTTTAACTCAAATAATTGAGTTAACTAATTACAAATCACAAATAACTGTAACTGGACCCCCTAAAACTTAGGAGTAACTCTACATACCTCCAAATTTACCTCCAAATCAAATTAACGGAACTAACTAAGTCTTATTGACTCAGTTAACACTTACAAGATGTTATTTCTGCTAATTTAATTATGGGAAAATTAAATGAGAAGCCCCCTTTGGGGTGCCATTTAAACACTCCCTCTCAACAATAACGAGATTATCTGCTACCCTGATACTGTCTCTGTGGAATTCAAATTAACTTCTTGACAGTGCCTTCATCAAGATGTCTGTATCCTACTCCTCTGTGGGAATCTAATCTAATGACACAATCCGCCTCTGCAGACAATATATAATATGGTGATACTGTATATCAATATGCTTGGACCTGTCATGAAAAAACAGATTAACCGAGAGTTTGATGCAACTCTGGTTATCTAAATAAATCTCCATCGGATCCATCTGTCAACCAACAAAACCAAAATGTGTCTTCCTCATCCAGATGGCCTCACATGCTGCCTGACTGGCCACCATGTACTCTGCTTGTGTTGAACTGAGTGAAACTGATATTTGTTTCTTGTTGTACCAGGAAATTATTGTTGATCCTATGAAGAAGATTCCCCCTGATGTTCTCTTCCTGTCAGATGGACTCCCTTCCAATCTGCATCAGTGAAGCCTTGAAGCTTCACTCCCTCTGTCCATTTGTACCATAGCCCATAATTTGTAGTTCCTCTAAGGTATCTCAACACATGATTTCCTACCTTCCAAAAGAGCTTGGTAGGCTTAACCATAGCTTGAATAAGTTGGTTAACACGTAGCATATGTCTAGTCGCGTGTTCACCAAATACATGACTGAAACCATAAGCTTCTTGTAAATAGTAGCATCTACTACTTTGCTTGAAGTAACATCCTCCTTCCTCCAATTTCCTCCTAGAGGACTCTCCATGGGTTTGCTTTCCTCCATGTAGAACTTCCTGTGGATCTCGTTGGCATACTTTCCCTGAGATACAAATAGCTCCCCATCTCTTTTCCATATTTCCAATCCCAGGAAATAGTGAAAGTGCCCCATGTCCTTCATCTCAAATTATATTGTAATATCTTGTTTGAAAGACTTGATGAGCTGCTCATCACCTGTTAGTATCAGATCATCGAAATAAAGTAAAATAATCAAAATCTTACCATCTACCACAATATGATAAAGGTTCACATTTTTTCACTCTTGGTGAAGCCCAACCTGGTGAAATCATTGTCGATCCTGATGTACCAAGCACGAGGTGATTGATTCAACCCATACAGTTCTCTCTTGATTCTGCACAAATGTGACTCCCTATCTAAGGTGCAAAAACCTTCCAGCTTCTCAATGTACACCTCTTCCATATAGAGGAAGGTTGTCTTTACATCCATCTGATGTATCTTCCATCCCATCTGTGCTGAGAGTGCAGGGATGGAACTGATTGATTAGTACCTTGTGACTGGTGAAAAATTCTCATCGTAATCAATCCCCTCCACTTGAGAGAACCCTTTGGCCACAAATCTGGCCTTGTGCTTCTCCGCACTCCCATTTTCTACCTGCTTCACCTTGTAGACCCACCTGGATCCTACAACTGACTTCCCCATTGGTCTTGGGACAACTTCCCATGCACTTTTTTTGATAATGGAGTCATAATCCTCAACCATAGCATCAACCCAAACTGGTTGTTGCACTTCTTCCTCGAAATAGGATGGTTCTATCTCTACACCTTCGCTCATAAGAGCCATGTAACCAGTGTACCACTTTGGGGACCTTCTCTACCAGTGTTTTGATGTGGGTTCTCCCACATTCTCTCTCACATCTAACAAAAATATGTCAACCTCTTTGGTGCCCTTCCTTCCATCTCTCGTCGATGTCCCTACATGAGTGGGTTCTTCCAGTTTCTGTTCCTCTACTTGTGGTTTCTCCACATATTGAGGTTCTTCTTTTGGAGGCAAGAGCTCCTCAACTACATGCAACTGAAGCTCCCTCTCAAGGGAAATTCACATGGCCTTTTATTCATCTAATTTCACATCTCTTCTGACCATTGTTATCCTGTGTGCTAGTAGGTACACTTGATAGTTGTGAGGTGTATTAGTGTACCCCACAAATATCCCCAACTCTATTGTTGGCTCTAGCTTCTTCTTGGCATCTTTGGCCACATGGAAATAAACTGATGAACCAAAAATTTTAAAATGCGACACATTCGGTCTCTTACCTAAAAATATTCCTCTGGTGTACTCATCCCAAGTATCTGATGAGGACTTATGTTCTGCACAAATAGTGTTGTTTTGCATGCTTTCACCCACAGATGCAACGATAGGCCTTGATCATGCAACATAGCTTGTGTTTCTCCAAAAATAGTTATGTTCTTCCTTTATGCAACCCCATTGTGTTATGGGTTATGAGGTGCTATCAATTCTCTTTGAATTCCTTTTGAGGCACATAAGTTATTGAATTCATTAGAGACATATTATCCACCATAGTCACTCCTTGGATCCTTCACCTTTTTCCCTGTATCTCTATCGACAAGTGCCTTGAACTCACAAAAATTGGAGAACGCCTGATCTTTCTTCTGCATGAAGAAAATCCAACACTTTCATGAAAAATAATCTACAAAAATAACATAATACATGTGTTTTGATGTGGAAGCTGTCGATAACGGTCCACACAATTCTGAGTGAACTCTCTCAAGGATCGACTTTTCTTGACTTTCCTTATCGTGAAAAGTGGCATTGGTATACTTCCCCAATGTACACCCTTTACATGTATCTTTCTACACAAAGCGCCATGGTGTAGATGGCCCAATCTCCTATGCCATAATTCTGTGATGTATCGTCTCTCCACCTTCTCTATTTTCGTGCTCAAGGCAATGAAGTCTTCTACATCCAATTTGTAAAGGTTATTTACTTGAACCCCAATATTTTTCACACGTACCATGGCTTTGTGACAAAGGAATTCCTTTCCTTCACTGAATATCACATCATAGCCATGGTCTTCCAACATAGCAACATAAACCAAATTCTTCTTTAAATCGAGAACATACATGACATCTTTTAATGTGCGAGGATTACCTTACTCCTTTTGAAAGGTAACTATAACAACACTGATAGCGCTACACCTCCCATCATCTCCCATCTCGTGTGCATCTGAAGATCCTTCTCCTCCAAGCTACTGAAGAATTATTTGTTACCGATAATATGGAACGAAGCTCCACTATCTAAGTACCACACAGAACCCATCACCAAAAACACCATGCATGTGATGAGAGTGAAATCCAACTCAAATTGTGAAGCAAGTGCTTCACTTGCTGCTCCTCCTAAGGCCTTATTGTTGGTCTTCTTGTGCAGAAAATTTGTAGCATAGTGTCCAAGCTCATGACAATGAATTTTTGTACCTTTGACAAGTCTCGCTTCTTTCCTACCTTTCCAGACTCCAATTTGGAATAGGAAGCCTTCCCTTTCCATTTATTTACCTTTCCAGCCAGGGAAAAATTCTCCTCACGATCAATATTTTATGAGGATCCATCTCTGGTGCTTTGCCGAATATATTCTTGTAGCAGGTCGGACCACAATCGCTCCCACTTTGGTACCTTTTCCCTCCCATTCACATAGTCCTGGTAGTTATGCTAGCTCTTGGGGATGCCTAGAAGTGGAGGCTCACCAAATCATCCCGAGAAATGGTTACCCCAACACTTCCAAGCTCATCTTGACATTGAGTGAAATTCTTCAAGTATTTTTGGATCGTGTCACCCTTCTCAATATTGATCTTTTTTAGGTTATCTTTCAGCATCAGATTCTTGTGGTTACTTCTATTCTAAAGAAGATTTGTTGAGGCCTTCCACATAGCATATGGAGTTGCCTTTCCATGGATATTCAAGACAATATGATCTCAAACTAATTCTAACAAGATCCTTCTCGCCTTTACTACATTCTTCTTCCATGCATCAAGAAGTCGAGCATCTGTTGCTGCGGATTGGGGAATATCACTGTCTATGAATGCCTTCAGTCCATTTTCCTCTAGCACTACCTCCATCCTGTCTTTCCATGCTATGTAATTAAAATTTCCATCAAGGGAATATTCGATTATGAAGCCATTGAAAATCATCTTGATCTGCTGCTGGTCCTAAAGAATAAATATGAAAATTCGATGTACCTGTTAAAAAAAAAACTATGGTTATTCTCTTTTATTGTGATTCTTGCTCTGATACCATGTACAAATTATCCAAAGGAATTCAACTGATTTTGTAATGTATTAAAACAAAATATTGAATCCTTCTAAAAATTATAGAAACCAATTTTTATGGCACAATCACATAACAAGTAAGAGAAAGAAATTATCTATCACACAACATAAGATGTATCTAGGGAAAGAAACTACTCAAAACCCTACTATATTTTTATTGCATAAAGTCAACATCATGAATATGTACAATTCTATTTCCCTCATCGAGAAACCTCTGCACTTTGTTGATTGTTTCACTCTAATCTAGGAAAAATCGATCCAATACTTAACCAATTCTTAGCCTCTGTCTGACCAACCTTGCTTACACATTCTTGGAGGAATTGATCGTGCAATTCCTTCAAGGCAACTTGATGACCTCATGCATGACTTGTACAATTTTCTAATTATATAACTGGTAGTTATATTCCCTTTAACCTCAATCTCAACTGGGCCTTCCTTAGAACTGACATGCAACAAATATTTATAGTGAATTATCAGTTAATTTATTGATCACTAATTGTGAATTAAATCAGATTTAATTCACTGGACCTATCACTATCTCATCTCTCAGTTAGAACTAGATAAACCAACTTTAACTCAAATAATTGAGTTAACTAATTACAAATAAAAAATAACTGTAACTGGACCCCCTAAAATTTAGGAGGAACTATACATGCTTCCAGTTTGACCTCCAACCCGAATTAACTGAGCTAATTAAGTCTTCCTGACTTATTTAACACTTACAAGTTGTTATGAGATGAAATTATAAATTTTCTTCTAAGTTAATTAAGGGAAAATTAAATTAGAAGCCCCCTTTGGGGTACCATTTCAACAAAAAAAACACCCTTAAGATAGGTAACACTAACAACCAGTCCTTGAAGAAGACACAATTATAGAATTAGGGCTTGTTACAATACCGATCCATAAATTCAAAACAATTATATACAAGTGTATATATACTCTCTCAGGCTTATACTAAGAGGCCCATGCCAACTACCCCACATTATTACACTCCATAAATTAATACCCGCAAACTACCTTGTGGAACTTATTTATGGTCATAATATGTTATTAAATGAGTTCATACACCACCAACCTAGTGGAACTTATTTAATTAGTATCACCACATTATATTCATTAACTCCTCTAGTTACCTAATCTATGTTTTAAATTTACAAATACAAGATCTCTTTTTATAATTTTAGTTGTATATATAATGTAATTTAATTTGATTTTAATATGTAATGTTAATCCTTTTTATTTTTAATCTCATATCGTTTGTAGAATTATTGTTCTATATAACATATAAAAATTATTTTTGTAATTTTTTTTTTTATATTTATAATCTCAACCATTATAAGGTATCATATAAACATTTTTTTTCATATATTTGAGATAAATTGTTTGAAATAAATCAACACCACACACATTAAATATTATCTTTCAAAAAATTTATTTCTTTGATTAAAAAATGTTTGCACATATTTTTATTATAATATATGTTTTTTTTTGTTCAAACTAATGAGGAAATTAAATTAATTTGAATACAAAACTATTTTATTAAATTTATATAACTAAAATAAAACACTTTAAAATGAGATTGTTTAATTAAATTAAAATTATTAATATAATACCCTCGATGGGGTGTATTTTTGAGAGAGAGGAGGGGTGGCTTACCACCACCCCACCTAGAAAATATGTTGAAGGGCGTAGTAACTTTCCCCCAGTGAAGTTTAATACACTTGGTGTGAGCTTAGCATATTCATTAATATATGGTGATGGAAAGATGATGTCAGATATAGGGTGGCTAGGCTAGTTCACAATGTATGGTATTTTAGTGGGAATTGAACAAATGTATGGAAACATTAATCTGGGTACATGAAGAGATGGTGGTTATTGGAGGCAACAGGAAATTCTTGATAACGCAGTGGGAAGGATATACAAAATCAACAAGAGAGTGTTTGAAGGGAAAGAGTTATCATGAATGTCTGAGAGGTACAAAAGCTCATTTTATCTCACTAACAATATACCATGGTGAAGTAAATTAAAATTTTAGTCTACATGGCCACCTCCAAAGAAAGGTAATCCCGATTCCAATTTCAATTTCGACATATTCTATTTATATTGGTCACATTATATAGATTCTAGCAGATGTTTCACTCTTAACGGGAGTGTAGAGTTTCTTCTATTCCACTTTGGGCTCTCTCATCAAATTTTCCCATTTTTTTCATGTGGTGTCATGTGGGCTAATTTCTAGGATTTTCTTTTCGACATTGTTCATAATAATGGTGGGGAATTTGGGTTGTTTTGGTGTTTCGGACTGCTTTCATTTACTCTTCAGGGTGTTTGTCAGCTCTGCCTCTATCCTTGGTAGAGTGAATGGTGTTTCTTGTATTGGTATTTGGCATTTGTTATAGGTGGTCTCTGTGGTGATAATTTTTTAGGCCTCTTCATTTTAACCCAGCCTATGGGGGATTTTAAAACTTGGTAGTGGCATAAAAGATATGTTAATTTTTTCCGTTTTCAGAGGAGGAGAATGGCCATGGTCGTTGTGGGATCTTGACTCCAGTATCTTAGATGCTTTATCCTCACCACCATTAGCATTGAGTCTCTCTTTTATGTTCTTTTTTATGGTTTTATGGCTATTTTTTTTTGTTGTAGTGTGGTTAATTTCTCAGGAGCTTTGTGGTGCATTGAATTTTGGGGGTGGGGGAAATGCTATGTTTATCTAGGTCATGCTTCTCTCTTTCTCTTCATTGATAGAGTGTTTAACCCTCAATATGGTTGGTTTTTTTTGTTAACCTGGAGAGTGGTGTGGGCTTACTCTAATAAGGAGGTTAGATGGAGAAAAGGTGACTGGAAGTTGGGGGTTTTGATGGAAGTCTGTTATGTTGTGTGATTGTTGTGGACCTCCTATCGGCCGGTATCAGGGACTAGCATTTGGGGGCTTTGATTTCTAGTAGTAATGGGTGACCTAGTTCTTGTTGCTTCATAATCGATTGGATTGGTTCGTATCCTGAATTTTAATAATTGGTGATTGGGTTAATCATTCCATGTTAGTGAGCTCACGTGAGGAGGGGTGTTTCCTACTACTAAGAGTGTGCCCAATGGGGGCATACTCACATGCACCACCAGATAAATGATTTTTCTTCTCACTACAGGGAGCTTACACCTAGCCACATTCAGGTTGAAATCACATGGTAAGAGGGAGAAGCCTCTCCTTTAGGAGTCACCTCTCATACTTGGAGGTTATGCTTGAGTGGGAATATTAGATCCTAGATATTAACCATACGAGGGGAGGTTTTAGTCAATATATGCAGATTGTGGATTTATACTGGTCTATGAAGTTTCTCTTGGGGAAGACTATTCTAGACATGCATGAAATGCACATGGATGTTATGCACTCCCTTGATCACTTACACAAAAACCAATGGGACCTAGATGAGAGGATGGAGAGGATTGAGAAGAATCTTGGTATTCACCCAACTATAGGTGGGGCACTGGTGGATCCAAATGTGTTAATTCTAGTTATAGGATTTAACTCAAATCCATCATCCTGATAGTGTTTTGATTATGTTTTCAAATTTTTTTTGTCATATTTTTGTAGTCCTGGCACTACAAGGAAAATACCCTCTAGCGGATGTTTTTTAGGAAGCCCTTATAAAAATAGCCCAGATATTCATCTGTAGTGGAGGACACTAGAGGAGGTTGACGAGTGGAGGTTTTTGTGGTTGTTTTTTTCTGGTGCATTTCTCATCATAAAATGCACCGATGTGTTTTATGAAAAATGCACTGGTGCATACTATAGATTGGCACATCGAGACAATGTGCTCTCCGTACAAACCCGCCCAGTGCGTCTAAGTACTCTAACACACCGGTGCTCTACGTACAAACCTGATCGGTGTGTCTAAGTACACTAGCGCACCAGTGGTCTATGTACAAACTAGCTTGGTGCGTCTCCGTAATCCAGTGCATCATAACAATGTGCGATGCACCATTGATAAAAACACTTGGTGCGTCTCAAAATAAAGTGCACCGAAAAATGGTTAATTAAAAAAAATATCGGCTATAAAAACCTCATTTTTACTTATTCAGTGCTCTAGACCTCTCAAGCACCAGTGTAAGTTTGTCTTCTATGAGGCGCCCTGCCATCGGTGCTCCCATTGCCCACATTGCTGTTGTCCATTACACACTGTGTGGAGTTCGAATATTTGAAAATGGTGGGCAATTTTTTTTTTTTGAATTCCTTAGCAAAGATGCCTCATTGACACACAAATGTATAGGTAATACAATTGTTTCTCAATAACTAAACCTTTTAGCAGATTAATATTTGAAATTAACTTAAATTAACATTAAAAAAAAGAAAAAAAATTCTGCGTAGTGCATTCGAGTTGTTTGACTCGCACCGTTCACGATGTTGCTTGTAAATTTACAAGCCTCATTGCAAACGGTGTTAACGGAAACCGCACTGGGTTACGGTGTGGTACCGAGAAAACACACACCGATTAAATTTAAAAAATAACACGAAGGTGTGGTTGTTTATAGGACCACACTATTGACTATGTAATATTTTTAGGAGGGCGGTGCGTTGACCAAACAAACTGCCCTGGGGCAAATATTTAGGTCAACACATCGCCCGCCCAATAGAATTACATAGTCAACAGTGTGGTCGTTTACAAGACCACACCGTTGAACATGTACAACTATTGGGTGGTGCGTTGATCAAACTATCCGCCTTGGGGCAGTTAGTTTTTTCAACACACCACACAAAAATATTTCCTGGTTGGGCGGTGCGTGAACATTTTTCATGCACACTGGGCGTGGAGCGCGATAAAGAAGTATGCACCAGTAATGGTGCATTCCTGTTTTTTTGGGCGCACCGAGTGTTTTTTTTTTTCAATAAAAATTATATATATGTATTTGTAAATACTTTTCTCATTTAATAAAAAAAATGTATTTAATATGTGAATCATTAAGCGAAGTTAACAAAGAGAGCAAATGGAACAACAAGGGCATATGGAGGACTATTATAACGTGATTCAGATGTGGGAGGTACGATAGAGGGAGAGACTTTTGTACCCTCGCCCTATTATGGTAGCCACCCAGTTGCTCCTAAGGGAGGTAGGCCTCCTCAATTTATATGAGGAGGCTACATCCCTAAAGGGGCATAATGGGTTATTGGGACATCTGATCTAGAGGTGGGATGCCCACCGACAGGATTTCCTGGTCATTCCTAGCCAGTGGTACGAGCCCACTGAGGAGGACATCTATTTTATTACTGGCCTATCTAGGAGAGGGAAAGATTTTCCCCAATTCCCAGATGTCCCCGCTGGTTATGCAATAGGGAGTCAGTTGGCATACTCTCAAAGATACGTCAGGGATGATATATTTTATCTGCATATTTTCAGGTGTCCGATGGTCAGTTACGCATTGTTTCGTTTGGTTTATAGGAGGTGAGGTGCCTCTCACTACTACTGAAGACCATTGCACACTATACTAGTGATGAGCAACACATTAGTTTCCTGCTTTTATTTTATGTCGATTATTTATTCCAGACACCACGACTTGTGAGATGGTATGCAATTTTTTTGTTGCAGTTTTGGACATCATTAGATAGATGTCAATCTTAGGCATGTGGGAGGTTTACCTTTCCTTTTTCTTCAGAGATATTTTGTTTATTTTTTGGGAGGTTTCTAGAGACAAGGCCTACTTTTGTTCGACAACCTCGTAGGTTGATGTTGCAATGCAAATGTGGGGCTAGATGCTACCTAAGAGGGGCTTGTCTGACTTTCCGGCCAGGATATCTACTGATGCACTAGAGTTTCTAGCCAGTGCTCATGATCATTCGTTCATGATGGTGCTGTGTCCATAAGCCAATTTGGATTGGCGAGGGTGTACCAACATCCTCTTCTGTTTCGGGGAATTTCACCCTAGAGGTTCGTTGGGTTACAACCTCCACAGAGCAGGGGCATGCTACTTAACAGAGACTCACACAATCATGCACGTTCAGAAAAACTAAATAGAGTAGAATGAGAAAGTTACCCGTAGGTCCTACAGTTGAAGAAGATCCCGCAGGGTTCAAACCCCCAGCAACCGTCCTTCCTTCTTAACCTGAAAGACAAGAAGAAACAAGCACAAAGGACTGGTTGTACAACATATATCTACTCTAAATGTCAGTGATATTCATATAAAACATTAAATAAATCATAATGAATGCTTGTATAACAAATTCTCTCATACATATAAGCATACACTAACACGTTTATTTCGGGAACAACATGATACTTCTGTATTATAAATAGCATGTACAAAAGTAACGAGTGGAGAGATCACCTGATCCTTCCACGACCTTCGAGCAGACCGTCGTCTGGATCTGTCCAGCCCTTGCCTCGCTAAGACTCCTTCCAGACTGGTGCATACGAGATGACATATAGGGAGATGAGCATCTCAAGGAAACAGGGGTTTCCTATAATGAACTGGGAAAGTGCAGGAGGCACGGGGAATCAGACTTGGATAGGGAATACCAACAAAGTATAATATCAATAATTCTCTCTCTCTCCCTTAGGCCATACACATGAGGGGTTTTTATACTCCCTCCAAGTAGTTTCAACAGTTGGAAACAGTTGGCCACGTGCTGGGGTGGTTGAACTACTTGAGTAACCATCAACCCAGCCCGAAAATAGGGAATAATTATATATTTTTTAATCATTTTTAATGGCATACGCGGAAAAGTCTAGCTGGACTCGCGTATACACGCGGAAAAATACGGGCATAGTCGCGTATGGGGATTTTTACACTGTTTTTAAGTGAATTTGTCCAAGTCTGTAGGAATGGGTGCCCAAAACCATCAAAGAAATCATGAATCATATCAAGGTGAGAAATGATGCTATAACATCTTCACACATGATGAGACACCGGATGCGAGAGGTAATATTAGTGCTTTTTTTAAATTAATATAATTTCATTTTATTGTCTTAATTAATTAATTAAAATAAAATTTATTGTAACATGTTATTTAGCTTGTTTTATTAAATTGTTTAATGAAATTGTCTAATTATTGTTGTGTACTATATATTTTTTAGATATTGGCACATTCCTTGGGGACATGATTCCACCCCCACTAGATGATTCAGGTGTAGATGTTGATGAGGAGATGGCGCAGGCGACGGATCAGGGTGATAGACCTGATCCTCGGGTGTAGATACCTGTGGGGGTGCAGCATAGGGCAGATACCCGATTCAGGATGGAGTTGGGTGACCGATTGTGTCGACTCCTGGTTGATGAGGGAGTCTGCCCTGCTACGATCAGAGAGATCTAGGTTGATTGTAGGCTCACTGAGCTCTGGAGAGACATCCCCCGCGATATGATGACCCTTATGCATAATTTCGTTGGAGCTTCCACAATACTGGAGGCTAGGAGGGATAGGCATCGTGGATATGCAAGATAGAGAAACTCATATGATGATGATGATGATCATGAGGGGAGTGATCATCATTCTAGTACTCCACCTCCTTCTCCTTCACCTCACGTTAGAGATCATGAGCAACCATCATCAAGTCCTGATCAACAGGCATCTTCTGAGCAGTCTGCACCATCTCAGCAGACACAACCATCGATTGAGCAGGAACCTAATCTTGAGCAGGCCACCCCATCCACTAAGCAGGTTGCACCATTGAATAGTCATCAACAAGAAGTTCCTGAGCAGACTGCACCATTTGATCAATTGGCACCTCCGGAGGCATGTCATCCATCTGATCATGAGGTTGCACCATCGACTAAGCAGGCCTCGAATAGTACTAGTATTGATGTAATACCACCAGATATTTGACAATATTAGAGTTGTATATTTTTGACATTATATATATATGGTGCATGTATTTTATGTTCATGTTGATGTACTTAATTTACATGTTGGTGTTCATCATGATGTGTATATTGTTAGGTCATGTTAGATATGTTCATTTAATGCGCTTGTAGATAGATGTGTATGTGATAGCAGTTATTTGACATGAAATGTATCTTTGATGTTTGTGTTCTGATGATCTTATACAATGCTTTTGTTTTGTTATGTGATCATGATCACGATGATTAGATGATGTTAGTGAATTTGAATGTGTACTTTAGAATATGATGTTTGTACGATGGTTATCATGATTGTGATGTTTATTTTTAATATTAAATCATGATATTTATTAAATATTATGTCGTGATTGTAATTGTAACTGTATGTAAAATTGTAAAATTGTGATTGTAATTGTAATTGAAATTTTAATTTTAATTGTATGTAAAATTGTAAAATTGTAATTGTAATTGTACGTAATTGTATTGTGGAATTGTAAAATTGTAATTGTAATTGTATACATCATGATTGTAATTGTAATTTTAATTGTAATTGTATGTAAAACTGTAAAATTGTAATTGTTGTTAGCACAATTATTTGCTAAGTCATGAGTCTATTTTAATTTTTTTGCTTTTAGGATTAGATTTTGTAAATTTAAAAAAAAAATAGAACGTTACCGACATTTCCGGTAGTTTCTGTTTGAGCCCTTTTTCAGATAGTTTGTTTTAACTCTGTTTCTGTCTATTTTTGTTTAATCCAATGCTACTAGAAATGCTGGTAACTTCCCCTGTTTTTAAAAAATAAAAGAAAAGTGCATCCGCTTTGTGTCAAGCCACATGTTATTGTTTTAAATACATTTAAAATCTTTTATTATGATTTAAATCACGTGATAGGAGTGGTATGGGGTGAGTCATGTTAATTTAAGTTGTGGTTATACATGTAGTGTCAGGTGTCAATCCCCAGTAACACATCCAATCGTTGACTGCGTCCTGTCTGCTAGCCGAGTTGGTTTAGTTTCATGTCAAAGTATGTTATTATCGATTGGAAAAGATCGTGGATCCGCATACTTAATGCGATTACCGTTTGGTTGGTCACACATAGACGCTGCTGGAAATTTAGGCCACTAATCAACATATAGTGGAGGTGACTGCTAGTCACAGAGCCTCTCATCTCAAGCCACCTCTAGTATGCCATATGAAACTACACAGCCAACTGAATGCCATAATTGCTATCACATGGTGCATACTACGGTCAAGGATACTTACCATAATGGAAATCTATTGCATGGGAGGGTGAACCCATGTAGCTATTTTAAACCACCGAGAAAGAAGGAGGACTATCAATTTTGAGCTTAATTGTTGGAGAACGAGATTTTATAGAGTGCAGCTTGAGGAAGGAGTCTTATCATTCAAACAAGATTTCATAGGAAGACACAACAACTTTTTTTAGGTGAGCTCTTCTAGCCTTGCTACCTATTAGATTTCAGCAGACAAAATTATTAATTACTGAAGATGACTAAAAGAGGAGGAAAGCTAAAACAATTTAACCACAAGGAGCTGACCTAGTGGATGCAACTTCGAATGTGAGAAGGTCGTTTTTCCAAGAAATGTGGTATTATCTATGCTCAAGACCAGAAAGCTCCCACTTAGGAGTAGCTCAAGAGTTTGTACATTCTTTCAGTGGACATGAAGCAATCATTTATGCTCTTAGATTGTAGGTATCAACAAATTTAATTGTTGAAGCTTTCAACCTTCCACAGGAAGGAGAAAAGTGGTTTAAAGTCCAAGTCATCAGTGAAGGAGACCTCAAAAGTTTCCTTAAAGATGGAAATAGAGATCCCAACTGGGCCAAAATAATTCCTAGCAGTTACCTCAAAACTGAATGGGCTAAAGTTTTTAAGCTCATCAAAATTTACCTCACTTGTGAGAGGAGGTATACTGTGGTTTTTCTTTATCATATGAGATTTTTGTTTCATGTTGCAGGTATGAAGACCCTCAATTTTCCATTCTTTATGTTGAATATTTTGACAAAGATGTAAACCAAGATTCAAACACACACAATTAAATCAAAATACAAATTGTGTCATCAAGCTCTCATCAAATTGTTAGTTGAAGAAGAGATGAGGAAAATAAACCAAACATGGGAGCATTTCTTGTTTTACAGGGAAGGCCAATATGCACCTACACCTCCAGCTTCACAAAAACACCCTCATCCTACAAAAAGAACAAATAGAAAGACTAATAAGGATAGTATCCATAAGAAGACTAAAGGTAGAAAAGAAAAGACTCCTTCAGTCAAGATTGAAAATAAGTTGGAGAAAGGAGAGAGCTCATCAATAAATTAGCCTAAATCCATGAATATGGTGCCCCCCATTCCTCCTTTTCCCAAATTTTATACCAGAACTTGAAGAGGAAGGTCTACAACTACAGAAAAATCCAAAGCACAGGTGCTACTAGAAATTCTGGAAGCAGAAATTCAATAGAAAATTTAGAAATAATATCAGCCCACTAAATCTGATGAAGAGCTCCTAAAAGACGCTGGGTATAAAATCAATAGAAAAAGAAGGAAAGAGGAGGCCAAACCTGTTGTTGGTAGCAGAAACAGACACACCAGAGACATCAACAAGTTCAAACTTAAATCTAAGACCCTACATAATCCAAGTTTTCCAATAGAGGTCATAGATGTAGAAGGAAAATCTGAAGGAATTTAGACTAATGAGTCAAAGAAGAAAGACAAAATCAAAGCCCCTTCAGATAAGCAAACAAAACCCTCAAAAAGAAGATAGATTCAAAAGGGTTCAAAGGAGGAAAATACCACTGTCAAAGAAACAACCACAAGGACCACAAGATCAAAATTAGTTGTTGAAAACAAATAAGACTTGGACAAGCTTGCTAAAGCTGCAACCCATATGGAATAAAGGTAAAAAGGTTTCCTAATAAAACACCTTTTTTCTTATCAAGTGCATTTTTGAACGACAACTCAAATTTCAAAGTGTATAAGTCTGCACAGGTTTTACAAGTGTTTATTGTGCATTTTTGAAAAATAAACAAAGCGCTATAGAAAAATTCTGTAACATTTCAGTTTTTGCGCAGTTACAGGTTTTAACCGAAATTTCCGATAGCGCCTGTTTTAAATGATTTTTGACATATGTCAACAAATTTTCCGAGCAATTTAAGGAAAGATAAGGACTCATAATGATATGGATATAACAACTGATGGTTGATAGGTGGTTATGTGGTTGTTGAAGGTCATATTTAATGAAGACACATGGTTATTAAATAACCAAAGTCATGAGGAGACAAATCAGCAGAAAAAGGGGCAACATGTTAGCGAACTCAACAATTCAGTCTAAATTCTCTTCTTTTATCTCATCTACATCTATCCTTTCAGTTAGATTACGATGGGATATAGCTTTAATGTCCTATAACACCTATGAAATGTTAGGAATAGTGGTTCCTTGTTTTTAGGAGATATGGAGTTGGTGCCTATCTTTCTATATATACCATTTGTAAATACCATTTCAGGGTTGGAGTTGGTCTACCTAAAGACTTAATATAATAAAGAAAATCCTTTTTGCACTTCATGCTAGAGGATTTTGTGACTCAAGAACTATCTAATGTATGATGTGTTTCTCTCTTTGTTAATTTCTTCTAATTTATGAGTTGCAGCAGCTAGTAAAGTGTGAGTAAGAAACCGTTAAAGTATTATTACTAAATTATTTGCTTTCCAGCTTCCTACAAATCATATATATGTTGTAGAACATGTTAGTGAAGATTTCATAAAGGATTTTTGAAATACTTTATGCATATACTCTACTTTCTGAATGTTGTTTACTTTACATAAAACAAAGTTTGTGTAAACAACCATCATTATAGTTGTGTGACTCATTTAGGATATGAATATTGCCTAGAGTAAGTACCAACTATCCATCTCCTTTCATTTTTTACACTCTGATCCCTATACTACCAATGTACCCATACAATTTATACTTGCCACATCTTTCCAAATGCATGAAAGTCTTAAAGAATAAAAAATCATTTCAAACTCTTTGAGAAGCCATTCCACCACTCAAAACCCTTTAAATTTGAAATGAACTATGATGTGTAAGACTTACTCCTTTTGCAATCAAGGAGTGACTCCTTGTGCTAACAATTGTAATTTTAATTATATGCAAAATTGTAAAATTCTATTTCTAATTCTAATTTTAATTGTAATTGTATGTAAAATATTTGTAAAATTGTAATTGTATGTAAATTATCTGTAAATTTGTAATTGTATTTGTAATTGTATTGTGAAATTGTAAAATTGTAATTGTAATTGTATGTTCGTCGTGATTCATTTTTATTAAAATTTGTAAATTTGTAAAATTGCAAAATTATAAATTAATTGTCAATTTTGAACCATAAATACTGTAAATAAAATTTATACCGTAAATATTGTTAAATTTCCATAATTGTAAAATTGTAAAACTAGAAATTTGTATGAATATAAAAAAATTGTAAAATAATAAATCTAGAATAATATGAATTTTTATAACATAATAAAGTTTAGAAAATAATGCAAATAAATTCATGTTTAGAATGATCATTATTTTATTATGATCTTACATACCAAAAATAACAGTATGCATTAATACAATTTTTAAAATTTTGAAGATATCATTCACACACATTTAAAACAAGCAAGTAGTTGTATTATTTTAGGAATTGACATAAAAAAAAGAACTTGATACAGTGCATTTTTTTCGAGATCAACATAATTGCAAATTATCAAGTGAAATTATTTTAATATTAACACAATGCAAACCAATTAATTCAAAATACATATTATAATGTTTCAAAAAAAAGAGTCTTAGTTATAAGGTTAAGTCCTCTTCTTTATAAAAACCCATCTTAAATAGTATAAATGATGAAATAACACATGTACCATATCACTCTCTGTTCTCATGATCACCCTCATTATCTTCTAGCTCAGTTGGCATGATAACACTATTGTTCTCAAAAATATTTTTTTGATCTAAGGTCATGTCTCAATACGAACCACCAATCCCTATCCAACACATTTGAGTAAACAAACCCCTGGTTGCAGTGTTTGGGGAAAACATAAGGCTTCTTAGCTTCATCCCACATATTTCTAGAGTTGATACATATCATCCTACAATCACGATCTTCCTTTAAATTATTCCGATCAAAGGTGTCCCACCACTTGCACCTAAAAACAACACATTGGAAAGAAGAGAAGTCCACTTCAATGATATCTTGTATCTTTCCGACGTAACCTAACATCCCTCGTAATAGGTTTTGATCAAGGTGGCTAGCTTGACGAGATTTATTGAACTCAACTTCCACTCCATAGTCTTGTGTCATGTGTCCATCATCAACATTTTCTGTGCGAAAATGGTGTCCATATGCCCACATAGATGGGGAAAAATGCACCTATAAAAAGTTAAAAATAATAGTGTCATGTGTCTTATAATAACCTAACTGTTAAAATATGAAATATAGATGTTACATTTCAAAGGTGCATTATTAAGTTTAAAATGTACATAAATATATTATTACCGAGTTGTTGCACCCAATCCATACGTTTAGCGCATCCTCTTTAGCACGCGGGTAACGGCCGGTTGCACCATATTTCTCTCTGACTCGGTCAACAACGCAACTATTGAGGCATATAATTGGTATATTTTCTTTTAAATGATCAGGATAAGGCACACTTATAGCATTCAACCGTATGAATTCTTTCCTATCACTGTCCCATTTCATCCTCTTTTGTTCGTACAATGTGACCCATGGTTGTGTCACTTCAGAATTGTAAAGAATGAATTTATTGATTGCTTCAATTTCTACATTCGCTGATGAAAAAAAACCAACATATAGTACATATGAGATCAAAATATACTTTATATCGAAGTTTAATGTGAATATTTACTTTGTGTAAATTTGAAAAATTATAAGTTGCTTACTCTTTATCAAGCGCCTTTTTCCATTCGTTTGGAGAAGCTCCCCTTCTCTTTTGTCTTCATCCCTTTCATCGTCCCAAATCACCTCACTTGGTTTGTTGTCAATCTGCTTGATGTACTCATTGGAATAATAGAAAGACTCATATGATATGTACCCCTCTGCCATAGACCCCTCGGGTTTTTCCCTTTGTCGAACAAAAATTTTCAATTTCTTCATGTACCTCTCTAAGAAGAACGTCTAATGACAAGAAACCACCCCAACTAATTCAACCTCATCTACTAGATGGATTAGAAGATGAACCTATAAGTCCATGAAACTCATCGGAAGTTCCTTCTCAAACATAAAATAGTCTCAATTATCTCTTAATGCCACCGTGGAATGCTACCCACATGAATTTCCCTTAACGTGATCCAACGTAAAAATGCAGATATTTTAGATATGGCACATCCTAGGTCCTAGGGGAAGTCATGTTTCACACACCCACACATGAACAAAAGATAATTACAGTGCAAAGTTATAAACACATGCAATAATATACAAAATCAGTTATGTTTTATTATCCCTTCATGGGATAAAATTTATTAATGTAAAAAATAAAAAAATCATGCTTTTGACATTATACGTACTGTTAGAATATTCAAATGGTCATGTGATTTCAACCTTGACAAATGGTCATCCACAGTGAAGCAGCGCCATAGTGAAGACCCATATGAAGATGACAACCTCACACCCATTATAACTTCCTTTTCCAAAGAAAGATCACATTATTTTAAAATCCATGGGACATCGCCTTCTTTGAAATACCAATTAGAGGGAACAACTGCCTCTGATCTTGTACTTTCTAATCGTCTTGGCCAATGTTTTTTTTTAGTTTTTGAAGTAATAAGATCTTTCCTAACAACCAATGTGTCACCTTTTTTTGATGATATGTGTCTCCATAAAGAAGATGAAACATTTTTAAATATATGCATGTGATCTAATAAGTGGGTAATCTTAAGATGCTTCCAATATGGGAGGTTATTAAAGATAGATTTCCTTTTCACCGCAATGGGACATTTCTCAACATAGGTGTCGAAGAATTTTGGATCATCGAACATAGGCTCCCCATTTGAATCAAAAATTTCTATGAACTCCTTCTCCTTCTCTCTCTCATATGCTCTAAGCCATTCAGATGGTGTCATTATTGCAGGCCTTTGTGTTATCTGTCATTTACCATTGAAAGAAGATGTTACTCTTCTGTAAGGGTGTTCTTCTAGGAGGAATACCCTGGAGAATTCATACACTGTCTTTCGTAGGACGTTGGATTATCTAACTTTCAGAGAAGGTCCACAACATTTACATCCATAATACCCTTTTGTTACAAGACCTGCAAAATTATTGTATACAATATGCATGGCACGTTAAAGAATATAATGAAGATTAGAACAATTACAACAAATTAAATAACTAATATATGAAATAATATTGTTACACATATAAAAAAATCAATAAACATGTAATTTACCAAAGAAAACTCTTAATCTTGGATAATAATGTGTCGTGTAAGCACATATGCCATTCTACGTAAAACTTCGCTCTGCTGCGATGGGTCTTGATACATTGTATACATTTATCCCATCCCATAGTTCTTTCAATTCATCTACCAATGGTTGTATGTAGACATCCATATTATTCACTTTTCTTCTACCATGGACTATGAGAGCCAACATAAGATGTTCATTATTCATGGAAAGCCATGGGGTGATATTGTTATTGATCACTACTATAGGCCAAACAAAATAGTTGGTGTTCTGGAGGGTATATGGGTTGACGCCATCCATGGCTATGCTAAGTCGTAGTCTTCGTACTTCATCCTTGAATTTTTCGGGCCATTTATCCTCTATATTCTTCATGGCTATTGAATCTGTTGGGATTCACATAACTCCCAACTCACTTTTGTGTGAGGCATGCCATCCCTGCAACATAGCTAATTCTTTGCAACGAAAGAGCCTTTGAAAACTTGGGATTATAGACACGTGCCTCAATATCTTAAAAGGAGGACCACCTGATTTACCCTTCTTTTTTTATTTATCATACCTATCATGCCCACATTTAAGACATATCTCTTTGTCTGCATATTCTCATCTATATATAATACAATCATTTGGACATGCATGATATGATATGTACTCAACACCTAACATTTTCAACAATTTCTTTGCCTCTTCACAGCTACCGTGCAAGACATTATCACTCATAAGAACCTTATATTTGAGTAACTTGTAGTTGGTCATGGACAATATTAAATGTACATTAATGCTGATAATTATTAACATTCATAAAAATGACCATTTGTAATGTTCATTGTGTGATTATATTTCTCAAAATATAAGGGACGTGATGGTCAATTACTCAAATTTTTTGAGAAACATGCAATCAAAAAACCAAAACTTGCTTTCAAGTTGTTCAGTAACATCATTTTCCCCAACTGGGTATACTTTAACTGATTGCCGGGTCCAAAGAGAGGGGTGGTAGAAGAAAATTTAAGGCTTTTGAAAAAGGTATCAGCGATATGAGAATCATCCCCTAGTTGATCATTGTTTTGGAATGCATATAACAACATTGTCTCCATGAAAGTCGTATCCCTTAAGTAATCATCCATACCAAACTCTATTTGATGTCGTAGTCTAAAAAACTAACAGAATAACCCAAAATTCTGGTAAGATTATGAAAAATTATGGAAAAGATTTTTGAAAATCTTGGTTACAGTTGTTAAACTTCAACATTTTGGGTGCCCTAAGGGTTTTTGATGGTCTTGAATCCATTTACACCATCAAAAATACAATTTAAACATTCCAAATACTTGATTTTTTGAAATTTGTTTTACCGGATTTCGGTAAAAAACTACCGTTTGGGCTATTCTGTTGCTTCGGTAGGAAAATCCCTGTTTGATTGTCTCCATTCCCAGCTTGTGAAGAACTACTATTGTTGTATTCATTCCTAATTGGTGAATTTGGATGCAGTGGGAATTGAATAGGTGGTTGATTCAATCATTCTTGGTATCGTTCCTCTCTGAGTTTTTCTCTTAATTCAACCTTCTCTCGATTTTACATTGTCGTGGGGTGCAACCAAAGATGGTAGGTAGGTCGCTCATCATCACTAGAATCCTAATAGTTTCAAAAAATATATTTGAGCATGATTAGTACAAAATAGATGATATCGATTAGTAAGCACGTCAAAAATGTGTGATTAATTAGTTTGACATTGAAATAATTACATTAATATACCAAACAATTATTATTACCATAATTGTCCCAGGATTGTGGCTAGAAGATTGCATGTTACAATTGGAAGGGTGAAGTAGCTGTCCATTTTCATCTACCAACTGTGCCTTGCGGTATGTTGCTCGTGATAAGAGTTTTCGAAGTTTTGGAGCTGTTTGAATATTTTGTGCATATGAACTCAATTCTGAATCTGCATGAAGCTAAAAATTTGTATACTTTAATTTTATTCAGCTGATTGACATGGATAAAATAAATAAATAATTAGATAATGAAAATATAAATAAAATATGAAGTAATTACATCTGGAGATGGATAGGGAGAACTCTGCGATGGACTTTAAGAAGTAGCATGGAACGGGCTGGATTTTGATGAATTGTCCATTTGATATAATTATGAGATTTTCTCCCTGCATTTGAGAAAAATCAACAATGAATTTTGGCGTACACACCTAAAAGTAATTTCGGTGCCTTAAAAATGGACTTATTGTTATCAGTTCTAATGTATTGTTAACTGCACCGGTGCGTTTTAGTTACTGCGCATCGGTGTGGTTTCATTAATGGACACACCAGTGCTATTAGTTAACAAACACACCGAATATCCCAAAATAAAAAAGCGCAAATCTATTTTTTTAAAGTGAAAAAAAGCGGTAAATTGAAAAATGGGTTGCTAATTATTTTCGGAAATCTAATTTCATAAAAAAATTATTTAAATAGTAAAATATATTCATTAGTTCATTATTTTTGCAAAATGTTTTTGGGAGGGATTTGCACGAGAGACATACCTAGAGCAAGAGAGCACGAGAGAACTGTGGAGCAGCAAAATAATTTCGAACAACAACACTATTAAGAGAATCATAATTTGAAACATTTGGTGATTTGCACAAAAACCGTATAATATAGTAAAATTGTTAAATTTTACTGTAACAATTGTATTTTTTATAGTTTCTATTAGATTTCATACATGCATAGTAAAAAAATTAAATTTTACTGTGCATTTTAAAAAAAATGAAACAAATTAAAAAATCCATTCTTACGTTAAACCTTTGCTTCTTCTTGTTTATGTGACTTCACAATTAAGGCTTTTCATTTTAGATTTATAGGGTTTGTATTACTATATATATAGGCGTATGAAATCTAACCCACATGACCACTTGCACAGTCAGATCCCAATCCATGTCTTCCCTTGCATGATTTTTTAAAAACATATATTTTTTTAATCGGTGCACACTTTTTAAAATAGTCCACTAGTGCACTATTGTAGTATAACACAATGGGTGCGTACTAACAAAAATGATTGCTTGATAAAAAATATTTTTTTGTTAATTTATGTTTGTGTTATCGGTGCACCGGTTAACATATAATGCACCGGGTCTCCTTGTTGACAAAGAGCGGTGTACGATGTTTCTACTGTATTGGCGGTGTGTTTATAAGAACCTATCGCACCGGGTTCGATGCGTACTTTGCGAAAGACACATCGTTTTCTTGATTTTTTTTTTTTACCTGAAAAGCATGTGATTTATTTATAAAATATATCAATGAATGGTACGGGTTTCATATTGATAAATAAATGGCTGACAAGAGTTCAGGTAACAAAAATACTGCTAGCACATCGAGAAAAGGAAAAAAGGCAAGTACTTTGTAAATTCTTTACAAAAATTATTATTTTTGAACTATGTGTAAGTTTAACTAATATGTATTGTTTAGTGTGTATCATGCAAAGCCACAAAATGATGAAGCTTGATAAAATTATTTCTGATCTAAGACTAGAAGAGTGTAAAAGCTTGATGGAAAAATTGCAAAATGATGAATGAGGTGAATGAAAAAATACTATTGATCCAATATGAGTTTCTTTTTTTATTTTTCATTAATAATATACTTAAAAATATTAGATAACATGTTTCAAACAATTTATTAATTCATATATCTTTAATTTTCTATAGGGACCAACAACGAAGAAAATGAATGTTGTTCTAATAAAAGAAAAGAAATAGAACATACAATTGAAAATGAATTTCTCCTTAGCTCATCTGAAGTGGTGGTGGAGGTTAACGAAAGGGGAGAAAACTTTTACAAAACTTTGAGGGATCTAGTGGAACGAATGTATAGATGTTCTTTCCACTTACAATACAAAAATTAATCCAATGATTCTAAGAACCAAATTTTATTTGAACTACAGGATGAGTTTCCAGAGAATTGGTCAATGAGACATGTTAGTCTTTTAATAAAAAAAAACGTACAACAACAAAAGAGAAGTATTGAAAAAGTAATATTCCTTTAAATGTTTTTCTATAATTATATGTATATATTACTACAAAGAAATCATTTATCAATATCACTTTTTGTTATATTTACTTTTCATATATCAATATAAAAATTAAATAGTTTATTGTCATGTTACATTTTAAGGAAGATTATGAAAATCTCAAAGGATGAACGAGCTAATATAAGAAATATGCTAGTAGGAATGTCCAAAAAGGTGTACAAGGAGATGGTCAAAGAAATGGAAATAATTTCATCGCACAAGGAGCCATCTCAACAACAACGTGCTTCAAATGTAATATGTAATCATTGAATTTTTCGATTAGGTACAATAAATAAACAAGCATTAAATATTAATTTTCAATTATTTTCTTGCAGAAAAGAAAAGAAAATGGAACCCGTTCAACACATAAAATAGGACGACAAGGGAGAAAAGGGTTTATATCTATTTTTTTGAGTAATTGTTACTTCCTTATAACAACTTAACTAGTATTCATTTTTTTATATTTTAAGTTATTTTACAACAATCATTATTGAATGTCTTCAAATAGGTTCTAACATACAAAGAAGAACCATCAAAAGAGTTGATTGACATTGGGTTAAGTATGGGTTTTCAGTATATGATGGCATATCAGAAATTAATTATGGAATTTGTAAGCATCTATCTTGTTTTACTTAGCTCTATCTATAATTAATAGACCAAAAAAATATTTTATATTAAATCTATGATTTGTTATGGGGTATAAAACTTGCAGCAAACAAAGTATGGAACTTCGACAACAAATGAATTGTTGAGATATGACATGAAATTTGGTTTTGAAAGAATGTGTATAGTTCATGAGTCAATTCTTTCTATGGTACATTTCTTTTCGATTTACGTTGATGTATATTATTTAATATTTCAATTTTAATTATTCTCACCAATGTATATACAGTCATTACACTTCATTTTTATGTTTGTAGATGGAACTTGAAGAATAAGAAAACAAACAACACACTGAACAAAACATTCCTCCAAATAACCCAAGTCATGGAAGTAGCTCAAGCAATGACAACATTCCAACAAAGAATGATGATCAATATGTTTGGATATCAAAGCAAGGCGTTGTATTTTTTGAAATATTTGTTTGTGAAATAAGACATTTTGCTTAACGTAATGGACATGGTGTCCCAATTGAAAGACAAAAAGATACCAATAATTGTCTCATTTTTTATGAAAAAGAGTGTCTTATTCATATATATAAACTAAAATACGTTTTAATTTATTCTATTGCTTTCTCCATTGTCGCTGTGAAATTTTACACCACTAATTAAATATTATAATGAAGAGATGCTATAACAAATTAACCCAAACATCAGATTCAAATGCACTAATAAAAATTTAATTTATATGAATACTTTTATAAGATATGTGTCGAATTTTGATGAATAATGAATTTTAAAAAATCACGATAATTGCACTATCATAGGTTGATGTTTCTAAAAAATAGAAAATGAACATTGGTGCATGTTAGTTACTGTGCACTGGTGCATTTGTATGATACTGTGCACCAATGTGTATCTACGACCTATGGGCACCGCACAAATATCAATACCAATTACAATGCCCGGTGCAGTTTATCGAAAACTACCACCCGAGTGGTCGAATAGGCATTGCATGCACCGGTACAATTTTCCTTTAATGCGTTGGTGCATTTTTATAACTTAACAGCCCGATGCGTTTTAACACCTAGACGGCCGAGTGCATTTTTACACCTTAACAACGCCGGTGCATGCACCTTCCATCGGCTCGGTGCGTCTTTGTGGGTGTCACGCACCGAGACGTTGCTAAATGCCCTAGGGTGTCCGAATTTTTTTTTCCATCTCGGTTCTTGGTTTGTTTACAGCTCTAGTGCGTACATGGTAAAACGCATCGGTGTGTTCACACATGATGCGTGCACTAATGAGAAAAACATCCGTAAAAACCTTCAGCCGCCAATTTTTTTTTGGTTGTGTTGAAGTTGCGTTAGAAGCTCCGCCAAAACCTCTGCTACCAAAAACGGATGTTGTAGAAAATGTTTTTTTGACAATTTCGGCCAATTTTATAACGCTAAAAACCTCTTTTATAACCTTCGCTAGAGGGTCTTTTCCTTGTAGCAAGGTCACCTAGGCTAGTATGGTAGTTATAGCATTATATCTATTCTATCTTATAGTTCTCATATGCCACTCTCCTCTTTAAGAATAGTTTACTTTTAGATATAATATGGTCTCCTTAGTGAGAGACCGACTTGATTTTGTACTCTTTGATGTAAATCTTGGCTATTTTGGCAATTAATAGATTCACTTCACAATAATAATAATAACGTTTTGTGATTTTTAAAATATAAATATGAATTTATTTTCATAATCAAACCTTTACATGTCTAAAATAATATCAAAATAATGATTATTTTATTCTCATTCACCTAGTATACACCCCTCTTTAATTTAACAACTATGAGATGATTGATAATATCAAGGTTATATTTAATTTCTATTCTTTTACTTTAAATGTGAATCTAGGTTCTTTAATTAGCTATAGCAACTTCGTTTTGGAAAGTTTACTTTTCTTTAAATATGAATAACAATAGTAGTTTTATTTTGTAGTTTGGTGATTAAATATTCATAATTTTAATTCAAAACTTGTCTAAAAATACTAAACAACATACTCTTATGTGATTGAAGAAAGCAACATATTAAATAAAGAAAACACATATTTTCACAATTTTATATGTGCTCATTGTATTGTATCAACTAATAAAAAATTACTTATAAATCTTTTCTTTCCACTTGCCCTAAGTGAAAATAATATTCCACATTCAACCTCCTAGCTCTAGAAAATGACTTAAGTGTCCCATGCCTTGTGCCTTAGAGGGATCCAAGAAAATCGCTCCACAAATGGTCTTTTTTTTCTTTTCTTTTTAAAACCAAATCCATTATTTCTATTGATTTCCAAAATAGAACTAAAAACAATTGATATTTTGTGAAGAACTATTCAACAAACCAATATGCTACTATCAACATAGATGAATAACAACCACCTGATAAAAAAACCGTGGTGGTTATAGACCTTACTCAAAAAGAAAAAGATACTATATAGAAAAGCAAGAGACAATTTAGACACTAGTTACATATACCAAACATAGAAAACAATGACCAAGCAAAAAGCGAAGGCAAGTATCAACTTAAAAAACTATGTACCATGAAAGTATCTCCTTACATGATAAGATTTGAACATGATCATATCCGGACGATCTGGCGAGGAGGTTGCACTAACCATGTTGATAGGAGGAGCATTTGTCACTGTGTCTTCATTCTATGATGTAGCGAAATGGGTGTTGAGTTTGAGATAATATATTGTTCGGGTGTTGAGTTTGAGATAATATATTGTTCCATTTTGTTCAGGCGAACAACAATGTCATCCATATAGCGAATAGCCCTTAATACTTTCTTTAGCTCTTCCTGCCTTGCAAATAGTTTGAAATTATCTACTTGTTTATCTTGGAGCACCATGTAAAACAGAGTTTCTATTTGCCTATGTGATGAAATGGAGTGCATGAAGTACAACCTTCTCTTCTGAAGTTTTCCTAGATCTGATACCTTCTTGGTTTTACGAGAGCAAACTTCAAATTCAGAGTAGTACAAATGATCGCCAAATTATTTGGCCTCGAGGGTGAAAATTTATTTGTGCACCTCCATAGAAACAACATCAAGGAAATTCACCATTGATTCCCAAGTCATCGATCTCTGGAGGAATATGCCCCTGATGTGCCACCCCTTCGACTGATAAAACGTTGACGTGGTACCATATTAAACTTGTACGTACAAGAAAACTTGAAAATAGCTCGATACAACCCAGAAACCCGACTACAGTGCATAAATAGGAGAGATGTCGTGCCTATTAACCCAATTACACAATACGTTTTGAAGAAAGGATTGGGGTTCAGATCGAAAGTTATAACATAGATGTCATCGATGAATCCACAAAAAAATGCTTTAGATGAAGACAAACCCGAGGAGTGCTATGGAACAAGATATATATATATTTATAAACCCATGTGGCTTCAGTAATATACCCTGGGATATTTTGATGTAGACGCACCTAGATCCAAATTGAGAAGGACCCACGATACCATATTCTCGTGACCAAAACTGAATAATTGAATGATATTCCATAGGGTTCAATGGATTTTGGCTTGGAAAAGGAGAATACAACCACCAGCTCGAACACAGGACCCGACGAAGAGTTGTGCAAGAGGCAAACAAAAAGTATCGGATACTTACACTTGACCCAACAAAACCACCGTAAATTGACTCGCCATAGGACCCATGTGGGGGTATGTCCAACACGTACCTAACACAGTAGGAGCTATGGCAAACCACATAGTTTGAGACGTCTTGAACCACCGAGGGTAGATAGTAAGGACCTGCAGTAGTGTTCGGGCTGATCCTTGCAGGTATAAACAGAACGACACCAATGCAAGTGGGGTTTTACTTAAATTGAAGCTAACAGATGAAGGAACAATGACGAAACAAGAACAGAACTCCAACACATAACTTGCATGTGTTGGGACTGGTGTTCACTACTCTGAGTATACTTCTAACAAGAGACAAATCGTTATATAAAGAGACATGCGAGGTGCTGCCTTTACCAGACATAAAATATGGCTGAAGAAATGCCCCAGACCAGCGCCAAGTGGGTTGCTTCTCCTAGGGTTCCGCTATCTCAAGGACCTCCATAATGGGGGGATCATTAATGTACCTCTATTTCTGGACAGACTGTATCAACATCATATCCAAACCTTCCAATGTTTTGACCTTCATACCTTCTCATCATGAGTGGGAAAAATGTCACAACTGGTTTATATTCCAAAATTCACTTACACTCAACCATGTGAATTTATTACGAAAACCCTGTTAAAGAACGTAATCTCAACTCCCTGCTAGGTGTCTAAATAGTAGTCCAAGTGTTATAGGTCAGTTTGAGTGAGTCCAGTTTAGTTGAGTTTATCTGGAGTTATTTATTGCTGATGTTTCCAATGTAATCTATTTAATCTATTCGTAATATTGTGAAGAGTTTCAGTTTTTCAATTCTTTTCATTGGTATCAGAGCAAATTTGCATAAGCCTCCCTGAAGAGAGCCAAGAAGGACCAGCAAAGAGGAGAAGTTAGTTGGCGCGAATGTTAAGGTAATACTCGCGCCAACGCGCCAAAAACAAAAGATTGGCGCGATAATACAAGCCATACCCGCGCCAGTTACCGCGCCAATCAGTTTCCAAAAAAAAAGAGAAGCATCTGCGTTTACACACTGACGCAGGACAGAAGTTAAGAAAGTCGGCGTGGACAAAAGTAAAGTCCAAAATTTACTAACGGCATGGAGGTTATGGTATTTCTTTAATCCTGTGTTTGATTCGGGACCGCGCCAATCAGTTTCCAAAAAAAACAAAAAAAAAAAGCACACTGACGCAGGACAGAAGTTAAGAAATTCGGCGTGGACAAAAGCAAAGTCCGAAATTTACTAACGGCATGGAGGTTATGGTATTTCTTTAATCCTTTAATCCAAAAGTAAAGTCCGAAATTTACTAACGGCATGGAGGTTATGGTATTTCTTTAATCCTTTAATCCTGTGTTTGATTCGGGACCGCGCCAATCAGTTTCGAAAAAACAAAAACAAAATAAAGAAGCATCTGCGTTTACACACTGACGCAGGACGGAAGTTAAGAAATTCGGCGTGGACAAAAGTAAAGTCCGAAATTTACTAACGGCATGGAGGTTATGGTATTTCTTTAATCCTGTGCTTGATTCGGGACCACGCCAATCAGTTTCCAAAAAAAAAAACAAATTTTAAGAAGCATCTGCGTTTACACACTGACGCAGGACAGAAGTTTAGAAATTCCGCGTGGACAAAGGTAAAGTCCGAAATTAACTGACGGCATGGAGGTTATGGTATTTCTTTAATCCTGTGCGTTGTGCGTTAAGTCGTTCAACAAGCTTTTTTTTAAATTTTAATGCGTGCAGGTACGAGCTGTGATTTAAAAAAAATCAAACATAAGGTTCTTTAAAAGGTGGATTCATTAATAAAGGAGTAGTGTACCCAGGCAACGTTTTAGCCCTGGAAATGCTGCCCATCGGAAAATTATTTGCTGCTCGTCCGCGGAGCCTTGACATCTTTTCACATCGCTCCATAACCTCATTTATCACGTTGTCAGGTCGGCCGCCGCCATTAACCCTCGCTCCAAAATGATACATCGCGCCCGCCCATCTGAAATTCAAATTTTTATGTGAAATTCAAATTTTTAACCCGCCCAAAATCGAAACAGAACAAGCACATCGATTCTTTTGTTGCGGACATCTGTAGTTCCCAGCAACAGCTCGACTAGGATGACGACTAAGCTCTGAAAATTCAACTGTCTTCTGAGGGAGAAGTAGCTGCAAATGGCGGGGAAGTAATGGAAGAAGGCATCGAAAGGCTCGGCACATTCGGATGGACGCGGAAATGGTAAGCGCTGTTTTCTCGTCTCTGCATTTTGCTAAAAGCATGGATTTTGATTTAAATTTGTGATGGATTTAGAGGAGACATATTTCAGGTATTCCTCTATGGAAAATTCAACGCTGAGGAATGAAATGAAGCAGAATTCGAGGGAGGAAGCAGAAAACGCGGAGGTTGTCTCATGGGGTTATTTGCATGGTGACCGCAAAACAGATGAGTCGGCTTGGCGGTGCTATATACTCGACAATTTTCCCTATGGGCTGTCCTGTAAATTCCCCCAGAAGTAGAAGTAGGTTTTCTTTTGTCTATGTTCTCCCAGTTTCTGCTAATTAAACGTAAATGGCCGTGTTTTCAGTTTGCCCCTTTTACGTCACTTCCGTAGAGCTTCTAGTGTAATAAATCAGGGGTATGTATGAACAATTTAACTTATTATGTCGAATTCCATCACTAACTTATTTGGCCTAAATATATTCCACAAATTTTACTGGCTCGACTGGGATTTGACATAACGAATCTCGGATTGTAGTGATGGTGTTGTAACATTTGATTTAATAAGATGATAATGTATTTCATTTTGTCAATATATCGGATGTGATGTAATGGGTGATGGTTCGCAGTGGCAGTGGCAGTGGTGTAATACGTAACCATAATTTAATAAGGGAATTTAGATCAGTCTTTAAATGTTTGGCAATCTGCAATTTTCAATATTTGGAAATCTCTCCAATTTTCAATCTGCTAAACTAATATTTAGTTACTTGTTATGAGTATTTTTTATCACATCCGACTCTGCACTAAAGATCGCTTTTGAAAAATATCTTTATTCACACATTAAATAAAAAAACGTTTTTAATTTATAATTGTTGTAACCCAACTTGATGTCAATATGAACTCTATTAAATTTATTCGGCATCTTATTCACAATATATTTCCTTGTTTTAAGGTTAAGTAATTTTTTTTTAAACCTTTACCATTATAAAATTTTAGTTTTGGAAGAATTTTAATTTTATTTTTCGGAAAGTGTATCATAAATAAATTTAAGTTTGGGAAGAATCTTTTATTTTTATTTTTGGGACACTGTATCATAAATCTCCAAATCTTCAAATTTTTAACTTATTATAATAATAAATTCAATATAAATTTATCATGTGTATTTGTGCAAATTGAACATGATAAAAAAATAATAACCAATTTTATATTCATTTAACATAAACTCAATTCATATTTATAGTTGGTATATTTATAGCTAGTATAACACATTAGAAATATTAATATGATTAATATAATAAAAAGGTTGAATTTATATCTACTGCACAAACTATTAATAAATATATAATAATAAAATTAATATTAAAAAAAAAACTATTACAATAAAAATATTATTATTCTTATTATAAATAATAAAGATATTTAAATAAAATTTATTTAAATTCATTTAAATAGATAATAATAATAATAAAATAAATCATAATAAATAATTAAATAATATTCAAAATTAAATAATTTAAAAGTAATAAATAATTAAATAATATTAAATAATTTAATTAAATAATAATATTAACAATAATATCATTACTAAAATATATATTTATTAATAATTAATAATTTATTTATTTATATTAAAAAACAGACATAATAATAATTATTTAATTAATTTTAAATAATTAATTAAAAATTAAGGAGAGGGAGAGATGGAGAGGGAGTGTGTATGTTTTGGGGTGAGATAAAGAGGCAAATAAGGAGATATGGAGAGAAGGGGGGAGAGGCATATGGTAACAAAGTTGGAAGGTGAAGATAGAGAGAGAGAGAGGGAGTAGAGAAAGGAAGAGAGAGATTGAAGAGAGGTAGGGAAAGAGAGATGGAGATGGAGAGGGAGAGAGGGGGAGGTAAGAATAAATACATAGAGGGTGAAAGGTGGAGAGAAAGCGAGAGTGTGTGTGATAAAGAAGATGGAGAGATAGGGAGAAAGGCTAGCAGGAGGGAAGAGAGATAGAAGTGAGGGAGAGGGAGGGAAGGGGAAAAGAGAGAGAGAGAGAGAGAGAGAGAGAGAGATTGAAGAAAGCAAGTTCATGTTTTGGGGTTGATATAGAGAGATAAAGATATAGATGTAAGGTGAAGAGAAAAAGAGATAAATGGAGAGGAGGGAGGGACAAAGAAATTGATAGATATGGAGTGAGAGAGTGTGTGTGTTTGGTGGGGTGAGATAAAGAGACAAATAAGGAGAGATGGAGGGATATATAGATATAGATGGGAGGGAGAGAGGGAGGAGGATTTCTTGCAGTAGATGCATTGATTTTAGTGTAGATGGTGATTTCTAATCCTATTTGATTTCTTGCACTAGATGCATTGATTTTGGTGTAGATGTTGATTTCTAATGATATGTGATTACTTTCACTGATGGATTGATTTCAATGTAGATGATTTCTAATCCTATTTGATTGCTTGAACTAAATGCATTGATTTCAGTGTAGATGGTTATTTCTAATCCTATTTGATTGCTTTCACTAGATGCATTAATTTCGATGTAGATGTTGATTTATGATTATATTTGATTTCTTGCACTAGATTAATTGATTTCAATGTATATGATTTTTAATCCTATTTGATTGCTTGCACAAAATGCATTGATTTCAGTGTAGATGGCAATTTCTAATCCTATTTGATTGCTTTCACTAAATGCATTGATTTCAGTGTAGATGGTGATTTCTAATCTTATTTGATTGCTTGCACTAAATGCATTAATTTCAATGTAGATGTTGATTTCTAATTATAGTTGATTGCTTGCACTAAATGCATTGATTTAAATGTAGATGATTTATAATCCTATTTGATTGCCTGCACTAAATGAATTTATTTCAGTGTAGATGGTGATTTCTAATCCTATTTGATTGTTTGCACTAGATGCATTGATTTCAATGTAGATGTTGGTTTTTAATCCTATTTTCCTACTTGTACTAGACGCATTTATTTGAGTGTAGATGTTGATTTCTAATCATATTTGATTACTTGCATTAGATGCATTGATTTCAATGTAGATGTTTTCTATTATTTTTTGATTTCTTGCATTAGATGCATTGATTTTAGTGATGATGTTGTTTTCTATTATTTTTTGATTTCTTGCATTAGATGCATTGATTTCAGTGTATATGTTGATTTTTGATTTGATGTAATTGGATGTATGATGGTACATTGATTTTAAAGACATTGGATTAATAGTGTGCAATGATTTCGATGTAACAACAAAAAATTATTAACAATGTACATTGATTTTCGTGTTATAATAATTAAACCTATTAATATTGGAGAGCAAGAGAGACAAGGTATGATGTTTACTACAACAACTCGAGCTAAATATTTAAATGGTTTACGATTCCAAGTGTCCTTTTCAAATAATCAATATCAAAATTTGACAAAACTAAGAAGGGTGAAAATAAGAATAGTAGAATAAAATAGTTTGAAATCAATCACAATGAAGACTATTCGTAATTGACTGCATTCTTATTATTCATAGTTTCTATTATTCAATATTATTACATTGTCACTTTACATTCAAAATTTTTATTTCATCATTAAAGTTATTTTACAATATTTATCATCTCAACAAACTAAGGTAATTAAGAAAATTTAAAATTAAAATGACTCAATAAATCTCAGACATATTTAACATATTTAAAATGGTTATATTAATATTATATGTATTTACATATTATTGATAAAATTAAGCATATGTTACTCATATTATCGATATATTTTCCTTGGTTGCACACGAATGAAACCAACCTAGATCCATCTTAACTCCAGATCTAGCAAGCGCCGAGAGGGATCAAATCTCTCGAGGTGTAAACCTTTCCTCAAGTTTTTCACTAAAAAAAGATGTTTTCACCTCGAGAGATTTGATTTCTCTCGGCGCTTGATAGATCCGGATGTAAGATGGGTCTAGGTCGGTATTATTCTAGTGTTACACAGTATTAGCATTGTCATATATTTATACATATTGCACCTAAGATTTGGGTAAGTCAATCCACACTCGGACGACACTACTAGAATATATTATCGACATCAATTAAACTCAATACTTAGGATTTGATTTTTTTTTATTGCAATGGGTAACATTTGAGTTCAAATTAAATGGATGACATATGACATATCTATGGTACAAACTGTAATATTCAACGTGTATAATTCTTGGTTGCTGCTCCACCTCGATCTGGAGACACCTGGCCAGAGGATAACCTAACAGTCCTACAACTGTCACACATTGTTTTTTTGCAGCATCTGGTCCATTGATTTGTTGAACCCTAGATCCAATGGATCAGAGGATGACCGAGGTGGTTAGGGTAACTACCCACCCCCTGTCTTGTCTCTCGAATTCATTCTTCCACCGTCGCCCTGGCTAACTTGGCTCTACAACTTTTCTTTGATTCTTGATAATACTTTTGTAAGCTCGCCCTTATGGACGCTAGAAGCTTCTGTCCCTCATCATACCGCGTCCAGGGACGGAAGCTTCCAACGTCCATAATGGTGGGCTTACAGAAGTACTATCAAGAATCAAAGAAAAGTTGCAGAGCCAAGTTAGCTTGGGCAACGGTGGAAGAATGAATTCGAGAGACGAGACAGGGGGTGGGTAGTTACCCTAACCACCCCAGTCATCCTCTGATCTGTTGGATCTAGGGTTCAGCAAATTGATGGACTAGATGTTGCAGAAAAACAATGTGTAACAGTTGTAGGGCGGTTACCTTATCCTCTGGCCAAGAGTCTCCAGATCGAGGTGGAGCAATAACCAAGAATTATACACGTTGAATATTACAGTTTGTACCATAGATATGTCGTATGTCATCCATTTAATTTGAACTCAAATGTTACCCATTGCAATTAAAAAAAATCAAATCCTAAGTACTGAGTTTAATTGATGTCGATAATATATTCTAGTAGTGTAGTCCGAGTGCGGATTGACTTACCCAAATCTTAGGTGCAATATGTATAAAGCTATGACAATGCTAATACTATGCAACACCGAAATAATATAAGTAGTGATTGTCGTGTTACAAAAGAAAAAATGGGTTTTCTTTCCTCCGGGAAATCTAAACCATCTCTAGATTTCCATTCAAACATTTTTAGCCCCATCTTACCAATTGGAGACCTAGCTGGAAGTTTTACCTTCTACAGGTTCTGCTGAGTTGGCTCCAAGCCCCAAACTGATATTATATCCTTGGGTTCTAGTTCTAGGTCAACATAGTCTCGTGGACTAACCATTTTCTCTAGTTGATGAAGAGAGTAACTTTGTAACTATTCCTGCAGTTGTAAACCCCTAGTAATGATGTGTGCAATAGAAAACAACCCAAAGGGAAAAAAACCCAAGTAAAAACCCTTTCCTTTGGAGCGACGAGGTTTAAGTGTCTCTGTTTCCCGATAGTCGAAGAAACCATGTGCTTCCACCTGTTGACCGTAAAGGCCCAAGTGTTAATCAAACTCTGTTGTTGGATGACAGTCATATTGCAACCCATGCCCCCCCTTCATCGATCCCAATGCCTACACAGGGTGAAACCCTAATCTCCATCGCTGCCCTCCCATGATGCAAAATGGTTTATCGTTACTGTCTTTATTGAATTTTTTTTCAATTTATTAATCAAATGTTTATTATAAAAAAAATTAATTAAATAATAATTATTATGTCTGTTTTTAATATAAATAAATAAATTATTAGTTATTAATTAATATATATTTTAGTAAAGATATTATTGTTAATATTATTATTTAATTTAATTATTTAATATTATTTAATTATTTATTAATTTTAAATTATTTAATTTTGAATATTATTTAAATTGTTATTGTTATTTAAATTATTTATTATGATTTATTTTATTATTATTATCTATTTAAATTAATTTAAATAATTTTTATTTAATTATTTTTATTATTTATATTATTAATAATAATATTTTTATTGTAATAGTTTTTTTTAATATTAATTTTATTATTATATATTTATTAATAGTTTGTGCAATAGATATAAATTCAAACTTTTTATTATATTAATCACATTAATATTTCTAATGTGTTATACTAGCTATAAATATACCAATTATAAATATGAATTGAGTTTATGTTAAATGATTATAAAATTGGTTATTATTTTTTTATCATGCTCAATTTTCACAAAAGCACATGATAAATTTATATTTAATTTATTATTATAATAAGTTTAAAATTTGAAGATTTGGAGATTTATGATAGAGTTTCCCAAAAATAAAAATAAAAAATTCTTCCCAAACTTAAATTTATTTATGATACACTTTCCGAAATATAAAATCAAAATTCTTCCAAAACTAAATTTTTATAATGGTAAAGGTTTTAAAAAAAAATACTTAACGTTAAAACAAGGAAATATATTGTGAATAAGATGCTGAATAAATTTAATAGAGTTCATATTGACATCAAGTTGGGTTACAACAATTATAAATTAAAAATGTTTTTTTATTTAATGTGTGAATAAAGATATTTTTCAAAAGCGATCATTAGTGCAGAGTCGGATCTGATAAAAAACACTCATAACAAGTAACTTTATTAGTTTAGCAGATTGAAAATTGGAGAGATTGCCAAATATTGAAAATTGCAGATTGCCAAACATTTAAAGACTGATCTAAATTACCCTATTAAATTATGGTTACGTATTACACCACTGCCACTGCGAACCGTCACCCATTACATCACATCCGATATATTGACAAAATGAAATACATTATCATCTTATTAAATCAACTATTACAACACCATCACTGCAATCCGAGATTTGTTATGTCAAATCCCAGTCGAGCCAATAAAATTTGTGGAATATATTTAGGCCAAATAAGTTAGTGATGGAATTCGACATAATAAGTTAAATTGTTCATACATACGCCTGATTTATTACACCATAAGCTCTACAAAAGTGACGTAAAAGGGGCAAACTGAAAACACAGGCATTTACGTTTAATTAGCAGAAACTGGGAGAACATAGACAAAAGAAAACCTACTTCTACTTCTGGAGGAATTTACAGTACAGCCAAGAGGGAAAATTTTCGAGTATATAACACCGCCAAGCTGGCTCATCTGTTTTGTGGTCGCCATGCAAATAACTCCATGAGACGACCTCCGCGTTTTCTGCTTCCTCCCTCGAATTCTGCTTCACTTCATTCCTCAGCGTTGAATTTTCCATAGAGGAATACCTGAAATATGTCTCCTCTAAATCCATCAAAAAAATTTAAATCAAAATCCATGCTTTTAGCAAAATGCAGAGACGAGAAAACAACGCTTACCATTTCCGCGTCCATCTGAATGTGCTGAGCCTTTCGATGCCTTCTTCCATTACTTCCCTGCCATTTGCAGCTACTTCTCCCTCAGAAGACGGTTGAATTTTCAGAGCTTCGTCGTTGTCCTGGTCGGGCTGTTGCTGGGAACTGCAGATGTCCGCGAGAAAAGAATCGATTTGCCTGTTCTGTTTCGATTTTGGGTGGGTTAAAAATTTGAATTTCAGCTGGGCGGGCGCGATGTATCATTTTGAAGCGAGGGTTAATGGAGACGGCTGACCTGACAATGTGATAAATGCGGTTATGGAGCAATGTGAAAAGATGTCAGGTCTCCGCGGACGGTCAGCAAATGATTTTCCGATGGGCAGTATTTCCGGGCTAAAACGTTGCCTGGGTAGACTACTCCGAAGAAAAGTCTTATTTCTAAGGATTTGTGGATTGGCGCGATGGTATTTTCATACTTTGAATATCATGGGTTTGGAATCCTTATTGGCGGATCTGGAGCTTGACGAGGCCGCTAACGTGGCAATTATTCATGCAATGGAGATGGCGGAAGGTGGTGTCAGACTTTTGACACGCATCAGGCCATATGAACCGCGATCACATCACAACGTTATCGATGATCAAGGTGGTAAAACTTCTCTTATCCATATATATGCCTCTAACAACGACTCCACTCGAGCTCGGGAGGTGCATGGACCAGCAGATTCTCAGAAACAGTTGTATCCTTTTAAACCTACGACTGAGGGAAAGTTGCTGAGCTTTGGGTATGTCGTTGTGTGGGATAGGTCCTCGAGCCTTCAATCGCTCGCCCTAGTGGGGAAATGGTTCTTTGACCGGGATAAGGGCGTTGACATGGCTAGCTAGTTGAACGAGGCCTGGGTTAAGCTGTTAGGGTATTCACCTAAAGTGTGCAAATTGTTAAACGGTTGGTTTAGCTTCCACTTCATGAAGCCGGAGGATGTGGAAAAGGTTATGTATCGACCATGGGAGCTTGGAAGATGCTTCCTATCATTGCACAGGTGGTACGTCGACTTTAACCTGACAATATACTCCCAAAAATCACTTGGTTTGGGTCAATATGTTGGGTTTACCACTTGAATACTAGCCCTGTCATGTCCTGAAGGCCATCGGGAACTCAATTGGGAAATGCATTTTCATGGATCTGAAATGCCTGGGGGTGTGCGAAAAGTGGGTGGAGTGGGCTCTAGTAGAGGTATCTTTCTATGGCGGGCTTCCGCCTTATATTGACTTAGCCTGGGAGCAGATTACACATCGCCAGAGGCTAGACTACTAGAAAGTTCCATTTATATGCCATCTGTGTCATTGCACGGGCCATTTGATGTGGACTTGCCCTGGAAGGTGTCGAAGAGCGGCTAATGATTCGGTTAAATGGTGTCTTTCTCCATGGCAGAATCCCTCTGATGAGGCTTCTAGATCTCCTGCATGTGACTCTCCAGGGAAGCCTTATCTTGATGAATCATCTACTCCAGTTTCTAAATTTTCTATTGGAACTGCTAGGCTTGTTTTACTTATTCCACATGCCGGGGGGGTATTTTTCAAACTTTCATGCCACCCCTTGTCAATATCCTCTGGTTGGGGTCAAAAGGCTTGCTATGGTCGAACCCATTCTTCTTCATTCGTCTCCCCGTCATATGGGGAATGGGCCACCCCTGGGTTTTTTTGCTTGTGTTGTTTCAATCACACCTAGACATCCATTTTGTTTGGTGGATCCTCCATTGTCTCTGCTTAGCCCATCTATTGTCCCTCCAATCAGTCCTTATGTTGACCCTCTTGAATTTGAGCCTGTTTTATCCCTGAACTCTATGGGCAGCGACCTAGGTTTTATATTACAAAACCCAAAGGAGGATTTAAAGCCCATAAAGGTTCATGTGGTGGTTCCCTCCTCTCCCACCATTCTCATCAATCTGTATTCCTCCCACAATGTGAAAGTGCATAAAATAAAGGGATGCCTGAGGCAGAAAAAGCGACCTATTCCATTGTGGGATAAGGCTGATGTTCTCCTTTCTGGAAATTTTAGGGATGATCCTGTGTCTGCAGTGTTTGATTGGGTCCTTAGAGCTTTGGAGGATGGTTCTTAATGCATTTTTTCTCACTAAACATGAGGGGTTTTGGGGGAGGGCGAAGTTTGAGTCCCTTAGGAAGGTTTTTCACAACATTTCTCCTTTTTTGATATTTGTTAGTGTCAATATGTCAATGATAAAAAATACTCTTTTAGTTGTTTTCCTATAAGTCATAGGTCAAAATATTTTGTTTTTCAAACAAGTTTTCAAAAATTAATTTTGGTCACTGAAGGAGTCTAGGTAAAATTTTCTTCTCCCTCATCTCATCCATGGACATCATCACTTTAAAATTCATCTCATTCATTATCATTTTAAATTCTTAGGTCACACACTTCATCCCATCTAGGTCTATTGTTTAGGTGTCATCATCCGCCTTTGAAAATAGTCTATTTTGTCATCAAAGCAAGCCAATCATCCTTCATTTAACTCATAAGAATTTAAAAGGGAGCTAACATACTTGGGAATTAAAGTAAGATAAGCGTGTCTTTTTTAAAAATGTGTTTTAATGTCAAAATTTTCAAAAAGTCAAATTTGTCTTATTGTTTCACTATAGGACAAAAAAGGTAATTTCAAGGTTATAAAAGACAAAAACAAGCTTCTCCAAACTAATTATTTCCTTTGTTGTGTGGTAGAGCTCCTCTCTCACTTCATTTTCACACCTTAGGTGGTCAAAGGTTCTAAACCAAGGCAAATAATCACTCCAAGAACACTTTGCTACACTTCGGGTTGCCATTGTTACACTTCTGTAGCCTCTTGCTACACTTTTGGAGGCTTTTGTTACGCTTTCAGAGCCTTTGTTACGTTTCTATAGCCTCCTGCTATGCGTTTTGGGCCTTTTGTTACGATTTTAGAGCCTTTTTTACATTTTTTTAGCCTCATTGCTACACTTTTGGGCTATTGTTATGCTTATGCTAAAGCAGTTGTTACACTTTCAACACGTTGTTACGCTTCTGTGGAGTGGTGTTATGCTTCTGGAGGGAGGGAAGAACTTAGGTTTTTGGCTTAAAACCCATTCAAACAAGCTCAAGGCTTGTGGGAACTACTCCTTCAACCTCTCACAATATTAAGTCATCACTCTTATAGGCTCCCATGGTCAAGTTATTAATTTTATGATTGATTTTCATGCTCACTCCATATTTCACTATATCATCACTTCGTCATGTCATTGAGAGTTGATAGTAGAACAAACCCTAACCCTAGTATATAAACACTATCCTACACCTCATACTCACAAATCCCACCATCCATGTCCTCCCTAACAGTTATTTTCATGAAACCCTAAATTCTAGCTAATTTTCACAGTGATAAATTGGAAATTTCCTGTGTTTCCTTGTTTTAACCACATTCCTTATGTCCATTTCACTTGATTTCACTCACAACATGGAGCTAACATACAATCCTATGTGCTGAATTTTTTGTATAATTTTCCCTAGCTCCATAACCCTTCATCTCACCCTCTAAACCTACCCCATCCCTACACTCTGTTTTTCCTAAATTTCACTACACATACCTTTCCATCAACACACTAGGGTTTTCATCCTTTTAGTGATAAAAAAGATGGAGATTTAGAAGAATAATTTGAAGGGATGGTGCAACCTTAGGTTATAACCCTTCACCATGCATGAAATCAATGCTTGACCCTTGGCCAGATGATGTTTTGAGAGGACTATATGTTTGAGGTTCTATGAGAAGCTCATGGAGGAGGGATATCATCTTCAACTTACAAGCTTATTTGCCACAATTTTCAACATGGGAAAGGTCATTATTGTAGGTGGGATATCATCAAAAGGGCGTTGGAGATAGAAATATAGTTGGGTCATACACTTGAAGAGTTGACCTTTGATGAGTTAATAGCCATGGATATTAATCAAGATAGAGAATTATGGTTGGAAAGGGTAAATGATCACTTGGATAAGCTCTTGAATATGGATAAGAGGGAAAATAAACTTCAAATACACATGGAAAATCACTATCGCACCAGGAACACAATTTCTCAAATAAGGCTAAAACAACTGAAGAAAAGGCTTAAAGAAACTCAAATGAAGTTTAAAGAGAAGGATAGCTTAGATTTTTGGCTAAAGCTTCCTTGGCTATTTAGACCATCACTCACAAGTGCTATAGAACCAATTTTGAGAAGTTTTGGAAAAAATTGGTATTTTTTGTGATTTTTGCACAATTCTGGAAATTCCTCCTCACAGAAGCGTAGCAAACTTTTGATATGCTTATTTCAGGGGAATCCAAATGATGATTTATTTACATGGATGGATGCATTTTAATGAGTACATCACAGATGAGGAACACTCTTTGGATGAAAATCTTTAATTTTGGAGAAAAGGCCAAAAACCACCCATTTTCTATGCTTCTGCCACCTTTTTGGAGTGCTTGTTATGCTTTTGGAGTAACGTTGGGAGAATGAATGTGTGGAGGCCTTCCCGTTGGTCATTTTCAAAAATTAAAGATGTTGTGGAAACTAGACACATAGGGCTAGTTGACCATTGTTTCAGAATTGGATTTGGACTCTTAAAAGTGCCTCAAAAGTGGATACAAACTTCTACTACACTTCTGCAAAATTCTGCTACGCTTATGTCAGAAATGTTACAAATCAACATTGGATTCCTCGGGACATTTGTCAAGATCATAAAATGTCACAAATTTGAGGTTTTTCTATCCTATGAGTTGGAATTAGAGTTATTGAGTTGGTTTTTTCTTCCTATCATGAGGGAATATGTAATTTAATGTAAAGGAAAAACACTCTTAGTTCATAGATGCATTTTAGGGAATGTTTTCTAACCTCCCTATAATCTAGGAAATGACTCATCTTGTGTATTTATGATGCATTTTGGATGGGATTTCGACCTGATGAGGTGTCATGGTTCATATTTTCTATAAGTAGAATCTATTTAGTATTTTGTTGGGTTAGATAGTCTTATTTTTCAGTGAAGCTATTGTAATGTTAGATCTAAGACTTTTGTGATCCATAATGTAGATAAAATTACTTTCAGAAAATGTAACCAGCATTTTGTAATGAAATCGGAGATAGATTTGCAGAATTTGTGTTGAGAATCTTGAGGTATGCATTGGAGCATTTTTTCTTCTTATGTATGTTTATCTATTCCTTACAAATGATATATCTTCTTCTTTTAGATACATCTTTCCATGTGTTTATGTTGTAAGTTTATAAGAAGAAATCATGTTTGTTCATACTCTGTTTTAGACAAGGTTTACATGTTATGTCTGTTTACTTCTAAATAATGAATTCACCTCAGTGCCCATTCAGACTCTCTATCACTTCTCCTATACTCAATGACCAATTAAACATGATTTCAAACTACCTATGTAGCCTCACACATTCTATGCAAATTTACCTTGGAATTTAGACCTAACAACCCTAGACCTAACCCTCTCACTGACCTTTCTATCCAGCACTTAAAACATCAAACCAAATTCTATTTACTGATCTTACATACCTAGCCTAAGATCAATTGATGTTTAGTAAATCCATTGACTTCAAGGTGACAATGAGAGAGCCCTCTTTGGTCCTGGTAGGGCTAGCTACCCGACTTAAAGCCTGGTTTGTGGTTACCTTTCTTCAATCTCATTTTCAGCCTTGGGAAGTTGGGAAGAGTGATAACTTTTTTGGCGCCGATGCTGGGGAGCAATTGAAAAACTTTCACTGGGAACATTTCTGTATTCCTCTAAAGGTTATACTTGTAGGTGACAAGATCTAGCATTCGAAACAGACTGAACTCTTAAATCTAAGCCAAAGTTCAAAATTCCTAGCTAAGTTGGCTCCTAAAAGACATACTAGGTAAATGACCCTGAGAGTCTTTTAAGAAAGCATAAAACCATCTCTCAGAAGGTTGGAAGAGCTATTCCTCCACTTTTCAAATCAAATTCCTTGCATATAAGATTTGCATCAGAAAATTTGTTTTATAATTCATAATATGAAAGATCTTTCTTTAGGACTAAGTCTGAAACCTTTATTTCAGAAATTATCTTTGATCCTTTCGTTTTCTATACCTTTTCACCCTTTTCTGAGTCTTTTTATTCTGAAGTTGATAGTGAAGTCTGGTCTAATTTCTACAAAATTAAAGGCTTGGTGGATAAGTTTCAAGAAACTTCAGAAAGAGCTTATTTCTAATATAAATAGCATGATTTTTCTTCACCACGTGTCATTACACCTTCTCATACTTCTACATCATCAACCCTTCCTTTCATTCCATCATTACCTATGCAATTTTTCACTCCATCAACACCTCCACCACCTCCTCCATTAGTCATGGCTAGATTTTCTCGGTTGATCCTACCTCTAAAACTCACTTCACTACCTCAAAACTATGGTCAATGACTTCCTCTTTTTGATGGAACATGAGAGGTTATTGCTTATCAACACATTTCCAAGCTGGTTGATTTCATATATCTTGAAGAGATCGACAGTGACAATGGCAATATGCGCATCATTGCATAGATTTTATCAGGAGAGGTTAAGAAATGGTTTCACTCTCTCAAAGCTAGTTCAATAGGTACTTCACAACAGCTGATTGACTTGTTTATTGCAAAATGGGAAGGGAATAAGAATCCATTGTAGATTGTAGCTGAGTATAATGCCTTGAAAATGAATCCCAATGAGTCTGTCCAACACTTTATAGCTAGATCCAATAAAACCTATTATTAAATTACTTATAATATTAAGCCTCCTTCGAGCCTTGTTTTACTTCATTATCCTGATGGTTTCAATCATGACATGGCCTATCAGCTAAGGGAAAGAAACCCATCAACTCTTGAAGAAATGCAGAGAAACCCAGTGAGCGTGGAATCCAATTTGATCATCAAAAAGTCTAAAATCAAGATAGAGAAAAGAGTCACTATCAAAGAGGAAACACCTAATTCATCAGAGGGAAAATTGGACTCCTTGATCAAGAACATGGAGAAGATGATGGATAAAATGTCCATCGTTGATAGACAACCTAAACCCTCCATTAGAAATCCCAATTTCAGAGGTAAAAATCAGCAGCCTCAATACAGGATCAAGCAAAGGGAACAGAGGGGTCAGGATCCACAAAGTCAACAAAAAATTCGCACTCCATTTTAGCATAAATACACTGAAGGCCCTGATGAAGTTGAATAAGAATAAATTTCTAGTGAGAATCATTTATTTGAGGAAAATCAACAGCCTATATTCCTCACTGAAGAAGATGAATTTTCTGCAGAAATTTGTGCACCGGATGATCAACAATATGTCTTATCAAATGATGACATGTTGTTAGTGCAGAGAAAAGGTTATCAGAGGGGGTATTAGAATGCTCTTTCTCAATTGCAGAGACAATTTGGTTTAAGGAGTAGGAATTTTCCTATAACCTCCAATCATAAAAAAGTAGAACGCTCAAGTAGATGCTCATCATAAAGAAATTGCTGCTCCAAATCAAAGTAAAGAAAAAGGACATATTGTTCCTAATCATGATAAAGGAAATGAAGCTTCCTCCACCAGTCAGAGAAATGATAAATAAGTCCAAGATGGAGGGCATAAGAAAGAGACTGCACACAAAGATTAGCCCGAAAAGAAAGATGCACCATTGAAAGAGGTAGAGAAACATTATGCTCTTTTTAGTCTTGAAAATGAAATTTCCAAATTGAAAGTCTCCATTCCTCTAACTGAAATAGTCAAGAATTATCAATACAAAGTTCAAGTAGCTAAGTTTCTTAGAGTGGAAAAATTTTCCGACATGGTTAATGTGAGTGATGATTACCCTAAACTTTTATTTGGTCCTATTGTTGGTGGTGATCTAGAAGATAGTGAGGTCCCTCCATTTTTTCTAAGCCTCAAATTCCATGCTTTCATCCTCCATAACACCATTCTTGATTCCATAGCCTCTCACAACCTCATGCCCAAGGCCATTATGGACAGATTAGGACTGGATATCACAAAACCTTATCATGATCTTTATTCATTTGATTCATGGAGGGTAAAATTTCTTAGCCTCATTAAGGACCTAGTGGTGTCATTAGAGAAAATCCCAGCCAATAATGTGCTCATGGATGTTTTTGTGGTTGATATCCCTCCTAGGTATGGAATGTTACTCTCCCGGTCATGGGGAGCGAAACTTAGAGGTACCTTACAACTTGACTTTGCATATGCTACCATTCTCGTCTTTGGGAAACTCATGAAACTATACTGGGAAATTAAAATGAAATACATGATCAATAGCTGAGAAAAGAAAAATAATCATTCCATACATGTTGTCCACACAAATTTAGAGTCCTTTATCTTATTCAATTATGAATGTTCAACATCTTTTGAAGTTTTGATTGAAGAGAAAGCATAAAATTCTAAGTTTTCAAATTCTGTTTTAGAAATGGAAAATGCATAAATTTATGAAAAGATGCTAAGTGGTTTGGAACCAAGTGCATCATCCCAAGAAAGAGATGAAACAATGAAAGAAACTGAAATTTTTGGTACAACAAAACTCTCTCAAGCAGCAAGTAAATTTCATTTATTCGATTTGCAGCTTCCTGATGAAGAAAGTAGTTTGTGGATCATGGACTTCGATGGAGCTTTGGGTAAAGAAGGGGTTGGCATTGAAGTGTGGATTCACAACCCTATATATTAATAACTAAACATTCCTCCTAATGTTCTAATGTCCTCTTATAAGTTGGATTTATATTTTTCAAACAAGGAAGCTGGGTATGAGGCTTTGATAGCTGGTCTGAAAATTCTCAAGAAGTTAGGTGCAAAGAAGATTTCTATGTATGACGACTTTCAACTAGTAATAAATCAAGTCAAAGAGGAATACTAAGCCAAGAATCCAAGGATGCAAGCTTACCAAAATGCAGTGTTATATATATTCAAGAACTTCACTAAGTATACTTTTTCGTTGATCCCAAGGGACAACAATGTTATTGCTGATTCTCTTGCTACTTCAGACAACATGTTCAAAATTCCATTGTATCCTAATAAGAAGTATGAGATAAGTATCCAGATGTACATGTAAGATGATGCTGTTACAAGTGAATTTTGTTGTCTTGTATACATGGATGTTCAGTTTTTTTGGCTGGGTACGGTTATCCTACCTGTAATATTGCTTGTCAAGTACATTGAATCTCTTCCCTTTCATTAAGGGTTAAATTCGTATGTATTTGGGAATTTGGACTTTATCGCTCTGAATCTTTTTCAGCTGAGAATGAAATGCCGTAGATGTACTGTTATATTTATCTTCTAATATATACAATGTTTTCTTTCTTCTGAAAAAAAAAGTGTCAAACACCACCCTGTTGTTCCAGATAATGTTCAGTATTGGAAGGTATTTCAAGATGATAAACAGATCAACAACTTCTTAAAGACAAAAGTGGAATTTGTGAATTCACAAATGGATAACCAGTGCTATGAAGATGATAAAAAATTCCATGCAACAAAGATGCAAGTACTTCAAGAGAAGGATAACTCCAATCCAAGAGGTTTGGTACCTTTGGAGGAGATTTTTAATCAATATGATGTTGCACTCAAACCGACCATGTTACCAACCGAAGTGGGAGTGGAAGATCTCAATCTTGTCACTCCGGAAAGCCAAAGATGGTAAAAATTTCAAAATCCTTGAGTGCAGAAATGAAAGGTAAATACACAACGCTTATGTCTCAGTTTTCTGATGTATTTTCTTGGGAATATTGTGATTTGAATGTATATGATAAGAGTATAATTCAACATACAATTCCCTTAAATCCAGATCAGAAACCTTTCCGCCAGAAATTAAGGAGAATGAATCCCAAGATGTTGCCCTTCATTGAAAAGGAGATAAATATATTATTTACTGCTGGTATTATAGTTCCTCTTCAATTTTCAATTTGGATTTATAATCTAGTGCAAGTGAGAAAGAAGATCAGAGAGATTCGTTTGTGCATAGATTTGATAAATCTAAATAAAGTGTCATTGAAAGACAATTACCCACTACCAAATATGGACCATATTCTGCGAAGGGAAGTTGGATCTTCTAGACTTTCATTTCTGGATGGATACTCTGGGTATAATCATATTTTAGTCCATCCATATGATCATGAAAAGATAGCCTTTACAACACCATGGGGCACCTTCATGTATGCTAAAATGCCTTTCGGATTGAAGAATGCAGGGGTGACTTTTAATCGAGCAATGGATATTTCTTTTGCTAATGAAAATGATGTTTTTTGGTCATTTATGTCGATGACATCACTGTTTTTTCCAAGACAAATGAGCATCACTTGCAGCACTTGAAAACATTTTTTCAGAGATGGAGAAAGTTCGGCATATCGTTGAACCCAAAGAAGAGCCTTTTCACTATGGAGGAAGGTAAATTGCTGGACCATATCATATCAAAATATGGAATTAGGATAGATCCTTCAAGGATTGAGAAATTGAGACCTTGGACTATCCAAGGATTAAAAAGGAAATTCAGTCCTTCAATGGAAAAATAATTTTTTAGAGAAGGTTTGTTCCCAATATTGTTGAACACTTAAGGCAAATTATTGACATGGTGAAGAAATATTGTGAAGTAAAATGGTTTGAAGAGGCGCAGAAGTCATTCAATCAAGTTAAATTGGCCTTGTATCATGCTCCTATTCTTATTAGTCCAGATTAAATAGTTGATTTCATCATTTTTTCATTTTCTTCGGATCACACTCTAGTTGTTGTCCTTATGCAAAATAAAAATCAGAACATGGAGCACCCCATTGCCTTCTTCAGTAGAACCATAAGAGACACAACCTTGAAGTACAACATCATTGAGAAATAGGCCTTGGCGTTAGTCAAAGCATTGAAGGAATTTTGGGTGTATATTCTCCACTCTCATGTCATTGCATATGTTCCAAACATTGTTGTCAAATATGCACTTACGTATAATGATCCTGAAGGGCGGCGAGGTAAATGGAGCGCTTCTATGTTGGAGTATGACTTGGAGATAAAGCCTATAAAAATGATCAAGGGATAAGGCCTGGAAAATCTTATGGTGGATTCAAATCTACATGCTTAGGACATTAATTTTATTATTGCATTATTTGAGGAGCAAGAGGTTGAAACATTACCTGAGGTATCTGAATTTTTTTCTTCATCACCTTGGTATGTTGATATAGTTCATGTTGTGAAACACTTGAATCATCCTCCCGACTAGCCAAGTAGTAAGGCTAGATCTTTGAATTTGAGATCTCTTAAGTATTGCATCCTTAACGGTGTCTTGTATTGGAAATATTCGGGTGGAGTGTTGTTGAATTTTTTGGTTGAAGGAGAAGTTGAAAAAGTGATGACTGATTTTTATAAATGTGACTGTGGTGGTCATATTTATTGGAATACTACAATTAAAAAGATATTGAGGATGGATTTCTATTGGCCAATTCTATTTTTTGATGTTTATAAAATGGTCATGAGATGTCATGAATGTCAAATCTTTCAGCGAAAGAGAAAGCTCTTGCCTTTTCCCTTAAAACCAATTGAAGTGCAAGCACCATTACAGCAAGGGGGACTTGATTTCATTGGTGAGATCCATCCTCCATCATCATATCAACATAAATGGATACTAACTACCACAAATTATTTCAATAAATGGATTGAAGCCATCCCCATGAAGCAAGCTACTAACACTGTCATTATTCACTTTTTAGAGAAAAATATTATGTCTCGTTTTGGCTGCCCATACAAAATCATTACTGAAAATGCAGTCACCTTTAAGTCCAAGAAGATGATTGAATTTTGTGGTAAGTATCACATTAGGCTTGGTCATTCTACAACATAATATCATCAAGGCAATGGGCTGGCAGAATCGTCAAATAAACCTTTGGTGAACATAATCAAGAAGATGCTGCAAGAAAACAAGAGAAATTGGCACAAAAAACTCACTAATTCTCTATGGGCAGATAGAGTTAGCACGAAGAGATCAATCAACATCTCACCTTTTTAGCTTGTGTATGCTGTTGACATGGTGTTCCCTACCTCTTTAGTTGTACTGGTGATGAAAATTCTGCAAGGGATCGAGAGTGAACCAAATGATATCCAACGAAGAATTAGCCAAATGATCCATCTACAATAGTCAAGAGATGAAGTATTCAGTCACACTTCAAAGCTTCACGAGAAAATAAAAAATATCTATGATAAGAAGACCAAAGATAATAATTTTAATCTTGGATATGTTTCTCTTTGGTGGGATGCACGGAATGAAGACAAAGGTAAGCACGGAAAGTTTGACAATTTATGGAAAGGTCCTTACAGGATCACTGCATTTAGAAGGAATAAGGCATTTTTATTAGAGGATATTGAAGGGAAATAAGTTTTGGGAGGACCAATCAATGGTAGGGTCCTAAAAAATTATCTTACTTGATCATTGAAGATGAAGTTCACTTTCATTTTACATATCATTTTAATTTGATGTCCAAGCAATAAGGAGGTTTTTGTAGAAGTTTGAAACCCAAGGAGAAGGCCATGAGAATTATACATTCATCTCATGTTTTCTTTCAAAAAGTTCAAAATATTTCCATCAGTTTTCAAGTCAGAGTCAAGTCAATTCTTTTTAGTCAAATTCATTTCCATATTTAGTTCATCATTTCAATTTTGTCAAAGTTTTTTCAATCTCCAGTTTTGACTCCATTGCCCAATGGTAAGGCTACCTGATCTACCATGTTCTTGAAACCTCTTTAAGGAGCTACCATCCCCATCTAGAGCCGATTTTAGTGTCAACATGTCAGTGATAAAAAATACTCTTTTAGTTGTTTTCCTTGAAGTCATAGGTCAAAAATTTTAGATTTTCAAACATGTTTTCAAAAAATAATTTTCGTCACTAAAGGAGTCTAGTCAAATATTCTACTCCCTCATCTCATCCATGGCTATCATCAATTTAAAATTCATCTCATTCATTATCATTTTAAATTCTTAGGTCACTCACTTCATCCCATCTAGGTCTATTGTCTAGGTGTCATCATTTGCCTTTGAAAATAGTCTATTTTGTCATCAAAGCAAGGAAATCCTTCATTTAATTCACAAGAATTTAAAAGGGAGCTAGCATACATAGGAAGTAAATTAAGACAAGCTTATATTATTTAAAAATGTGTTTTAGTGTCAAAAATGTCAAAAAGGAAAATTTGTCTTATTGTTTCACTACAGCACAAAAAAGGTCATTTCAAGGTTACAAAAGACAAAAACAAGATTATCCAAACTAATTATTTTATTTTTTGTGTGGTAGAACTCCTCTCTCACTTAATTTTCACTCCTTAGGTGGTCAAAGGTTAGAAACCAAGGCAAAGAATCACTCCAAGAGCACTTTTCTACACTTTGGGCTACCATTGTTACACTTATGTAGCCTCCTGCTACGCTTTCAAAGGTTGTTGTTACGCTTTCAAAGCCTTTGTTACGTTTTTTTAGCCTCCTGCTACGCTTTCTGGGCCTTTTTTTACACTTTCAAAGCCTTTGTTACGTTTATGTAGCCTCATTTCTACGCTTTAGGGCCATTTTTACGCTTCTGCTAAAGTAGTGTTACGCTTTCAGCACGTTGTTACGCTTTTGTGGAGTGGTGTTATGCTTCTAGAGGGAGGGAAGAAATTATGTTTTTGGCTTCAAATCCATTGAATAAAGCTCAAGGCTTGTGGGCACTACTCCTTGGACCTCTCACAAACAGTAAGTCATCACTCTTATAGCCTCCCATGGTCAAGTTATTAAGTTTATGATTGATTTTCATGCTCACTCCATATTTCACTATATCATCACTTCTTCATGTCATTGAGAGTTTCTAGCTGAATAAACCCTAACCCTAGTATCTAAACACTATCATACACCTCATACTCACATCCCCCACCATCCATGTCCTCCCTTACAGTCATTTTCATGAAACCCTAAATTCTAGCTAATTTTCACAGTGATAAATTGGAAATTTCCTGTGTTTCCTTGTTTTAACCACCTTCCTCATGTCCATTTCACTTTATTTCACTCACAACATGGAGTTAACACAGAACCCTATCTACTGGATTTTTTGTAGAATTTTCCCTAGCTCCATAAACCTTCATCTCACCCTATAAACCTACCCCATCCCTACACTCCCTTTTTCCTAAATTTCACTACACATACCCATCCCATCGACACACTTGGGTTTTCATCCTTTCAGTGATAAACAAGATCGATAGTGAGAAGAATAATTTCAAGGGAGGGTTCCACCTCAGGTTATAACCCTTCACCATGCATTAAATCAATGCTTCACCCTTGGCTAGAAGATGTTTTGAGAGGATTGGATGTTTGAGGTTCAGTGAGAAGCTCATGGAGGAGGGATATAATCTTCATATTACAAGCTCATTTGCCACAAGTTTCAATATGGGAAAGTTCATTATTGCAGGTGTAGAGTTTAACCTATCAGGAGACCTAATTTCTTTAGCAATAGGTATTCCTTTTCATGGAGATAAGTGGTTCAAGGGTATGGACTTAGACATTGAAGAGTACAAAAAATTTCTCAAACCTCATGTTAGAGAGGAACCAGATTGCCTCTTTCCTTCCAGAAACCTCTGTAACAAATATGCTCCTTTGAAGATGTTAATAATGAATTATTTCACATGTGAATGAATATTTTCTAGGTTTTATAGGTACCATATCAGGTTGGTGATGCATTTCAACTCTGTCAAAACAATTGATTTGCCACATTACTTATACAGGAGTTTGATTAAGATGACTAAGAAGGTTCAGAGCATAAAAAAATATCATCACCCTAATATTTTTCATCATGGTCTAGTCAAAATCATTGTATTGCATCACCTCTCATATATCAACATGACTTGGGAAGCCTTCATGCAATTAGTAGTAACAACACTCACCACTATCCCTCTTACTTTGCATAGCACATCATCAAAACAACCAATGGAGGTTGGCTCGTCTAGCATGCCAAATCGGTTTTCAGAGGATCCTAGGGTTGTTGAGTTTATTCATACCTATGAGAAGGGGAAGAGGCAGGTATTTTTACCTAAATCTATTAAAAGTGTTCTTACACTTGACACTATTGTTGAACAAAGTGAAATGGAGGAGCAACCTCTTATGCATCAAAAAGAAGCACCTTTGCACCAACATAGTGAATTAACACCAATGGAGGTTGAGGTAGCAGAGCAGGTTGAGATAAAATAATTTGAATATATCATTAAAGAGAAATATGAGAAAATAGCATAGTTGAGGAGGATTTTCTCCATTGCTAATTCTCAAATCATTTTCTTACAGCAGGAGAATTTTCAATTGAATGTAAAGCAACGATTACAAAGCAAGCCCAAGATAGACCTAGAGGAAGATAAAGGTAAAGGTAAGAAGGTTATAGATTTTGATCAAATGCAAGATATAGATATTGAGACACAACCAAGAAGGCCAAAAACAAGAGGTTTCAAAAGGGCGTTGGAGCTAGAAAGACAGTCAACTCATCGACCTGAAGAGTTGACCTTTGATGAGCTAATAGCCATGGAGATTAATAAAGATAGAGAGCTTTGGTTGGAAAGGTTAAATGAGCATTTGGAGAAGCTCTTGAAGAGGTCTAAGATGGAAAATAAACTTCAAATACACATGGCAAATCACTTTCACACCAGGAACACAATTTCTCAAATAAGGCTAAAAAAACTGAAGAAAAGGCTTAAAGAAACTCAAATGAAGCTTAAAGAGAATAATAGCTTAGATTTGTTGGTTGAAGCTTCCTTGGTTTCTTATCCCATCACTCACAGGTGCTGCAAAACTAATTTTGAGAAGTTTTGAACAATTTTGGTATTTTTTGTGATTTTTGCACAATTATGGAAATTCCTCCTCACAGAAGCATAGAAAACGTTTTCTACACTTATTTTAGGGGCATCCAAATGATGATTTATTTACATGGGTGGATGCATTTTGATGAGTAAATCATATATCAGGAACCTTGTTTGTACGAAAATCTTAATTTTAGAGAAAAGGCCAAAAAACCACCCATTTTCTATGCTTCTGCCACCTTTTTGGAGTGCTTGCTACGATTTTGGAGTAACCTCGGGAGAATGAGTTTTTGGAGGCCTTCCCATGGGTCATTTTGGAAAATTCAAGATGTTATAGAAACTAGACGCACAGGTCTAGTTGATTTTTCTTTCATAATTGTATTTGGACTCTTATAAGTTCCTCAAAATTGGCTACAAAATTCTATTATGCTTCTGCAAAATTCTGCTACGCTTTTGTTAGAAATGCTACAAATCAGCATTGGATTCCTTAGGACACTTTTCAAGCTCAAAAAATGTCACAAATTAGAGGTTTTTCTATTTATTGAGTTGGTTTTATCCTGCTATCATGAGGGAATATGTAATTTAAGGTAAGGGACAAACACACCTAGTTCATAGATGAATTTTAGGGAATGGTTTCTAACCTCCCTAGAATATAGGAAATGACTCATCTTGTGTATTATGATGAATTTTGGATGGGATTTAGACTTGATGAGGTTTCATGGTTTATATTTTCTATAAGTAGACTCTCTTTAGTATTTTTTCGGGTTGGATAGTCTTAATTTGCAGTGAAGATATTGTAACCAACATTTTGGAATGAAATCAAAGACATAATTGCAGAACTTGTGTTGAGAATATTGTGGTATGCATTGAAGCACTTTTTCTTCTTATTTATGTTTATCTATTCATGCTAAATGATATATCTTCTTCTTTCAGATACAAATTTCCATGTGTTTATCTTGTAATTTCATAAGCATAAATCATGTTTGTTCATGCTCTGTTTTAGACAAGGTTTACATGTTATGTCTATTTACTTCTAAATGAATGAATTCACCTCAGTGCTCATTCAGACTCTTTATCACTTCATACAAATTATACTCAATGACCAATTAAACATGCTTTCAAAATACCTATATAGCCTTACACATTCTCTACAAATTGACCTTGGAATTCATACCTAAAAACCCTAGACCTAGCCTTCTCACTGACCTTCCTATCCAGCACTTAAAACATCAAAGAAAATTCTATTTATTGAGCTTACATATGTAGCCTAAGATAAATTTATATTCAATCAATCCATTGACTGAAAGGTGACAAAAAGAGAGCCCTCTCTGGTCCTGGTAGGTCTAGCTACCTGACATAAAGCCTGTTTTGTGGTTACCTTTCCTCAATCCCATTTTTAGCCTTGGGAAGTTGGGGAGAGTGATAACCATATTTATCCAGGAAACGATGGCACTAGCTGACAAATCCATATCTTTTTTTCATGCCAAGTTTCTAGATTGGAATATGGCGGCTACTAATGTTGTGGGGCACTCGGGGGGGGGGTCAACTATTTTGTGGGATCCAAGATGGGTTGATTTTAAGGCCTTGACCATTTTTGGAGAGATTATTTTGACAAGTTTTATTCGAGGATGCCCCTCCCACATTCATATTATGAATGTATATGCCCCTTAATTAGATAGGGGTTGTTTCTGGAAGCGACCTGATGTATGTGGGTTATTTCGATTGGGTCATCTTCTATTCGTGGGTGACTTAAAATTTACTCTTGACAGGGCTGAATGTTGGGGTTGCCACAATCGGGAAGATCCCCTGGCTGATTATATTTCTAATATTTTACATGCAACACATCTAAATGATATTTTCCCGGAGTCATGTGTTCGTTACTGATACAATGGAAGGTGCATGGATGCATACATCACAATTCGACTTGATTGTTTCATGGAACATGAAGGGCTTATAGAATCTATGGGTTTAATGAAATCTCTAGTGGAGGGTTTACTGATTTATGACCGTAGGCATATTATGTTAGAATGGAAATTTGAGAAGCTGATGAAGGGCATACCCTTCAAATTAAATACATTTTGGCTCAAAGATGAAAGTTTCATCTCTCCTGTTTTTTATTTTTTAAAATCCAGACATAGGGGTGAGAAGGTTTTGCCTATGGAACATATCGTATAAACTTTACAGGGGCTCAAATCCTCTATTAGAACTTGGGAAAGGATGAAGTAACATGGATAGATCCTGAAACTGATTGAGATAACTCAGGAAACCAAACATATCTTTGCTAAAATTGATGTGGGCAATGTGTCACAGCGGGGATGGGACCGCTTGAAAGTATTGGAAGGTGATAAACGAAGGATACTATTGATACAGGAACAAACCTATAGGCTTAAAAGCCGCACCCTTTGGCTCTGTGATAGGGACCGGGACACTAAATACTTTCATGCATATGCCAATATGCGCAGAAGAGGGAATGCAAACTGGGACATCACTTTGGATGACAGCAAATTTCATTCTGCTTAGGAGATTCAGTGGGAGGTAGTTAAATTCTTTGAAAATATTTTCAACACCTGCATTGGGTATTACATAGAGGACCATATATGGGGAGTTCAAGAATATCCAATTATGTTCAAAGAGGCATAAAATACTGCACTCAATGTTAAAGTGTGTGCTAAGGAAGTTAAAGGGGTCATCAACACTTTTTCCTTGGATAAATGTCCGGGTCCAGACAGGTGGTCCATTGATTTCTTCTCTCATTTTTCAAATTTTCTATTGCATGACTTAGTTGAAGTGGTGGAATAATATCATATTAGGGGTTTTGTTCATGGGGCTATAAACTCCACATTTATAGCCCTTATTCCCAAGAAATATGGCTCTTATACCTTTTCTGATTATAGGCCAATATCCTTATGCAACATAGTATATAAAATTATCTCTAAAACTTTGGCTGGAAGGATCAAGAGTGTGTTATCTAGGCACATCTCACGGGAGAAATTTTGGTTTCTTCACAATCACCTCATTCACAAAACTATTTAATCTTCTCAAGAAATTGTACACTCAATCCACTCTTATAAGCTGGAGGGGAATTTTATGAAAATTGATCTTAGTAAGGCCTATGAGAGGGTTGATTGTGCCTTTCTGCGTAAGGTATTTGTTAACATTTGTCTCAACAACATCATGGTGGAGTGGATTATGGGCCGCATCAAGAACTCACCTTTCATTTTTCTGATCAATGGAATTCCTTCCATATTCTTTAAAGCCGAGAGGGGGCTCAGACAGGGTTGTGCGCTCTCGCCATTTTTCATTCTTGTGATGAATTATTCTAGCAACAAAATTAACAGTGATGTCATTGTAGGAAGGTTCGAGGGCATCAAAATAATGCATGGTAAGGATGCATCTCAGAGTTTTTTTGTGGATGATGTGCTGATTTATGGATTGTTGAAATGTCCACAACAAGAGGCTATGAAGGGGATAATATAGAAATATAGTAAGGCCTCTGGTATGATTTATAACGAGGAGAAGTCGACCATACTATACTCGGAGGGTGAGATGAAATTTGTACAACAGGTTGGAGAGGCATTCAATTTTAAAAATATTCCACTGGCGTAGGGGTTTACATACTTGGGCTTCCACCTGAACCAAATCAATACAGGGTAGAGGATTGGACCTGGATTTTAGACAAGTTTCGAAAAATAGTGAATAGATGGATGTATAGGTGGTTAAATAAGGGGGAAATGTGTATCTTGGCACAAGTTGTATTGCAGCATATGACAATATACTGGGCGCATTTATATTCTATCCCTCAAGCTATTTTAGCTCGGATCAAAAATACTATGGCCAATTTCATTTGGGAAGGGAGGGGAGGTGCTGCCAAATACCATTTGGCCTCTTGGGAAAGTATAATGTGCCCAAAGGAATTAGGAGGTTGGGGACTGCTAGATGTCAACATTTTTGGAAAGGTGCTTTTAGTTAAATCCACGTGGAGGGCTCTGAATTTTCCAGGAATTTGGAAGGAGATTATTAGTTATAAATACATTAAAACATAGTTAGTGGAGGAATTTATTCTACTCAGAAGACCAAGCAAAAAAAGGGTTTCTATCATTTGGAATGGTTTTATGAAAAATTGGAACCTGTATCATAGGAGGATGAGTTGGATGTTCGGCAATGGCGAAAAGATATTAATTGGCAAGGGAAATATTTGTGGATATGAAAAAATTGATTTGGTAAGTCCGATACTCTCAAATGCACTAGCTTCACGTGGCATATTCTATATTGGGAAGACCATTAGGGAGTGGCATGAAGGCTATACTACTTGGAAGGGAGTAGAGGAAATGTAATTGCCACCTAGTCTTGTTGCGGAAGGGGAGACATAAACTATTGGGATGAAAAGTGTGGGTTTTCAGCTAAATCATAGGGGAGAATATATGTCATGGAGTGGGATTCTAAAAATCACAGGATTTTCACGAGAGAAACATACAGGGAGGTATTCAAATTACGTTAGGGCCCGGTGCACACATGTTGGTTTTAAAAAATGTGGAGGCCAGCTAGACCTCTCAAATTTATCATATTTATGTAGTTAGTGTGGAGAAACAAAAGTATTATTTGGGATAATTTAATTAAGCGAGGTATATGTGGACCGGGAAGATGCCAGATGTGTTCTCTGTCAGGCTAGGATAATGCCCACCTTTTCTATCAGTGTGTTGTAACGAATTATATTTGGAGGGCCATACAGGAATTTCTTAAACTCCCTCACCGAGTATATGGCTCGTAAATGGATTGTATGAAGTGGTGTTTTGAGAGAGGTGAACTATACATCAATATTCCCAAGTTTTTTAATTGGAAACTTTGGTGTGTGTGTAATGATTTAATATTCCAGGAGGAGAGGTGTGATCCGAATAAGGTGGCAGTACTGATTATCCAGTGGTGGAGAGGTATGGAGGTGAATAGACAACCTTCAAGGAACTTATGACTCAGATTGATACCACATACAATCAACTACCCAGGGGGATCCTTTGACAAGGCGTCACAACATGACCTTTGTGGATGTGAGGCATGGTTGAAACTAAACACAAAGTGTCATTACAAGCTATATTGGAAAAAAGGTCTAGGCCCTAACTCCAGAGCGGTGTTTTTGGCCTTATGGGGGCTTCCGTGGTTTTCCAGACAACTTTGTATTGAAAATTTGTCTGTCTATGGAGACTCCCAAATTCTCATTGATCATATGTGTTGATTTATATAGCATTGAAAGTGTTCTAAGTCTCATTTTTGGTAGAGAGGCTTGGACATTAGTTATCCAGAGAACCCATAAATCGTTTAAGTAAATTCCACTTGGATATGAATTTATTAAAATAATTAATTATTTTAATGTAGACCCTAAGTTTTTTTTTTCTTTTTGTAAATTAGGAAGATCTATTCACATTAAACATATAAATTAGATTACATTGTAGGCATAGAGAGGCGAATTCGCAGACAAGCGTCTCGAAGCAGAAGATTTTTATGTTTGATACGCTAGGGTCTCACCCTCTGGGAAAGGGAATACAGGGGGAGGAACAGAGGGGAGAGTCCTAGTGCCAAAAAACATAGAGTGATCATACATTGAAGTGCTTGAAAAAAGGTCTTGAAGCCTTGTACCAAGAGTCAAAAAGGAAGGAAAAACTAGATAAACAAGAGATTAGAGGTGAGGGGAGCATTGCGGCTCATCATTGTCTGTCAGGAGGTCATCCACACAGATGGGCTTGTCCAGAGTGCCTTCCACGGAGTAGAACATCTGGTGTCTGCAGGAAGAGGGACTTGTGTCTGGGCTGTCTTGCTGGGAGGAGCGCAGAGTCATGGGGGCAGCCTCTTCAACCTTGGGACGCTAGTGGTGGAGGCAAATAGCAGACCGACTCCTCAAAAGGGCATAATGGGGGGATCTCCTGTCAATGAATCACATGTGATGAAATTCGCTTACATACTTGACAAATTTCTCTGTTAATGAGTCAATTTGGCGCTACAAAACTCTATTGCGATTAGTATGGTCCTAGAGGGCAATAGTAAGGATATTTTTAGTGTGCCAATGTAAGTCAATGGCTCTGATGTACAGGTTATCCTGGGATCTGGTGAGACCGGGATCTGGGATCAAACAGAGCACAACATCAACCTCCTCCGACGGCATATCTCTACGCAAAATGTGCACTCTATTCTCAAATTTTGTGATGTGCCTCTACATATCCTTTCTAATGGTGGCAACATAAGCTGCATCAGAGTTCCTAGCAGTGGTTTTTGCGTGGGTGACAGGGGCATGGGGTCTGCTAGCCTTGTGAGCACCTCAACTGCGGCGGGCAGGGGGAGGAGGATGGGCTCTGCGAGGGGCCATGGGGCTAGGGAAAGGTAGAATGGGGTAGAGGGAAATGAAGGGATGCAAGGGAGAATTGCGAAGAAAGTGCCTCTGGAGGGATAGATTGAGGGTGAATGCAGAAACAAGAGCAAGAAAGAATGTGGAACAATCTATGGAAGAGGGGATGATATAGGATGGTGGGAGGGGAGGTGGAGAAGGGAAGTCACTGGGGAGCGTGCCAAAAGTGCTGGCTTCGTCATGCGTGAAATTAATGAGGCCAGAGGCTGTGTACTACTGAGGGCATGCTGCATTAGTGCCGAAGGTGGGATGATTCGTGGGGAGGGTGGCCAGTGGGAGGGTCATGATTACTGATTAGATTGAGAGGGGTTCTCGAGGTCGGCCTGCTGCGAATCGAGGAAGCTGATGCAAATGAAATAATTTTTGACAGATGGTTGATCGATGGCGTCCCAGGCTGCAGAAGTGAGCCTGTTGATGTTGCTGACACCCAAATTAGCTAGGAAGTCTTCAAGCTTGTTAACTTTGCGTCTAACTGCCGAGGAGCAGATGCCCCTGGCATTGTCAATCTTGAGCTTGATTTTATGCACGGTTTTGTTTATGGCCAGTAGTTAGAGACTTGATGGACACTACGACCCTGTTGGATTTTTCGGAAGTCATGGGTGGCCACTGTGGAGTCCCCTTCCACTAGGAGGGGCCAGAAGTTGTGATCTTTGGCAATGCCGAGCCCGTGCGCTAAGGCTTGAAGTTTAGTTGTGTTGTTGGTGGTGTGGCCCAGGTTCCCATAATATATCCAGAGAATTTTGCCTTCATGGTTGTGAAAAATTCCTCCAAAGCCCGTATTGCCAAGATTTTCTTTGGAAGCACCGTCATAGTTTAGCTTTATCGTGTTGGGGTCAGGAGGGTGCCAGATGGGTTTTGGCACTGAGGCGAGAGAAATATAGGGGAAAGCGTGAGGGAAGTGGGGAGAGAGGTCAAGAAGGGAGAGGATGCGACAGTCCTCCCTCGTGGGGGGGGGGGGGGGGAGGAGGGATCAGGGAGCTTGGAAATGGAGGCAGATTCTCTCAAAGTCTGCTTGATGGAGTGGATGACCTATTCTTCTCTTTCTTCCAAGTTATTGAAGATGCGTGAGTTCCTTTCTTTCCAAACGGCCTAACAAATGATGTTGGGAAGAAGGTTCCAGGCCAAGTTGATGAGGGGTTGGGAGGAGAAGGAGGTTCTCCAGAGGTTGAGGGAGAGGAGGATGGAGGAGGGGTCACGATCAGAGGCTTTGAAGACAAGAAATAACTAGTTCCAGATGTTGGATGTGAATTGGCATTCGTTTAGCAAATGGTTAGAAGTTTTAGAGTTGGTTTTTCATAGAGTGCATACGGATGGACCGATGAAACCTTTTCTTTGGAGATTATCCTAGGTCAAAAATTTTTGATGCATGACAAGCCAAAGAAAGAGATTAATTTTTGGTCAATAGTTACGATTCCAGAGCCTGCTCCATTTACTAGCCAAGGGGATGGGATTGGGGTCATATATGTGACCATAGGCCTCTTTAATATTGAATTGTCCTATTGCATTTACACCCCATCTTAGCTTATCCGGCTCCATGTAATTTTGGATCTGTCACTTTTGAAGCTCTTCAATGAGGATGGCACAAAGCTGAGGGTGATTGTGATGAACCAACACAGAGGGTTCAAGCCATACCCTCTATTCGGTGTTTTCCTCGATGTTCCAAAAGTATTTAACAAAATTTTTGTTGAGTATATCCATATGGATTTTGATGGGAAGGAAAATTTTTGTGTTGAGCGTGGAGTGTTGCTCCCAGGAATCCTCCCAAAACAAAGCATTATCGTTGTTGCAAACTTCCCAGAAATAGTGATTTTGTATGAGAGCTCTATTTTCCCATGCTTGGTTCTAGATTGGGATGCTTTGAGGGTGCCCGAGAGTTTGATAAGCGAGTATGAGTGATGAGTGGGAGCATACTTAGCTTTCCAAAGTTGTGCCCAGGAGGTGGTGGGATTGGTGATCTAGTACCATCAGGTTTTGGCCCCCAGGACTTTTCTAAGAAGATCAGGATCTCTGAGGCCGAGACCCCCCGCTTTTTTTGGCTTGCATATTTTTTTCCAGGAAACCAACGCCCATTTACCTTTGTTCTCCTTTCCTTTCCAGAGGAAGTCCCCTTGGATAGATTTGATTTGGTTAGAGATGGATTTAGGGGCTGCAATGGCCGAGTATTGGTACAGAGTGATAGCTTGGAGAATTGAGCGAATGCGGACCAGTCTGCCTGGGAGGTTTAGGGATCTAAAGGTCCAATTGGAGACCTCTTTGTTAAGCTTGGTAATCAAGGGTTCCCATATACCTTTGGCCAAGACTTTATTAGTGAGAGGAACACCCAAATATTTAGAGGGAAAGGCACTGAGTTGGAAGCCTAGAATGCGGGCAATGTTGAACTGAATAGCTTGAGAGGTATTGAGGAAAAATAGCTTAGATTTGGTGTTGTTGATAGAGGTGCCTGATGCAAGAGAAAAATATTTTAGAATAGTCTGGAAGGAAAGGGCTTCTTTTACTGTGGGAGTGCCCATGAGTAGCGTTTCATCAGTAAATTTCGGGTGGGTGGTGGGAGGGGGGGGGGGTGGAGGGATAGAGGTTGAGATCACAGATACATCCATTTGTGGAGGCATGCGTAATGGAGCGCCCCAGACCTTCATCCATGATGATAAAGAGGAAGGCTGAAAGAGGGTCACCTTGTCTAATGCCACGGGAAGGGTTGACGATGACCAAGGGGGATCCATTGAGGAGGATGAAAAAGAAAGCTCTCATGACTAAGGCCATGATCCATTTGATGCATTCTTTGCTGAAGCCAAAGGCGGCTAGCATTTTCCTTATGTAGTTCCAATTAATTCTGTCAAAATATTTTGACATGTCCAATTCGATAAGCTGCCTAGTTTGTGTTGATCCTTGAGGGAGTGGATGACCTCTCGAGAGAGGATTATGCTATCCATAATTTTCCTACCTTCAACGTAGCCTGTTTGATGAGGGGAAATGAGCAATGTAGGATAGTTTTGATACGGTTGGCAAGGAATTTGGAAATTATCTTGTAGATTACATTGCAGAGGGTAATTGGCCTGAACTAGTTTGGGGAGTTTGCTTTGTCATATTTGGGGATGAGGGTGAGGAAGGTGGCATTGAAGGAATTGAGGATGGATTTTTTGATTCGGGATTCTTCAACCAGGTCATATAATTCTTCTTTGATCAGAGGCCAACAGGCCTTGTAGAAGTCTATGGTGAAACTGTCCGGTCCAGGAGCTTTGCCATTGGGCATTGATTGGACTGCTTCCTCCACTTCAGCCATAGTTATATTTTTTAACAACATCTGGTTATGCTCTCTGGTCAAGATTGTGCGGATTTTTCTTGTTATTTTCCCTATGTCCTCCTCGTTTTCATTATTTGATTCCCCGAGGATGGATGCAAAGTGTTGATTCAACTCCTCTTCAATCTTAGTGTGATTGCGTAGGATGAGGCCCTGCTGATTTTTGAGACTGAGAATTCTATTGTGCTTTCTGTGTTGAATCATTGATTTGTGGAAGAAGGCAGTGTTCTTTTCTCCATCTTTGAGCTAGTTGACTCTGGACTTTTTCCTCCACAGAGTTTCTTCCTGGGTAGCTCGTTCATCCCAATTATTTTGAAGCCTGAGTTCCTCCTGCTTTTTTTTCTCTGTCATCCCGTGATTAATGATACTCCGTTGAAGGGTCTTCATTTTTGTTTCAATTATCTTTTTTTCAGCTAGTATGTCTCCAAAGGTTTTTTTCTAGACCTTGAGTTCTAATTTGATGTACTTTATCTTCTGCTGAAATTTATGCATTTTATTTCCCTGGGAGGGAAGGGGAGAAGACCACCACTCCATTTTTTCCTTGAATTATGGATGACTGACCCAGAAAGCCTCGAACCTGAAGGGAGTATTTTTTGGGTTTTCTTAGAGCTTGATGAAGAGAAAAATGGGCCAGTGAACCAAGCCTGCCTGAGGGGCTATGCTTGCTTCCATTTCCAGGGAGCAGAGTAAGAGGTCCTCTAAGAGGAGAAATTTGTCAAGTCTGGAGGTGATCTGTCTGTCCCCTCCTCTTCTATTGTTCTATGTGAAAGAGCCATTTTTGGTAGGGGTGTCAATGAGGCCTAGATCATCTATCATGGCCTGAAAGGAAGTAGAGTCATTTTCCATTTTCCTTAAGCCTCCTCGCTTTTCCCCGAGGTTGAGAATCATGTTGAAGTCTCCTGCTATGAAACTGAGGGGGTGATTAAAGGAGCTGAGATGATTCTTAAGGCTATGGAGCCAGGCCACTCACTCAGAGGCAGAGTGAGGAGCATAGACATTTGTGATGCTAATCTTGTCTTTGGTTCCAATGATATGAAGGACAGTGGTAAGGGCATGTTTATAGGCTAGAGACTCACATAGGTGGAACCGAGAGTCCTTCCAAAAGGTTGCTATACCACCCACAGTACTAGAGGTAGAGATGGCTAGGTGGCTATAATGATTTCTGAAGAAAGACTACTAGATGGAGTCCATACAATGTAGATTTCTGTTAGTTTCTTGTAGAAGTACAATATCAGGATTTTCAAAGGCTATCTTGGATTTAAGGATCCTTTTCTTACTGGGATTGTTCAGTCCTCTTATATTCCAAGATGTACAAATCATGGTAACGGATTAGGGGAGAGAGAGATAGCCCTTACCTTTCCTTTGTTGACGAGGCAGATTCCAAGCTCTTGAAGGTATTGATTGTTGGTTTTCCTTCCTCTTTTTCTGTTTTTCCTTTTGTTGATGTGTTGGCTTCGCTTTAGGTTTGCCATGATTCCTCCTACTGGGTTTTTTCCTTTGTTTAGGTGATCTCATTGCTTTTACATACCTTGTTGTAATATATAGGCCTCCTCAATTTTTTGTATGTGTTCTATGGGGATTCCTTCTATGCCCTTCATGTTCCATTCTTTTGTGATTTTTTGCAACTCTATTCCCATTAGGACTTGCTCAATCTCTCTTTCCTCTGGGGTTGGAATGTCCTGTATGCTTTCCATTTCTATGTCCTCTTGGGGTGTGTTGCCATCCTGTGTGAGAGTGAATGTTGCATCCATTTCTATGCTAATTTTGTACATTGGTGTTTCCTGCTCGGTGTTTGCATCCGTATCCCTGCTGTGTTGCCCTGTTTCCTCCTAGAGTATGGTTAGGACTTCAAACTTGTTTTTCTGGGAGAGCATTGGAGGATATTTTCTTGTGTTCGTTATTTTGTTTTGTCTGTGTTTGCTTCCTGCTCTTGTGTAGCCTTGGTCATTCTTTTTCCCCTTGCTTGATCTTCTTTTGCTAGGGTTTTGTTTTGTTGGAAGTCCCGGAAAATATGTTCGTGCTCATGAGATTTTCTACAGTGGAAGGGAATGTGCTCATAGTCTATACTTTGGGTCCATATATCGTCCCTAAAGTTTATCCTGATAGCTTCTGGTAGGGCTCCTCAGACATATATGTAAGCGCAGATGTGGGCATAGGAGATATAATGACCGTTTTTTCTACCTTCTCACATTTTTATGTATTCTCCAAGTTCATCCACGATGGCCTTTGGAACAGAGGGTGCCTAGTAATCAGTGGGAATTGACTATAACCTTATCCATACTGAAACCCTCGTGAATTCTTCTTTGTCCGTAGTGAATTTTTCCTTCCAATATCTCATGTATAAGCTAGCTGAGTTGAAAAAGTAGGGGCCTCCTTCAAATATCCTATCTCTGTCTTCCAGGAGAGCAAAGACCACCGTGAAGAAGCCTTTGGATCCTAACTAGAGGTAAATATCTCCTTTTGGACTCCATTTGGCATGGATCCATCCTTTTAAGGCTTGTTCTATGGGACATATGCCTATAAATTTGCAGATAATCGCATGCTCTTGCATGTATTCTCTATAGAAGGCCACATCCAGATCCTGAATGATAATTTCCGGGATTTTTGCTACCTTAGGATTGCAGGCACTTTTCCTTTTTTCTCCTTCCTTGGCCTTTTCTTTCATTTCTGGCCCTTCACCTTCAAAGGGAAAGGGGTTTTGATTCATAGAGGCAGTGATTGTTGCGGCAGTGGTGGCTGTTGCTGTGGTCACTGAGGGATCTATTGCAGCATGATCCGTCTCTTGCAGAGGAGGGATGGGCCGCATCTCTTGGTTTGAGTGAGGAGTGGTTGAGGTGGTGGTTAGGCACCTAAAAAAAGAGACATTGGGCTTGTGAGTGAAGCCTGCAGCGAGATCTCAGTAGGATGGAGCCTGCAGACCTCCATCCCGCTCCATTAGGGGAGACCGAGGTGAGATCATGAAGGTATGATATGACAGGGCTGTAGCTAGAGGCTGCAAACGTAGTTTAGCAGGGTGCACAGAGCGTCTTCTAGGGTTTCTCTAGCCATTCCCGCATAAATTCTCTCTTCCTAAAATTATCCTATGTAGACCCTAAGTTTAAACTTAGGGAAATTAAATAATTAAAGGTTATTAATAGAGAAGAGTGTGAATCTTCTAGAAAACGAAGATCAAGTCCTATTTTAATCTAATCCATTGATTAATGAAATAACCTTGGCCATTGATTCGTCAGCGAGAACACTATAATAAGAGACTTGAGGGCCATTTGGAAATCAAGCCAGGGACACTCTGAGTACCTGAAGGAAATCGATTCTGAAGCAACAGAATTCGATTTTAGTGGGTGAGTTTGTAGAGGTAGGGTTTCAAAAGTAGAGAAAGGAGGGAGGCGTTAGTTATTGGGAAGTAGAAGTCAGGAGGATGAAGGGAAGGGTGAGACGATCAGCAACAAGAACCCCTCCACATAGAATCACGTAGTCCAGAGAGGGACTGCACAAAGCTCTCACACTGGATGACAGAAAGGGTGAAGGAGGTCACCCTGAGGGTCTGAAATTTGTCTGGAAGGTCTAGAAAATTCACAAGGTGTTTTGAAAATTTTCTCTGCTCATCAGACTCTTGTAAATGTATTTTCCATTTCTGAAGATGAATATAAAACCCTCATCTGCTGCACCGGTTTTCGCTCATTGGGTTTTTCCAGGGACAATTGTCCAAAAATAGTTGTGTTCATGTGGTTGTTTCTATTTTGCTACTTGTGTAAATTATCTTTCTGTTCTTATTCTCTTAATGATAATAATTATTTGAAAATGTGTTTATTTCAAAATTTACTGAAGCATCTGTAAGTAAATTATCTCACAAGTAGGAGAAATAAACCAAGTATTGTAGAAATATTTTCCTCTTGAAAATTTCACATGGTATCAGAGAAAAGGGATAAAAATAGAAAGGGAGGATCTGCCATGGACCAAAGTTCCATCATCCAGAAGGGTTCACACATTCCTCCACAACATGCAGAAATGCAAAGAGAACATGACATGAAGGTGTTGGCATCCAAACTAGAGGAGGATCTTGCCTGTGTGTCGAGCACAACTCCTCCAAGTGTTTGGTATATTGATAGTGGATCATATGCTCATATTATGGGGGTTCGAGAATGTTTTTTGAGCTACCAAGAAGAACAAATGAATGTCCAGATAACCATGGGAAATAAGGAAAAATGTACCCCCATCGGGAGAGATACCGTAACATTTCAGACTGAGGATGGCAAAAAGATTCGAGCCATGAATGTTCTACATGTACCAGGGTTGGGAATGAATTTACTCTCGGTTTCTCAACTTCAGAACAAGGGCTATGACATATAATTTATTCGAGATAAGGTGTATGTCAAACACCCTAACTAGAGAAAAAAGGCACAAATCATAGTAAGGAGTCACAAGCTGTATAAGCTCCAGCTTGAATCTCTGGTGGCCCTGATCGACAGTACATATGAAAGAAATATGAATGAATTATGGAATAGAAGGATGGGGAACCTACATCATGGAGCCTTGGGGATTCTCAAAAATACTGTCATAGGGGCTCCTGAACTCAGCACGAAGAAAGACGAAGTTTGCAGGGGATGCGTACTAGGGAAGTACACTAAGGAAACATTTCCAAGAAGCAGCAACAAAAGCAAAGGTGTATTAGAGTTAATACACTCTGACATTTGTGGTCCAATGTCCACAACTACTCTTAGTTGGGCAAAGTATTTTGCCACCTTCATTGATGATCATTCCAGAAAAACTTGGATCTATTTTTTAAAAACCAAAGATGAAGTCTTTGATTGGTTTAAAGATTTCAAAGCATTGGTGGAGAACTCTACAGGAAATAATATCAAGAAGTCGCTGTCAGATCACGGTGGAGAATATATCGATAAATACATCACAAATTTTTGTGCACAGGAAGGCATAAAGAGAGAATGGAAAACTCCATACAATCTAGAGCAAAATGGAGATGCAGAACGGAAGAATTAGACCATAATAGAAGTTGCAAGGGCGATGTTGTATGTCCAATATATGCCCAAATTCTTATGGAAAGAGGCCTACAACACAACAATATATATTTAGAACAAAATTCCCAATAGAGATTTGGGTTAGGTAACTCCCAAGAGTGTGTTCACAGGCAAAAAGAAAGAAGTAAGCCACATCAGGATACTCAGCAGCATAGTGTATTGCCATGTTCCAGATGAAAAGAGAAAGAAGTTGGATCAAACTACATAGAAGTGTTTCTTGATGGGCTATAGTGAGAATGAAAAGGCATATCTCATCTATATTCCAGAGAGCATGAAAGTCGTGGTAAGAAGGGATGTAAAATTTTGGAGGAGAGAGACTTTAGGAAATCTTGAGAGATGGCCACAAATACACAGATTGAGGAAGATCCACTGGTACAGCCTCAACGACCTATAGAGGAGAGGTCAAGTGCCTCTCCAAGACACAATATTTTTAAGGGAAGCTCCTCCGATGAAGAACGAGAGGAAGAAAAAGTGAGACCGAGTAGAGAACTCCAACAAATTCTTAAGGATACAAAAGAATTTGCTAGAGCCCCTAGAGAAGGAAAGGGGATAAGGAAAAAAACCAGACAGATACTAGGCACTGGAAGCTCAGGTTGGAGAAACATCTACCTTTTGGGAAGCAACTCAGCATCAGGTATGGGTGGATGCCATGGTGGAGGAGTATAGCTCCATCATGAAAAATGGTGTACGAGAAGTAGTCCCTAGACCATAGGACAGATCGGTTGTAGGATCCAGATGGATCTACAAGATCAAATATGTTGCATATGACAACATATAAAAGTCCAAGGCAAGGTTTGTAGTTAAGGGGCATGCCCAGAAGGAAGGAATTTACTATGAAGAAAAATTCGCTCTAGTAGCGCGATACACTTCTATTAGATCCATCATCTCTCTGGCTGCGTAGATGGAATGGGCGATTCACCAGATGGATGTCAAGATTGCGTTCTTGAATGGGGAGATAGAGGAGGAAGTGTACATAGAGCATCCATAGGGCTTTGAGACACATGAGTAGAAGAATCATGTTTGCAGACTAAAGAAAGCCTTGTATGGCCTAAAAAAATCCCCTAGGGCATGGTATGGTCGGATTGATAGCTACTTGTAGAATATGGGGTTCGTCAAGAGTGATGCAGATCCCAACTTATACTACTTGAGAGTAGGAGATGAGATGCCTATTCTTGTTCTTTATGTGGATGACCTGTCTTTGACTGGATCATCCAAGCTCATCAAGGACTGCAAGGAGAATATGGCAACAAAATTCGACATGAAGGACCTGGGGCAGATGCACTATTTTCTTGAATTAGAAGTATAGCAGTAGAAAGGGGAAATCTTCCTAGGAAAAGGAAGATACACAACATAAATCTTGAAGGGATTTCAGATGGAAGACTGTAGACCCATATCCATGCCAATGATTAGTACTGGAAGAAGATAGACACATCAGAGGATGAGGAAGTTGATCCCACATTGTACAAACAACTCATCGGATCATTGATGTATCTGGTCAATACGATACCAATTATCTGTTATGCAGTGAATACCCTCAGTCATTTCATGGTGGAACCAAGGAGGGCTCACTGGGAAGTAGCCAAACATGTTCTCAGATACTTGAGAGGGATAGTCGAGTATGGGCTAAAGTACACTAGGGGTAATGAGATCCAATTGAGTGGGTTCACAGATGTAGACTAGGCTGGAAGCACATCAAATCGAAAAAGTACCAGTGTCTATTATTTCAGTCTTGGATTAGGAATTACCTCCTGGTGCAACAAGAAATAGAAGCCCGTAGCACTGAGCTTAGCCGATGCAAAATACATGGCAGCAAGAAATGCTTCATTCGAGGTCATATGGATCCACATATTTCTTTTGAACCTACTCAAGAAGTGGATAGAACCGACTGGGATTACATGTGATAATCAGAGATGCATTAAGCTCTCTGAAAATCCGGTGTTTCATGATCGGTCGAAACACATTGACATTCGCTGTCACTTTATCAGGGACTATGTCTAGAGGGGAGCAGTACAGTTGTGATACACTCCTACAGGAGAACAGGTGGAAGATATCCTCACAAAAGCTCTAAGTAAGATCAATTTCACTTACTTCAGAGAGAATATGGGGATGGTCGAGAACCCCTTCCATTAGAGGAAAGGGTGGTCTTCAAAAGAAGAGGGAGCTGCAGTATGGATGATGCAGTGGCAGGGCAATAGTACAGGAAGCAACAACGTAGAGATGAGGGGTAGCAGCCAGGAGATCATCAACACAACAAATGATGTAGAGCCAGAGCAGTACAACGGTACTTTACTTAAACACTTTCCTAGCTAAGAGGGAGTGTTTATTTATATAGCATCAGAAAGTGTTCTAAGTCTCATTTTTGGTAGAGAAGCTTGGACATCAGTTATTTAAAGAACCCAGAAATCGTTTGTGGAAATTACACTCGGATATGACTTTATTAAAATAATTAATTATTTTAATGTAGACCCTAAGTTTAAACTTAGGGAAATTAAATAATTAAAGGGTATTAATAGAGCAGAGTGTGAATATTCTAGAGAACAAAGATCAAGTCATATTTTTAATTTGAGCCATTGATTAACGAAATAATCTTGGCCGTTGATTCGTCAGCGAGAATAATATAAGAAGAGACTTGAGGACCATTTGGAAATAAAGCTGGGGACACTCTCAGTACCCGAAGGAAATCGATTCTGAAGCAAGAGAATTCGATTTCAGTGGGTGAGTTTGTAGAGGCAAGGTTGCAGAAGAAAAGGAAGGAGGGAAGAGTCAGTTATCGGGAAGCAGAATTCAGGAGGATGAAGGGAAGGGTGAGCTGATCAGCAACAAGAACCCCTCCACGCAGAATCATGCAGTCCAGAGAGCGACTGCGCAAATCTCTCACGATGGATGACGTAGAGGGTGAAGGAGGTCACCCCGAGGGTCCAAAATTTGTCTGCAAGGTCTAGAAAATTCAACCAAGTGTTTCCAAAATTTTCTCTGCTCATCAGACTCTTGTATATGTAATTTCCATTTCTGAAGATAAATATAAAACCCTCATCTACTGCACCAGTTTTCCCACATTGGGTTTTTATGGGGAAAATTGTCCAAAAATAACTGTGTTCATGTGGTTGTTTCTATTGTGCTACTTGTGTAAAGTATCTTTCTATTCTTATGCTCTTAACGATAATGAAGATCTGCAAATGTGTTTATTTCAGAATTTACTGAAGCATCTGTAAATAACTTATCTCATAAGTAGGAGAAATAAACCAATTATTGCAGAAATATTTTCCTCTTGATACTTTCACAATATGAACCACTGGACCAATTTTGCACCTCCTCAACTGACCACATGGCTGGAGCGTGTTTATGATCTTCGAGGTTCTTTCAAGCATATCAATGTTTACCATGTTTACAGGGAAAATAGCGAGGTTGCAGATAGACTTTCTAAAAGAGGATCACAGGTTTCTTTCGGACAGATGTTCTACGAAATGGTTGACGCTAAGGGCACTAATGTGAATGCTGTTGTGATGTTGCACTAATGAAACTGTTTTGGAAACCAAACACAGGTAAATTGGGTTGAACATCTTTTTGGTATCCATATAATGCGATGTTGTGATGTGGGTTCTACATATTTATGTTTATGTGGGCTGTACATATTTATGTTTATGTGCTCTTATGGAAGAAGGTGGAATGGACCACTGGTCTGCTGGTCCAATACATTTTGGTCAAGACATTGCAAAGTTGCGGGATGGAGAACCTTTTTGGTCTTTTGTTTTGAAAATGACTATATTTTGTGAGTGAAAATTAGTGTAAATCTTGGGAAAATAGATGCCTGATCCACTGTGAAAGTGGAAACAAACAATAATTTTGGTATGTAATTTTGGATACAATTTAGACAAGTGCATTGGGACAAAATATAAACTAGAATGTTTTTTTCTTCTGAAAAAAAAAGTTTGACAACCGACTAAAAGAGAAACTTCATCTCTCGGTAATGTTAGAAGGTGCCCTCTTTCTAGAGTGTCGAGGTCTGAGAACATAGGTCATATTTTGTGGTCGTAGAGTGTTGTTCAATAGTAGCTTCGAAAAAAGGAAGGGGCTTCGACATAAGGAATGGGCATGTATTAAACATAAAGGTAAGAGGTTTTGTTTTCCCCTCGCACTTTTATAATATATTACCTAAGCTTAAACTTGGCAATTTTAAATGGGGATGGTTCCCTGTGACATATATGATATGGTTGGCTTGCGCACATATGAATTATATAGTTTCAGATACAGTGGTTCGGCTAAGTCTTGGCCATACACTGTTATATTGTAAAGTATTGAGTTGGGCATATTTTATTATATACAACCTTTGGTCTGGGCTATGATGATTATGTCATTATTAAATCCCATTTCATAGTCATGATTGGAATTGCATAAAAAAGGGGACTTATTTCCCTTGGTTGGTTCAAGGTAAGTGCATAGCCAATTTTGGATTTGGGGGAGTGTTGGTTAGACCTTGCTAACCTACCCCAATTTTGTTCCTAATTTCATTATATTAATTATTCTTAATTTATATTATCTTTATTAAAACATAAAATGAAATGGAATACATTTTTAAAAAAATTGTTACCTACACTTTTAAAATCACATAAAGTTGATTACCCATTCTCCACAATGAATTAGGATGCCCTTGTTATGCTCGGCTTAACTAAAACATGATATAAGGTAATTAATTTAATATATGGATAGATATAATATCATATTGATGAAAGTTTAAATCCTAGTACTCAAATTATAATGAGATTATTATAAGATAAAATTTAAAATAATATAAATATTTTATGAATCATAATGTGGTTAATGTGATTGATTACAACTATTTTTCCAATATGATGAGTTTAAAAACCAAAATGACAATTGATAAGATTAAGATAAATGTAATTAAAAAAACTTTGGGATGAGATTATTTATAAATTTGTGATATAAAGGAGATTGGAGATGAACACCACTTTGTTTTAACTACCTTGTTCTTAATAATATAGCTTGAGTGAGACTAATGGTTAAGAACACACATTTCATCTTAAGAGGTCATAGGTTTAAAACCACCGAGTGTTAGAGTATCTATGCCTTTAGAATTAGCTTATCATTGTGTGGAGGTGGGTCCATTGTCCCATAAAAAAAGGGTATCATGCACCAACTCAATGTCTGTCTTGGTTGTGGCCTTAAAATTGGATTATTATTATTATTATTATACATAATTTTACCAAGTTTTATAACATAATAGTTAATTCCCCTGACCCCATAAGTTATTAAAACATAATGACTTGGAAATGATATGTATAAATATATTTTATTCATTTTTTCTTTTTTCTTAGATTTATTGGTTTTAGATGGTATATATTATCATCGTTACATAAAAGTCACACTAATTTTTAACATATTAATATGAGAGTTAGTTTAATGTAAAATGAAATGAATAAAAAAAAATGATGATGCATGTAAGAAAAATTTATACATAACTATTTTACAAACTATCTTTAGAAATCACCCTTAGCATATCCTAAACATATCTTTAATAAATAATAATAAATATCTTTAATAAATTTGTAAATTCATCATAGGAAGTTAATAACCATGTTAAATGGCGCAAAAAAACAATTCAAGTGATATAATTACGCCGGAGGCGTTCTCTTTGTTGGCTTGGGGTGGGCAAACATTGTTCACCCCAGCCAATAAGAGAGCTTGAATATCACCCTTCCTACCAATGAGATTTTGACATGAGTTTGTCCCTCCAACCAATAGAAATTTGAAATTTGTCATCTTTGTTAGCTTGTCAACTCTGTCAGCTTGTCAACTTGATTTCTGTAAGCTTGCGTGCACCTCAGGCGTTCCCTTTGCACCGTCATGCAAATACTAGTATTATAAGTTTATACATGTTAAAAATTCAGTCAAACATATGACGAATGGGTTCACAAGCCAAGCTATTTACATTAGAGGTAACCATGTGTGCATTGAGTTGGAGACAATTTTCTAATCACCTTCTCTCCTCAATATGGTGGGACATACATTTTCAACATTTATAGATACATTGCCTAATGGGTTAGCAACATTATATTTGAAACATCCATACCAAGGTCTTCTTCGAAGAGTATGACCATCTTAAATTAAGTAATGTCCGTAGGTACCTAAGATTCCACTATCTTCCATGTGTTTAGTCCTTGAAACATGTTTGTAAACCACATAATATGATAATTAACAAATATAATTAATTGATTTATTTTATGATTGTTCAATCATTCTAATTAATCATGTCAATAACACCCTTTAATGTGTTTTCTTACATCAATATTCACTATCATTGCTCCTTTGTTTCGTAGATGTCATTGCATTTTAGTAACCCACTCATTTTTTGTGTTATTCCATGTAATGCTATACTAGGTTATTTTTTTGGCTTAAGTCCATGGTAGGCTTGATGATGCTCATGCTCTTGCCTTGATGAATGTTATTTTGCATGGTATTATAGGTAGTGATATGCAAAAAGCTTGATTATTTACCTTTCTTTCTTTGATTCTTCAACCTAATGTTATTTTGATGTAGGGTGAACCATATATTATTCTAGTGCCTACATGGGATCTTCTGGTTATTTTATTATAGGTTCTGCAAACAATTTCCTTGAAGTGAATTCTTCATGTTTCACCTTGAGACAACGACTTTTAATAAGAAAAATTATATCCTATAATGTAATTTTATTTTTCTTAGGCCAAAGTTTCATAAATGTTTTTGGTACATCAATAGTAATTGTAATCACTGAGTCCATCCAAGAATATCCAAGAATAATATCCATATCATTCATATCAATAATATAAAAATTTGATAAAACATATTAATCCATAGTAATATTCAAATCTTCAAAAATTTGAATATTCTTATTCTCAATCTTTGTGTTTTGAATATGATTTGCATAAACCAACAATCTTGAAATTACCCAAGCCAATATTAATGAAATTAATGCAAGTTGCTAAGATTATGGAAATAAATACCGCTTTCTATTGAATGCATCCGAAATTATCAAATGAAAGTAAACTCATATTAGTCTCTTTATCCTTCATCATTACATGGGACCACTTGTTTAAAAATAATTTTTCAAACTTTTATCATACAATTTTAATTTATATTAGGTGTAATGAAGCTTCAACTATGTGGTAGCATCAACCATTATATTAAAGTAGATAATTCATTTCTAGTGAGCTAGATATTTTGGCTTCTATAATTTGTGTACTCTTTAATACAAGGAAAAATAAATTATTTCTTGAAATACATCTTGCGAGTGAATACACCAAAATTGAACTAAGTTTTTGAATAAATAACCTAGTTTTCAATGGAGCTCCTTTGTGTAGCTAAGGGTTTTGAGGTTGCAAAATCAAAATGGTAGTAACATATTTAAGACTACTTAGAATTTATGTTATAACATAAGAGTAGAAATGAAATTGGACCTTGATAATAATGGAATAGATTTGAAGAAAATACATTGCATTGACAAAAATTTGTTCCAACAATAATATGTTTCTTCTAATGTCTTGAGTATATGACGTAAACGCATCATAACTTTCTCAAATTTCTTATAATCACTATCATGACCCCAATTCAAAAATGGCCTCAATTGCTTCATTTAATGGCATTTATCTAAAGAGAATCAAGTCCACCAAGGTGAATACGTTCCATGGTAGTTTCGTTTTCCTAGGGTTTTAAGACTATGATCATGTTTGGATGCAAATGGTCGCACCGATAAAGCATCCTTATAACGACACTTTAGAAAAAAATATATCTCAAACTTTGAAAAAATAAACATGAAAATATTCCCTCACTTATCAAAATCAATCTTCTTATACCACTTGCAATATTCTTAATATGCAGAATGAACTCGTAGAATATAGAAAACACCCTTAAGTTACGGTAACACCAACAATTACTCCTTGAAGAAGGAACAATTATAGAATTAATGATTGTTACAATATGAATCCAATAACTTCAAAAAAGTGATATATGTGTCTAGAGACTCTCTCATGCTTATACTAAGAGGTCGATGCCAAGTACCCCAAATTATTAAAATCCATAAATTAATACCCACCAACTACCTTGTGAACATTATTTAATAAATATGATCATAATATGTTAATAAATGAGTTCATACACCACTTACCCAGTGGAACTTATTTAATTAGTATCACCACATTATATTCAGTAACTCCTCTAATTACCTAATCTAGCGTTTAAATTTATAAATACAAGATCTCTTTTTATAATTTTAGTCGTCTATTGTAATTTAATTTGATTTTAATATTATATCTTAATTTTTTTGCTTTTAATATCATACACATATCATTTGACTAGTGTTATTGCGCCGAGAGGCGCATTCTACATCCCAGTATGACCCCGATGTGTAAGTATGTCGGAAGCCAAAAAAATTGTCGGCTTGAACAATAGCTTACATAAACATATAAATGAACAATTAAAAATTCATTAAAAATAAATTTAAACGATATGAAATTAAAATATGAAGAGTTTACTAACACTCAAAAAAGAAATATGGCAAATAAATAAAATATGCTAAATACGTAAAAATATAAATAAACTATAGGTATGGTAAATAAATAAAACCTCTTTTTATATTACTCATGAGGTATGGTAAATAAATAAAAATATAAATAAACTAGAGTTATGGTAAATAAATAAAACCAATTTTTATATTTACTCAATAAACCACTTTATATTTACAAAAACTCAAAAACAGGTTTTATTTAGGTGAAGCCTATGGGGCAAATTATTATTAATACCATGGGCCAAATACCATGGGAAAAATTATTAATAATACCGTGGGAAAATACCATGGGACAATTTATTAATAATACCATGGGCCAAATAATATATTTATAAAATAGGTATGGTAAATAAGTAAATATAAAAGAGGTATAAAGAGGTAAGCTAAATAAATAAAAATATATCAAATACGATTACAAATCAAGATCTAATTATATATGAAGTATAAGGGTCAAATACCATGGACCAAACTATTATTAATACCATGCAAAAAAAAACATTATTAACCCTAACATTAATATTAAAATATTAATATTATTAAATTTAATATGTTTAGATTAATAGAATATTAAATTTATTATATTGTAATATATATTAATATATCATGATATATGATAGAGGTGGAGAAATGGGAGGAGTGACAAGGGAGATATGGAGATAAATTGAAGGAGAAGGGAGAAGAGGAATGAAGAGAGAGAGAGTGAGAAGAGTGAGAGAGTTAGAGAAGGGTAAGAGAGGGAGAGGGACACATAAAGATGGAGGTGGGAGAGAGATAATGAGAGAGGGAGGGAGAAGGAGAGAGGATTGGAGGGTAAAAAGTGAGAGAGAGAGGGAGAAGGAGAGAGGATTGGAGGGTAAAAAGTGAGAGAGAGAGAGAAAGAACGGGGAAGGGAGAGGGAGGTAGGAGAGAAAGGGAGAGAGAGAAAGGATGAGAGGTGGAGGAGAGAAGGAGGGATAGAGAGATGGAGCTGGAGGCGGAGCAAGGAAAGGAAGAAAAAATACATAGAGAGGGAGTGACAAGGGAGAGATGGAGAGAGAGTGTGTATGCTTATGGGTGGGATAAAGATACATAGGAGTGATGGAGACAAGGGGGAGAGAAGGAGAAAGGAGGAGTGATGGAGACAAGGGGGGAGAGAAGGATAAAGGAATAGAAATAGTAAGATAGTTGGAGAGTGAGATAGAGTGATGGGGGAAGAGAGAGGATTGGAGGACAGAGAGAGAGAGAAAGAAAGAGATTTGGGGCGTCAAATAGAAGGAGGTGAGAGAGGAATGATGAGAGAGAGGAAGAGAGGATTGTATGGAGGGGAGAGAGAGAGAGAGAGAGATATGGGGGAAGATAAAGGGAGGTAGGAGATAAATGGAGAGAGAGGAAGGAAAAGGGAGGGGACTTGAAAGAGAGGAGGAGAGAGGGAGGGATAGAAATATGGATTTGGAGGGGGAGAGAGGGAGGGATTGAGAGACGGAGAGAGAGAGAGATGGGGGAAGAGAAAGGGAGGTAGGAGAGAAAGGGAGAGAGAGGAAGGAAAGGAGAGGGGACTTGAAAGAGAGGAGGAGAGAGGGGAGGAGAGAGAGAGGGATAGAAATATGGATTTGGAGAGGGAGAGAGGGAGCGATTGAGAGATGGAGCTGGATGAGGAGAGAGGGAGGGAAGAATAAATACATAGAGAGCGAGTAGCAGAGAGAGAGGGGGAGTGACAAGGGAGAGATGAAGAGGGAGTGTGTATGTTTTGGGGTGAGATAAAGAGACAAATAAGGAGATATGGAGAGAAGGGGGGAGAGAAGGAGAGAGAGAGGCATATGGTAACAAAGTTGGAAGGTGAAGATAGAGAGAGAGAGAGAGTGGGGGGCGGGGGCGAGAGAATGGAAGAGAGGTAGGGAAAGAGATATGAAGATGGAGAGGGAGAGAGGGGGAGGTAAGAATAAAGACATAGAGGGTGAAAGGTGGAGAGAGGGAGTTATAAAGAAGATGGAGAGAGAGGGAGAAAGGGTAGCAGGAAGGAAGAGAGATAGAAGGAGAGAGAGAGAGAGAGAGAGGAGGAAGAGGAGGAGGGAGTGATAGATAGATAGATATATTGGAGAAAGAGAGTTTATGTTTTGGAGTTGATATAGAGAGATAGAGTGAGATATAGATATAGATGTAAGGTGAAGAGAAAAAAAGATAGATGGAGAGAAGGAGGGAGGGACAAGGAAATTGATAGATATGGAGTGAGAGAGAGTGTGTTTATGGTGGGGTGAGATAAATAGAAAAAGAAGGAGAGATGGATGGATATATAGATATATATGGGGGAGAGAGGGAAGAAGGTTTCCTGCAGTAGATGCATTGATTTCAGTGTAGATGGTGATTTCTAATCCTATTTGATTTCTTGCACTAGATGAATTGATTTTGGTGTAGATGTTGATTTATAATGATATTTGATTACTTACACTAGATGGATTGATTTTAATGTAGATGATTTCTAATCCTATTTGATTGCTTGCACTAAATGCATTAATTTCAGTGTAGATGATGATTTCTAATCCTATTTGATTGATTTCACTAGATGCATTAATTTTAATGTAGATTTTGATTTTTGGTTATATTTCATTTCTTTCACTAGATGAATTGATTTCAATGTAGATTATTTTTAATCCTATTTGATTGCTTGCACCGAATGGATTGATTTCAATGTAGATGGTGATTTCTAATCCTATTTGATTGCTTTCACTAAATGCCTTGATTTCAGTGTAGATGGTGATTTCTAATCTTATTTGATTGCTTGCACTAGATGCATTAATTTCAATGTAGATGTTGATTTATAATTATATTTGATTGCTTGCACTAAATGTATTGATTTAAATGTAGATGATTTAACTAAATGCATTGATTTAAATGTAGATGATTTAACTAAATGCATTGATTTAAATGTAGATGATTTATAATCCTATTTGATTCCTTGCACTAAATGCATTTATTTCAGTGTAGATGGTGATTTCTAATCCTACTTGATTGCATGTACTAGATGCATTTATTTCAGTGTAGATGGTGATTTCTAATCCTATTTGATTGCATGCACTAGATGCATTGATTTCAGTGTAGATGTTGGCTTTAAATCCTATTTTCCTACTTGTACTAGACTCATTTATTTGAGTGTAGATGTTGATTTCTAATCATATTTCATTACTTGCATTATATGCATTGATTTTAGTGTAGATGTTGTTTTCTATTATTATTTGATTTCTTGCATTAGTTGCATTGATTTTAGTGTATATGTTGATTTCTAATTTGATGTATGATGGTACATTAATTTTAAAGTCATTTGATTAATAGTGCGTGTGCAATGATTTCAGTGTAAGCACAAAAAATTGTTGACAATGTACATTGATTTTTGTGTTATAGTAATTCAACCTATTAATATTGGAGAGAAAGAGAGACAAGGTATGATGTTTACTACAACAGCTCGAGCTAAATATTTAAATGGTTTACGATTCCAACTGTCCTTTTCAAATAATCAATATGAAAATATGACAAAACTAACATGGGTGAAAATAAGAATAGTAGAAGAAAATAGTTTGAAATTGAACACAATGAAGACTATTCGTAATTGAATACATTATTATTATTCACAGTTTCTATCATTCAATATTATTACATTGTCACTTTGCATTAAAATTTTTATTTCATCATTAAAGTTATTTTACAATATTTATCATCTCAAAAAATTAAGGTAACTAATCAAATTTAAAATTAAAATGACTCAATAAATCTCAGACATATTTAACATGTTTAAAATGGTTATGTTAATATTAGATGTATTTACATATTATTGCTAAAATTAAGCATATGTTCCTCATATTATCAATAGATTATCCTTGGTCGCACACAACTGAAACTAGCCTAGATCCATCTTAACTCCTATCAAGCGCTGAGAGGGATCAAATCTCTCGAGGTGAAAACCTTTCCTCAAGTTTTGCACTCCAAAGAGGTTTTCACCTCGAGAGATTTGATCCCTCTCGGCGCTTGATAGATCCAGAGTTAAGATGGATCTAGGCTGGTATATAACATATACAAATTCCTTAAATGTATATAAACTATCAATTGCATTTTTTTCAAAATATACCTATAATATCAACCATTAAAAGGTATATTAATATCTTTTTCATATACTTGAGAAAATTTGTTTGAAATATATCAAGAGTAAAGAAAAAAAAAAAAATTATATTTCAAAGAATTTATTTTTTAGATTAAAAAATAGTTTCGCATATTTTTATTATAATATATGGATTAAAATGTTTATGCATATACTAATGAGGGAAATAAATTAATTTGAGTAGAAACTATTTTATTAAATTTATCTAACTTAAATAAAAAAATTAAAATGATATTATTTAATTAAAATAAAAATTAATTAATATAATAACTTCAATGGGGTGTTTTTTGAGAGAGAGGAGGGGGTGGGTTGCTACCACCCCACCTGGAAAATACACCGAGGGATGTTGATACTTGTCCGCAATGAAGTTTAATATACTTGGTTTGAGCTGGGCATCTTCATTAATCTGTAGTGATGGAAAAGCGATGTTAGATAGAGGGTGAACAGGTTGGTTTGCATTATATGGTATGTGAGCGAGATTTGAATAGACACATGTAGAAATTCTTGTGGATATATGATGAGATGCGACTTGTTGGAGGTAGAAGAAAATTCCTAATAGTGCATTTGGAAGGAAATGTGGAATTGGAAAAAGAATGTTTGAAGGGAAATATCCATGAGGAATGTCTAAGAGATACAAAAGCTCATTTTCCTTGACAATAATATAACGTTGTGGAGGTAAATTGAAATTTCAGTCTGCATGGACACCTCCAATGAAAGGTGATCCTTGTTCGAGTTTCAATTCTAGCATATTATGTTTATATTGGTTATATTTTTTTTAGACAACAACGGATATAATTTATTTAAGAGGCAGCAAATCAGCTGCCGCGGGCTATTACAGAACTGCTCTGTCTGAGAGCGCAATCCAGAATACATTTGTTGAGACAACGTTCCTTGTTTTAGGGATTGAAAATGCCAAGAGGGGAGCGTCTCACGCTGGAGAGATCAGCTAATAAAGTTGCACTGAGATTGTCGGCAGGAGCATGGTAGAGCGCTGGAATTTGAATAAGTGAGGCTTCCTGATTTTTCTCCATGAGAGCTTGCAGATTCGCAGCTTTGCTTCTTAGGATGCCTAGAGGAGAACCATCCTTTCGGACTGCTGCAGATCCTTTATGAAGAACTGTCAAGACTTGACTGCTACTACTTATGATACTGTTGATAAGGTCCGCCATGGATTCGGCCATCAGATTGCAACATGTAACAACAAGGAAAACTGACAGAGGGCATATGTCGACAATGTGGGAAGAACGATTTGACTGAGTCTTCATAGCTGAATCCATGAACATTAGCAACTGGCCGCTCGAGTTGGGCCGATCCCGAAGATTTGGAAGGTGGGAAGAACTTTGAAGCAGGGGAATGCTCGAAGGAAATGAAGCCCAGATTTTAGAAGGATTAAGGGATGCTGCAGATTGAATCAACATTATTAACTGCTAGGGATATTCTACTCCGGAGGGAGCCAATATTGGCTTCCAGGTCTGCCTGCGAATTTAACTTCCTGAGAATATGATAGAAGGAGATTTTGTGGAACTTGGGCAGGAAAAGTCTGATTTTTTGGAGAATGGAGGCTAAAAGAACCTGAGAAGGATTCTTATGGGAGTTCATAGCCTGGATAATTAGCCTTGAGTCCCCAAAGACAGAGATGGAAAGGTAGTTCCCCTTAATCGCCAACTTTAGACCTTGCCACAGAGCAAGAGCCTCTGCTCTGTTGTTTGTTTCCTTGCCCAGACCCCAAGCAAATCGCATCACTGTTGAGCCACCAGGACACAAGAGGACCCCACCGCCTCCCGCTGCTCCAGGATTACCTTTAGAGGCCCCGTCGAAGAAAAGACAATGATCATTCAGAGCAGACCTCCACTTAATGAACTCTTGCTCATCCAGACAAATTTTCCAATTAGAATGGGAAATTGCAGGAGGATTGGGACTATCTTTAAGATTTGAAACAAGCTCTTTAAGCTAGAGAACCTCCTTACTGTCCAGGTCCCTTTCGTTTCTTATGGCACTGTTGGCTTCTAGAGCCTCCCCCAAAAATGCTTTGACTTTAGTGATAACTCTGGCAGGGTTACAACTCTCATCCCTGAAAGTTCTGTTGTTCCTCTCCAGCCACAGCTTCCAGCAAATGAATTTTGGAATCCACATCCAACCAGTTTTTAGAAATATTTTTTTTGAGAGACAGAACGGAGATAAATTGGTCCAATTACAAAGGAGATTTGGAATATTTCCAGGGAGCTCTATTTTGTCAGATCCTAACATCAGGACACCCCTCCATACTTCATGAGAAAAGGGACACTTTAACAACAAGTGATCAGCCGTTTCTTCATCCGACACACATAGGGGGCACCTGGAGGGCCCTTCCATTCCAAATCTTCACAGATTATCTCTAGTGAGGATTCTTTTGTGCGCTAACGTCCAGCAGAAAAAGTCAACTTTGGGGAGGGAGGGGAAGGACCATACAAATTTCCATTGAGCTGGATTTTAAGGAATGTTTGGGACAGCCATCCTGCTTTTGTAACCTTCTGATGCTGAGTATGAGCCTGAGAGTGAGCCCCACCCTCGTTTGTCTTTGGAAGTAGCCTTTGATGGAGATTTCCATTGTAGCAAATCCAGCAGTAACGAGGCTTCTCCCTCCAGCCAATGAGGGACTTCCCCCAGATTCTAGTTTTCCCATAGTCTCCTAGCATCCTCCGTCCAAATGGATATGTCCCAGAGGGTTTTCAAATTGCAGGCCTGAAGCCAAGCTTTTATATCTACAAGTTCTTCCATCTGGTTCAAAGGCTGATCACCAAGAATCGAATCATCCTAGATTCTTATTTTTTTCCCATTACTTGGGATCCAGTACAGCTTGTGGCTGAAGTGCTCCATTGCTTTGAGGCAGAGTTTGAAAACAGGGGAACCTTTGGAAGTTCTTGGAGGATGATCCAAGCATCTCAGGTGTTGCCCATGAAAATATTTTTTCCACAGGACTCTCTTACTCCAACTAGGTTTCCTGGAGACTATGTTCCAAAGGAGCTTGGAGCCCAGAGCAAGATTTTGAGCAGCCAGATCGCACAGCTGTAGACCTCCTTCCAAAAAAGGAATCTTAAGAGTGTCCCAGTTTACTAAGTGAAGTATTCTTTCATTGTTTTCCCCCCCTTCCCACAGAAATCTTCTCAAAAGGCCGTCCATTTTACTTATAAAGGTTTTAGGGGCAAGGAGAATGGAATGCTGATATAGTGGAAGACTTGTGAGAACAGATTTCATGAGGATAACGTTCCCAACATTATTCAACCATGAGGCTCCCCAAGCTTGAATTCTGAGTTTTAAATTGTCTAGCAGAGGCATCCAGTGGGCTACTTTAGGATTGGACTTGAAGATTGGGATCCCAAGATATTTAAATGATTCCCAAGTCTGGGATCCTTCCATTTCTAATAGCCTTGCTATGTCTGCCATTTCCTTAGATGAGCAATTCCAGCCATAGATTGTGCTTTTTAGATAATTTATCTTGTTGCCCGAGACCTCCCTATAAATGTCCAGCTCCTTCTTGAAGGACCTTGCAGAATTTATGCTTCCTCCTCCAAGCAGTAAAGTGTCATCAGCAAATTGGGCATGGTTTATGTCTTTAACATTGTGAGCCATTCTAAGGCCTGGCAGAGTTTGCGTCTGTTGACTGAAGTCTAGCTGGAAGCTGAGCACTGAAGCTTGGATAGTGTAAAGGAGCGGGGACAAGGGGCAACCTTGTCTTAGACCCCTTGAGGCTTGGAAGAAATCAGTAGAATGACCATTAACCAACGGCGCGATCTAAGGGGAGGCTATGTAGACTTTTACCCAATTTATGATGGCTGATGAGAAGCCCATTTTCTTCATCACAGTAAATAGGAAATCATGTCTCACCCTATCAAAGGCGTTTGCCAAATCAAGCTTAATCACCATACCTTTCTCCTTTCGAAGGCAGATTGAGTGAACTGCTTCTTGCACCAGCACAATATTGTCCAGAATCTTCCTCCCTTTGATGAATCCTCCTTGATTTTCAGGGATGATGATCAACAGAATTTTCTTGAGGCGATTTTCTATTATTTTGGTAACCAGCTTATAACTAGTGTTACATAAAGAGATGGGCTATAATCTGCTAAAATCAGAGGCCCCTTTCGCTTTCGGGATCAAGGCAAGAAAGGCCGAGTTGATGCTGCATACAATCTTGGCACAAGACTGCGATTTCCTGACCATTATCAACATATTGATTTTGATTGTGGCCCAGCAGGACAGATAAAACCTTACGGTGAACCCATCAGGGCCCGGAGCTTTATCCGGATCCATGCTATCCAAAGCTTTTTTAAGCTCATTCATGCTGATCGGAGTAGTCAACATAGAATTCTCAGATTCTTGAACACTATGAGGAATTAGATCAAACGGATAGGCATGAGGATCGATAGGAGGGTCTTCAGGGGTAGAGTAGAGATATTTGAAGAAAGAGTGGGCTGCCCGCTTTATGCCTTCAAAATCTTTAACCACAACGTTTTGATGCTGAATTTCATTAACTATTTTGAAATGCTTACGTGCTTCAGCTTGCTTGTGGAAGTAGCTTGTATTTTTGTCTCCGACGAGTAACCAGAGATTTCTAGATTTCTGTCTCTAGAACTCTTCTTCTTCCCTACTTGCTTTATGGGAGTCTTTTTGCAGTTCAACTTCTTTTTGTAGGAGGTCTTGAGTTACAACGGTTTTTTCCATAGATAATTGGTGGACGGAAAGGCTATTAAGGGCCTCCTTTCTTTTGGAGGAGGGTGTTTTCAACCTTCTATCCCACTCCTTGAGCCCTCTTTTAAGACCCCTCAATTTTTCTTCCCACAGAAAGAATGGGGAACCTTGAACTTGCTGGTTCCAGGCCTCTGAGACCACCTCCTGGAAACCATCTTGCTGAAGCCACATAGGACTGAATCTAAAGGGAATGGGGCCAAGGTTTCCATCCAGGGAGAGCTCGAGAAGGATGGGTTTATGGTCAGAAGTGCAGTTTGGCAAGATTTTAGAGGTGGCCATTAGACCACATGTCAAGAAGAGGTCTGGATGAGGAATCTTTCTAAACGAGCAGAAATATGGCTGGGCCCAATCCTTTTGTTGGACCAGGTGAATTTCCCATATGTGGGCTTGATATCCTCCATATCCCAGCCCAACATAAGGTCTTCAACCCATTCTCTAGCTGGGTCCCTGACCGGGGAGCCACCCTTTTTCTCTTCTACAACTAGCGTAACATTCAGATCACCTGCAATAATGATATTGTCTGGATTGTGCAATAAAATATAGGACTGAAGTGAGTCCCAACAAATTTTTTTCTCAACTGGTAAGACCGGAGCATATAGATTGAACATACTTACTTGTTGGCCAGAATATTTATGGAGGAGCTTAGTGAAAATTCAGTGGGGGCTGCATTATTCATAAATCAGGTCATAAGTGGAGCTGTCCCAGAAGGAGGAAATCCCACCAGAGGTGCCTCTAGAATTGACAGCTCTCCCTTGGCATTTATTCCAGAAAGCTTTGCTAGCTTGGAGGAGGAGAAGATCCTCCATCTTTGTCTCCTGGATGAGAAGGATTTCAGGCGAATACATCTTCACAATATCTTTCAGGGCTTCTTCTTTCAGCCTGCTGCCTAATCCTCTGCAGTTCCAGGAGACGTATTTCATTATTTACTGGCTTGGGAGGTTGTGGCTCCTTTTGGATCCTTGCCATGATTACACCCGGATCTTGTATTCATCATTCCTTTGAGAGTTTTCTGGGAGCCTTGGAGTATGTCCAGATAAGTTTTTTCCTCTCTCTGCTTTTTCTTGGATTTTCGACCCCTGGCCGGCTTGATAGGGGTGACTTGCGAGCTGTCTGATTCAGAGTCTCTCTCTTCAGTTTCTCCCTCAGATTCGGAGGCAAGACTGATGTGCTCTTCGTTACCTTCGTTTCGTCCATGGACATCGTCTGCTGGGAGGATGATTGTTTCTGCACTAGTTTCTTTCACCTTCTTCGACAAGTCTTTTGGTTCTTCTTGGGTCCCGATGGCTTCCACCTTTTCACCTGAGGAGGAGCCTACTTTTGGAGCTTCTTTGGCCTTTGGTTTAGACTGGGGCTTCCCCAGTGGCCCAGAATTTTTCTTCTCAGATGGCCTTGGGATAGCCTTGCCATTTTTGATTTCTTTCCATGCTTCTTCTTCTGCCTTTTCCCCTGTTGGGACTTTTGGACAATTTCGTTGGAAGTGACCATGCTTGTGACAGGTTCTGCATTTGAAAGGCAGTTGCTCGTAGTCCAAATTTTGGAAATGGTGCCAATATCCAACTGTAAGTTTTACCGCCTGAGGCAAGCCAGCTTCTAAGTCGACTTCCACACAGATTCTTACACAGGTGTATTGGCCCTTGTTATCTGCTTTGTCAATGAATCGGCCCAACCCATTTCCAATCTTCTGCAGGGAGTGAAAGCTCCAGCAATGGATCGGGAGGTTGGGGAGACGGACCCAAACTGGGACCTCCTTAGGGACATCGACTGAAGGATCAAAATCAGGGGTCCATTTATTAATATATAGACCCTAATTTCACATGAAATACAGACTGTTTCTGAATACCAGATCACGATCATCTTTGGTGGTGAATTCGAAGATGAAAAATCCTCTTCCGACTGCATAACAGATCACATTGTTCTTCATCTGGGCCCTCCAGTTGCATTGAATCCAGTCATCAGTCATTTTTGAATATGGCCAGTGACCCATAAATTGCCCAACCAACCCTCTGTCAGCCAGGGCTAGGGCGATTTTTATCAGTTGTTCCTCTGGCAGTGCGATTTCAGGAATTTCCTCCAGTTTTTTTATGAACTTTGGGACATCAGGGGAGGTTCGATTCTTCCCTTTCTGCGATAGCAATTGACGAAAATCTTCCTCAGAAGAGGACGGAGGGGTGGGAGAGGGCTCCCCACCCCCAGGCTCACCCATGGAGGCAGCTGTGGCTTTGCAGCGTTCGTAAACCTACACAGTCTCGGAGCTGTGTGCGCGCGCGATTCAATCAAAAATGTTTTTTCTATTGGTTATATTACATATGCTCTAGTAGGGAATTCACTCTAAACTGGAGTGTAGAGTTGTTTCTATTCCACCTTGGGCTCTCCCATTAGGAATTCCCATTTTTCTCATGTGGTGTCATGTGGGATCATTTATGGGCTTTGCTTTTCATCACTTTTGATGAAAATGGTGGGGAATTAGGGTTGTTTTGGTGTTTATAATTTATTTATTTTACTATTTAGGGTGTTTGTTAGATTTGCCTCTATCCTTGGCAAATTGAATTGTGTTTCTTGTCCTGGGCACTGGAATTTATCATAGGTTGTTTCTGTGGTGATAGTTTTGCAAGCCTATGAATTTTAAGCCATCCTAGGGGGGATTAAACCTGGTTGGTGATGTAAATAATCTATTATTTTTTTTTTGTTAGAGGAGGAATGAGGCCATGGTGGTGGTGGGTTCTTGACTTCGGTATTACAGATGCTCTATCCTCACTACCATTAGTGCTAGGTATATATTTTATGTTTTTTTTATAGTTTTATACCTAAATGTTTTTGTTTCAGGGTGGTTTATTTATCATAGCTTGGTGGTGCATTGGATTTTGGGGGTGGGGGGAATGTTACTTTCTCTAGGTCATGCTTCTCTCTTTCTCTTCACTTCTGTACTGTTCTACCCTCAGTATGGTTGGATGTTGTTGTTAACTTGGAGAGTGGCATGGGCTTATTGTAAGGAGGTTAGGTGGAGAAAATGTAACTAGAAGTTGGGAGGTTTTGATGGTGGCTTATTATACTGTGCGATTTGTGTGGACCTCCTATCAAATAATATCAGGGACTGACATTTGGGGGCTTTGATTTCTTGTAGTAACTGGTGGCCTAGTGCCTACTACTTGATTAACAATTGAATTGGTATGTATCCTCAATTTGAATATTTGGTGACTAGATTAATCATGTCATGCCAATGATCTCACGTGAAGAAATTTGTTACCTAATACCAAGAGTGTGTCAAATGGGGGCACACTCACATGCGTCACTAGATATAGGATTTTATTCTCACTACAGGAAGCTTACGCTTGGCCACATTGAGGCTAAAATATCATGGGAAAAGAGATGAGAATATTCCCACAAGAGAAACCTCTCATATTTGGAGGTTATGCCTGAGTAGGAATATTAGATCTTAGACACTGGCCATATGAAAAGTAGGTTTAATTAATAAATGAAGATGGTGGATTTATACTAGAAGATGAAATTTGTCTTGGGGCAAAGTATTCTAGACCAACATGAAATTCACATGGATACTATGCACTCCTTTGATCACTTGCACCAAAACCTGTGGGACCTATATGAGAGGATGGAAAGGATTGAGCAGTATATTGGTATTCCATCAGCTACAAGTGGTGAAATAGTGGATCCAAATGTGCTAATTTTGGTTGCAGACTCTAACTCTGATCCATCAACCTGATAGTGTTTTGATTATGTTTTCAAATATTTTTTTGTTAGCGTTTTGTGGTCCTGGTCATCTGGGCTAGTATTTTTTATTTTCTAAATAAGACTAATTCTATTAAGAAAGAATATGGTACAATATGAAGTTACAATCAAGAGAAGCTAGATAGCAGGGAAACCAGAAATGATAAACTATCAACCTCAATCCCGATGAGTAACCATGAAATAAGCAAAATGGATCACAAGGGTTAATAGGGAATCAGTGGGCTAGACATAGGAGTCTACTCGGAATGGGTCGAATCTTCCATACGACATTTTTTTCCTTTATTTTTACTAACTTTGACCTAGCCATTGTGATGCATTTGGGCAAGAACCCCTTGCAGAATGTTATGGGCTAAAGGAGGAGTCTCCCTGTCTGAATTAGAGGTGCAAGACTCATGAGTGCACTTCTACGAGTTCGGTGGTTCAATGGGTTCCTCAAGGCTTGTTGAGGGTGTATCATGCATTTTCTTTGCTTCCTCCCCATCTGCTACATCCTCCTCTTCATCCGAGCTAAGGGAATCAATGTCATCCATGGGGGGTGGATCACATGGTTTCCATATTTTGGATTTCGACTTGCGATTTTTTTTCTTCTTTTGGGCGAGGAATGTGGTGTAGGAGTTATGAAGGTTCCATATTTGATGGCAGTGGCAGCATCAGAAGGCTGTGTTCTCATAGTCCAGGGTCTGTGTCCATAGGAAGTCCCCAATTTTGACATTGATTTGATCGGGCAGACCTCTACTCATGTCTATTTCTGCGCAGATTCTGCCGTAGGTGTATATTACCTTCTCCCCTCTAGAGGTTGCCAGAAAGTGGCCCAGAGTGTTTCCTATCCCTTGGAAGACATCGAAGTGCCATAGATGCACAGGGAGGTTCATAAGTCTAACCCAAATGGGAAGCTTGATGATTACTGTTGTAGAGGAGTCGAAGTCTAGGAACTAGAGGGTGAGGAATAGCCCTGTTGTTCCCCAAAACCATGGGCCTTATATTAAGGCTTTTTGATAATATTCAATGAAAGAAAACACAATTATGAAGAAGCCCTTCAAGAAAAATAAAACCTTGTTGTTGTTGGTCCAGTTGGAGTGGATCCATTGGTATAGATCTGTAGTGCACGGCCATAGTCCATTAAATATGAAAATAATGGCATATTCTTCATACTTTTGGAATTGATCATCCAATGTTGGATGGGAGATTTCTATGGAGGGTGTTTCCTCCAGTTTATCCACCAAAAAAGGCTTAGGAGCCTCAGTAGGTAGGGTTTATTTATTGGGTGGTTGTGCATTGAAAACATCTTTGTAGGAGAAAGCAGAAGTAGAGGATGGTTTCCTAGATGCTCCCCCTTGCAAACGAAGGGTTAACACAATAGAAGCATTTCTTTCAATATTGTAAGAAGAAAGGGGAAGAGGGTCCTCTAGTTTTTGACCTTCATAAAGAATTCTCTGAAGGGCAGAGGGTATCCCCAGCCTGTGTTCAAGGTCGTGCGAGAGGTTCTCCACCAGATCCATTGAGCGCACCCAATGTAGCATGGTTTTTCCTGAAAGAAGTGAGATATGGATCTGAAAAGAAGAGGAAGAGAGATCTAAAAAATCCTTCCAACTAGTGCATATATGAGACAAGAATGAGCTAGATCTCTAGTATTCTAGTTCCTCCAGGCCTTGCTAGGGCTTGAAGGAGGTTAAAAGATGAGAATAGCCACCATGAAACTGGTTTTTTCCAACTAGCAGAGGCTCCTCTACGCACCCAACATGTAGGTCCGAAAGGCAGGGCTCCAGTGAGGCATAGGTGAAGGGAGAGTCTGTGTATTTGGTAATGCAGGCTCCAAATGCATTGTGGAAAATTGCTTTACTAATCTAAACCAGATTCGCATCCATGTTGCCGAGAGGAGCATCCACTGGTACTAACGATGTATCAGCGTATTCGTTCGTGGTGGTGGCATCATAGCTGTTTGTGGCAGTGTGTTCTTCCAAGGTGGCGACAACAGGGTAGAGTGCTCCCTCAACAATAGCGGTGGTAGCAAAGTGTTGTGGAGCTTTCAACTAGGTCGGGGTTGCCTCTCGGCGGGGATCTACAATCGGTGCAACCACGAGTTCATCCACAACAGCGGAGATAGAGCAAGGAGTATTAGATGCTAGAGTAGTAACCTCAACATCGGCGGTGGCGGCGGTAGAGCTGTGGGAAACCATAGCACGATCCATTTCGCTCTTCTTTCTCTGTATTAGTCCAAGACCTATCAGTCATCTGGGCTATTATGGAAGTTACATTATGATATTTATTTTGTTTGCTAGTTCTCATATGTCACTCTTTTTTTTAAGAATTTGGAGATGATTTGGTCTCCCCAATGAGAGACTATATTGATTTTTCTTTGGCAGTTAATAAAATTCACTTCACTATAATAATAATAACAATATAATTTTGTAATTTTTTTTCTAAGATTGGGCGCAAAACCCTTCTTTTTCATTCATATCAAAATTGGGAAAGTTACATCCATATCCTTACCGTTAGGTGGCCTCAACCTGCCTAGAGGGAAACCAGATCTTTTGGCCACCTAACAATGTAATAAGCTATATAGTAACAAAAAATAATAATACAAATCGTCCATGCAAAATAATTATCACTGTCTTTGAACTTCCTAGAATCTAAATAGCTAAAAACATAACTACAACCGTAAACATACTGTACATTATAAAATTGTTACATGCAAAATAAAGGAAAACAAAGGGACAAACATCAAGTTAATCCTCTTTTTCAGACTCGATAGGAGCAGGGTCCTCCACGCTGGAGCCAGGAAGCTCTGTATGAGGAGTGCATGGTATATGTTGTTAAATTTGGCTTAGGTGCCCATTCTACTTCTGTAACTGAAACTGAATTTTGTGGAATTCTTTGGTATAATCCGGACATCCGCGAGTGGTCGCGGCCACACCAATCATAATTTGTTCCAATTCTTTGGCTAGAAGGCTCTTCATAAACCAATACAAGTGAAGGGTCTGCTTAAACTGAGTTTTATATCTTGTGTATGACAAGGATCGAGCACTAAATTTTTCCAGTCATCCAACTCTATATCCGTAATTCCAACTTCCTGATTCAACTCTTCTTCCCATTCCTCTATCAATTGGCGGACCTGTGCCAAGCTACTTTCATGATATGTGGTTGTTGATTCATTAATTATACTTGAAACCGATTTTAGGCCCCGATATCCCCCCCCCCCAAGGAGATGGGTTGGTCATCTCCTAGAGACTCCTTGGATCTGCGACCACAATCGCATGACCTCTGGGCTGCCTTGCCCTTACTTGAGGCAAAGTAGGCCATAAGGATACAATTCCTAAAATTAACTTTACTAATGGACAGAAACCCTATAAACCACCTGGGTGGAGACTTTATCCTAGAGACAGAGCTTTCAAGGGTCACCACGGAGTTGAGAAAATGTTAGAGGAAATAAGTGAGAGGCCAAAAAATGAGCCATAGCCCACTTTGTATGCCTGACATAAATAGATAATTAGACAGAAAGAGACCCTGAGAACCCAACATGTAGCCACTTCCTTATGAAAAAATAGAAAATGAGATTATGAGTTGAACCCTCCACATGCCATAGCCCTAGAGGATCTGAGTTGAACCCATTGAAAATTGAACAAGAAAAGAGACCCCTGTGATAGGGATAGAGGGAAACAAGTACCTAGGAGCCTCAACATAACCACAACTGACATAATCATATATGAGACATAATAATATGAAAAACTATTGACGCAAGAATACCAAAAACAATATATACTGCGACTAATTCAATATCCTTCGAAAATAAATCGACATAAACCCCCTTTCTTGGTGACCAAAGTTCTTTATAACCTTTTGACCCGAAGTCCAATAGACAGACACATAAAATCATAGGGACACAAAGTGAAGGACTAATAACATACCCGTGAAATAGAGTAGGATATTTTCGCAACTAAACCTTCACCCAGGGAGAAAGCACTGGCATAGCCTCTTCCAGACCACCGAACCATGTGAACCAAAGACAAAGGAACCAAGGATAAAAATCAAGAAACTTACCCAGACTACTGCAGAAAACAATGGAAATGAAAACCACCCTAATGCTTCTGCCACCTCTGCAGATGACATTTACTTCATGCATGCAAGGAGCCACTGCTCCATGTTCTTCATGCATGTAGAGGGTGGCAAGGAGGCGCATTGGGAATCTCAAAATAATTGGCACGTAGGTTGTATTACTGCTGGCTCACACCCCTGTCAAGGATAATTTTGTGAATTTTTAAAGTATAAATATGATTTTATTTTCATAATCAAACCTTTACATTTTTAATAATATGAAAATAATGATGATTTTATTCTCGTTCACCTAGTATACACCCCTCTTTAGGTTAAAAAATTTGATACGATAACTAATATTAACGTATACTTAATTTCCGTTATTTTATTTTTAAACATTAATCTAGGTTATTTAACTAGCTATAACAACTTTGTTTTGGAAAGTTTACTTTTATTTAGATAAGAATACTAATAGTAGTTTTATTTTGTAGTTTAGTGATTAAATATTCATAGTATTAATTCAATAAATTTCTAGCAATACTAAAAAACATACCTCCTTTGTGATTCGAGAAAGAAACATATTATATAATCAAGAAAGCACTTATTTTCTCAAATTTTTATTTTCTCAATGTAGTGTAATCAATCGATAAAAAATCACTTATAAATCTTTGATTGCCACTTTCTCAAAGTGGGAATAATAATCCACATTTGACATCCTAACCCTATAAAATGACTTAAATATCCTAGCCCTTTGTGCCTAAGGCTCCAATAAAATCACTCCACAAATGGTCACTCCAATAGAATGTCACAATCAACTCCCTTAAGAAAATCCACAACAAGTAATGATTTTCTTGACTATCAAGAAAACAAAAATGAAGAGTAATTGTAGCCTCTAATACTTGTTTCTTTCCCCCAATTATCACTTGCTTCTGCAAATCCCTCTAAGCTTCTTTAACTACCCACATGACACAAATATCTACAACCCTCCCAACTATGACATCATTAGATCATATTTGGCTCTCTACCCAAGGATTATTTGGGAAGTAGTTAGATATTACTACCCACTAGGCTAACAACCTCACCCTGAAGGTATTATGTAATAAATTAAAAAAGAGTAAAACTATGTAATCCCATTCTAAATAATTTATCTATATGACACATCAATATTAAGGACAATCTCTCAAAATTCATTTATTATGACCATGCCAACTAAAAATTTAATGAATACATACTACACGTTTGTATATTTAAATGAATAACATATAATTTGCCATAACACCAATCAATTAATTATGATCCATAATCATCATGAACATCTAATTCATTATTGTAATCATATTAGTCTACATGCTTTCATTCTATTAACATCGCTTGGAATACATAGCTTGTGAATGTATTAATAACAATGAGAAATTAATGCTTCTAATGCACCATTCCTTTTCTGTAAAATCCCCTCTTTCTAGACAAATAACTCAACCACTATACCCAAAACATAATATCACAACAAATAAATTCAATTAATATAACATATTTATTTTTTAATACCACTGTAAAATCCATATTTGCTAAAAAAATAACTCGATCATCATACCACAAGCACCAGTACCATAGAAAAAAAACTCAACAATATATTTTTATCTTTTTTATTAATTTGACTTAGAATTACATGTTGGAGCAACATTTTGACTAACAAAAATAGATTTATAGAAGACCATAAATAGTTGTGGCTAATGACATTATTTTCTAGGAAAATAAGAGATGATAATAATGTGGAAATATCCCCTTGCACTAATATCTATACTGGAGCATATGTGATGGCTACTTTGACCCTCCCTTTCAATGCCATGACCCAACAAAGAATAGATCAAATTATTGAGAGAAAAATGGCACTAGATAGGGAAGCAATAATTTGGGCTTAAAATAACCAAAAAAAATACCCTCAACCTGTTGATAATAACTTGTACGAGTTCCTCAAGTGATCCCATGGTCTGGAAATGAGTGAACCAACCCCCTTTTCCCACACACTGTAGATGGAAAATATGACCTCCAAAAATCCCATGATCTCTAGTTGTACCCGTGACCTAACAATTAGATGATTCTTCAGCAATAAATACTAGTCAAAGATATGAGTGATATTTCATTATGATTAGCTAGGGTGGATTTGTTTCAACATCGAAACTAATTTTCTCAAGGGTTTCACCTTTACTACTACAACACCACAATATCTATCCAAATCAATAGGAGTAAATTATTATGCATGCCGAAAGAGTGAAATCCACCTAATAAGATACTCCCTGTCCCATGTAGCATCCTCTATGAGTAATTATCTCCACCTAATAAGAGACTCTCTTATCACTTAGCTCCTAAATTTCCTTTTCCTGACTTCCAATCTCCTTAGGGATCAATATCAGCTACCCCTCCTCGTCCAATGGGGGTAACTCTACTTAAGTAATAATGTGTTATCCCAATTCCTTCTTGAGGCATGATACATAAAACAAATTATGAATCTTGTTCCCCTCTAGCAGCTCAAGCTTGTAATCTACTTCCCCAACTCTCCTAATTTCTCTACAGGGGCCATAAAATTGTGATTTCAACTTTTTTTTACTACTTTTCTTTAGAGACGAATGTCTATATGGTTGCAACATCAAGAAAACCAAATTTCCTACCTCAAACTATGTTCAACCTTATGCATATATGCATATATATTCATTGGTTTTGTGTAGCCTGCAAGTTTTCCTTAATTATCTTAAGGATATTATGGCTTTTCTATATCTAATCTTTGGTTTTGGGAGCCCTGTTATCCCCAAACACCAAATAAACAAATGAAGGAGCATCATATCCATACAATGCGTGGAATGGGGTCATACCAATGGATATGTGGTAGGTGGTGTTGTAACAGTGTTATCCTAGATGAAACCACTTTATACAAGCCTTTTTTGTCCTCACACACAGTTATGTAGATATCCCTTAACCCATTTGTTGAAAACCATCTATCCATCTATCTAGGGGTGATAACTAGTACTAATATTCAACTCACTGCCAATCAATATGTGAAACTCCTGTCAAATTTCACTAAGAAACCTATTGTCCTCATAATTAAAAATGTACTTAGGAAGCCCACATATTTTAAACACCTCCCTAAAAAAAAACTATGCCACTTGAGTTTCCCTATACTTCGATGAACTTGCGAATAAATGTGTGAATTTGGTCAATTGATCAACAACTACATATATGAAAGCTTGGATCTGCACCTTTGATGGACCTATGATGAAATCCATCAACACACTCTCTCAATTATGGTATGGAATGGAAAAGGGTTGCAATAGACCTATGGGATGAGTTTATTATGACTTTTTCTACTGGTAATTCATACACACTCTCACATGTTGCAACACATCATCCTTGAGTCCCTTCCATGAGAACCTCTCTTTAATATGCCTCTAAGTTTTGATGTATCGAGGGTTCCTACCAAAGGTATATTATGAGTATCCCTTATAATATTCTCCTTAAGTGTGGAATCAAGGAATAAATATTCTCTATCCTTGTAGAATATAATGGCATCCACCAATATATACCTTTTATCCTAAATATTACCATCCATCAACTTGAAAACTTATTCTTAGAATATTCCACCAACAAGTGTGATTTCCAATCAACTAAAATATTCGTAAGGGAACATGTTATGGGTTTCTTGGAAAGGGAATCAACAACAATATTTTTCTTTCCCTTTATATACTCAATGTCAAAATCATAATCTTTTATCTCTTGCCCATTTTTTTTTCCTCCCATTCAAGTCCTTCTATTCCAAAAATGATTGTAGACTATTGTCGTCAATCTTAACCACAAATCTATAACCGACCAAATATTTTCTGAACTTTTCCAAAGCATGCATAATGGCGAGCATATCCTTATCATAGATGGAGTAGATCTTCTCTATTTTTTTGCAATTCTAAATATCAAACACTATTAGATGTTTTTTTTGCATCAAGACAACTCATATACCCTCTCCTAAAGCATCACACTCAAGTACAAAGGGTTGAGTGAAATCGGGAAGTACAAGTAGTGGAAAAGTGCTCAACATGTCCTTGAGATTATTGAATTCCTGTTGAGCTTCCTATGTCTACCTAAATGCCCCTTTCTTCGTAATATTTATTAAGGGTTCACCTAACTGAAAATACCCTTAAAAAAATGCATATAATAGTTGCATAATACAAATAAACCTCGTAAATCTGTAAGGGTCTTAAGTAGTGGCTAATCCAATATAGCTTGGATCTTCACCTGATGTACCTACACACCCTACACATTGATCACATGGCCTAAATATAGAATATATTACAGACCAAATTCATTTTATTATGCCTTGGTATACAATGAATGACCTCCCATTATATCCAATATCTCATTTAAATGCCTCAAGTGATCCTCTCATGTCCTGTTGTATATAATAAGATCATCAAATAATACCAACATAAATTTCCACTATTTCATGTTGAACATGTGGTTCGTGATGAACTAAAAAGTGGTAGGTGCATTGTTCAACCCAAATGGCATGACCAAGAACTCGTAGTGCCCATAATGACACATGAAGGTATTCTTGTGAACATCCTTCTCCTTGAGCTTGATTTGGTCATATCCTAATTGAAGGTCAATATTTGAGAAGTATACTTCCCCTTGTAACTCGTCCAATAGCTCATCAATCCTAGGAATGGGATACCTATTTTTTTATTGTTTTCTTATTCAGTTCCTGATAGTTGATATACATCCCCATAGTTCCATCCTTCTTCTTAACCAAGTCCAGCGAAGAAGCAAATGGACTGGAGCTAGGTCTGATAAGTCCCATCTGTTACAACTCCTTGATGTACTTTTTATCTCATATTTTAAATTATTCAAGTGCATGTATGGGGTAGTTATTACCGGTTTGGTCCTATTGTACTTGCTACAACAACACCCAAAATTTTCCGTTAGGGGAATTTTGAGGTCTAAAATGGGCCTCCTAAGGAAATTATAAAATAATAGTGGAAATAAAAAAACATGTTTTGATGACATCATCAAATTTCAGAGGGAAAAAAGAAAAAAACTAATTTTTCAACTCGTATTTCAACTTATCTCCCAAAGTTTTTGCTCAAATTTCGAGTGGGAGTACTCATTGGATGAAAAATTTGATTCCTCATCCAAGGAGTACCCAAGTTTCATACTTTCAATGGACCTTGCTACACAAAAAATGAGAAATACATGAAAAATGTGAATGCAATCATGTTTTTTCATGTATTTCTCATTTTTCGCATAGCAGGGTCCATCGAAAGTATGCAACATGGGTACTCCTTGGAGGAGGAATTAAATTTTGCATCCAAAAAGTACTCCTGCTCGAAATTTGAGTAAAAAATTTGGGAGATAAGTTGAAAATACGCGTTGAAAAAGTAGTTTTATTATTTTATTATTTTTTAATTTTTTTACCTTTTTACTTAAAAAATGGTGAGTCATCCCCCATGGTTGACATCATCATCTTGAATCCTATTGGTTCTTATAAAGTTTATTTTGGTTGTACATTTTTCTGAGGCCCATTTTAGACCTCAAAACTTCCCTAATGTAGCCTGTATATCTAAATTTTGGTTCCCCTTGTGCTATTCAAGGTCTTAACATATTTCCCTGGTCAAAATCTTGTCATCAAGGTTACAAGTGCTAGTATGTTCACGAGGAACATTGTCTTTGCTCACTTGTCTTGATCCATCCTTGACATTATCTTTTACAATATTTTTCATTATTTTTGTTTTGCAGAGGATGTTTCAACACTAATTCTTCATTTGTGTTTGATTAGATTAAAAAAATTAGTGTTTTGAGAAAATGTCAAAACTATGCTTATGCATGATTGTTGTATGCCAAAGCTTTGGACCAGGATGCAACTAGATTAGAGGATTGACCACCATCATAAGAAACTCCTAGTGGGAATTAATTCTCTTAGGAAAAGGAGAATTTGTTTCTAGATAGCATAATTTCTTATAAAAAAACTTCCTGATACTTCTCCCAAGTTATTTGTGAAAGAAGGGGTTGTTCATGCAATAGATACATTGGTATCAACAAATTTGTCAAGTTCATATTTAGTACATGCCTTTTCCTCATAGAAAGATTGCCTTTCAGGATCACTCGTCCCAAATTCCACAGGTAATATTCTGCATTTGGATAGATCAAACAATGAAGGAGCTAGAGAGGAAGAATATATGGGTTTTAATGTTGGAAAATTTGGTTCACCATTGCTTTCTGGAGATTAAAAAATTCCTATAATTAAGATATATATCCTGTCGACCATCTATGATAATGATAAATAGTTCAAAGATACATACTTCCCTGCAAATTCAAGGATGAGGAATGAAAAAAAAAAACCTTGGCAATTCGAAAAGCTTTTGCATGAAGCTAAATGATGAATTGGAAGGAAAGGATAAAGCAGGAAAGATTGTACATGTTGATGATTAAAAATTGTTGGCTGTTCTAGATGAGATACTTGCAGAACTTGTTAAAGGTGATGATGTTCCCACTTTTGAGTTTGTTTAAAGTGGGGTCGGATTGAATATTTATTAAATTATTTTTCATGTGGAGCTTTGTCTAAATAGAAAATGACAGATGTTGAATCAACTAGGGTTTTTTATCTGGAGTTAAACATGTTCAATTTGTTTACCATATTTCCAGTGAATGTTAAAGATAGGATGGAAACTCCTCTAAAAATCTTTATTCATTTATTGAAATATGTATTATCCTCCTTAGAACCTTTTCTTTTTATTCTTATCCATGCACAAATATTGTGTGGTTGCAATGAAAATATTTTAGCAGGATTGAGTGCATTATTGTTGCTTGTTAAATTGTGTTTTTGTACAGAAGAAGGAGAAGCATTTCTCCAAGATTTTTCTTAAAATATGATACTCATTGATTCTTTGGCTAATTTGGTTTTTGTTGAAAAAATTCTTTGGCCTAGAATTCAAATAGGAGATTCTAAAATACTTCTTTCAATCAAACTCGAGACCTCAGCGACAAGAGGAAGTTTTGTTGTGTAGGATTTCGATGGTTAAAATGAAAGATCTTCAAAGGGGAAGTAAAATTTTGTTTAAAAACTTGACATATAGGAGGTACAGGCTTCACAGATAATAATTTAACCTCACACAAGCATAGTGGATGACACAGTTTCACATTCAAGGAAACCACAAAGAGATTTAGGACCTAAGAAAGAAGACCTTAATGATTCTCCCATTGAAATGGATGATTTGTTGCAATGGAAAAAGATATTTATGAAGATGAAAATGATGAATATGAAGAACATATATAAGAGTGTTTTTTCCCTGCATCTATGGTGGAGAGGGTGTGTGATGTGCAATTAGGAGATCATGATGAGATTGCTACAACTATTGAAACTGCATCTCAATAATTTTTTAGAGTTGATAGTAGATTAAACATGTTGGTAAGTGGGCAAGGATGTTTTTTTTAGAAGTGTCTCTTTAGTTTTAAGACAATAATTGTTCTTCTCTAGAGTTGTTATGTCTAGAATTGTATCTATTAGTTTCAAAGGTGTAGAGGGAGAAAATATTCTTAGACCCTACCAATGGTGGACCCAACCATGTTTCCTACCATTGAAAATTTTTATGGGTGGGAAGAAATTTTATAGGTAATTGGAAATTTATTAAGGTATTCAACGAAAAGTAGGTTGCAGAATTTAAATCTTTTACCTCTGCTGGAACAAGCACAACCTATCGCTGAACAAATCCAATACAACAATACTCTCCTCCTTACCTTGACTTCATTAGACTTAACCCTTTAACCATTTTTATCAGTTGTGTTTCCATCCCATAAGGTTACAACCTCAGATTGTGACCTTTGATTAACACCCAATATGGAAACTAGCCTATAGTCCATCTCACATTCGTATCTACATCCTCCATTTACAACCTCTACTAGATTTGTGAATTGCGACTAATATGAGGTCATAGTTTGCACTCCTATTTCCCTAAACAATTGTATGATTTTGCGACTGGAAGATATGACCATCCTTACATACCAATATTGCAACTAATTCATATTTTGTCATCCCTCTAATTTGTTGATGGAATATTCAATCCTCAATAGCTGCAAATGAGAATTGCGACCTCCCCTGCAATTGGAAAGTCTGACCTGGCCTTGCTAATAAAAATTTTCACCTCTATGCATTTTTCACATGCGATAAAACATTATGCGATCCCTCACTATGATATCCATTATTCATTAGTAATTTCACCTACCCTCTCCTCAGTTATTTATAGTATCAACACACCTTTCTTCTTGTTTTATTTGCACTCATGCATTGAAATCTTTCTTCCATCCTCTCATTAACTCATGAATATGTACTCTAATGTAGTCATCGATCCCCTACTAATTCAAAGGCTTGGATCTTGTAGTTTTGATTGCGTAAAATCCTGGCATACAAATTCATCCTTGTAGTTTTACCCTGGACCCACGTTCAGGGTCTATTAATCTCTCTTCAAAAATTGCAGTTGAGCCACTAGCTAGGGCCCTTATTGCATATATGCATACCTATAACTAAATCATATGGGGGTGTATGTATTTTAGTCTCTTTTTGAAAGCCTAAGGATATATTGGTGATGTCAAGATCGAATCAAGTTTTGAAGTCCTATAAGTCTCTATGATGGCATGGTCCTTGGTGCTGTACGGAATATCCCCTTTGTGACACTCATTCCTTTAAGCCAAATGAATTGAAGGACTCCCAAATATATTTCAATTGGTTCATTATCCTAAAATAAAATTCACCGTTGAAAGAACACCTATGTATTACGACCAACAAAAAATACTTTAAATGTATATTAAGCCTAAGACTCAAATTGTATGAGCATATAATAACATTGTAGTGTAATTTTGCGACCTTGACAGGATTATAGGATGTGACCTATGCTTGAAATAAAAAATGTGACTTAGTCTAAGGTCACAGATCACAGTTATAACCTCACCAACACTACCTTCCAAGGTTTCAATTTTCTGTAAGGAAAAGAAATGCAACTTGCATTGTGGATTAGACATGTGAGTAGATCAATTAACCCATTTCCCTAGTCACAAACCATGATTCTTCATCAACTCTATAATTAAAAAATGTGACCTACTGGGAACTCGAGTCCTCTTTATTCAATTAATAATAGCGTTTATTGGCATTAACGATGACACAAATTGAGACATTGAGTAAGAAACTATTAATGACACTGTTATTAAAGCTCTGGGCTTTTTAAATCCATTCATGCATGCACAAGGTGTTTTCTTCATGGTTGACAATTGCTTAACAATGACATGGTTTGGGTCAAGAAAATGGGTTTCTCAACTAAACAAGATTTTGTAGTTATTAATGTGGGCTCTCCCATTAACAAATATGTCATAAGAAACTTACTTTTTGATCCTACACAATTCTATAGAAGTATTTGTTAAAATTGTGTCTCACTATTTACATAAAAACTATAGCTAATGTTGACATTGTTAGGAAAAAATTAAAATACTAATAAATAAGGCTAAAATGGTTGTAGAATGCAACATCTCACATTCGATTGAAAAGTACATGTTACACTTGGAGAAAACTTGCTTACACTCTCCAATGCAAATAAACAAAGCAACCAAGTATATCTTACTTGCAAGGAGTTGCACCAAGCTACAGAAGCAAAGCAGTGCTCCTGGGAGAGCTTTGGATGTCACAAAATTTGAATACTATAGAGATCTTTTTCGTGAACCTGAGTTGATGTTCAATTTTGAAGGATAATTGTAAGATGCAAACAAAGGTTGGTCGGTTGTCTACACAGATGATGATCGACATGATTTTTGTTGAGGGACTTCTTTGAAAACATGGTTAAGGAAGCTCAAAATAATCCTACAAAATCTATACATACCTTGATGATATTACAGTACATAAAAGGACGATATAGGGGTCCAAAATTGATATTTTGTTTTCATGAATGTGTCATATTTTCTAGTATTTTTCTTTGACTGCAAATTTATAGGACTAATGAAATTTTTTTCCTGTAAGTAAATGAATGAAACAATATTATTGGCCTACGTGAAGGAATATGGGACTAATTTGAAGTCAATACAATTAATAGTATATCAAGTGTTGATGGTTTAATATTCAATTCCACAAGAAATATGTGCAACTAGGGTTTTAAAAGAAAGTGAACTAGCTTCAAGGCCTTTTAACGATACCAAAGACACAACACCTTGGTTGGATAGTCTCTTCCATGCAAATGAGGAACAATAGTTGGAAAATAGTCATTTAATAAAAGTGAACAATGTGGCCCTGTGTTGTGACTTAGCAACAACATTGGCAACAAGTACTCTAGGGTTTCCAAGAACCTTCTTTATCCTCCTCATAACTTCTCTTATATAATAATGTAAATGTTTCTTATCATAATGCTAACAACTATGCGAAGAATGATTAAGAATTTAATAGTCATTAGGCATGAGAGAGTCATAAGGAAGTTCAAGAGTTATGAGGGTAGGAAAAAGGTCATAGGAGGTGAACAATCACCTCATTTCTATAAATATTCCCTCATGCCTCATTTGATAGGGACTTTAGCACTCGAGCTAGGACTAGCATTACATTGTTGATATATGCTTGAAGAGCTAGAGGAACTCAACTCATGGAATCTAGTAGTGTGAGTTGTGGTGAGACTAGGGATTTTTTTTGGATGATTGTATGAATAAACCATGTTCCACTATTGGGCATTGATGGACTTATTGAATATGTACTTGGATATGCAACATGGATAATGAAAATTTCTTCGCTTTTAGTATGGATGCCAATGCATATTTATGATGGTTTTATTGGCTTTCATGTATTTCTATCATGTTTTTATGTGTACTTTCATGTGGGAATATGTTAATGAACTCATTATTAACTTATGGATTTCATGCCCCCCTTTGAATCATTAATTTTTTATTCCATGCCATGTCGATAACTTATTGTGAATTTATTTTCAATATGAATTCCATTCACTTGGCTATAACAATATTATGGGAACCATTAGACATGTTGCTTATTTGTGTATCTTGGGAGGTACTCCCATAACCCTTGGGGTACTGGGGTTGGGAGAAGTTAACCCATAATGGTTTTGTGGAAAGTGCACCGAAGCAATGGGTTTCACACCCAGAGTTGTGGGGACGAAACCAAGTGGGGAATTTGGGGATTTGATAATTGAGAGCATGAGGGGCACCCTTGAAGGGATAAGGGGCGCCTAACACTTTGATGGCATGGTGAAAGAACTAATGGAAGAATTTGATCTCTTGCATTAGTTTTGTTTTGAAAAGGTAACTCATGTCGGTTTGGGTTAAAGGTGACCACCCTTGGTGAGACATAATGCCACCATATAAGGCTATAAAAAGAGGTGAAGAGGAACTCATTGGAGCACATTCTAAGCTTCTTTCTCATGGTTATCTACCCTCAAGAAGAGTGTGCTACCTAGGGAAGTCATATTTATCAAGGAGTAACGTCGTGGATCATTAAGGGCCTTATCAAGTCTATGAGAAGGCCAAGTTTCGCTAGATCGAAGGCTCAAACATATATTTTGTTTTCGTCTTGGAGGAACGTTTTTTTTCTCAAGAAATTCATTGTTTTGTGGTTTCGATGTGCCCTAGTTAGGGATATATTTAGGTGTACACAACCTCAAGTAATATGCTCCAAAGGTCTGTATTATTCACTCAGGATAAACACATGGAGGAAGAGGTAGAGAGGTATTAAGGGAGGTATTTTAGGGCTCAGTCCGTTGATTTTTTAAGGGTAAGAGGGCCTCAATAAATGAAAGATATCTATGTGGTATTAATTTGATAGTACCCTTAGGTTTTTGGACTAGAAGTGAGAGTGTTTGGGCAGAAAGGAAGGTTCTAACAAAGAGAAAAATGAGGGTTTGATACATGGAGAAGGGGGTTGAAGTGGAGGTTTATCCTAAGGTTTAGGACAATGGATCGATTTCCCTAGTTAAGGGATTCTTCTATTCAGGCTATCTGTCGAAGATCAAATCTGATACTTGGTGTAATTTTCCTAGTCTTGTGCAGAAAAGGAAGGCCTGAGACCCTAAGGAGAGGACGTCTAGTCTTGAGATCGGATTGCATTCTTCAAATTTTTGCACATAATTTTATTGTGGGAAAAATAACCTAAATAGGGTTGAAACCTAAGCTTTGTGTGAATAATATGTGTATGGTTGGATATGAGTTATTGGATGACTTGAATTGGAGAATGGAAGTAAGATTTGGAGGTGTATTCAAGAGTTTGGATAACAGATTTGGAAGCCCTAAGTACAGTGATAGAGGGAAGTATTTTAATTGTTGTGTGGGTTTTATAAATTTCCCTAGGATCAACATTCTAAAGCAGCAAGGATGTGGACAAGTGGGAAACATAAATACCTCATGTACAATGAGCATTGGACGAGCTAATGGAATATTGGAGGAGACTAATTTGGGTGTGCTCTAGTTCAATGAATGGAAGGAGGAATCTCACTGATAACAGAGCAGTTTGAAAAAGACCCTAAGAACGTGATACTTTGGATAAATAAAGGAAATTGTTAGTGGGAAGCTTGGAAGTCCCTATGAGCAGGTCATCTTGGTGGAGAAAGAGGGTTGATAGAGGGAATATCAGTGAGCCTATGTTCAGTCATCTTTGAGTAGCCAAGAGAGATTAATAGTAGAAGATAGAGTGGTTGGAGATACAAGCCTTCTCGAGTTGCAAAATTTGTAGTGATCAGAAGAAGGCGAATTACTAGCGAGATGTATTACAGGTATGTGGACTGAAAGGTTTGAGTAGATTTCTCCTTCAAATATTAGGTCAAGTGTACTTTGTTAAGGGAAATATTGGTTTTCATAGTTGTTTAAACCAAGACCTAGCTGTGTCTTGTATCAAGGTTGTATGTAATGACCATGATTCATGATACGAGTTCCCTAATATTTTTGGATTAAAGTATGTAATATAACAAGTTGTGGGTTACAAATCATCATGTGCACTACTTGATTCATAGTTGTATGCTATTCCAATATGGAAAGTAGTAGTGTTGTGGAATTTTAGTGTGTTGATGATCGTGATCTGAGACAAAAACATAATTCTTAAGTGTCGTGGAAAAATCAACACATGCCCCTCAGAACTAGCCTCTTACCATTTCCTACAATGAATTCCATCTCCATTGTTTGGTAGTTCTTTGAGTGTTTTCATATAGTATAAATACATTTAAAACCCAATATGGCATTAGTGTTTGGAGGTTCAAGCACATAGAAGTCATTGGTTACAGTGTAGTTATCCATTATCAATTACAACCACGAAACCCTTTTTGTGCATGTCATACCATACATATCAACTACCACAACATCAAATTCCTCAAAGTCTTATGTCAAAATGCATCTCCTCACCACAAAAGTTGTGTCAATGAAGTTGTGGTTTGCCCCACGATCAATAAAGATAGCGACATTTTGTTCCTATACAAATCCCATGACTATGAAATTGCGATATCTAGGGATTCTTGATAGAGTGGCTATAGTTTCACCCTTTTCCACATGTAGTTACTCATCACTCATACCACTATAATCATCTCCATGAGTCTGTCCAACATCCTCCTCCCCCTCACTCTCTGAGAGAACCTCTATGAAATGTGCCTTGCCCTTCCTCATGCACCTATGACCTAGTTCCCAAGGCTCCTAAAAGCTAAAGCAAAGTTTCTTCCTTCTCAATTCCTTCCAAGTCTCATCATCCAATTTTTCTTTCCTTTTCCTCTCCTTTGGGAAGGTCTTCTTAAATTTGTTCTTCTAATGAAGGAAGGGTTTGGGAGAGAATTTATTCTTTGGTACTGCATCCTCCATGTATAGTTTTTAATGATAGAATCATGTAGAGATTCCATTTTGAAGTTCTTAACACAACCATGTATGGGTTTCGATATCATCCTTCAATGAATAACATAATGAGTTTGTTCTTTGACACATCTATCACCATGATTGCTAGCTTGTGAAATTCTAAAATGTAAGCATTTTTTTTACCTGTGTATTTGAATTGTACCAACTCTCTAAAATGAATAATTGGGTCCTTATTATCAAATGGAATAATCAACCTTTGTGTGGATTCAAGATATGATATAATTATGTAATTCCCTAAAGTGACTAGCCCATGGTACAACCAGTCATGAGCTTCTCCCTCAAAATGCAGTGTAGAAAATTTGATGGCCTCTGTCTCCAAAATAGGGATGAGTTGGATATATGTGTCCAAATTTTGAACCCAGGCTCTAGTATTGCATTTGGAAGAACCACCAAAGGAAGAATGAACAAGTTCCAAAAAATTTGTAGAAGAACATAATTCTATGAGCCCTTGTTGTACTCTCTTGGTCTATTCTTGTATTTAATTGTACAAAAATATTGTAAGTACATGGTTGCATGAAATTATTCACCAAGAGCATTACACTCCTTTAAATAATTAGAGAACCCTTCACCCTGTCCTTGATTTCCTACTAGTGTTTCTTCTAAGAGTCAAGGTAAGAGAGGTCTAGGATTTTCTCTACTCATTTTCTGAGGGTTATTTTGAATTGGAATGATACGTGTTGTGCCCTTCAATATGGGTCCCATTACCACCATTTGACCCTATTGAACCATTGTTTCTTGCATTATTTTTGTTCCCTTTATTATTTTCTATAAGGTGGGTGATAAGTTGAACCAATTGTTACTTCCCTCTTGCAAAGTCATGTATAATATTCATAGTGCTTCCCCAATATTGTTCATTCTTATCCCCCACGTCTTCGTCTTCTTCTGATTTTGAGTGAGTATGTTATCACCATTTATTTGTTCCCTATAGGTGATGTATTCCCTATCCTTCATATACATCAAGATAACATGCACTAACAGGATGACATGAAAACTCTTGCTCTAATACCATTGTAAAATATCATTTTTTGTAGACAAAAAACTCAACCAATATACCCAAAATAAACTATCACAAAAAATAAATTCAACCAATATAACATATTTTTTTTTAATACCACTGTAAAATCCCTTATTGCTAAACAAGTAACTCAAACATCATACCACAAGAAAAAAAAACCATACTAAACAAGCATAACCAATATATTCTGATATGTTGTATTAATTTGACCTAGAATCACATGCTGGAGTAGCCTTTTGAGTTGTAAAAAGAGATTTCTAGAAGCCCATAAACAATTGCGGTTACTTGAATGATTTTTTGGGAAAATAGGAGATAATAACGTGGAAAAGTGGTGATGCAACATCACCTTTTTTTCATTTCAGGGTTAAAAATCCAACATTTTTTAACTTTGAAATTAAGAACCAAATAAGATGATTATGAAAGCCGAAAACCCACGTTGAAATGAAACATCTTTTATTTTTCTTTTTAATTCACAGTTAAAATTCAAATATTTTTCATTCATGGCATTAAAGACCAAATACCACGACTACTAAAGACATGAAAAAACATGTTGAAATGCAAAAGTGGTGATGCAACATCACCCTTTTTCTTAGGGTTAAAATTCAATATTTTTCAATAATGGCATTGAAAACCAAGTATCATAGCTATGAAAAACCCTAAAACTCAACACTTAAAATTTATATACCTTTCTATTTTTACCCGTTCTTTTAAATAATAGTTTTTATTTATTTATAATTAGTTAATTAATTTTCATATATATATCCTCTTTGACTTTCCTATTCAAATATTCTCTTATATTTTAATATAATAACATTTAAAACTAATTGTTGAATTTTATTATTTTTATTAATTTTTTTTGATAAAAATAGATAAAAATAATTTTTAATTATGATTATACATTACAAATATTCATTTCTTATTATATTATTATTAATTTAATTTAACTATTTGAATTCAAGATTATTTTAATTAAAATTAAAATAAAAAAAAATAAAAAAAAATGACAATAATAAATATATAAATTTAGTCAACAACTAAACTTTTAACAGTTAATTCCTAACATCTATTTCCTAACAGCTAAACATTTAAGCATTTAATATATGCTATTTAAACATTTTGATTGATTGATTTTTCACCTTTGTCCCGAGGATTAACCACATTAGATGGTTCTAAATGTAGATCACCAACTTATGACGTGATTAATCCTAAAGAAATTATCAAAATTAGTATGGATCACCAAGGTCTAAAATAAAGCATGTTTTTTTAAGTGTTTTTCAAACTTTTCAAAAATTTATTTTATTTTTGGGCTTAAAATTACCAATTAAAACCTTAAATATTTCTACCATTGAAAAAGAAGAAAAAGACTAAGAAAAAAGCACAGAGAAAAATAAAACATTAACTCAAGTGTGAATAATAAAAAATGACATTACATAATTTTTTATTGATTATTAGTTATTTATTTTTTAATAATTTACATAAAAAATGTAAATATATATTTTTAAGGTGTGAAAATCAATTTAAAAATTAAAAAATTAAAAAATTAAAAAAATAAATAAACACAAATTTTAAGTTTAGTAATTAAAAAAACAACCTTAAAAAAATTCAAAATAAATAATAATAATAATAATAATAATAATAATAATAATTAATAAAAATATAATTAATAAAACAGTTTGAAAATAAAAATAAATGATTATCAAAAATAAAAATATAAACAAAATAAAATATGTTTTTAATTATAAATATATTTTAAAAAATACATAAAATAACTTTTAAAATAAAAAATTAAGAAATAAAAATAAAATTATAAATAATTAAATCAAATGTAATTTTAAAATTTTAGAAAAAAAAAAACAGCCCTATGGGAGAGGGAGATTCCCATCATCACCCTCCTGCAAATAACACACACAACACTATGTTTTTTTTTTTTTTTTTTGTGCTAGTGGGAGGAAATCAATGTGACGGGCATATCTAAAATGGACTCTTTGTAATTGAAATTGAAAGAGATGAACTCAAATATTAGGTTATGGAACAAATAAGAGTTCATAAAAATTCGTGAGAGTAAGATAGGCCTGGAAAATAAGATGAGAGATATACAACAAAGGATGGTACTTGAAGGAAGGTTGGAGGACTTGATAAAGGAAGAAGGTGACACTTTGATGAGATTATAATAAAGGAGGAAGCACGAAGAAACCCTATAGAGGCAAATGTCTAAGGTCCAATGGTTCAACGAAGGAGAAAAAAATACAATTTTTTTCCACAAAGCTATGGTGAAGCATAGACATCATAACAAGATATTCTCCCTTGTGGGTAGTGATGGTCAAAGAAAAATTTCACATGAAGAGATTGAGTCAGAATTGGTCGATTTCCTTAAAGGCATCCTAGAAGAGCCACATGTAGATAGAAAACGAGCCATTAGTAAAATTGTGGTTGCATTCCAATGTTGGTGAGTAATCAACAAAATGAAGCCTTAATGGGAGAGGTTTCTCTCAAAAAAGTGGGGGATGTGGTGGACGCCATGAAGAAGAACAAGGCTCCAGGACCAAACCTTACAATAGATATTTTTAAAGCATGTTGGGATTTTCTAGGGAACAAGGAAGTTGTGGAAGAGTCTAGGAAGTCTCAAAAGGTGTGGTGGGGGCTTAAAGTGGATTTGCTGACCCTTATTCCAAAAGAGGGCAAGACGAAAGATCCTGAGGGTTTTATACCATTATCTCTATGTAATGTTATCTATAAAATAATCTCGTCAATTATGGTGAATCATTCAAAACCACTGTTAAAATAGATTATTGGACTAGAAAAATCTAGCTTTGCTGAAGGTTGTCAGATTACATATGGGATTATAACTGCTCAATAGATCGTGCATTTTCTCAATTTTTGTATAAAACTAGGTATGCTTAAAGCTAGATATATCGAAATCCTTTGACAAGTTAAACTGAGAATATATTTTTAAGTTCTCGATGCATTTGGCTTCTTGTAGAAATAGCTCAAAATTTGCAGCTGCTAATGAATTTAAACTGAAAACAATAGTTACAATTTTTTTCTACTCAATTTGTGGAAAGGAAAATATACAATAGAAACACATGCAATCATTCAATCAAAATGAACACAGTATTTTTATTGGGAACCCAACTGGAAAAACCCCTCCTTTATTTTAGATTATATCAGATGATACAATGATTAATTACAATGAATACTTCAATCCTTGAATCTCAACCTGCACTGTAATACTCATCTCCTGTTATTCCTTCTCTGATCAACACATATAAAAAATACGGCTCCAACTTCCTCCTATTTCCTCATGAAATTATTGAGAAAATTGGCTCCTAAAAATTGGGTAATCTCTTATTTCCTTGTGCAAATTCAAGAGAAATTTCTCACCTGCTCCAATGGAAAACCTGTACACTCAATAGTATAAACTTGATAATTACAATTTTCCTTGTCTTCCAACTCAACTAGAAGATTCGAGTTGCATGCATGAATAAGTCTATTTTTAGTAAATTGAATAGTTAACTAAAAGATCAATGAGTGAATGACAGTTACAACTACTCAATTGAACTCCTACTGACTCTATTTATGACTAGATATTAGATAACTACGTTTTACTAACTATAAATCCACTAGATTGCTAGATATTAGCAATCAAATCATGCACAAATATACTTCTTTCCCACAAAATTTAATCGATTGACTTAACTAAGTGACTTGGCTATGTCACTCCTACTAACTGCAACTTTTCAAGTCATCCTTTTGATGTGGAAATTCAAATTTCTCCATTTGACTAAGGCACAAGTCAAATGAATCATTTTATTGCTACAATTTAACACTTCCTCTTAGCAAGAAAAGGGTTATGAACCACCCTTATCCTACTCCCGTGGAACTCGAACATGCTTGTTGTGGAGGTCCCCTCTGCAGATAGAGGCGATCCCACTAGCCCTAGAGTGGGTCTAGCAACAATCGAAACACGCAAAGCTATTGATTCCTAGTGACAAAAGATAGAATCGTGATAGATAGCTTACCGTGATTCCTTCGCTGCTATTGTCGAAGAAGAAGTGGCGCTTCCGTTCCTAACCAGACAAGTCATGATCCGTGAGCTCGTTGCATCCAGATACCTGTACACATGCAAAGAAGAGAGACAAAATGCAACGTAGTATTTCACACTATATAACTATCGATCAGTTAGAGAGGAACAAATGAAATTGCATTATATAATGGACAAATGCATTCATGGAACCAATAGCAGTCATGTATATTAAGATACGAGAGAACGATTACAACCGATGCTCTGACACCATGATCTTCCTTCGACAGGGTTCCAGCGGGATGTGTCTCACAAAGCTCGTCACGGATTTGACAAAACTCTCTCTCTCACAGGGTTCTCCTTAGCTCTGCTCTTGATTGCCACTTAGCTATAATTTCCTTCCCAAAAGTTCAACTAGCTAGCAAATGGATAGGGCAGGCTTTTATAGAGGGAGAAGGAGAGGTGAGGCTCCCTATAATCATGGGGGAGAGTCCTATCTCTTAGGAAGGTTTCATGAGAGGTGGAAAACCACTTCCTAATCAAGGAGATTCAGAGCCAAACAACCCAACCTCTTTTTGATGATTCGTTCTAAAGTTGTTAGAATCAAACTTCCACCTTCTATTGTTAAAAAACATTCCTTAATAGCCTTGGTGCGGGCACAACACAGGGACAGAGTGCCAGCTGGTGCGCCCACTAGTGTGTATTTTCCCCATTGGTGGGAGGGATGAACTGGCTACCTACGCCAATGCCAAAACATGGGGTTTTAGGGTTTTCCAGAGGAAATGTTCTTTAGGAAAATTCTTGCCCTTATGTAGAAGTATACCATCAAGGTGTTTTCAGGACATTTTACTCTTCACAGGTCACTAGAATAGTCCTCCAATGTACGGGACGAGGGATTGTAGGGACGGTGACAAAATGCTGTGTAACAGATGCCCCCTAAAGCATGAGGTCTGAGAGAGAGGGAGGGGTGAAATGCTTTATGAGAATGTGTCCAACTGAAAACACTGCCATCGGAAGACCTGCGAGTACAAATACAATTGATATCTCTGATACATGATATGTGGTATGGGTGCAGCCATCCATAATAAAGTGTACAAAAACTGGGATCCAAGGTATGGATGCAACCATCCAGCAAATAAGGATCAAAAAGTAGACTCAGGTATGGTCACAGCCATCCAATCAAAAGAGTCATTTTATAAATCACAATAATCCACAAAGAACCCGTAGCCTGGATGTTATTAGACAAAATACAGTGTCTTTCACTCCATCTTTACCCGAACAGAGTACAAGTTCGAGCATGCGAATATGTCAGCTGAAGTCGAACATGCAAGAACATCATCAAATTACCAGCCACTAATGAAAGTTGTTAACAGACGCGAGAGGAAGCACCAATAATGACGATGGCCCTCAAGGTACAAGAGGTACAATCCAAGGAATGTGAACAGTGAGCTGGCATTGAACATCCGCAGAATCATCCGATCGAAGGCCAATAATGAAAACCTTGCATCGAATGCGAAGAGCCTGTCATTGAGGCATGCAGGCTCCAAGGCACCTGAAGGGAGTCTCTATACCAACTTCCTAGATAATGAGCTGAAGTCGACAAGAAGTGACCTTGATCGAAGGTGGGCCATAATGTTTCCCACATCATCGACATAAGAAAGAGGAACATAAGGTTTGTGAATCAAGACCAACAAAGAATCAGAGGGAGGTTGAAAACTGCAGAGGCCAACTTCTCTTGAACATATTGGAGGCATGACATTGGATTTTGCAGTATTTGACATCAAGGGATCTGAGGTCATGGTGACGTGGCAAAGAGCAGATGAGTGGTCAAAAAAGATTACCCAAACCCATGAAGGCAAGCAGATAACGAGATGAGATGTCCCCAACCTGACACGAATGTAGACAAGTGCCATGTTCAAGAGCAACATACTGCCGACACGACTATAATATTGGTTCCATTTTCCCCCACCATTTCTGGCGAGTACCCCAATTATTTTTTGGAAACAAGCTTGAAGGGGATAGCATATGCTTGCGATGTAAGTTTGTCCTTCGGAAAAATCTAACCTAGTACATTTTACGAGCCCTAGGAAGGAGAAACTCGAGTAACATCATTACAACAGATTCCGATGTCATCAGTTTTTAACGAGTCTGAAAAAGGAATAACTCGGTGTCTTTTCATGTTTATAGAGTTCAAAAAGACAGAGGAAAATAAAACTCCAGTATTCCCTTTTCGTAGGTAGTCCCTCAGATCCGAAAAGGTAGAAAACTATGTCAGAGAGAACCTCCTAGTCGCGATAGGATAGGGTATTCCTTTTTCGTAAATACTCTGTCCCAAACCCAAAAAGGGGTAAACATATGCTGGGTAGATGTCGTTTCGCAGCCAATTTAACGAGCTCAAAACGACAAGCGTCTCGGCAATCTTTTCAGTTTAGAGAGTCAGAAAAGAGCTGAAAGGTGACTCAAATAGTGACTTTTTCGTGTTTTTACCGAGTCCAAAAAAAATATAAATACAACTCGTCTCTTCGTCAAAACCATGTGAAAAACCTGTTGCTACACAAAAAGGCACATGTAAAACATATTCGATGAAAATAACGCAAAAATATGTCGACAAACATGTTTTAAAACCCATTTAGGACTTGAAAAAGCTATAAAAGACCAACAGTGGTAAAAATATTTACTTTTCACTTTTTACCTCTTTGCAGAGCAACAATGACCCTTTTGTGCTTCGATCTTCAGGTGACGAGTGCGGCCAATCTAGTGGACCAAATCGACTTCCGTCGGGTTCAGGTAAGGGCCGACCTCTTTGTCCATATTTTAAGTTATATTTCACTATATTTAATCATTGTTTAAGGTTTTTTAGGGAGGGATTTTCAAATTTTAGGGCTTCGTGGTTAGCGCGGGTTCCGGGCACGGACTCATGCCAATCCGCTCTGTTTTACACAGAGGTCACGCCAGTTGGCGCGACTGTCAGCCAAACAGTCGCACCAACGGTGAAACACAAAATTCAGCTAAACTTTCTCAAATTTGAACTATTGAAATGTAATTTTGAATACCCAAGGAGGTTCATAATGTTCCTATGTTTGATTGATGTAGGTATCCAGCAAAAAGGATGGTCATTGAATGGAAAGAGAGAGAGCATAGCGAAGAGGATGAAATGGCAATGGGAAATGAGCATTGTATGAATGCTCTCCGAAATTGCGGGCTGAAAAAATTCTTTCTAATGCCATGTCTCCAAGCTCAGCCCAAAATAATGCAGTATCTCATTAGCATTTGGGATGAGAATGAGGAAAAATTCAAACTTCGAGACCAAGAACTTGAGCTCGAAGTATCAGACATGTAATTCATCACTGGACTGTCACGCAGGGGTCCAGTCCCTATTCTGACCGATACCAGGCCTTTAGGAGAAAACATGGCAATGGTCATGGACAGGGTGTGATGAGGGGAACACAAAGGAACAGGGAGCGGGAAAGTAGACATTTAGACCATCCTCGATCTAGCACTGAGAGTAGTGCTCAACACCATTACGTGGGATGCAGGATCGTAGGCACCGCACGAGGCCACATAGATGCAGCTACTGCTTGCATCAGAGTGCATGAACCCAACTATCTTTGACTGGACCATAGCCGTGACCATGAAAATTAAATGGCAACTCACAAAATGCAAGGAGACCAAACTGAAACAATTTGGATATGGGTTGATTTTGGTGTCGTTCTTCCTGGAACGATCACCAATTTTCCAGCGCCAGGAGGCCATAGTCTCGGATCTACCACTGATAGAGCCACGGATGGCTTGATAGGCGGAATTGATGCCCAGGGTAGGGGGCAGCCAGCAGATGTCCTAGCGGCCCAAGTTATTTGACTGGCTCCGATGATAGTTGATCATCGTGGAGGACTGGCCCTATGCAGGCACCGATTTTACCGGAGACCCAGACCTTCCACTCCTAGAGGGAGAGGACTAGAATGAGGGGCTTGGTAAGACTCTTTTTAATTTTATGAGTTTTATGATTTTTTGGTATACATGCATGTTCTAACAGCTAATCCTATATGTGTGCAGATGTTGGCCCAGAGAGGCCCACCGGAATGTCACCAATAGCGAGGAGGACCCCTCTCGCTCATGATCCTCAAGGTGAGGGGGGTGAGGGGGACGAGCTTGTACAGAACCTAGAGGGGATCGCTCGCAGAGTTCCAGATTATGCTCGTTTAGTTGATGTTACCCTAGATTATCAGAGGCACAACGTAGGGGTGCCAAGTCATCTCCACCGCTTACTGAGGCGGTTGGTGCGGGCAGTGACGTGCTACCATGAGCACCATGCCGATTAGTCACCTAGGCTTTCTATTTGCGTATTTTTGAGAGACATGTTGTCTCAGGATGTAACTGAAAAAAACAAGTATATTTTTGGTTTTATATGATGCACACGTTGCAAACACTTGACATATATATATATATATATATATTCTACATGGATCTTGCTTACATATGATGATGTTTTTACAAATTGCATAAATGTCTATCTAATACCATATTGGCTACTACATCTGTTAGTGTATTCATTCGTCTAGGTATATGCTGATATGTGATGTAATCAAAATTTCTTTCAAGTAAACGAATACGTAGATACAGTCTTAAAATGCATGGGTTTCTGACTGAATTATGACCACTGAGATGTAAAACCACAAGCTGTGAGTCCAGATGTACAAGTAACGCACGAACGCTGAGGTTAACAGCCTCGGTTAATAATTCCAAAACAACACTATATTATGCGACATTATTTGTAGCAAGCCCTAGATAAACACCTTGTAAATTAACCAACTCACCAGCAAGATCGTAAATTACCTAGGCTGCCGAAGACAGGTTCCTAGTACTGCGGGAGGCACCATCCACGAAACCGAGATAAGGAGTAATAGACATCTGCATAATCAGGAAGACCCAATAAGCAGAAAAATGCTTACAAAGCACACCACACCACACATGCAAAAAAATGAAACAATCATCTATATACATATACTATGCAAGAATGATTCAGGCATAATATTTCTTCAGGTACAACCCATTTCTGGGCTGCGCCAAAGGAAGACCTTCATAATCGATCAGCTCATAAGCCCTATTTTTCAATACACGTTTAACGATATAGGGTACATGCCACATAGGTTGGAATTTTCTTGCCCCAAGCTTGTCTTGAGCTTGATCATACAAGAGGACGAGGTCCCGTTCGATAAAATAGCGCGGAGAAACCGTTTGATTGAAATGAGCTTTAACCCGATTTTTCTGTGCCTCGATAACCAAAGCGGCCAAGCGATGAGTTTCGTCCAATCTCTCGAGATATAAGAGACGTTCTTCCTCTGGTGAAGTATTGGGCAGTAATTCCATAGCCAATTTTAGTGAAGGGATCTCACATTCAACTGGAATAGTAGCTTCCAGACCATATACCAACTGAAATGGTGTGAATCTGGTTTCACTCTTCATTAATGTTCGGTAGGCCCAAAGAGCTGAAAAAAACTGAGATGCCAACTCGATTTGTGTATACCAATTGTTCGTTGAAGCATCGTGACAAGCACCTTATTCACGGCTTCAACCTGGCCATTTGCCTGAGGGTAATATGGGGTTGAGCTATCGTGACGCAAGCCCAACTTAGATGTCAGCTCTACCATCATGTAGTCCCGAAAATGAGAGCCATGATCAGTGACGATGGCTTGTGGAACACCGAAACGAGTGATCACATGGTTGAAAATGAACTGTGCAGCTGTCTTACCATCTGCAGCTAGTGTAGGCATTGCTTCAGCCCACTTGCTGAAATAATCTATGGCAACGATGATATAAGCATGCCCCCCAGCGTAGTGAGGGTTACACGTCATAAAATCAATGCCCCATTTGGAAAAAGGGCCCATGGTAATGACAGGATGTAATGGGAGAGGCGGCGCATGCATCTTGGGTTGGAAGATCTGGCACACGTGACACTTTCGTAATGCAACAATACAGTCTTTAAATATAGATGGCCAAAAATAGTCCGTGTTAGACTCCTATACCAATAGGTATCATTTTTCATGATTGTCTTGATTGAACTATGCAATATGTTCAGACCTTTTTCTTGTGCAAAGGTGTTCCATATTCTTGAAAAATAAGAAAATCAAAAAATTTAAAAAATGTAAAGAGGGTATACCTTAAAAGAAAAATCAAAGGGTAAGAAAAATAAATTGGTCAAAAAAGTGAGAGAAATGAACCCCAAGCAAAAAGAGACCAGGAAAGTGTGCAAATCCAAATGCCACTACTATTTTATTTTCTGTAATAAAGCAATTGTTTTCATTTTTGTCAAACTTTTGCCACAATTTATGAAGAGTCAAACTGTTTAAACTTGACTCATTCATTTTTCAATTTCATGTTGTAGAATAGAGAATAAATATCTGATCAAACAGTTTAATCTTGGAAGATAAGTAGATAGGTAGAGTTAATAAAAGGTGCTCAACAGTTTAATCTGAGCCCTTGGATGTAATAAGGGTAGGATTAGATAGATCTACCATGTAAAAAAAAAAAGAAGATTGATAAGGGTTTGCAAGTCCAAATGCACCCTAATAAAGAAGAAATAATGGTAGTGTAAAGTAGATAGGGTAGGTAGATGGTGTTGCCCAAGTTTCATGTGATGAATGATGGTGCTAAATGTGTTTAATCTTTTACTTTCATCACAAATATTGAAGCAGAAAATGCACTGGAAAATTCACAGAAAGCAAAGTCAAAATCATTAACTTCCCACATCACTTTTTCCCTAAGATTTTTACTAATTTCCCCAAAGTGCTAAGGTATTTTGAGATTAAAGGGGCTCAAGGCGTTTCCTTGACTTTTGGAGGGACCGGACCCTCGGCCTAATGATCAAAAAGACCTAAGTACTTGAAGTTATTTATCATTATAATCATTCACTTTTAACCTTTTCCTAAGTAAAATCCAATTTTACTTAGGAAAATCATGTAAATTTCCATAATAAACCCTCAAAATCACTTGCTATTCTATGTTTAAGTGTTGAAATTGAGATGATATAATTTACTTCAAAGATCTTCACTTTCTTAGTAGTGTAAAGTGTTTTGAGTTTTCCTTGTCCCTTTGTCATATTAACATCTGATTTATTTATTAATTCCTTATAGAAAGACCTTATCCTATAGTACATAACTCCTTTTACATAAATATCCCAAAAAACCCCTCTTATTATAAGTTTTGGCCAAAGTTTATTTAATCCCCTTTGTTAAATAAAAAACCCCAATAAAAACCCTTTGGCTGAAAAATACCCATATAAGTTATTCCCTACCCCTATGGTTGATAAATGACATTTATTTATTACCATATAATAAAATATATAAAAAAGGTTTTTAACATATAGTTTTATATGTTTAAAATGAAAAATAAATAAAACCGAAGTTTTAATTTAAACTAAAACTTCAAAAAATCCCCCAAACCTCCGTGACCCATTCCCTTGGCATTTTAAAATTCTGCCCGACACTTTAACCATAGTTAAAAAAACCCCTAACCCTGCCGCAACCGTGAATAAACTATGGGATTAATTAAATCACCAGGATTAATTAATAACCCTCGATTCCTCCAATCAAATGCCTCCCGGGATATTTAATTAAAGTTAATCATTTTTTAATCCCGTCGGGCCCGCGCATTAAAACTCTGCCAATTACACGTCCCGACCACCGTCAGATCCCCCCCCGAAGATCAATGGCCTAGGATCATTCCGCTGGCCGTCTCGCGTCCGAAAGATAGCGAGCGGGGGCACAGTGGTTTTGGAATAGTACTCCGACCACGTGTTAGTCGATTAATGGAATCACTGCCTCCTCGCTGAATACCACCATTTCCCAAAGAGCGGTGCGGAAATTACCGCTTACCGCCTGGTCCCGGTGACGCGTCCTTCCGTACCGGATGAAGTCATCCTCGAAAAAATAAAAATCCCCATTGACTTTGTAAATAAAACAAAAACCCGTGTATTTCTGTCATTTTCACTGCTGAAAGAGACTGCGCCCTCCACTGAAGAATTCGAAAATTCCGCTAATTGAGACACCACCAACCATCATTGCTGAACACCATTGTTAGACCAGTGCCCAAGCATCCATCTGCCATTGACCAATACTTGTAAATTTCAACTTCTCCATCAAACAGGTATTTATTCAATTTCTTGCTGGAACTCTTTGAAAAATCCACTTTCCTGTGTTAAAAATTCACGCCAAAGTCTGAAAAAGGGTTAATATCAGTCTATTCTAGTTCCTGCAAGTAAAATCAAAGCTCCCAGAAACAAAATTGCACCCGGTCTGTGAAGAAAATCCCGAAAATTCCATTTTGAATACACAAGAACCAAGATGGAAGCTCCGGCAGCTCTGAATGTAACCCCATTAAATTCCCCTCACAGAGAGTTAGAATACTTACCATTAGTGGATAAAGACTTCGTTTTCGATGAAAGTCCCCTTCGAAGTTATTGTCACTGCAGAGACAATTATTCGAAAGGTTTGGATGTCATTGGGTTGTGGGAATCCAATTTCCTGAAGTATCTCATCCCCTCAGTCCATATTTTCCCAGAAATTATCCACTACTGTCACTCCAACTATGATTCAACTCAAAGGGCAGTGTTGTCTCCTGACCAGAGTATCCTTTTCCCCATCACTCCTTAAGCTATCAATACAATGCTCCATTTTGAACCTGATCAAGATCTTACTCCTTTGTCCATGGAAGAACTACTTGAAAATTCTACCCAACTGTCTCCAGAAAAATTGAAATGCATTTGCCAGACTTTTATGTTACCTGAACATCAACCTAAGGGACCTCCTCCCTATGGTTTTGCTTATTTTAATAATTTAGGCAAACTCATCCTAAATATGATATCCTTTGTCATGGGTTTCAATACAAGTGAATATGTTGATGAAATAACCCTGGTATTGTTGTCTATCTTTACTCCTGGGCAACCTCCTGCAATAAAATATGACTTTGCATCTTTCATTGCCAATAAAATCCATGACCAGTTCATGAGGCTAGATAATGAGAAAGTGTTTAAATATTCCTCAGTCATTTACCATATCATCATCTATTATCAATCAGAGAAGTTCCCTTTTCCTGTTAAAAAGCTTGATGCCAAGGGAAACCCTGGATCTCTTATATCTTGGTCTGCCATAACTCACTCTTCCTATAATTCTCCCTATTCTTATGCTGAGTTCATCGATCTTTTTGTATATCCTGCAACTACCTTGTTGACTGGAATTCCCCCTCCAAGGCTCAGTAATGAGATTAAGAAGACTTTGCAGCTTTCAAGGACATATAAAGTTGGGGACTGGTATTTATACCAAAATCATTCAATCATCAGAATATATGGATGTGAATTGTATCCATTCAGGTTGCCAAAATATGTGCCTATGAGACTTTTTGCCTTAGAATATTTCAGGCAAATGAATAATTCTGATATGATTCATTTTTGTAGTGTAAAAAAGAAAGCCCAACTTAGGATCAAAAGTCAATTAGGTCCCTTCATATGCAATTCTAGGGACGCTGAGCGAGAAGCAGAAGATATACTACAAAACCGTTACAAGTTACAAAGGAGTTTCCGTTGGGTTCCTTATGATCCATTCGGTTTTATCTGTGATAAAAGAATGAAGAACAAATCATCCCCATACTTTCACCACAGGATTCCTGAAATAGAACAATATGCTAATCAAGATGAGTGGGTGGAAGGAACACTAGTTGAGCAAGATAATGAAGAAGACAATATAAACAAAAATATGAAAGATCTTGAGAAAAATTTTGACCTAGAATCTTTTGGTCAAGTGCAGGTACCTCACATTGGCACTTCTTCAGCAGGAAATCTCCAACAGGGATTAAAGGAAGATAGTCCATCAATTGTAGTAGAGTCTAAAGGCAAAGGGAAAGAACCTGAAATACAGGTCATTGAAACTTTCATCATGGCAGAGAAACCTCAAACCTCCAGGGCACCAGATCAAACACAGGTTTCTCCTACTCAAGTAAATCAGCCTGAAGTTTCAGAATTGCAAACTCCATCTAATATGGAAATAGGCAAGAAAAGACAGGTTCCAAATCCTACTCCTCTCAAAGAATCCTCAGAGCTACAACAAGCTAAAAAGCAGAAACTCAATCCACTCCCAGAAGTGGAAACTATAGATGAAATAATTGATGATGAAAGAGAAGATAGTCAACTAACTGGCACAGTTAGTGAAACACACACAGGCCACAAAGGAAAAGAATTGCAAAAACAGCTGAGTACTGAAGTATCTTCTTTTAAGCCACCAAAAATAGATGCAGGTGATATAAAAAGAACTTTCATTAATATAAAGGCAAAGAATGATCCATTAAGAATGCAGGTATATGATCAGTATCTAAGAATGGCTCCACACAATCAGGAAAGATTAATGTCAGCATTTGACATTCAACAAGGCAAAATGATGATGAGCCATTTCAAATCCAAGGTGCCAAAACCCAAAACAACATCTGATTATATTAGGACCAATTTTGAGGTCCTGGCAAAAGACATTCATCCCTTGGACCAGATAGAGTTGCATAGACAAACTGGGGAAATGATATACTCCACCCTTACTGATAAGGCCATGACAGCCCTTAGGCTGCGAGATTCTTTAAATAATACAAACACACAGTTGCAAATTGAGAAGGCTTCTTCTCAGGTAAAAGATAACAGAATAAAGTCTCTGGAAGAAATAATCATTGGTTTGGGTCATAATCCCAAAGATATCAAAAGCATTTAGGCACTAATTAAAAAGAAAGATGATGATATCGCTGCACTGAGAAAGCAGCTGAAATTTCCAGCCTCAAGGCATCCCCAGACTCAAGAAGTTTTGAAGGAAAATTCACAGGAAGAAATGATGGAGTTGCTCTTGAAAATGACTGAGCAACTGAGTGAAACAGAGAAAGAATTGGAACAGGCATTAAGAGAAAAACATGATATCATGCAAACATCCACAACAGAGATCACTACAGGTACCACAACAGCAGATCAACAAACAGAGTCAGCACAGGTAAACACTTCCGATTTAAGTTCTGATGAATTGGTAAAACAAATGGAAAGTTTAAAACTCAGAGTCACAGAACTTCAAACCACAAAATTGCAACTAGTAAATCTGGAGTAGAAATATGATATGTCTAAAAAGACTGTTGCTAATAATACTAGGGAAATCAAAAGACTGGAAAAATTGGTTAAGGCTTTAGAAAGAGATATTTCATTAGAAAAGCCTTTGAGAGAAATAAATGAAATTCTTTGGGATAATATAGTTGAGACAATAAAGAGTGTTTGGTCCTTTATTCAAACAATCTTTGAACAAAATGACTTAGTCAAAGTAGCCATGGAATAAATAGATAAAACAAGAGATTAATTAAGAGGTAGGCCAGAGCAAGCCAATCAACTTATACAGTTTTTGAACACCCAGACCAGGCAACAACTTGCAGAGCTTGGAATTGATGACAGGACAGGTACTATTCTAGAAATAAAAAGAGTTTTTACCAAAAGAACTCTTATGCAAAATTTGGAAAGGAAATGCTCAGATATTCTGGAAGAAATTAATGCTTTCAAAGAAAAGTTTCAGGTTTTATTAGACAATGGGTTACCCAATCCTATGCTCTCAGAGGACAAAATAATGGACCTAGAAACCTATGTTAATAAAATAAGTATACATGCTGTTGAGTCCCAAATCTGCATTTTTTCCATACACCTTTCTATACCTTTTTCATTCACTTGAACCTTCCCAGTTGTCAATATCATTGTATATTAATTGCAAAAGAGCATCTAACATGGTTTTTAACTATATTTTTGTGTCTGCTGTTTGATTTAGATTTTGCTCATTTAGCTGCGGAATCTTGCCACTTTCTGCAGCTGCTGCAACTTTCCGCAGCCATTTTGTGAAACTCTATGTTACAGGTGTCTTCAGGAAAAACGAGCCACATGGGCAAGTCAGAAAAGATGTGGACATGGATCGTGCCCTATTGGCTCGAGCAAATTCATCCAGGGAGGTTGCGGTCAAAGGTGGCCAAGTGGAAGTCAACCATAGAGTCCCACGGTGACAGGACTCTGTTTCTCGTCACGTGGAGATGGATATGGCCGTTTCTGAATTGCGGAAGGCAAATCAACACCTGTACATGGATCCATAAGCCGAATTCAAACATCCACTCCTCATAGATTTACTCTTCAACGCGGCCATGATCCTAGATCTTTGGACGTAATGGTTTACGTGTTCTCCATCAGCATAAACTTTAGGAAATCAGTTATATTACCTTTGTTATAAATAACGCGTTTGCATACGCATGTGAGATTAGTCTCTGTTAGTTTTTATTAGCTTCCAGATAGCTCTGTAATGTAATTACGTTGCCACTCTGCCGTAATATCACCTTTCTGTTATGACTGCATTTTAATATATAAGAAGACTCTGTTTCCAAGCGTAATTCGTACTTAGAGGTTGTCGCAAAATTTTGGTGTAGAGGGAGCCTACTTGCAGTGAGGTTTTGTACATTGTGTATAGTTCTTGTTTTATTTCTTTAAACTCATTGTGCCATAATTCATTCGCATGTGTTTATACATTGCATCTTTCATGATATATATGCTTCATTTACGTTTATAATCTTTCATGCTTTACATTTTACTTGTCTTTCATGTTTTATGTTATTGTTAATGATCAGTGTTCTTGTTTAGTTATAAATAAATGGCCCACGGGCATTTGCAACTTTTTGTCTAATGACATGGAATTAATATTGATACTGCTGCTAATTGCTTTTAACGTTCTGTTTAATTTCGATGCGATTTGTTTTTATTCAGTTTTGCACTGTTACATTTAGAGTAGTTAGATTTAGATATATTAAATTGCTCATGTCATTTTCAGTTACCTCCGAAAACCATAGTTGGACTAATGGTGAGGGATTGAAGTATGAGTGTGTAGTTTGATATTAGTTTACTTTTCTGCAAGTTAGAAATATTAAATTGCTCATGTCATTTTCAGTTACCTCAGAAAGCCATAGCTGGACTAATGGTGAGGGATTGAAGTATGAGTGTGTAGTTTGATATTAGTTTACTTTCTGCAAGTTAGAAATATTAAATTGCTCATGTCATTTTCAGTTACCTCCGAAAGCCATAGCTGGACTAATGGTGAGGGATTGAAGTATGAGTGTGTAATTTGATATTAGTTTACTTTATTTACCCAACTTTTGGATTTCTTTCGGCATAGTTTCTTTTGTGTTTGAGCAGTAATAAGAATAATGATTTTCATGATCAAGTAGTTCATTGTTTGATTTATTAGACTAGCGGCATATTTTCATTTATTTGACACATTTCATTTTCCTTTCAAGTTTTGTCATTGTATGTTTCAAATTCATACCGAAGTTTCAAATTGGTAAATCATTATACGGGACACACTAGAATTGTTAAATACGACTTAATAATCCAACGTATTGATAAATATATGTAGCAATTTAGGACACACTAAATTGACCAAACATTTTGGCGTCGTTGCCGGGGAAGTGTAACTAGGTAGCCAATTTCTTAAAAAAAAAATAATAATAATAAAAGAAGGGAAAACTTAATAACTTCTTGAAGTATGCTCTCCTCTTGCACCTAGTGTGATCTGGAGGATCAGAAAAGAGAGTTATTGGTTTAGTAATTTCTTAAGTATGCTCTCTTCTTGCACCTAGTGTGACCTGGAAGATCAGAAAGAGAATTATTAGCCCAACTTTAAAAATAAAAATAAAAAATGACATGCATAGAGCAAGAGATTCTAGGGGAAGGTTTATAGCTAAAGCCAAGAGTTCGATTTTCACAACTCCATCTTCTTCAAGGCATAGACAAGATTCACCACCATCTACCCCTAGCCTTAAGATTTTTTGGAATTCAAGGAGCAGCTGAATTAGAGGATTCTCCTATACCACCTACTAAATCCCATTTAGAAAACAAAGAGACTCTCTCTCATCCTCCCTTGATAGAAAAACCAGAGGAATTTAAGGACTCTAAAAAAACTATCATGGCAGAGGAAGTAATAGATGGAGGTAGAGGTAGAGGTAGAAGAGGAGGAAACAATGGAGACAACAATGGTGAAGGAAATAATGGAAGAAATAGGGAAGGAGACAACTTGTTTGGATTCCCTATAGTTGATGAGGAAACTCATACAACAATGAAAAATATCTCACCATCTGTTCTTCCTAACTTTTATGGATTGCGAAGTGAGGATCCTGAAACATTTCTGTTTGAGTTTGAAGTTGTGTGCCGAACTTATGACTATATGGAAGACTCTAAAAAACTCAAACTATTTCCTTCAACTTTGAAGGGAGCTGCTTTGAAATGGTTCATGGGATTAGCTACTCAATCTATTAGGACTTGGAATGATATGAAACAAACATTTTTGGATAGATACTTGGACTATTATATGCCCACCAATCACAAGGATGAGGTATTCAAAATGATGCAAAAAGAAGATGAAAATTTGGAAGACTTACTTGAAAGATTTCAATACAACTTGAAAAGAGAAAAGATGAGAAACTTAGATGATGAAACCTTGAAATCCCTCATATTAAAAGCCATTAGAGATGAATGGATAGATATTTTAAACATGATGGGGAAAGGAGACATTTCTCAACTCCCACTTCGTGATATAACAGAACTATGTGTCCATCTCTCAAGAGGAAAATCTAAAACATGAAAAGGGCCTAGGGATCCTTCTCTTATTAGGGCTAACAAATCTGCAACTGGATCAGTAAGTAGGGCAGAGATTGGTAACATGCTTGATGAGTTCAAAACTGATATCTTAGGGAGCCTTAGTGAACAACTAGACACCCTTAAAATCCAAAATAAGCAGAAAGCAGAAACAGATGCTTTATCCATCTTTTGTCCGAAATGTAGGAAGAAACATGCTTTAAGGGAATGTCCCTTGGGTTCAAAAGTTGTAGAAACATGTATGATTTGCTCAGAGAATCATGAGATCAAGGATTGTTCTTCAATTCCTAGACTCAAAGCTGTCTTTCAAGAAGACCCAAATTCAATAGAATCTCTCTGTTTTGTTGCAAGGAGACCTTGGCAGGGACAACAAACTCAAGGGTTTAACAACCCTATGAATCTTCAAACCCCACCAAATTGGAATCCTTGGCAACAACCTTGGCTCCAACATCAAAATCCATATCAGCCATGGGTACAAGGGATGCAAAATACTTATGGGAGATTTGCTCAATTTTATCAATATCCTCCATCTTTTCAAAATCAACAAGCTCCACAACTTCCAAACACAAATCCACAACTTTCATTGCCATTTCCAAAACAACAACCTTCTCAACAAAATCCAAATCCTCAACTCATGCTACCATACCAACAAAAGACAAATCAACTTCCAGCTCAGCCATTTCCAAATCCTAACAATAAAAATCCTCAGAATACTTACATGGTAGAGGGACAACAATTTCCTACCTATATGATTGTTCCTCTCAACGATGTACAACTCAAATCTGGTAGAGTTTTAGAAAAACCTTCTTTAGATATTCAAGAGCAAGATACCTCTGAGGAGGACTCTCTTAAGGTCAATAAGGGCTCTGAGGAATAATCTCTTCAAAATTCAAACATTCAAAAAGAAAAAGAAAAGTTAACATCTACAACTCCTATAGTTGAGCAACCTGCATCTTCATATACACCTCCTTTTTCTGAAAGACTACAAATTGACAAGGGGGTGGAAAAACAAATTTTGTTGCCTAACTATGACTTTCTAGATGAATTGAAGAATGTTTGTATCAAGATTCCCTTGCTGCAAGCCATTCGAGAGATTCCTATTCTAGCAAAAACAATAAAGGAGTTAAGTTTCAAAAGACCAGGAAGGAAACTAAAAGACACAAGAAGAATCCACCTGGTAGGAAAAATTGCAGATATTATGATGGGAAAAATTACCATGTAGAAGTATGCAGATCCAGGAAGTCCAATTGTCAAGACACATATAAATGGGATAGAAATTCCAAAAACATTGATTGACTTAGGGGCTGATATTAACATTATGAGTAGACAGACTATGGATCAGCTAAAACTTCCTAACCTTATTTTTACACCTACTTTACTGCAACTTGCAGATCGATCAATTATTAAACTAGATGGTGTATTAGAAGATATTTCAGTCTCCTTAGATTCTTGGGAATATCCGGTAGATTTTATGATTTTGACTCCCAAAAGTAATCTAGGAGGGCACCCACTTATCTTAGGAAGACCTTGGCTAGCCACAGTTGATGCTTTTATTAGTTGTAGATCTGGGGATATGTACATTTCTAATGGTAATTCGAAAAAGAAATTCAATTTGTATCCTCCAGCAAAAGCAATCACAGAAGTAGGAGACAATGAATGGGTTGATGATGAGGACACTATACAACCTGTCTTTACCATTTTGGAAATTAGTGAGGATAGTCAAATTCTGAACACATTGGAAAATTTTGAGGCATCTTCAGAATATGACCCCACACAATTTCAGTTGGAATCTAACATAGAATATTTATCATCAAGACAAATTTCTCTTTACTCTATGGAAGAGTTTGGTAGTTCTACCATTGAGATTTTTCCAGGAAAAACATTGAATATCAACAAACATTTGGAAAAGTCACAACAAGAAGAACTAACCAAAATCTTGCAAAAACATTCTACTGCATTTGCATGGGAGTATTCTGACATGAAAGGTATTGATCCTAAGACTTGCATCCATCATATATATATTGAGGAAAACAGTAGACCAATCAGACAACCTCAAAGAAGGATGAATCCAAATCTTAGGGAGATAGTGAAAGAAGATCTCCAAAAACTACTCAATGTAAACTTCATTTATCCAATTTTAGATAGCCGATGGGTTTCTCCTTTGGTTATAGTACCTAAAAAGAATGGTAAATGGAGAGTATGCATTGATTACAGGGAGTTGAACAAAGCAACTTTGAAGTATCACTTTCCTTTGCCTTTTATTGATCAGGTATTAGATACATTAGCAGGTAAAAAGTACTTTTCATTTTTGGATGGTTTTAGTGGCTATAATCAAATTCAGTTAGCACCTGAAGATCAAGATAAGACCACATTTACTTGTCCATGGGGAACTTTTGCCTACCGAGTGCTTCCTTTTGGGTTATGTAATGCACCAGCAACATTCCAAAGAGCAGTACTAGGAATTTTTTCTGATCTAATCCATTATTGTGTAGAGGTTTATATGGATGATTTTACAGTTTATGGTAATTCATTTGAAGAGGCATTAGAAAATTTGGAAAAAGTTCTCATAAGATGTAAAGAAACAAACCTTTCATTAAGCCATGAAAAATGCTTTATGATGTTCACTGAAGGGATTGTTTTAGGACATCATATTTCAGGAGATGGGATTAAGGTTGATAGATCGAAAGTTGAAGTCATCTCCAAGTTGCCTATTCCAAATTGTCAAAGAGATGTTAGAAGTTTTCTAGGATTTACTGGTTACTATAGAAGATTTATAGAAAACTTCACTAAAATAGCATCTTCACTCTTCAAATTGCTTACAAAAGACTGTGAATTTAAATGGGATCCTGATTGTCAATCAGCCTTTGAAACTTTGAAAACAAGAATATCTGAAGCACCTATCTTGAGATGACCAAATTGGAAACTCCCTTTCCATATTTCTACGGATGCTTCAGATACAGCTCTAGGAGCTGTGTTGGGTCAAAAAGATTTAGTTCCTTATGCCATTTATTATACCAGTAAAAATTTGACTCCCACAGAGTTAAACTATACTGTGACTGAAAAAGAGTTTTTAGCTGTTGTTCATGCGATTAATAAGTTTAGACATTATATAACAGGCTATGAAACTTTTATTCATACTGACCATTCTGCAATTAGATATTTAATGAAAAAACCTGTTACTAATGGCAGAGTGACAAGATGGCTCTTACTTTTGCAAGAATTCAATATTACTGTGTTGGATAGACCAGGAAAACAAAATACAGTAGCTGATTTCTTGTCTAGAATTCAGAATACTAAAGAAGATTCTCCTGTAGAGGATAAGTTTCCTAATGAATACTTGCTTGCAGTAACTATTAAGACTCCTTGGTATGCAGATATTGCTAACTATTTGGTTATAGGGAAACTTCCTTCACATTTATTTCCAAGTGAAAAATGAAAAATTATTCAGGAGAGTTCAAAATATTCATGGATTTCTAACGAATTGTTTAAAACAGGGCCAGATCTTGTGATAAGAAGATGTGTCAGGGAAGATGAAATGCCTGATATTCTTAAGGCATGTCATGATGAACCATGCGACGGACACTTTGCAGACAAAAGGATGGCCTATAAAATCCTCTCTTTAGGATATTATTGGCCTTCCCTCTTCAAAGATGCAAAACAATATGTCAAAAGGTGTGATAGCTGCCAAAGAGTAGGGAAACCTACCCTTTCAAATGAAATGCCATTGCAAACACAGGTACTCATTGAACCCTTTGAAAATGGGCTTTAGATTTCATTGGACCTATTAATCCACCATCTAAGAAAAAGAAGTATATATTGGTTTGTACTGATTATGTTACTAAATGGGTAGAAGCCAAAGAATTGGTATCTGCTACTGAAAATTCAGTTGTTCATTTTCTTTATGAGGATATTTTTACTCGCTTTGGTGTTCCAAGAGAAATTGTGACAGATCAGGGAAGCCAATTCACATCCAACTTGGTGGAGAAGTTGATGGAAGAATACAAAATCAAGCACAAAAGATATACTCCTTACCATCCGCAAGAAAATGGTCAAGTGGAGTCCACAAACAAAGTTCTTGAAAGTATCATCACCAAAACTGTTCATCTACATAGAAGAGATTGGGCAGAAAGGCTTCCTGAAGCCTTGTGGGCCTACAGAACTACATGGAGAAATACAAGAGGACATTCTCCCTATGAACTTGTTTATGGGAAAGAAGTCTTGCTCCCCATTGAGTTCCAAGTCAAGACCTTCAAGATAGCAGTTCAGTTGGGGATGGACTTATCAGAAGCCCAAAAGCATAGAATGGAGCAGTTGAATGAATTAGATGAGATCAGACAAGAAGCAATTCTAAGAACTGATCTAGTTCATTATCAAAGAACTAAATGGCATGACAAATATATCAAAGAGAAGAAGTTTCAAGAAGGAGATTGGGCATTGCTATTTGACTCCAAGTTTAAAGATTTTCAAGGGAAATTTTAGACTCATTGGCTTGGGCCATATGAGATTGACAAGATCTTTAGCAATGGAGCTGTAAGAATCAAGACCATTGATGAGTTTCAAACTCCTCTTATTGTGAATGGCCACAGATTGAAAGTTTATCATAAGCCACTCTCAAAAGAGGATTTTGTCAAAATATTTCAAGAAAATTTTGCAATCAGGCTGGTACAGAAGAATTCTTCTTCTCCACCAGCCTAGCTTTTGTTCTTTTCAGTTTAAAAATAAAAATAAAATAAAAATAAAAATAAAAAATGGTATAAGCCTGAAAACCAATCACTGATTGGCAGTCTTATACAGAAAATATAGGGTGAAAATCAGGAACACCTGACACTCTATATTTTCCAAAAAAAAATCTCTCTTTCATTTCACAAGTTTTGTGACCACCCACTCCATTCCATTCCACTTCATTCCACTTCATTTCACTTCATTTCACTCCATTCCACTTCATTTTGTCTATTTCATTCCATTTTCACCAATAAAATTCTTTTTCATGACCATTTCCATCTAGTCATTTGTCATCCGTTCATGTTCATTCATCCAAATAATAGCTGTGTCAGTTTCCGCAGCTGACATCTGTTTCCGCAGCTGACACCAGTTTCCGCAGCCAGAAGCAGATTCCGCAGCTATCACTCTGTTTTCAAAAGAATGTACAGCCAGATGTTATTTCCATAATCATGAAATAAAATGCAGGTATGAGGACAAAAAATGAAGACATGGAGCATTCAAGATATCAATGAGGAGCAACAAATTGAAGACCAAGGAAAAAGGCAAAGATTCCAAGGTATGAGTAAAATTCATTTCAAATAGCATTGAAAACACATTTTTATATAGTTCTAAACCATAAGCTCCATCCATTATGTGCAATGATTATATTGACGAATTCCGTAACCCTTTCACGATCTCCATATAATCCTCCCGCATTCATTCTCAAATGGTTCCATAATTAAACCCCCGATCTTCACTCATACTCCGATATTCCACCGGTGACAATGAGACGTAGTTGATTTGACCACGGACTCTTACAGCCGCATGAATCCATAGCTGTTGTTTAAACGTGCTCACATTTATTGTGCATCCACCAAATTTCAAAACACTGTCGGATGTGTTATACTCCTCCTATTGTTCTGTTAATCTCACAGCCGTATCTCAGCCGTGCTCACGAAACCCCTCTCTGTTCCACCTCATTCCATTTCATTCTCTGTTACGCTACAGCCTGTATACCTACTCTCTGATATCTACCTACAGTCATTGTGTTTAGTTCTGTGCATTCAGCCGTTCTGCTTCCATTGAACCCTCACGAAGGCAAATTTTTGAAGAGCAGAAAGAAAGATGGGTAAATTGCTAAGAGCAGAACCAGAAGGTCCTAAATTCATGGAGGGATATCCGCAAGTAAGGGATGTATTGAAGAAAGCAAAGTGGCTGTGGTTTATCCAAAAGTTCAGAGGTTATCATAAAGAAGTGACAAAAGCATTTGCAAGGTCGTTCAATGGCCTGGAAGTAGAGATTGGAGACCTTAAGTTTGCAGTGAACGAGGCATCTATAGCAATTGCCACGGAACTTCCTCAAGAGGGTGAGCATTGGTTTAAGAATAAAAGCATTAGTGATGAAGCCCGGAGAATAATCTTACGAAACCAAGGTATGGACATAACTATTTTTAAAAGAGGAATTCCTGTTCATGCATTGAAAGAGGAATGGGCTACTTTACTGGTAGTTGTTCAAAAATTCATTACCTGTGAAGGCTGTTTTGGGTCCATGTATATGTACCATACCAGATTGCTGATGAATTTTCTAGATAATCAAACTCTCAATCTCCCATATTTTCTATTAAATGGTTTGAAGAAAATGTCTGTGACTGTTCAGAAGCATTTAGGAGATGTAGAACCACATCTATATCACCACGATCTTGTAAAAATTTTGATTGAAAAAGAGTTAAAGGAGAAGAAAGACACATGGGAACAATTTTTGATTAGAAATTTCTTTGAGGAACCTCAGGAAATTCCTGAAGGTAGCACAACAAGGAGTAGGAGAAAAATAATAAATGATGAAACTCAAATTACTCCTACTCAAGAAATTCCTAAAGGTAGCACATCAAGAAGGAGTAGGAGAAAAAGAGCAAATGATGAAATTCAAAATACTCCTACTACTACAATTGAAAGAACTGATAGGGAAGAGAGACTGTCAAAGAGGAAGAAGAGAGAAACCAAGGGTAAAAAGCCAATAACATCAAAAGAGAGAAAAAGTATTGAGGCTATACATCAAACCCCTTCTTCTGAAGAAGAAGATCATCAAGTGCTATATGAAAGATTAGTTTATCTTCAAAAACAATCATCTATGGCCAAGAAGAAAGAGAAAGGGAAACAAAAGCAAAAGGACAGTGTTCCATAGCATGTGAGAAGAAGTTCCAGACTTAAGGGGAAATTGAGGAAAACGCAAATGAAGGGTCCTCATTTCATTGATTTGGGAGAGGAAACATCTGAACAGTCCTCAGCTGACCATATTCCATCTCACTCTCAGTCAGTTAGTGAACCTGGTTCATTTCATTCTCAGTCAGACATTGAACATAGTCCATCCCATTCTCAGCAAGATGTTGATGTGAGCCTTTCTCAGCCAGATTTTTAAGATAACTCTCCTTCACGGAATTTTGGGGACAACCCAATAAAAATGACACCTGATATAGACCCCAAGCAGCAGGAAGTATATGATTATATAGAATCTTTGGAAAGAGCAGCTACGGGCCCCAGTACTTCGTCCATTCAGCCTCACACAGTACAAGATGATTTAGTCCAATCACTGAAACAAGAAATCTTTGAGCTAGAGCTTGTAAATAGACACATTAAAAATTAAAATGAGACATTGAAGGAACAAGGTAAATTGGACAAAATCATTCATGATAATACCATGCTACATCTGGGAATATGGCAGAAGAAGAACAAGAAATTGAAAAGGAAATGCCAGAAGTTAAGCAGAGCACTGGTTAATATCAAATTTAGGTGCTTAATGAAGAAGCCCAGGATGATGGCAGCACCAAGAAGAAGAGGAGAGGTTTGGATGTACTGGCTGAAGTGTCAAGGCATATGAACTGAGGAAGGATTATCAAAATTTTGGTTGCATGAGGACATGCAACACCTTCACAGTGGGGGTATGTTGAGTCTCAAATCTGCATATTTTCCATACACCTTTCTATACCTTTTTCATTCACCTGAACCTCCCAAGTTGTCAATATCATTGTATATTAGTTGCAAAAGAGCATCTAAAATGGTTTTTAACTATATTTTTGTGTCTGCTGTTTGATTTAGATTTTGCTCATTTAGCTGCGGAATCTTGCCACTTTCCGCAGCTGCTGCAACTTTCCGCAACCATTTTGTGAAACTCTATGTTACAGGTGTCTTCAGGAGAAACGAGCCACATGGGCAAGTCAGAAATGATGTGGACATGGATCATGTCCTATTGGCTCGAGCAAATTCATCTAGGGAGGCTGCAGTCAAAGGTGGCCAAGTGGAAGTCCACCGTAGAGTCCCACGGTGACAGGACTCTGTTTCTCGTCACGTGGAGATGGATATGGCCGTTTCTGAATTGCGGAAGGCAAATCAACACCTGTACATGGCTCCATAAGCCGAATTCAAACATCCATTCCTCATAGATTTACTCTTCAACGCGGCCATGATCCTAGATCTTTGGACGTAATGGTTTACGTGTTCTCCATCAGCATAAACTTTAGGAAATCAGTTATATTACCTTTGTTATAAATAACGCGTTTGCATACGCATGTGAGATTAGTCTCTATTAGTTTTTATTAGCTTCCAGATAGCTCTGTAATGTAATTACGCTGCCACTGTGCCGTAATATCACCTTTATGTTATGACTGCATTTTAATATATAAGAAGACTCTGTTTCCAAGCGTAATTCGTACTTGAAGTCTGTTGCCAAGGCTGGTGTAGAGGGCCCCTGCACACGCTGAGGTTTTGTGCATTATTGTATAGTTCTTTTTTTATTTCTTTAAGCTCATTGTGCCATAATTCATTCATGTGTTTATACATTGCATCTTTCATAGTATATATGCTTCATTTCTGTTTATAATCTTTCATGCTTTACATCTTGCTTCTGTCCATAATCTTTCATGTTTTATGTTATTGTTAACTGATCAGTGTTCTTGTTTCGGGTTATAAATAGGCAGCCCGGGCATTTGCATAACTTTTTGACTAATGACATGGAATTAATATTGTTCTGCTGCTAATTTACTTTTCTTAGTTTTTGTTTAATTTCAGTACTGCTTTGTTTATTTCAGTCTTGCACATTTGTTTCAGTAGTTAGATTTAGATATATTAAATTTCTCATGACATCTTCAGTTACCTCCGAAAGCCACAGCTGGACTGATGGTGAGGGATTGAATTATGAATGTGTAGTTTGATATTAGTTTACTTTCTGCAAGTTAGATATCAGGTTACTCAAGTTATTTATGGTTACTTCCGAAAATCATAGCTGGACTAATGATGAGGGATCAGAAGATAAGTTGATGTAATTTGATTTAGATTTACTTTGTTGCAACTTTTGGATTTCTTTCAGCATAGTTTCTTTTGTGTTTGAACAGCAGCAAGAATAATGAGTTTCATGATCATGTAGTTCATTGTTTGATTTATTAGACTAGCAGCACATTTTCATTTTAGCAACACATTTTCATTTCCTTTCAAGTTTTGTCATTGTATGTTTCAAATTCCTTCTGAAGTTTCAAGTTGGTAAATCATTATAAAGGATATCATTTCCTTGAACAATCATAATCATACTTGTTTTTATTTTTATTTTTTTATCTCACATTAGAAAACCAAAAACGATAAAAAGATTAAGAAATAGGTTATCTTGCACATATAGTGTGCCGCACTTCATCAGCTTACGAATCCCAGATTGATAAATTAATGTAGCAATTTAGGACACACTAAATTGACCAAACACATGCTCATAACACAACTTCTCATTCTATCAGTTCGTCAGAAGCAACATTGCCAACAGGGAGGAATCTCTACGACAGGTTAAAGGATTTATTTCATCTTGAGTATGAAATAAGGTATTTATTCCCAAATAGGCCTACTTTCTTCAGGTACACAGAGGCCGATGAAACATTAAGAAAACTTAAAAGAACCATAATAGCAGAAGATCAATGGTGGGAAGACTTATTGGAAATTTTGTGAAATTTATCTTCAAGTAGAGAATTTTATCTTTTTACTATCATGTAAAGGATAAATAATGAGCACAGGTTAAAGAGTATCCGTTTAGCAGTTAAAAGTATCAGTAGAAACAAAGAGTATCAGACAAGTAAGGCAGTAAAAAAAAGAACTACTCAGAAGGACATCATCTAGCCCTATTATAGGACCTGCCTCAAGTACATCCACAAAGGGAGGAAACAACACACCAGCAGTTACTTTTTGTCCTATCTACGAGACCATCTGTCTCCTTTTTATTGTAACTTATTCATTAGTCACCCTAGATTATTTGCTAGGTTAGTGTGAGATATTTTAAATCATTTTTTGTATAAATAAACCCTCAAAGAAAGTATTGAGGGTGGATTCTACTACTTTGTTGTGACATTGATGTTTTTGGAATAAAAGTGTTTTGGAGAAATTTATTTGTGGCTTACTGGATGACAATTTGAAGCTCAGGACTTTTTGCAGGATTCATGTGTCGGACTGCAGTTCAATAAGTCTTTCTATCCTATGTCTTAAGTTTTATATCTGTTTATAATATCATTGTGTCCATTTCTAAATAATTGACATAAAAGAATAACTCAGAATTTACTTAATTGTACTCTGAGTTCAGTTGTGATTATTCTAAAATGTTTTCTTCTAGATTGGTTATAAGCAACGAATTCTTAAATGCTCTTGCTTCGCTAATTTAAACATTTTGATTACTATAGTAAAGAATTCTTCACTGCTCTTTATTTGTAATCATTCCATTTCTTTCTTTTGAACATGGTGAAAGATTCTTAACTGCCTTTCATCCCTTCAAACCCATTCCATCCACTTTAAATTCTAAAAATTGTTCTCTGTTTGGCTATCTTGCCTTGCAAAGCCATCTTGTGTGTAGAATAGGAATCCAGTAAAGCCATCCTTTGACTCCATAGCCCAATGGCCTGAAAATATTTAACTTTTCCCTTAGTTGGCGAATTCCACCATTTCCAAACAAATTTCTTGGACTTATAACTAGCCTAAAACTTTCTAAGAGCAAAGATAAATCATAAAGAGAGAGCCCTCTCTGGATGCAGATTGGCTAGATTCTGCATCCGAAGGTTGGTTTGTGGTTACCTCAGGTATACTTTCCTTTTCCACAACTTCAAGGAAAACCTGAGTGATAACAGTCCGCGCGAAGGATCTTATATGCGGTAGCATAACCGGACATGTGACTACCACAGGCGCCACTGTGACAGTCATTCAAAACTTTCTCAGCCTCTTCTAAGGTCAAACACTGGCGGAGTACGGAATCAACTCCAACACGATATAGGGTATCTATGACTATGTGATATGGTTGCGACTGATGTCGAACACGGCGTCGAGCATCCTTCGTTAACTCGGATCGGAAGGTAGATGTCTGGAAGTACACGATGATATCACCGTACCATGGATTGAGAGTTCTGATTAAGAAGAGAGTTTCGTCCGAGATATGATCCTCAGATTGAGACGGAATAGAGTCGGTTGGGAGAGAACAAATGAGATCAACAAAAACCAGTGATTTCTTAGATTTGGCAGTAGTGAACTCCAAATTAAATTCTTGGAGGATCACAATCCACTTTGAGTACTTGCCCCCCAGAAATTGTCGAGACAAAATGTAAGTCATGGGGTTGCAGTCGGAAATCACGGTTACCATGCGTAACAGGATGTAATGGAAAAATCGCTGAACGACCTAGATCGCGGCCAGTGCTAACTTCTCGGCGTGTGCATAATGCATTTTAGTGTCGAGGAGGTTCTGAGATAGGTAATAAATCACGTGTTAGTTACCGTCATCATCATCTGGTACTAGAACCATGGCAATTGTACTGAATGTGGCAGCCAAATAGAGGGTAAAGTCGCGATGATAATTTGGAGGACGTATTAATGGAGAGTTGACAAGAAACTTCTTAAGGTTATTGAAATATTGTTGAGCAATCTCGTCCCAACAGAAAGGGACATCCTGCTCTAAAAGTCACGTAAACCCTTTGGCTACCTCCGCATAGTTTGGGATAAAACGACGTAAGAAATTTGATTTCCCTTGAAGACTCTGAAGCTGATGTAACGAGGATGGTGAGGGGAGATTAACAATAGCCTCAACCTTAAGAGGGTCGAGGTGAATTCCATCCTTAGAGATAATGAATCCTAAAATTCGACCAGAGTCAACGCAGAAGACGCACTTGTGAGGATTAAGCCTGATGTTGTAACGTCTACAATGGAGAAAAATCTGGAGGAGATGTTCTGGATGGTCTTCGCGTAGAGCTGAATGAGCTGGAAGGTCATCCAAGTACGACTGTACAACATTACGTATGTCATGAAAAGAATAAGACATGGCATGCTGGAAGGTAGCTCCAACATTTTTTAAGCCGAAAGGGAGTTTCTTATAGACGAATGTTCCCCACGGACAGATGAAAGCGGTCTTATGTTGATCGGATGGGAGGATATTGATTTGACTATAACCTGAAAAGCCATCCATAAGGGAAAAGATCTCACTCCACGCATAATCATCAATGATCTAATTGACAAAAGGGGTGGGATAGTTGTCCTTAGAGTAAGCCCGATTGATATCACGATAGTCAACACAGACTCAAATTGTGCCCTGCTTATTATCCACAGGGACAATATTGGAAACCCACTCTGTCAGAGGGATCAGATATATGAAACCCGCTTTAAGAATTTTCTCAACTTTAGCTTTTATAGCAACGGCTTTTCGAGGATGTGCTAGACGTAGACGCTGGCGCATGGGCTTCGTACCGGGATAGGTGGGAATTTCATGCATGACGATAATGGGATCAATTCCAGGCATCTCTTCATAAGACCATGCGAAAACATCACGGAATTCATGGAAGAGACTAGTATACAATTGAATGTCATCGGGAGAAAAAACGACTCCTACATGGATGTTCTCGACAACCCCTAGTTTAACAGAGATGTCGATAGGCATCGTTTGGGTAATATTACTCAGATTTCCAAGAAAACTTCGTGAGTCAATATTGGCATTTGGAGTGGCGGAGAGGGAACCTGAGATGCAAAACGCTCGAGACAATTAGACATTGTCCCCAGGCTAGGCATGAACGAGGAATGATGATGGCCATCGCTCCATGGCAGATCTTCGAGATACATAGTCTCCACAAAAGCTTCATCAGACGGAAAAAATTCTCTCAAAGGATCGGGCAAATCTGCATCGCCGAGCCAAGGGGATTAAGAATAAACATCAAGAGCCATGCTCAAAAGAGCATTATCAGCAGGAGGAGGATCCGATGCGACAATGATCTCATAATAATTGATTTCAACCAGGGTGAAAGGCATCGATTCTCCAAAAGAGGCAACCTATTCAGGAGAAGGGATGATCCATGGGTCATCCGACCTAGAGATCATATTGGTTTGAACAGTATTGGGTGGTGGAAAGGGAAAAATACCCATAAGAGCAAGATATTTGAAAAGACCTGATCCTATGCTGTCAGGGGGATTGGGAATTTGGTCCATGTATGGCACGTTTTTCTCAGAAGATGAGGTAAAGAATGAAAACTGATCAACAGTAATAATTTTTCCCTCATGCGGAAAATTCAAAAGTCGAAAGAGGGTGGACGGAACGCACAACATAGTGTGAGTCCAACTGCGACCGAGTAGAATATTATAGTTGTGTTTTGCATCAATGACTTCCACTTCAACATTGACAGTATTCCTTGTAATGTAATCGGTAGGCTAGCGAGAACACCCAAGGGTTTTGACTCCCTTCCATCAAATACCTGGAGGGCATTGGGTGACGAATTGAGGGCTAGAGAGCCAATGGCCTTCCAGCAAGCAGATGACATGATGCAGGTAGATTCACCTTCGTCCACCACGGTCCTATGGATGTTGAGACCGCTAATACCGACTTGTATAACAAGCATGATCTGGTGCGGAAGTCGGGGGACGAAATTCTCTAGATCGAAAGTGAGAAGACTAGAATCGGCAGGGTCAATGCCGCCGATCATAGATAACAATTATTTTCATTGAGACAGAAAAATCTGGAGGACTTCCAACGCGGACATCGTGGACAGAGCCTGTGCTAAATCCTCAAAAATATTGTAACGTTGAGCAGCACTGGCATTAGGATTATAGGAAGACTTCCGGAGGACACCTTTAGAAGGTGGCTGTTGTTGAGCCCCAATATTGTGCTTCCTTTCAACTTACTTTACCTCATTTTCCTTCGTCCATTGTTATCCCAGACCCAATTGATCAATGAAATTAGTTAAAATTACTTTTAGAATGATTAACATGGCTAACTTGCTAAGTTTTGTGATTTTTGTCATTGTAATGCATTTTGACCGGAAATAGCTGCACAATGCAGACATTCCGTAGCTAACCGGAAATTCTGCAGCTGTCTTCACGTTCAGGCATGTTCCAGGTGTCCTCTCAAGAAAAACCACATATGGGTATATTCCACGTCATGTCCACATCATACGTTGCTCACCATGAAGGAAGAACCGAATTCTGGATGTGGTTTTGGTACGTGGGAACTTATTTAAGGAAGCAGACTTCTAATAGGACTGTCTTAGTCCAGATGTCCTTTTTCTCTTTACGTTGCCATCTTCAGAGTCCGAATGTGATTTTGATAAGGAAAGACAAGGATCCTTGTATTGTTGCAAGTTCTGTTATGTAAATTTGTTATAAAAACACTTGGGAAACCGAGAGATAGGCTAGATTTTTCTTAGATTTCATGCTATATTTCTGAAAACGAAGAATAAAATGTTTCAAGTTATTTCTACTTTAATGAAGAGGATAGCATTGCTTTGAACGCATTGAGTTGATTTGGAGTTAGATTCCGTCTGGTGGTAGAGGGCCCCTGCCTCTTGCACGACTTTACTTTCATAATTTAGATAAGTATCTTAGTTGTTTTTTTACATTTTTGAAGTTTGAGTTCGTAGTTAATTTCGTTAGCCACTATAGTTATACTTGTTCTAATAACTCTTCCAAAAGAAGAAACTCTTCCAAAAGATCATGATAATGAATGGGAAATGGCTATAGTGTTGTAGGATTTAATTGCAATCTCTTTTCTTCACTATCACGGTTGAACTTATACTAAGCAAACTCTTCCAAAAAATCCTTATGATGTCTAAGGCATGATTGTGATACTGAACGTTTCAGTTGTTTGTTTGCACTAAGTAGCATAGTTGATCTTACTCTTAAAACGCCCTTCCAAAATACCATAATGATGGGTAGGAGATAGCTGTGATGTCTTAGTTTTTAAATTGCTTTCAGTCTTTATATTTGCATTTGCACTGAATTGTACAGCCAGGATTGTTCTAAGAAACTCTTCCAAAATACTAATCATGATGGAAAAAACAGGCTGTAGAATCCCATAGATTAATGCATGATAACTTATTTAGGGTACTCCGGAGTCAAATTGCATTCAATTTATGCTCCGTTCTTTTGTTTCAAGTTTGATAATGGCTTGTTAGTTCAGCACTGTTTTAGACTAGTGAAATCTTAAGTTCAGTTTTAGCTTAACTCATTGAATTTTCACTCCACAATTAGTTGTCATCCACTGCATATTAGATTACATTAGTTGTTAAACTTAACAAAACGGCCTTCATTATTTACAAAACCTCTTCCTGTTCCAAATCTATAATTGATTCATAACCATATGAACAGAAGACAGTACCATTTCAAGGCCTGAAGTACTTTTGCAACTTCTTTACCACTTCATAAACAAAGCCTTTCCTCAAAAGACTACTTTAAAAAGAAATCTATAACTCTTGAGTAAGGTTTAGTGATGTTAAACTAAGTTGCAGAATAGATTTAGGAACTAGTCTTAGAGTAGAAATCTTATGATGGTACCAATGTTTTCCTCCAAATATGTTTCAACAAATCTTTAATCATGGATAAAATGTTGCATCATTATAAGCTGGTTGTTTAATTGTTTAGTTAGGAGAATTTGTATACTTAGCTGACCATTTCTCAAGCTCTCCCAAAATACCTTTGATGAAATAATTGGACAAGTTAAGTTTATGTTTTGATTCATTTCCTTAAAGTCATTATCAAGCTTTGTATTTTGCTTAGTCATAGTTTAGGTTTGATTTTGTTTCAGTATTTGCATTTTCATTTGTCATTTGTCATCAACCAATTAGGCTTCACTCTGTTTTTAACCAGTAGCTTCTTTCCACTAGATTTTTATTCATTTTCCTTGTGAACATAAAAACCACCAAAAGACCAAAAACATCATAAATCATCACAAAAGACCAAAAACATCAGAAAACACTAAACACAACGCATTAAGAGACAAACACCTAGGCACATACAGTGCACTTCACTTCAACAATTTACCAACCCTGGTTGACAATTAAATGAACTCAATTTAGGAGACTAGGTTGAGCACAAACATTTTGGCGCCGTTGCCGGGGAAGTGAAAACTAGGTAACCTTTGTTTCTTAACCCCCAAAAAAACAATTATATGCGTAGAGAGAGAGATTCAAGGGGTAGATTTATAAGCAACAGAAGCAGAAATTTGATTCCTAGAATACCACTTGTTTCACCTAGACCAAGAGCGAGTACACCTTCAACTCGGACCCACATTCCATCCTTTACTGATCCACTGAACCTGCTTTAGAAGAATATCTAAAAACTCTTGTTAGGGACACAAACCTTTCTACTTCCACAGGAGAGTCAATCATGGCAGAAGAAGGGGGAGGAGGAGTCTTTAATGGAGAACACACATTATTTGGAGGTAGAGGTAGAGGTAGAGGAGAAGGAGGTAGAGGTGTAGATGGAGGAAGAGGTAGAAGAGAAATAGGAAGCTCTTTTGGGTTCCCTATAATTGATAAAGAAACCAATACAACCATGAAAAACATTTCACCCTCTGTCCTTCCAAACTTCTATGGACTTAAAACTGAAGATCTTGAAACCTTCCTATTTGAATTCGAAGTTCTGTGTAGAACTTATGACTACTTACAAGATGCTCAAAAACTGAAATTATTCCCTTCAACCTTGAAAGGAGCAACATTGAAGTGGTTTATGAGTTTGATCAATAGTTCTATTAGAACATGGGAAGACATGAAACAAGCATTTCTAGAGAGGTATCTGGATTATTGTATGCCGGTCAATCATAAGGAAGAAGTGTTTAAGATGTTACAAAAAGAAGATGAAAACTTGGAAGATTTGTTGGAGAAATTTCATTACAACATCAAAAGAGAAAAAATGGAAAACCTAGATCAAGACACCTTAAAAGCTCTTTTGTTGAAAAAAATTAGGGATGAATGGTTGGATATCCTTAACATGATGGGAAAAGGGGATATATCACAGCTCACATTACCTGAAATATCTGAGTTATGTATCAACCTTTCAAGAGGGAAATCTAAAACTATAAAAGGTCCAAGAGATTCTGCTCTTGCAAGGGCAAGTAAGTCCGCTTCTGGGACAGTAAGTAGATCAGAAATAGGACACATGATTGATGATTTCAAATCTGAAATCTTAGGGAGTCTTAGTGAACAAATAGACACCCTTAAGATACAAACAAGCAAAAATTTGAATCTGATGCCTTGGCAATTTTTTGTCCCAAATGTAGAAAGAAACATGCCTTGAGAGAGTGTCCATTGGATGTAAATGTTGTAGAGACCTGTGTCATTTGTTCTGAAAAACATGAGACCAAGAATTTTCCTTCTCTTCCTAGTCTCAAAGCTGTATTTCAGGAGGAAATTCCTACAAATTCCACAGAGTCTCTCAATTTCGTATCTAGAAGGCCTTGGCAGGGACCTCAGACACAAGGATTCCATGATCAAATGTATAATCAACTTCCACCTTGGAATTCTTGGCAGCAACCTTGGCCTCAATTTCAAAATCAATCTCCAGCTTGGGCACAAGGATCACAAAGTCCCTATGGAAGATACTCCCCATACTATCAGTATCCACCATCCTATCCACCATACCCACATTTTTATCCTCAAAATCCTCAACAAAATTTTCCTCAAAATCTTCATCAAAATTTTCAACAAAATCCTCAACAACATCATCAGAACTTACCACATCAAAATCAACCACTTTCATTACCATTCCCTCAAAAATCAAATCAATTGCCTGCTCAACCCATACCAAACCCCAATAATAAAAATCCTCAGAACACATACATGGTAGAAGGCCAACAGTTTCCAACTTATTTAATTACTCCTTTAGACCTTAGTGATGTTCAACTTCGGTCTGGAAGAATACTTGAAAAGAGGAAACCTTATGTGATCATACAAGAACAAGATAAATCTGAGGAAGACTCCCTACGGGTGAATAAAAGTCTTGAGGAAGACACATCCTTTCAAGACCCAAACACTGAAAAATTAAAGCAAAAAGATCCAATAATTTCAACTCCTGTATTAGAGCAACCATCCACATCTACTTCTATACCTCCCTTTCCAGAAAGATTACAAATTGATAGAGGTGTAGAAAAACAAATTATGGTGCCTAATTATGATTTCCTAGATGAGCTGAGAAATGTTTGCATTAAAATTTCATTATTACAAGCCATCAAGGAAATTCCAATTTTAGCCAAAACAATAAAGGAGTTGAGTATGAAGAAAACAAGAAAAAGAATAAGAGAAACAAAGAAAATTCAACTGGCAGGAAAAATAGCAGACATTATGATGGGCAAGATTGCTATTCCAAAGTATCTTGACCCAGGAAATCCAGTTATTAAAATTCACATCAATGGAATTGAAATCCAAAACACACTCATTGATTTAGGAGCAGCAATCAATATCATGAGTAGACAAATCATGGATAAAATGAAACTTCCTAATCTTCTCTTTACACCCACATTATTACAATTAGCAGACAGATCTGTGATCAAACCAGATGGGGTAATAGAAGACATTCCAGTGTCCCTAGATTCTTGGGAGTACCCTGTGGATTTTATGATCCTAACTCCTAAGAATAATCTAGGAGGCCATCCTGTTATATTAGGAAGACCTTGGTTGGCTACAGCTGATGCTTTTATTAGTTGTAGGTCCGGTGATATGTATATTTCTGATGGTAGTTCAACTAAGAGATTCACTTTATATCCCCCAGCTAGGACAATTACAGATCTAGATGACACTCAATGGATAGAGGATGAAGAAGATTTACAACCACTCTTCACAATTTCAGAAATTAGTGAAGATAATCAAATTCTAAATACTCTAGAAAACTTTGAATCCTCTCCAGAACACAAACATGAATCATTTCAAGAGGGATCCAATATTGATTTTTTGTCATCAAGGCAGATGTCTCTTCATTCTATGGACAAATTTGGCAGCTCTACAAGTGATATTTTTCCAAGCAAAACTTTGAACATAAACAAGAACCTAGAAAAATATCAACAAGAAGAGTTAGTCAAAGTATTACAGAGACATTCTTCTGCATATGCATGGGAATACACTGACATGAAAGGGATAAGCCCCAAGACTTGCACTCATCATATCTATATAGAGGAAAATTGCAAACCAATCAGACAACCTCAAAGACGGATGAATCCAAATTTTAGGGAGATTGTTAAAGAAGAATTGCAAAAATTGTTAAATGTTAACTTCATCTATCCTATTTCAGATAGTCAGTGGGTTTCTCCTTTGGTAATTGTGCCAAAGAAAAATGGTAAATGGAGGGTATGTGTTGACTACCGGGAACTAAACAAAGCTACTCTTAAAGACCATTTTCCCTTACCTTTCATAGATCAAGTGTTAGATACATTAGCTGGCAAAAAGTACTTCTCATTCATAGATGGGTTTAGTGGTTACAATCAAATCCAAGTAGCACTTGAAGATCAAGACAAAACCACATTTACCTGTCCTTGGGGTACCTATGCTTACCGAGTATTGCCATTTGGATTATGCAATGCACCTGCAACATTCCAAAGGGCAGTATTAGGAATTTTTTCAGATCTAATACATGATTGTGTAGAGGTATAGATGGATGATTTCACAGTTTATGGAAACACATTTGAAGAAGCTTTAGCAAACTTGGAAAAAGTCTTAAAGAGATGTCAAGAAGCAAACCTTTCACTTAGTCATGAGAAATGTTTCATGATGTTTACTGAAGGTATTTTTTTGGGGCATCACATTTTAGGGGATGGGATTAGAGTTGATGAGTCAAAAGTTGAAGTCATCTCTAACTTATCTATTCCAAGTTGTCAAAAAGATGTTAGGAATTTTCTAGGATTTACAGGATATTATCAAAGGTTTATAGAAAACTTCACAAAGATAACATCACCACTTTTCAAATTACTTACCAAGGACTGTGAATTCAAGTGGAATCCTGATTGCCAGTTAGCCTTTGAGACCCTGAAAACAAAAATTTCTGAAGCACCTATTTTAAGGGGACCTAACTGGAAGTTACCTTTTCATATTTCAACAGATGCCTCAGATACAGCTCTAAGAGCAGTATTGGGACAAAAAGACCTGATTCCTTATGCCATCTACTATACCAGTAAAAATTTGACTCCTGCAGAGTTAAACTATACTGTAACTGAAAAAGAGTTTTTAGCTGTTGTTCATGCCATAAACAAATTCAGACACTATATAACATGATATGAAACTTTTGTTCACACTGATCATTCTGCAATTAGATACTTAATGAAAAAATAAATTACTAATGGTAGAGTCATAAGATGGTTATTGCTTTTACAAGAATTCAACATTACCATTCTAGATAGGCCTGGAAAACAAAACACAGTAGCTGATTTCCTATCTAGACTCCAAAACATCAAAGATGACACTCCAGTTGAAGATCAATTTCTTGATGAATATCTTTTTTCAATTTCTACTCAAACTCCTTGGTTTGCTGACATTGCTAATTATTTAGTTTCAGGAAAATTTCCTTCAATAATGAATGCAAGGGATAAAAGAAAAATCATTTATGACAGTGCAAAATATTCATGGGTTGCTAATGAGTTGTACAAGACAGGTCCAGATTTGATCATTAGGAGGTGTGTTCGTGAAGATGAGATGCCTGAGATTCTCAAAGCATGTCATGATGAACCTTGTGACAGACACTTTGCTGATAAGAGGACAACCTATAAGATCCTTAATTTAGGATATTATTGGCCATATTTGTTTAAAGATGCTAAAGAGTATGTCAAAAGGTGTGACAGTTGCCAAAGGGTAGGGAAACCTTCTCCTTCATGTGAGATGCCATTACAACCTCAGGTACATATTGAACCTTTTGAAAAACGGGCTTTGGATTTTGTAGGACCTATTAGTCCTCCATCAAGACAGAAGAGGTATATATTAGTTTGCACTGATTATGTTACCAAATGGGTAGAAGCCAAGCCATTACTTGTTGCTAATGAAGCATCTGTAGTTACTTTTCTTTTTGAGGATATTTTTACTCGTTTTGGTGTCCCAAGGGAAATTGTTACAGATCAAGGAGCTCAATTTACATTAAGGATAGTGGAGCAAATGATGGAGAGGTACAAAATCAGGCATAGAAAATCTACTCCTTATCATCCACAAGCAAATGGTCAAGTGGAATCTACTAATAAGGTCATTGAAGGAATCCTAAAAAAGACTGTTCATTTACATAGAAGAGATTGGGTAGATAGGCTTCCTGAAGCTTTGTGGGCCTATAGAACTACATGGAGAAACACAACAGGCCATACTCCTTATGAACTTGTTTATGGAAATCAAGTTTTGTTCCCCATAGAGTTCCAGATTCAAACTTTCAAAATGGCAGTTTATATAGGAATTGATTTAACGGAGGCACAAAAGCATAGACTGGAGCAGATTAATGAATTGGATGAGATCAGACAAGATGCAGTTCAGAAAAAAAGTATAGTCCAACAGCAAAGGACTAGATGGCATGACAAGTACATCAAAAAGAAGAAATTCAAAGAAGGTCACTGGGCTCTCTTGTTTGATTCAAAATTCAAGGATTTTCAAAGCAAATTTCAAACACATTGGCTTGGGCCATATGAAATTGTTGAAATTTTTGACAATGGAGCAATACAAATCAGGACAATAGATGAAAAAGAGGTCACTTTTCTTGTGAATGGTCATAGATTGAAGCTGTATCACAAACCACTCTCAAGAGAAGAATTTGTCAAGAAGTTCTAGGAAAACAGTTATGTGAAGTTAATGAAGAAGAATCTTTCTTCTTCATCAACTTGATTGAATTTTCTGAAGCATTTCTTTTGAAAAAAAGAAGAAGAAGGTATAAACATGAAAACCAATCATTGATTGGCATGTTTATACAGAAAAGATAGGGTGAAAATCAGATTTTTTTCTGACACTCTAACTTTTCCCATTTTGTTTTTGCAAGTAGCTATTACAAAATCATAAGTTTAGATCCATTGTACTTATGATCCATTTCATTTCATTTCATTCCATTCACTTATCCATCCATACTCCATTTCATTCATTCATTCATACTTCACTTCATTCCATATATCATTCATCTCATTCCATACTCCATCCACCTCATTTCCATGTCAAAATTTAAAGTTTGATGTCTTGCTGCAAATGAATAACACATTTCATGGATTGCAGGCCATTTCTTATATTCTTCCACTCCATTTCATAAATTGAATCCATTCCATTTCATCATCCACTTCATACATATCATGACTCATCATCCATCTTCATTCATGCCATATAACATTTCACTTATATCCCAAACCACTCCATTCCATGATTAAAATGCTCTACAGGTACATTCTGCAGCTTAACAGACATTCTGCAGCTAATCAGACTTTCCGCAGCTAGACAGTCATTCAGCAACTACAGATCCCGAAGACACTAATCAGCAGACATTTGAATTGCAACAAGAAGATCCAGTATATCCATGAATAAGAAGAATCAAGAAGGTTTATGAAGACCCTTCCAAAGGATAACAAAGAAGACAAAGACCACAAAAAGCAAATGAAAAGCAAAGGTAACAAGTTTTGATTATAATGGCATATCATAAACTTTAGCATAGTTTTAGTTATGAATCATTCGAAAAATTTGTTTTGATTATTTTTATTGATCATGTCCAATATACCCTCCACAAACTTTGGATAAAAATCTCTCATTTCAAATTCTATACCCGACCATCATTTAAGCGGTTAAAAAGGTTGAAGTGTTTGATTTCCTCACGTCACCCAGCCAAATCATTTAATGATGATTTTTTTCGTTGTAAAAAATCTCCGCAGTCTTTTCACTCATTAATTTGTTGTCTTCACCTCATTTCATTAACTCATTCCGTAAATACCTCCATCACTCCATTCCGTAGCCAGCCCTTCATCATTTCATTCCGCAAAACAGAGATATCCCTATCACCGTGAGCAGAGGTATATCAATTTGAAATATCAAACCACTATCAGCGTGAGCAAAGATTGAAGCATTATCACCGTGAGAAGAGACTGAAGCATTGTCACCGTGAGCAGAGATTGAGGCATTATCACCGTAAACGAAGAGATATATCAGTGTGGAATTTGAAGCCATTATCATCAAGAAACAGAGGTATATCAGTGTGGAATTTGAAACTATTATCACTGTCAACTAGAGGTATATCAGTTTGAAGATTGAAGCCATTGTCACCGTGAACCAGAAGTATATCAGTTTGAAGATTGAAGCCATTGTCACCGTGAACCAGAAGTATATCAGTTTGAAGGTTGAAGTTATTGTTTCCGTGGGCAGAAAGAGTATTAATCTGAAGATTGAAGAAAGAATTATGGGCTTCATTGTAAGAACTGAACCAGTGGGTACAAAATATCTGGAAGGATACCCTCAAAGTAAAGAAATGTTGCAACAGGTAGGATGGCTACAATTTCTTGAGAAATTTAATGGATTCCGCAAAGAAGTCACTAAAACATTTGCAAGGTCATTTCAAGGAGCTGAGGTTGAAGTGGGAGATGTTAAATTCATTGTTACTGAAGTTTTCATTGCAGAAGCAACAGGATTGCTTAGAAATGGAGAGAGATGGTTCAAAAACAGAGAATTCCATAATGAATCATGGAAGCAAATTCTAAAATCACCAGGTATGGATGTCACTGTGTTTAAGAAGGGAATTCCAAGTTCTGCATTGAAAAATAAGTGGAGAAATATATTTCTTATTCTGCAAAAATTTATCACATGTGAAGGTAGATATGGCACATTTTATGTTTACCATATTAAACTGATAATGCATTTTCTGGAGGAAGATTTAAACTTACCCTATTTCTTGCTTCAAAGTTTGAAAAAGATGGCTTCTTGTGTTCAAAGAAGGGTCCATTTCTTAGAGACAACTCTATACCATCATGGCTTGGTTAAGATTTTAGTTGAACACCATTTAGCCAAAAAAAATGATACTTGGGATAATTTATTGATAAGAAATCATTTTGAAGAGCCAAAAGAGCCCTCACCTGAAAAACAGCCTACAAGGAGAAGCAGAAAATGGAGAGCCTGAAAAATTGAGATTGACAAAACAATACAGGAAAGTAGTGAGGAAATAATATCAGAGAAGTTGACTCAAATTAAGAGACAACTTAAGAAAGAGAGGGTAATCAGAAAATCTGCCACAGAAAAAGGAGAGGGATCATCCCAGCCAAGAAGAAGCCATAGACTCAGGGGAAAACTAAGAAAAACTCAGATCAAACAAACAGGGGTGATAAATATAAAAGATGAGGAAACATCTATTGAAGAAGATGTTGAAGAATATTTTAATGAAGAAACCCCTGAAATTGACCCTGCTCAGCAAGAATTTTATGACTATGTTGAAAAATTTGAAAGGAAAGCTTCAGAGAGTAGAGATAGAACCCCTAGTCCTCCACTGTCCGAAATAGATGTGTTAAGAAGGGATAGGTATGAGCTGGAAATACTTAATAGACACATAAAAAATGAGAATGATATTCTGAAGGAACAAGTCAAACTCAAAACCAATATGAAATCAACCTTATCTCTACAAATGGAAAAAGTGGAAAAGGCCAATGAAAAGTTGAAAAAGAGGAACAAGAAGCTAATCAGGGCACTTATCAACTTAAGGTTCAAACTTGTCATCAGAAAACCAAAAAGGACTTTAGCTTCCAGGCAAAGAAGAAGAAGAGGATTAGATGTTCTTGCAGAAGTCTCTGAGTTTATGGAATAAATTGCATGAGGACATGCAAGAAGACAGCAGTGGGGGTATGTTGAGCCCCAATATTGTGCTTTCTTTCATCTTACTTTACCTCATTTTCCTTCGTCCATTGTTATCCCAGACCCAATTGATCAATGAAATTAGTTAAAATTACTTTTAGAATGATTAACATGGCTAACTTGCTAAGTTTTGTGATTTTTGTCATTGTAATGCATTTTGACCGGAACTAGCTGTAGAATGCAGACATTCTGTAGCTAACCGGCAATTCTGCAGCTGTCTTCACGTTCAGGCATATTCCAGGTGTCCTCTCAAGAAAAACCACATATGGGTATATTCCACGTCATGTCCACATCATATGTTGCTCACCATGAAGGAAGAACCGAATTCTGGACGTGGTTTTGGTACGTGGGAACTTATTTAAGGAAGCAGACTTCTAATAGGACTGTCTTAGTCCAGATGTCCTTTTTCTCTTTACGTTGCCATCTTCAGAGTCTGAATGTGATTTTGATAAGGAAAGACAAGGATCACTGTATTTTTGCAAGTTCTGTTATGTAAATTTGTTATAAAAACACTTGGGAAACCGAGAGATAGGCTAGATTTTGCTTAGATTTCATGCTATATTTCTGAAAACGAAGAATACTCTGTTTCAAGTTATTGCTACTTTAATGAAGAGGACAACATTGCTTTGAACGCGTTGATTTTATTTGGAGTTAGATTCCGTCTGGTGGTAGAGGGCCCCTGCCTCCTGCACGACTTTACTTTCATAATTTAGATAAGTATCTTAGTTGTTTTTTAACGTTTTTGAAGTTTGAGTTCGTAGTTAATTTCATTAGCCACTATAGTTATACTTGTTCTAAGAACTCTTCCAAAAGAAGAAACTCTTCCAAAAGATCATGATAATGAATGGGAAATGGCTATAGTGTTGTAGGATTTAATTGCAATCTCTTTTGTTCACTATCACGGTTGAACTTATACTAAGCAAACTCTTCCAAAAAATCCTTATGATGTCTAAGGCATGACTGTGATACTGAACGTTTCAGTTGTTTGTTTGCACTAAGTAGCATAGCTGATCTTACTCTTAAAACACCCTTCCAAAATACCATAATGATGGGTAGGAGATAGTTGTGATGTCTTAGTTTTTAAATTGCTTTCAGTCTTTATGTTTGCATTTGCACTGAATTGTACAGCCAGGATTGTTCTAAGAAGCTCTTCCAAAATACCAATCATGATGGACAAAACAGGTTGTAGAATCCCATAGATTAATGCATGATAACTTAGTTAGGGTACTCCGGAGTCAAATTGCATTCAATTCATGCTCTGTTATTTTGTTTCAAGTTTGATAATGGCTTGTTAGTTCAGCACTGTTTTAGACTAGTGACATCTTAAGTTCAGTTTTAGCTTAACTCATTGCATTTTCACTCCACAATTAGTTGTCATCCACTGCATATTAGATTACATTAGTTGTTAAACTTAACAAAGTGGCCTTCATTATTTACAAAACCTCTTCTTGTTCCAAATCTATAATTGATTCATAACCATATGAACAGAAGAAAGTACCATTTCAAGGCCTGAAGTACTTTTGCAACTTCTTTACCACTTCATAAACAAAGCCTTTCCTCAAAAGACTACTTTAAAAAGAAATCTATAACTCTTGAGTAAGGTTTAGTGATGTTTAACTAAGTTGCAGAATAGAGTTAGGAACTAGTCTTAGAGTAGAAATCTTATGATGGTATCAATGTTTTCCTCCAAATATGCTTCAACAAATCTTTAATCATGGATAAAATGTTGCATCATTATAAGCTAGTTGTTTAATTGTTTAGTTAGGAGAATTTGTATACTTAGCTGACCATTTCTCAAGCTCTCCCAAAATACCTTTGATGAAAGAATTGGACAAGTTAAGTTTATGTTTTGATTCATTTTCTTAAAGTCATTATCAAGCTTTGTATTTTTCTTAGTCATAGTTTAGGTTTGATTTTGTTTCAGTATTTGCATTTGCATTTGTCATTTTTCATCAACCAATTAGGCTTCACTCTGTTTTTAACCAGTAGCTTCTTTCCACTAGCTTTTTAGTCATTTTTCTTGTGAACATAAAAAACCACCAAAAGACCAAAAGCATCATAAATCATCACAAAAGACCAAAAACATCATAAAAAACTAAACACAATGCATTAAGAGACAAACACCTAGGCACATACAGTGCACTTCACTTCAGCAGTTTACCAACCCTGGTTGACAATTAAATAAACTCAATTTAGGAGACTAGGTTGAGCACAAACAACTGTATAACGGGTTCAACACTGGGATTCTTGATTTCAAGGGGACCAAAGGTAGGTGGGGGAGGAGGACCATCAACGACCTCCTTCCTGACTACTTGACGTGATTCGGTATAATCTTTTGACCAAGTAGCAATGGAAACGAGTGTAGAATCGTTCATCATGAAAACCTGAGAGCCGAACGACGCAGATGGTGCAGATTGATCGACCATCTAGGTCTACTGAGATGGGAAAGGTTCTTTAAGGACTTCCAAAGTTCCCTTAGCACCTTTTAGTAGTTGACTAACCTCAAATCATCGAGGACAATCTTTAGTGTAGTGATCCTCTTCACAAATCAGGCAGGGATACTTCGGTTTTCGCTGCGAACCATCATCAGTACGGGGTTTAGACGATTCTGGTTTTGGGGCATCGGATTTGGCTTTTCCTTTTCCATTATTTTTTCCCTTGGCGGTCTTGTCCGTAGGATTGGCCTGAACGGTATTGACCTCCGCGGTTTTACCAAAAACTAGAGTAGGCTGAGAAGCAGAAGTATTGGAAGAATTCGATTTCTGCTTCCTATTGGAAGAATTGCAAGAAGTCTGAGTGTCGGAACCAATAACACCATCTACTGATGGAGTAGGTGGTGCTTTAGAGGTCCCCGGTCGCAGGGCATCAGTCAAGATGTCATATAATGTGCCCGATTGAGAGTACACTAAATCAAGGTACTGGGCGCGAGCGATGGTATGTTCCTCAGTTACACATGCCTCCATAGCAATGTCCTGTGCAATATTATTAACAAAGGAGGTCGTGAACTAGTGAGTCAGAAGCTGATCAATAATTTCAAACTTGATCAGGTGACAACGATGCCTGCATTCGTGAATGTGATCTGAAATATGAGTAGCTTTGTCCTGTTTCAGAGATGTCAGGAGATGCATCCCGACTTCGTAACGAGCCGGTAACTGGAAATGCGTCGGGAACGCCATAGATAGAGTATTAAAATATTGAAAAGTACCATGGGATAGTTTTATGTACCATTTAGCAACAGCGTCAGTGAGAGTGCGCTGGAAAAGACGCAGACAAACTGAGTCATCTACCCAAGAATTCGAAGAATACCATAAGTGGTATGTCATGACGTGTGCTTGGGGGTATTCTCCATATTTTCCCTCAAACTTAGGACAATCACCAGGCAGCTTCGTCAGAACCGGAAGCCAATATGGATTATGAAGAATTGGATCATTAGTCAATTTGGACATGTCCAGTAACTCCAATGTGGCGAGAAAAGGTAATTGAGGGTTAAAAGGCATGCCAGGTCCCCGATAAGGACCTGTACCTGTACTCCATCCTGGTTGAGCATAAATTTGCACCCGTTGGTTCTGTCCTGGAGGATTCTAACCATAGGGGGTATAAGTCGGATAATTGGGTTGATACGGCAGTTGAAAACCAGGATACGGGGTTTGATATCGAGGATATTGATTCTAAGTATACATGGGTCCTGATTGAGCAGTGTAAGGATTTTGCTGCAGAGTATAAGTATAGCCTGGCTGTTGAGGGTAATAACCAGAACCTTGAGGCGGGTTGTAAACTGGTCGAGACTGACCTTGAGGGTAATATCTACCTTGGGGTCGAACGGGTTGCTAGTAAGTGGGGCCCTGCTGAGTCGAATAAGTCAGGCGCACAAGTGGATTTGGCTCTGGCATAGAATAGATTGGTGGCTGAGCAGGGTTAACAGGTTGTGCAGGTTGACCTACCTGATGAGGGACACCAGGTTGCCCCGGTTGAGCAGGTTGGCTTCATGGTGGGAGTGGGCCAGGTTGTGCCTGATAACTAGGTTGACCTAGGACAGGACCATAGGATGGCCTTGGATATGAAACATTTTGGCCAATTGGAAAATGAGGCTTCTGAGGTTGCAAAAAAGGTTGAGACGGATGAGTTTGCCCTCTAGGACCGTATGACAGTCTAGGTTGATACACCGGTTGCCCTGCCGGTCCTTGAGGTTGCCCTGGTTGGACCACAGGGTGAGGCTGTAGAGGTTGACCTTGAGGATTGTAAGACTACCCTTGCGGGCGGTAAAATAATCCCTGCTGGATCGAAGGTTGTCCCTGTAAGGGTTGCCCTTGTGGATCGTATGCATACCCTGGCTAGGCCGAAGGTTGTCCCTGGAAGGGTTGTCCTTGTGGGCAAGAATCATATCCTTGCTGATACAAAGGTTTTCCCTGAAAGGGTTGTCCTTCTTGGTTAGAAGGTTGTATAGGCAGGGTAGGAATAAAACCGTTAATATAATGATAAGCCTCAGGAGCCAGAAAAAGAATGGGTTTACTGTGATCATCATATTGAAATGTAAATTAATAGATCGGGATACCATTCACTCCATAATGAGAAAAATAAGGATGATTTAGATCCTGAGATCACTGATCAACCTGGGAGATCGGCGGCTGTAAATTCATCCGATGCTCTTTGGGAGAAAGGTTCTCAGGAATGGCAGAATCTATATAAACATCTTCAGGAACTGATGAGGTCCTAGTTGACTGAGTGGTGACAATAGGTGTAGACGTAGCCACACAAACAATAGGTCTAACAGGTGCCGATGTGAAAAAAGGAGATGCCGTGTCTGTGGTGACATCCCTAATGAGGGAATGATCAGTTTCGTGGACGGAGTCGATATTCCCATAGAGGCAATAGCGGCCATGACCTGACTAAAGACTTATATCCTACTGGGAGCGATGAACTAGGTGAAGACAGAACAAAAGGTTTGGGGATGTATTTGGGAAAAAGCTGGTAGTCTTCACCAGAAGTAGGGATTCCCTCACTAGGAATAGGACTGGATGAGTCCATATCTGACCCTGCCATAAGATCTTCTAAGAGACGACGGGGAGTAGGAGGTATGATAGAAGCCAAAAATGATGATCCTGATGTAAGAGGAGGGAATTGTTCCCCAACTCCAAATCCAAACCAAGCATTGGACAAGGGCCAATTGAACTGAACTGGTCCTCCAAAGGGAAGCTCAGATATAACCGGTCCCCCAAAGGGAAGCTCAGATACAGCGGGCTGCTGATGCTCAGCAGAGGACTGAGAGACTTCTGATGAATCGTCTGTATAAGGACTAGTAGTAGACGAAAATTATGGTTCTGCCACGGTGACTATAGCAAAAAGAGGAAGAGATCAAAAACAAAGACACACGGGAAAAAACCAAGGCAAACAAAAACAGGCCGAAAAATCAATCTCTAAATGGGCGTGTGATCGTAGGTGATTAATTTTACCACATTGAAACTAGAAACTTTACTGTTTCATGTCTTAAGAGTCTAGAAACGAGTAAAATATGACTCTATCACTTTCAGTTTGGAAACAAGCGTGAAAGGAAAAGCACTTTATGATATTTTCAAATTTAGGGAGTCAGTAAAGATCAAAATGACTGCTCTGGTAATCTAGGTAAATGGGTGTACCAGATATCCGTGAACTGCCATATACACCTTGGTAAAAATGAAAGAGAAATCAACCAAGGACTTAACGTACGTGCAGGTAATCTCCCCGAATGTTGTGTCCGGTGTATCAGGGTAAAAGGCGATAGACTCGGCTTCCTATGGATAAAGGATTTGCAACCTAATGGGGTCTCCCTTTATATACGCGACAATACGGGGAGCACAAGTCCATACTAGTGTTGTCTGTAGCCAGATGGTGAGCGATAGCTGCTAGGCTTAAAGACGTTAGAACATGTCTCTACCTTAGATTACTAGATGTTCTGTTAAGTTTCAATGCTGCCTTAGGTTAATTCATTAAATTTTAAATTTGATCTTCAATTTACGTTTCGATTTCAAGGCCCTATCGAATGTTGGATCTCATAAAACCTCTAGATGCAAACTACATGCCACAAAACATCATTTCGTTCAATGAAGAGTTTTCTACGGGAGAGTTGAGAATTTCATATGATAGCGAAATGAACACACAAAAACATCCACTATCGATTTCAATGCAAGCTAATGAAACTGGAAAACTTTTCTCTAGAATTATACAACACTAGTAATGCGAAAGAGTTTTCAATTTTCACTATGCCAATAAAAAATGCAAAAGATTTTTTTTTTTGTATTTTTCAATATATTAGAGAAAATGCACTAAATAAATGAAAAACTAATGAAAACATCAATTTGAGAATGATAAAGAGAGAGTCGAAACCAAACAAGTTCACTCAACTCAAACAAGCACAATCAAGACTCAAACCGATGACGAAATCCCTCAAAGTGAAGAAGAATATCGAAAGAGACTCAAACAAGCCGTGTGATCTAGGCTTGGAGCAACACAAAGCAAAACTGGATGAAAGAGAGGACAGTCACTCAATAAAAACAATGAATCAATTTGATTCAGCAATATGAATGCAAAGAAGCAGAAACAAATTTGACCAGGAAAGCAAAGACCCAAAACTCCCACGGGAGGCTCAGCACACTGAAGCACCTAGAAGCCCTAGGGATAAAATAAAAAACTGACAAAAAATGGCAAACAACCGGAGGAAAAGGGCTAAACATAGTAAAAAATGACTTCAAAGCACTCAAACAATCAGAAAAAACAACCCAGGACCAAAAATCAAGCTCAGAGAGTCCAAGAAAAGGAAAACCCTAAAACCAAGCAGGTTGGTGTGCCTGTTTGGCTGTAGCTTGCGCCAAACAGGGGATGGCGTGGGTGCCTAACTAGCAACTCGCGCCCTTTGGCGCGACTGTCAGAGGGATAAATGCGCCAATCAAATTTACCCTAGAAAACTAAGAAAATAAATGAACAGAGGCTAGATCTGGTCTTCTGGGGGCTGAATAGGGTTTTAACACCAAGGAAGGTGAACCAGGAAAGCAGACTAATCAAACAAAAAGCCAAAAACAACCCAATGGAGGAAGGACCAACTCCCACTGATCCCCAGTGGAGTCTCCAAATTTTTGTGCAGGTAAATCCCCTTTGTGGACAGAGGCGATCCCACTAGCCCTAGAGTGGGTCTAGCAATAATCGAAACACACAAAGCTATTGATTCCTAGTTACAAAAGATAGAATCGCGATAGATCTCTTACCATGATTCCTTCGCTGCTGTTGTCGAAGAAGAAGTGGCACTTCTGTTCCTAACTGGACAGGTCACGATCTGTGAGCTCGCTGCATCCAGATACCTGTACACATGCAAAGAAGAGAGACAACATGCAACGAAGTATTTCACACTTTATAACTATCGATCAGTCAGAGAGGAACTGTTGGGTGTGGAGCCTGATTATCTTGTTTACTTTGTATCACAACATTGGACCTTTGTACCTTAAAAGGGGTGGCAACGCCGCCCGTAATTAATCGCTGCCGTGGGGGGTCCAGGGGGGGCGACAGTGCTTTTCGGAGCCCTCCCCTAGCGGGGGTTTTTGGGGGCAGCACCCCTGAAGCTAAAAACAGATGTAAAATTGCCTTGTAAAAGTATATTAATTTCTAGTCAATCTGGGCCGTTCATTAGGAAAATGATCTGACGGTAGAAGTTATGTTTAGATTAGGGTTTTTTCCCTAGAAGGAAACCCCTCACTTTTATGAGGGCATTGTATTGCGGCTATGCATTGTATGTGTATTCTCGGAGCGAGAAATAGAGAGGGAGACTGTGAGAGAGAACAAAGGATATTACAATGGATCTGCTGTAGGTTTTGTCTCTTCATTTTTGCTGGATAATAGAAAGGAAGGACTGGCTATTCGGGGTGGATGTAGCCCAAACTAGATGAACCACATATATTTGTGTCTCTCTAGTTTTATATGTTTTGTGTGCTTTTATTTTCGGCATATTTTATGTGTTGCATTTCTCTGTAATATTTAATTTTCTAACATGAACGAATGAAATTGCATTATATAATGGACAAACACATTCATGGAACCAATAAAAAAGTCATGTATATTAAGATACGAGAGAATGATTACAACTGATGCTCTGACGTCGTGATCTTCCTTCGACAGATTTCCAGCAGGACGTGTCTCACAAAGCTCATCAGGGATGTGACAAAACTCTCTCTCTCACAGGGTTCTCCTTAGCTTTGCTCTTGATTTTAACTCAGCTATAATTGCCTTCCCAAAATTTCAGCTAGCTAGCAAATGGAGAGGGCAGGCTTTTATAGTCGGAGAAGGAGAGGTGAGGCTCCCTATAATCATGGGGGAGAGTCCTATCTCTTTGGAAGGTTCCATGAGAGGTGGAAAACCACTTCCTAATCAAGTAGATTCGAAGCCAAATTTTCGAACCTATTTTTGATGATTCATTCTGAAGTTGTTAGAATCAAACCTCTGCCTTCTATTGTTAAAAAAAATTCCTTAATAGGCTTGGCGTGAGCATGACACAGGGACAGAACGCTAGTTGGCACGTCCACTAGTGTGTATTTTCCCCATTGGCGTGAGGGATGAACTGACTACCCACGCCAATGCCAAAACATGGGTTTTTAGGGTTTTCAAGATGAAATGTTCTTTAGGAGAATTCTTTCCCTTATGCAGAGGGATACCATCAAGGTGTTTTCAGGACATTTTACTGTTCAGAAGTCACGGTAATAGTTCTCCAATGTACGGGACAAGGGATTGCAGGGACGATGACAAAATGTTGTGTAACAATGCTTTTTGACAAATCCTTTGTCAAAATATATACATCCTACTCCTATGTGGGAATGTATTATAACTTGATAATCCTCCTCTAGACACAATCTCTCAGGTGATGGTACTTGATGTCTATATGTTTGGGCCTATCATGAAACACTAGATTTTCATAGGGTTTTATACAACTCTAATTATCACAATGAATCAATCTAGGCTTCATCCCCTGACTGAAGAGACTAACTAGGATCTTCCTCATCCAATCAACCTCACATGTTTCTTGACTAACAACCATATACTCAGCCTCCATTGAGTTGATTGCTACATATATTTTCTTCATGTTGTACTAAAAAGCTATCGTTGACCCAACACTGAATATAGATCGTATGCTTGTTTGATGGACTTCCTACCCTATCTACATCTATGATGCCTTGTATATTCACTCCATTTGTCTACATGTACCATAAACCAAAATCTATTGTGCCTCTGAGGTATCTAAGAACATGTTTTATTGCTTTCCAACGAATCTTCATTAGGGGAATTTTGAGGTCTAAAATGGGCCTCCTAAGAAAAATGTACAACCAAAATAAAATTTATAAGAACCAATAGGATTCAAGATGATGATGTCAACCACAAGGGATGATTCACCATTTTTGGAGTAAAAAAGTAAAAAATATTAAAAAACAATAAAATAATAAAACTACATTTTCAACTCGTATTTTCAACTTATCTCCTTAAGATTTTACTCAAATTTCTAGCATGAGTACTCGTTGGATGAAAAATTTAATTCCTCATCCAATGAGTACCCATGTTGCATACTTTTGATGCAAATTTCAACATGAAATTTGAGAAATACATGGAAAAATGTGATTGCAATCACATTTTTCATGTATTTTTCATTTTTCGTGTAGCAAGATCCATTGAAAGTATGCAACTTGGGTACTCCTTGTATTAGGAATCAAATTATGCATCCAACGAGTGTTTCTGATCGAAATTTGAGTAAAACCATAGGGATATAAGTTGAAAATACGAGTTGAAAAAATAATTTTTTATTTTTTCCCTATAAAATTTGATGATGTAATCTAATCGTATTTTATTATTTACACTATTATTTTATAATTTCCTTAGGATGCACATTTTAGACCTAAAAATTCCCCTAATGGGTAGGCTCCATCATAAACTTACTAAGTCGATTAACTGAAAAAAAAATAAAAAAAATATTGGTCCTTATGTTCACCAAGTACATCAGAGACCCAACCAATTGTCTGTAGATAGTGGCATCTATTGCCTCTCCTGTAGAAGGATCCTCTTTCCTCTAGTTAGTAGCTATAGGAGTGTCCATGGTCTTACAATATTGCATATGGAATTTGTGAAGGATTTAATAGGTGTACTTCCCCTTACTAACAAATATCTCTCCATCTCCCCGCCACACCTCCAAACCAAGGAAGTAGTGCATGAAAACCGTATCCTTCATCTCAAACTGTCTCGTAAGGTCATCCTTGCAAGACTAGATCAACCTCTCATTTATTTTCAGTATCAAATAATCTATATACAAGACTAAGATGAGCATAATTCCATCTACAACAATGTAGTAGAGATTGGCATTTTCTTCACTCTTAGTCAAGCCCAATCCACTGAGATATGAATCTACGTGAGTGTACCAAGCACGAGGTTCTTGCTTGAGACCATATATGTCTCTCTTGTGTCTACACATATGTGTATCCCTTTCAAATGTCTCAAATACCTCAGGATTCTCAATGTAGATTTCTTCCTCAACCACTTCATTGAGGAAGGAAATCTTAACATCCTTCCAGTGGATCTTCCATCCAAATCGTGCTGCCAATTATTGTATGGTTATGATAGAAGAATATATTCCACAATGGAAAATATATCCTCATAATCAACTCCCTTTACCCATGACAAGCCTTTGGCAACAAATTAGCCTTGTACTTCTCAACATTGCCGTTAGCTTCATGTTTCACCTTATACACCCATTGGAGCCAATAACATATTTTCCTGCAGGTCTAGTCACATCCTCCCAAGCTTCATTATTTATGATGGAGTCATACTCCTCCACCATGAAATATACCCACACCTACCACTAGTACAAAATTGCTAATTAGTTACTAACAAAACGACTAAAAATTGAATATAAATGACTATTTTTCGGTCGGTGACCAATAGTAGCTAATTTACAATATCTTATAACACGGCCAACTTTTAGTCATTTTTCCCTTAGTCATTAGTTAGTTGTCTCAACTTTATGTCTAGTAGTATATTTATTCATAAATTTGGTCATTAATTTAGTCATTAATTGTAACAATTAATGACCAAATATACAACAAAATATATTACTAAATGATCACCCTAGAAAACCATTTAATGACGAAAGAAATATCACCAAAATCTTGGTCGTGTTATAAGATACTGTAAATTGGCTACTAATAGTCATATATATGCAAATTTTAGTCATCATTTGAAACCAATTAATGACCAAAGAAATATGACTAAATTTTGGTCGTTTTATAAGATACTGTAAATTAACTACTAAAAGTCATATATATGCAGATTTTAGTCATCGTTTGAAACCAATTAATGACCAAAGAAATATGAATAAATTTTGGTCGTGTTATAAGATACTGTAACTTAGCTACTAATAGTCATTTATATCCAAAATTTAGTCGGCATTTGTAATAAAAAAATTATCATTTTTAGTAGTCATTTATCTTTTTTTGATAGTTTCATATTCAATATATTAATGACTACCTTAGTATTTTATATCCATTTCATTAACTTTTATTATAAGAAACTAATTTAGTCGTATATTCATTTTATTTTCATTCATTAATAAACATAAACTACTAATTTAATATTTTTATATTGATTTTATTTGTTCATTATAAATCAACATAAATTAATTAGTATGATTTTGCAACTAAATTAAAAAAACTCGCATACAATGTACATGTTCATATAATATGAAAACACAAAGTTACATATGTTAATTACAATACTATATAATATCAAGTGAAACTATAAATAATTTCAACGACATAAATTATATTATATAAAATATCAAGTATTACAATATGATTTTCCAACTTAATATTGGTTGGAGTACAATTTACACGTGAAATATTGTTTCATCACTTCAAAATATTATCATTGTGTTTCCAAGGCATTGCAAGTGAATTCACCAACTATGAAGACTTGACCATCAATCTATATGTTTGTCTCTTAATGTGGGATATTGACTCTACATGTACTACTAGACCAATTCTCTTGTCTTTCTCTCTTTAATTTTCATTTTGTCGCTTCAATTTTATTGTTCTCCTCTTTCTTCAATTCCTGATTCTTACCATCAATACTGAGTTCCTTTTCTCAAAAAGAAAGAAGATACAATGTAGAGTATAAGACATGAAAGATGATGAACACTGGAATATAAAATAAAGTAGAATATAAATTATTTATACAATATATACCTCAACATCAACATTATTGTCAATGCCATTTTCCCCCATAAAAGCATGAAACTCGAACTATTTTTCTTCATTTGGGAAATAATGGCTTCTATGTGGCCAAATGACCTGTATAAACAAAGCAAATAAAATTTCACCATAGAAAATATGGTGTAGTAACGACTGAAAGTCCGTCCAACTAGAATCGGTCAACGATGACGTGGCTCAGTCAACAAGGTCTTTTCTTTGTTCTCTCGGCAATGTTATTTATCAATTTTAGAAAAATTGATAAATAAATATAATTGGAAACTTTAGAATGGTATATTGTAATCTCGGCTTATATATATATTACCAACGTTATAATCAAAGTTATAACTCCCGGAATTTTATAATTGTTCGGCCCTTTTATCTTTATATAAATATTCCACGATTACAGAACCTTTGTGTTTAATTAGCCTCCGTGCGTTATGTAATATCCCGCCACGTTATAACAGATATTAAACCTCGGGCTTTATATTAATATTCTATCCTTTGGACACACTTTATAATAAAAATTCGGACTGGCTTCACCTATGCACCGTACCTCGCTTATCCTCCACGCACTTTTATTAAACTTCACGTATCTTCGTCGAATAGTCACCGTCGGATGTCCCCTTTTCAAATCAACGGTCTTGAGAATTTCCGCTCGGCGTCCACAGTCGGAGTTTAATGCGCGAAGTCGCACTTTAACTGGTGGCTTCCAATACCACCCAAGACACGCGTCACAATTCCTATGGAATCGCTGCCCGACCGAAGATTACCACTTATGGTCGAAAAGTGGTGCGGAATGGTTCAGAAACGGCTCGTGGTTTTGCTACAGTGATTTATCAAGGGTGTACGTCAGGTTTGTGCTCGCCTCGATTGTTAACTCGGGTTAAATCTCCAGTTCCGGTCTTCAATTAACAATGAAACAACGCCATCTCTTTGTTCGGGATTTCCAGCAATATTAACCAGAATTCTTACACAGGCCCCGCCTATGAGTGGGGTTACATTCACAGGTTATCCAGCCACTTGCGGGAATTCAAAGACAGAGAATCGGGATTACCAGTACACAATCGCCCACAGTTAAACGATCTTTCACAACATTAACATTTCAAGACAATGTATAATAGACAGAAATTGAAATCCGTTCAATTGGAAGCAATTGTTCATACATAGGGTTTATTATAGAAAATCTCTTCTACTATCTTTTTTCCTCTCCTCCATCCGAGGGAATACATTCATATACATAACATATGTCCTTTCGGTTCCTCTGCGAGGACCGTTATGGAAATTCAAGAGCCTCCTTACAATTATTCGAAAATTAAATAAGACAAACGGACCAAACCTAACCAGTTGACTTCTAAAACTCTAACTGATCTAATAATAATACAAACAGCCAAGGCATTGACACCTAGCTGTGATAATTTGACTGTTTTCAAACTCTCCTAGCCACAACATGTGGACAAAATTCCGGCATCGCTGGCCAGTGTCTAATACTCCTGCATCAGACTCCTGAGGGCAATCTTCTTCATGGGCTCCTGTCCATGAGCTCCTCCACTGATCTGCCCATCTTCTGCAACACTTCTTCAGTCATCCAAGTGGCATCCTCCTCTGGCTTATCCTTCCATTTGATCAAGTACTGGAAGTACTCTTGTCCTCTGGTCTTCCTAAATACTCTTTTGTCCAATATCTTCTCTGGTTGCAATGGTTGTGCTGGAGGTAGCTGCTCTTTCCACTCAATCTGCTCCTTGTCTGCTGATCCTTCTTCTGCACCATCATCTTCATACTTGTAAAAATTTGCAACATTAAAAATGGGAGATATTCCAACATCAGGTGGTAATTCAGTCTCATAAGCATTTGCAGAAAACTTCCTAAGTATCTTGCATGGCCCAATCTTTTTGAACTTCAACTTGTTGTACTGCTTCTTTGGGAATCTCTCCTTTCTCAAGTGTGCCAAAACCTGATCTCCTACTTCAAAATGAACTTCTCTTCTGCTCAAGTCTGATCTGTTTTTATATTTGATGCTGTTGCCTTGTAATTGTTGTTTCACTTGTTCATGTATGGCCTGGATCTCTAAAGCAAATTCCTCACCATCTGCACTTCTCAGCTCTGCCCTTCCTAGATTTCTTAACTCTGATATTCCTCTGGGATGCATTCCATAAACAATATGGAATGGAATCTGCCCTGTGCTCCTGTTTGGTGAATCATTATATGCATATTCTGCTTGGGGTAATATATGGTCCCACTGCTTGGGATGCTCTCCTGCAAGACTCCTCAACAAATTTCCCATACTTCTATTCACAACCTCAGTTTGTCCATCGGTCTGGGGATGATAAGCTGAGTTGAAACTTAGTTTGGTACCAATTTTCTTCCACAATTTCCTCCAAAAGTGCCCCACAAATCTGGTGTCTCGGTCTGAAACAATGCTCCTGGGTAACCCATGCAATCTAACAAATTCTTTGAAAAACAAGTTAGCAACATGGGTGGCATCACTAGTTTTATAGCATGGAATGAAATGTGCCATTTTGGAGAATCTGTCCACCACAACAAAGAATGCATCATTCCCTCTCTGAGTCTTGGGCAATCCTAGAACAAAATCCATACTCACCATGTCCCAAGGCCTGTCTGGAATAGGAAAGGGATTGTACAATCCTACATTCTGGCTCCTTCCTTTAGCATATTGAAAAATCTTGTAGTTCTTCACAAACTTGTCCACTTCTGTTCTCATCTTGGGCTAGAAATAAAAGCGAATCAGCTGCTCATAATTCTTGTCAGTACCAAAGTGTCCAGTAAGTCCTCCACTATGCTTTTCTTTGATCAAATTTTCTCTCATGGAACATTTTGGTACACATAGTTGGCTTCTTCTGAATAACAAGTCCTCCTGCAGGAAATAATCCAGCCACTGACTTCTATCTGTTAGAACAGGGTTACTACATGCTTCAAATGCTTCTTTAAAATCTGGATCTGTTTTATACAATTCTTTGAGAAAATCAAATCCTGCAACTTCAAAATTAGTTCCTTGAACAAGCATGTGTCTCCCACTCAAAGCATCAGCTACTTTATTGGCTTGGCCACTAATATGTTTCAAAACAAAATTGAAAATTTGGAGATACTCAACCCATTTGGCATGCTTATGTTTCAACTTGGGCTGCTGCACAATATACTGCAAAGCATGATTATCAGAATACAATACAAATTCTCTAGACATCAAATAGTGCCTCCACTTCTTCAATGCTTGAACAATTGCATAGAATTCCTTCTCATAAGAGGAATACTTTCTCCTAGTGTCATTCAACTTTTCATTGAAATAGGCTACAAGCCTATCATCCTGACTCAACACAGCTCCAATGGCTTCCCCACTGGAATCACATTTTACTTGAAATGGTTTAGTAAAATCAGGCAGGATCAAAACAGGCTTCTCTGTTATCTTTTGCTTCAAAACTTTAAAGTTTCTTTCTGCTTTAGAAGTCCACCTAAATGGATGTTTGCTCTTATTTATGGTCTCAATTATGGGTGCATTAATCTTACTGAAGTTTCTTATAAACTTTTTGTAAAAACTAGCAAGTCCATGGAAACTTCTTACCTCAAAAACATTCCTGGGTGAAGGCCACTCCATAATTGCCTTGACTTTCTCTAGGTCCATCTTTAATCCTTCTACAGAAACAACAAACCCCAAATACACCAACTCTTCCTTCATGAATGAGCATTTCTTCAAATTTATCAGCAGTTTCTCTTGGTGCAGCTTCTTCAAAACATGATTAAGATGTCTTAAATGTTCCTCTTTAGTTCTGCTGAAAACTAATATATCATCCAGATATACTATCACAAATTTACCAATGAACTCTTTCAATACTTCGTTCATAAGTCTCATAAAAGTGCTAGGTGCATTTGACAACCCAAAAGGCATTACCATCCATTCATACAGCCCTTCATTTGTTTTAAAGGCAGTTTTCCACTCATCACCCTCTCTTATCCTAATCTGATGGTATCCACTCTTCAAATCTATCTTTGAGAAATATTTAGCACCACTCAAACAATCCATCAAATCCTCAATTCTGGGTAAATGGAATCTGTACCTGATTGTGATCTTATTAATTGCTCTGGAATCAGTACACATCCTCCAGCCTCCATCTTTCTTTGGGCTCAATACTGCTGGTACTGCACATGGACTCAAACTTTCTCTGATCAGTCCTTTGTCCACCAGTTCATGTACTTGTCTCCTGATTTCTTCATTTTCCTTGGGGGTCATTCTGTAGGCTGCCTTATTTGGCAGATTTGAACCAGGGATAAAATATATCTGATGGTTGATCTTCCTCACAGGTGGCAGCTCATCAGGTAAATCATCCACAACAATGTCACAGTAATCATCTAACATCTCTTGGATTTCTATTGGCAAATCAGAAATCTTTGTAGAAGTAAGAACTACTTTTGGTTTTCAAACTAAAGCAAAGCTTACCTCTTCTTCTTCTATCTGCTGCAGATATTCCTTCCCGCTCAGCAACAAGGTCTTTGGATCAATCACTCTGCTGGATGGCTCTCCTTCTTCCATGGGTATCAATGTATGATGTACCCCATCTTTGAAGAACTTGTAAGTGTTATTCTTGCCATCATGCACTGCTGCTCTGTCAAACTGCCAAGGTCTACCCAGCAGTATATGACACACATCCATGGGTATTACATCACACAAAACCTTGTCCTTGTATTTTCCCATTTTCAGCTCTATTTCACACTGTTCTTTCACAACCATATGGTGCCATTTATGCAGCCAGGACACCCTGTAGGGAGTGGGGTTCTCCCTAGTCTTCAGCTTCAGTTTTTCTATCACCTCAGTGGAAACCAAATTTTTTGTGCTGCCACTATCAATGATTAGCTGGCAGCATTTCCCTTGGACTTTGCATATGCTCCTAAACAAAGTCTTCCTTTGTGCAGGTTCAGTGACTTCTTTGGTTTGTTTCAATAGGACCTTATTAACCACCAAGGACTCTCCCCTCTCTGGAAGAACTTTTTCTTTAATTTCTGCTTCTTCTTCAGCCTGGGCAACAACAACATTCCTTGGAACAGCACCCACATTCTCTGGACACTCATAGTGCTTGTGTCCCACTTGCTGACATCTATAACACCTCAATTCTCTGCCTTTGCCTCTGTCTCTGCCTCCTCTTCCTTTTCCTCTGTAAGAACCCCTTCTACCCCTTGCATCATCCTCTGTAGATTCATTCTGAGGTGAGATACTATTAGCTCCATCCTTGGGTGTAGGCTTTCCTCTACCACCCTGACTTCCCTTCCCACAGAAATTACCTCTCTTCTTGGCAGACTGTTTCCTCAGGAGTTTCTCCTCTGCTTTCAAGGCCATCTGGTACGCCTCTTTTACTGTCTTGGGAGACAAGAGACCAATCTCATCTTGGATCTCCATCTTGAGACCATTCACATATTTGGCAGTATTTTCTTGTGTATCTTGGAATTTCCCAGCTCTTATGCTCACTCTGTAGAACTCCTCTGTGTATTCTTTTAATATCAGCAACCTCTGTCTCAGGTTCTTCATTTGTCTATACAATGTCAGCTGGTAATCACTAGGCAGGAATTTACCTTTCAACTTGGCCATCATTCTGGTCCAGCTCTTGATAGGTTGCTTGCCAACTCTCCTCCTTTCTGCCTGCACTCCATCCCACCAAAGTGTAGCATGTCCCTTCAGCTTTGTCACTGCAAACTTGACCTTTTTATCTTCACTTATTTCTTCATAATCGAAGCACTTGTTTAATTCATTTATCCAGTCCACTAGCTCTTTTGGATTCAGTCCCCCTGCATAGCTTGACACTTCAATTCTGGGCTTAACTGCAGACCCCAGAATAGTCCTAAGGAGCCTCATGTCAGGAGGAATTTCAACATTTTCTTCAGCTGCTTTTGTTTCAGGTTCAGTGATGTCTTCAGGATCTCTGGTCTGTCTTCGCTCCACGGCATCCATTCTGGCCTCGACCCTCTGCAAAACCTCCAACACTTCTGTGTTGGCTACAGGTCTCCTTCTGCCAGCACCTCTACCAAGTCGGATTGCCATGTCAGCAAACAACTTAAACTACCCGCTCTGATACCACAAATGGTGCAGTAACGACTGAAATTCCATCCAACTAGAACCGGTCAAAGATGACGTGGCTCAGTCATCAAGGTCTTTTCTTTGTTCTCTCGGCAATGTTATTTATCAATTTTAGAAAAATTGATAAATAAATATAATTGGCAACTTTAGAATGGTATATTGTAATCTCGGCTTATATATATATTACCAACGTTATAATCAAAGTTATAACTCCCGGACTTTTATAATTGTTCGGCCCTTTTATCTTTATATAAATATTCCACGATTACAGAACCTTTGTGTTTAATTAGCCTTCGTGAGTTATGTAATATCTCGCCACGTTATAACAGATATTAAACCTCGAGCTTTATATTAATATTCTATGCTTTGGACAAACTTTATAATAAAACTTTGGACCGGCCCCAGCTATGCACCGCACCTCACTTATCCTCCATGCACTTTTATTAAACTTGACGTAACTTCGTCAAATAGTCACCGTCGGACGTCCCCTTTTCAAATCAACGGTCCTGAGAATTTCCGCTCGACATCCACAGCGGATTTTAATGCGCGAAGGCGCACTTTAACTGGTGGCTTCCAATACCGCCTAGGACACGCGTCGCAATTCCTATGGAATCATTGCCCGACTGAAGATTAGCACTTATGGTCGAAAAGTGGTGCGGAATGGTTCAGAAACCGCTCGTGGTTTTGATACAGTGATTTACCAAGGGTGTACGTCAGGTTTGCGCTCGCCTCGGTTGTTAACTCAGGTTAAATCTCCAGTTCCGGTCTTCAATTAACAATGAAACAATGCCATCTCTTTGTTCAGGATTTCCAGCAATATTAACCAGAATTCTTACACAGACCCCGCCTATGAGTGGGGTTACATTCACAGGTTATCCAGCCACTTGCGGGAATTCAAAGACAGAGAATCGGGATTACCAGTACACAATCACCCACAGTTAAACGATCTTTCACAACATTAACATTTCAAGACAATGTATAATAGATAGAAATTGAAATCCATTCAACTGGAAGAAATTGTTCATACACAGGGTTTATTACAGAAAATCTCTTCTACTATATTTTTTCCTCTCCTCCATCCGAAGGAATACATTCATATACATAACATATGTCCTTTCTGTTCCTCTGCGAGGACCGTTATGGAAATTCAAGAGCCTCCTTACAATTATTCGAAAATTAAATAAGACAAATGGACCAAACCTAACCATTCGACTTCTACAACTCTAACTGATCTAATAATAATACAAACAGCCAAGGCATTGACACCTAGCTGTGATAATTTGACTGTTTTCAAACTCTCCTAGCCACAACATTTGGACAAAATTCCGGCATCGCTGGCCAGTGTCTAATGCTCCTGCATCAAAATAACACCTTAGTAAAATTAGTATTCAAAATTCAAGGAAATATTAGGCACAGTCATGCCAAATAAGTTACATGCTAACAATATCAAGTTGTAGATTACTTATACAATGTGGGAGTGCAAACAAAAATCCTAGAAAATGCCAAATCTAAGTCTAGAATAAAAATGAAATGAAGTAAAAAGTATACAATAATAGGATAGCCTCGTATACGTGTATATAACCGGATAATGTAAAACACTAAGTGAATAAGTCTAGGGCTAGAGGTAAATGATGTCAAGAATGTCCAATTATGATGAGCATTTCTTCAGATAAGGACTACTATTTCGGTCCATTATCACATATGAATACGCCAACTAGTCTATATCAAATTATTAATGTTTTTATTATATTTATGGATCACTACAATATAAGTTGATAAATTTCACAACCAATTCCCTTTCCATTGTGTTCCTCACCTGTGGTACGATATATTAGCTATGATTTTGAGAAAATTTACAACATAAAAATATCTAGCAATCGCCACTAGTAATCCCTCCGTCACCAAAAAATTAAACATCACCAAATATGGCGTTGCCAAAAGTATAAGTGTTGTGGTGACATTCAAGGTCCATCACGAATAATGATTATAATGAAGGATAGTGATTGTCACCATTTCATATGAACAACATCAATTTATTGTGATGGAACTTTCATATTCATCACTATTGATGCATATATATGGTGGCATTCATTTATTGTCACGATTTCATATTTTGGTGAGGGTAAAAAAATGTCACCATAAGCTCATTAGGGATGGTTAAAGAGTCTTTGTCGCTAAATATGGATCATATTCATTCCATATAAATATCAGGGCATGATGGAATCAAACTGCTAACCTTTTTCTTGTAAAGAAGGTGTTTTTCCATTGATCTAACACCTTTTAAAGAATTAGACTTAAAAAAATAGATCTTGAAACTTTATAAATTGTAAATTATACAACTTTCGATAGATTATAAAACTTTGTAAAGCCTTGGAAAATATTTTACTAAACAAGAAAAATAGGATTTAAGTTTGTACCTAATGGTTATGGAAGTTATGAAAAGTGAGTGGAGGGAAAAATAGTCATGTATAATATACTCAATAAGAAGTGAAACTTTAAAGAAACTGATACCCTATAAATGACTTGCAATTATCAAATCCGAAATATGCAATTACACCAAAGATTGATTTCCATGCCAAAAATCCAAAAATAAAGAGTATATATGATGTAATTATAAATAATGAGCTACATGCTTGAATCCCACTGGCTATGGGGTTTAGAAAACTAATTGGGAGTTGTTCTCATTATTAATTAATTAAATATGTCAAAATACAACAATCAATAACAATGATCATGAAATGTAACCACTAAACAGATGTTAAAAATTGTAAGCAAAAAGTTTGGATAATATATGTTACACCAAAATAATATCAAAGGGGCATTCACACACTTCCAAATCCACACCAAGCATGAGTATCCAAAGATGTAATTGTATGGATACAAGGAAAGAATCTCTACCTCTCAATGATAACTATGTCCTCCCACAAGTACTTCAACTAGAAAAGGGGTGTGAAGACAAGCACCTTAAAGAAAAAAAGCTACACATTACAAAAACACACTTCATCCCCCATATACCTTTATAGAATAGATCTAGGGTAATAAAAAAAAGATCCATAGAGAATAGGTTTAGAGTGGGAAAAATAAAGATTATAAGAAAAAAATAACCAAAAATGAAAATATACTAATTTGAAAACGTTTAAAGTACAATAAACACATATGGCATCCATAGTACATTAAACTGACATTGGTCAACTTTTGGATTGGTCAATTTTCAACTATCTATAGTGCCACCAATCTAATGAACTGTGATAGGAGATTTTCCCATTAATGGAGCAACATGTTTAAATATCACACTGTTTCTTGATAACCATTGTCTTTAATGTACAACCATGCATAGTTCTAGCACATAAATGCAAAACATGGACAGAAAAGTGAGCATAAAGTGCAGAAGCCCAATATACGTTAATGGAGAAAAACAAGAAAACAAAACTTACATACAATGTAGCAACCATTGAAATGATAGAAACATGAAATAAAATTTCATGATACTTCTCAACAAGGAAAAACAAAATTATATCACCTACAACGATGAATTTATAAACCTTTTTTCAGAAAATGGTGTTAATACACTAACTATAGTTGGTTGGCAAAAATAAGTCAAGGATATATGTAGTTGGTTGGAAAAAAATCATCGTTGAGGAAACCAAGCCTATATTAAAAAATTTAACCATTAGAGAGTAACATTTATATATGGGTTTTTTCAGGTGGTGGGTCACTTGCACTTAGCCCAATATCTGAGGAAATAACCAGCCAATTGAGGGTACACAATTATTTTATATTTAAGTATATTAAATAAATCATCCAGTAACTTAAATAATTTCCTTCATCGAACCCATGTATCTTTTCCAATATTTCTTGAGCCTTAAAATCATCAAGAAAATAAGCCAATATGATCATACAAGAATTTTTTTAAGAACCTACCTCATTGGGGGTATAAAAGGGAGACTAGTGCTTCATAAAAAAACCATTATTCTTGAAGAACCATGGAACCCCCATTGTGCTAATTTAAGATACTCCTGTAGTTGAAATTCCAAGCTGAAAATGCCTTTCCCTTTATGTTCAAAGATAAACATTCATTTTACAACTCTTTTCTGAGGTAGATATACATCTCATCATTCCATCACATAAGGTAGAAAGGCCACTCCATTGAAATTTCCAATTAATTTTCTTACATGATCATACATGCAAATAGTATCTCCTCAACCAAGACCTCCAATGATTAACACACTAAAGTCATAGATTTTCCCAGGGAGACTTGATAGCTTGTCCAATTTGATACAAGATTGTTTTACAGGGGTCATAGGAGACTGGACTAGATATTTTATTGGCAACTTTCCAGAGTCAAATAATTCATTCAGGGCTTAGAGAATATTGACCTTTTTTTTCAAGTAATCTCAATTCATGTTGTCTATTACAGATCTACACCTGCTATCATGCACCTACATACTAAATATATCTATTAGTATGATTATTTTACTAGACAGAGAAAACTAAGTTGAAAATAAATAATTCGAGATTACTCCACATCCCTCCCCATCCCCACCCATTCACGTACAAAAACTAAAGCATAAAAAAAAGATAAACAACTATGTGCCACATATATGTGGTTCTAAATAATAAATTTTTATATTGACTTTAACTTGAATGAATCTTTAAAAAAAACTTGAGTTATTATATATTATTGTCAGGCCATGAGGTAACTCCATAGAATGAATCATATGAATTGATTGAGGGTACTCATGAATATATACATGGAGGTGAGACTGTTGGGATTCACTTCCCAATGTCTCTTAGACTTATATCCTATTTTACACTAATGTAAAATTTTTCTCAATCACTTTGGATAGGTGTCAACATTCCCTCCTTAATCTGAAGGGATGTTAGTGAGTCCAAGCATCAATTTGAATTTTTCAAACTTTTCTCTTCCAAGCACTTTGGTGAAGATGTCTGTAATCTACTCATTTGTGGAACAATGACGTAGATGGATAGTTTTGGCCTCAACATCATGTCGAATCATATGGTATTTTTTATTGATGTGCTTCGTTCGATCATGGAACTTTGTGTTCTTGGACAACTTTATTGCAGAAGTGTTTTCGATCATGAGTAGAGTTGAATGCATTTGTTTCATCTGCAAATATTCTAGGATTTTCCCGAGCCACACAATTTCCTTTGTCGCTTCAGATGTTGCCACATATTCAGCCTCAGTTTTGGAATATTCTGGAACTGAAATTTTGTGTGATCTGTAGGAGACAACTCTTGATCCAAGACTCATAGTATAACCTAAAGTAGATACCCAAATTTCTTTGTCTACATCAAAGTATGAATCAAATTATCCAATCAATATGAAGTCGCCCACCTATGTATCTTTGAGTCCAAAATCTTGCGTCCCTTTCAAGTAATTTAGAACTCTTTTTGCAACAGGCCAGTTCCCTTCAAAAGGTTTTTGCAGAAACCTAGAAAGGATTCCAACAGAAAATGAGATGCCTTGTCTGGTAGTATTCAGGTAGATGAGACTTCCTATAAGTTGTCTATACTTTGTTGCATCCTCAAATTATTTCCCTTCAATGGATGTGAGATTCAAGTTTTGTTCCATTGGAGTTGTCAAAGGATTGCATTCACTCATGCCAAACTTGTTCAATAGATATCCAATTTACTTATTCTGAGAAAGGAATATAAATTTAGGATGTTGAGTTACTTAAATACCAAGATAGCAGTGAACATAGCCCAAATCAGTCATTTCAAAACCTTTCTTCAATTACTTCTTTATGGATGCAATATAACTCTCATTGTTCCCTGTCATCAAAATATCATCTACATACACCACAAGATATGCAATTGTTTTTCCAACTTTCTTGGAAAACAAAGTTGCATCATCAAGATCAAAATGTTTGAAGATAAGTTTCATAAGATTCTTAGTTAATTTCTCATACCAGGCTCACAGTGCTTGCTTAAGGCCATACAACGATCTTATAAGCTTGCATACTTTGTGTTCTTGGCCCTTCACAACAAATCCTTTTGGCTGGGACATAAAAACCTTCTCCTTTAGATATCCATTCAAAAAGGTGGTTTTTACATCCATCTGATGGACTTTCAAACCATTTTGATCTGCTAAGGCAAAGAGTGTTTGGATGGTGGCCCATTTTTTTGTGGGGGAAAAATTTTCCTCACAATTGATCCCTTATTTCTGTGTAAAACCATTTGCCACAAGCCTGGATTTGCACTTGTCAAGTGAGCCATCCGCTTTGTACTTGTTCTTGTAGACCCACTTGTAGCCAATTGGTTTGGTTCCAAATGGAGGATCAACCAACTTCCAAGTTCCATTCATTATCAAGGCATCATACTCTTTTTGCATCGCTTAATTCCATTCATCATGAGAGGTGGCTTCTTTGAAGGAATTTGGTTCAAGATCCGTAGACAAATTCAATTCGCAATTATAAGAAACATCCATATAAATAGGTGAATCAGAATCATCTACATCACCTCCATTTTTCCTGGTGGAACTTCTTGTTCTTGTATTTCCAACCTCATTGGGACGAACGTTTTCCAGTGTCTTTATCAGCCATTTTGGGGGACCTTTCTAATATGGCTCGGGCTGCTCATTTGACTGAGTTAAGATTGAATCGAGATTTGGTCTCCCAATTTTGTCAATCACATCATTCAAGGTGTCATCCGTGGTTGGTTCTTCGTGTGGGGGAGAGAGTGCTTCGGAAGACGATTGCATATATTGATTCAGTATATGAATCCTCCCTTCAAGATGTGGAATCTAATTATCAAATTCTTGAGATGAATTTGCATGTGTTAATCTATCCAAGAGATTAAGTTGCCGCTCAACAACATCGTCAGTCTTGGAAGATTTAAGGAATATGACATCTCTAGATACTACAAAATTCTTATTGACTTCATCATAGAGACAATATCCTTTGGAGGTATTGGAATGCCCAAGAAGATACATTTTCCTCTTCTAGGACCAAGTTTATTAATTTGTACCTTAGGTATCAAAGCATAACAGGTGGAACCAAATACCCTGAAATTATTTACCAAAGGAATGTGGCCATGCCACATTTCATAAGGAGTTTTATTTCTGATTGTATTAGAAGGACACCTATTCTTTATGTACACAACACATAGAACTGCATCAGCCCAAAACATCAATTTTACATTCTTGAAAATCATCATGGAGTGAACCATATTTAAAATTGTCATATTCATTCTTTCAGCTACAGCGTTCTGTTGGGGATTATAGGGCACAATTTTTTGATATTTGATCCCATGTTGGAAAAGATAGTTTTTAAATTCGTTTGAAGTGTATTATTTTCCATTATCAGTGCACACAGAGCCAATATGAGTTTGTGCATTATTTTCAATCCATGCATGAAAGTTCTTGAATGTTTGAAAAACATCAGATTTGTTCTTCAATAAGTAAACCCAACACATTGTAGCGTAATCATCAACGAATGTCATCATATATTTGTTTCCATTTTAATAAGCAATAGGCATGGGCCCACAACAATCTGAATGAATAAGCTCAATTTTTCTGTGTGCTCTGGAATGTGAATCATGAACATACTGTTTTCTATGCTTTCCTAGAATACAAGCATCATGTTGCTTAAGTTTCCTAGGAATTGTAGGCAATCTAGTAACACCATTTTTCTTCAAAAATCAAAGGTTTTCATAGTTTAAGTGTCAAAATATAGCATGGAATAAAATACTTTATGGGAATGTACCTTCATCATAATGAGAACTCAATGAAAATTTTTGTGCATGAGCAGAGGTACCTTGCAGGTTTAGGAGTCTTCCTTCTTCTACTCCTCTCATGAAAATTGAGAAATATGATGCTTTTATGACCTCAACCTTGCCATAAAACATGTGAATGGAGTGTCCTTGCTAGTGGATGTGGACCAAGGACAACAATTTTTTCCTCAACTCAGGGAGGTATAGAACCTCGTGTAGAAGATGGTCTGGAAGACCAGGAAACTTAAGCCTGATTGTGCCAAGCCCTAATGGCTTGGGTTTATATTTGTCTGCAAAGTATACTACTCCATCAACCTTGTCAATAATTTCTTCAAAAAATCTTTCCTAAAAGTCATGTGACATGTTGCTCCTGAATCTAGCAACCAATCATTTCTCCAAGAAGTGAAGCATTAAACAAGTCTTCGGTTACTCAAACAATGTGCTACAACATAATGAGCGGATTTAGGTGCTTTACCTTTGTATCTATCATGAGTTTTACCTTTTTCTTGATTTCTTTGCTGCTCAATTGTATCCCAATGCAGCTTACATGTAGATGCATCATGCCAATCTCTATTGCAGCGTATGCAATAAATATTATATTTTTCACTTTAAGCTTGTCTACCCCCCCTTCCTCTAAAATTTATTCTTCCTCATCCTCTTCAGCCACCTCCTCCTTTGGAAGAATCTTGAGCATGATTCTTCTCTCTATGTGCAAAACATACAACTTCTTTAGAAGATAGAGGGGTTGTGTTCTTTCCAAAAGCTTTCGCTCATTTTGCAAACTTTTTCTCAAGGGAATCAAAGGTTGTCTTCTTGAGGTTTCCACTTACTTGAAATGAATCAAGATAGTGTGAGTAAGTGGGATAAAATGCCTTAAAATATTATATGAGAGGTATGTCAACTTCTAAACCAATAATTTTAATGTCCTGCATGATAGATATTACTTTTGATGCTAAAGCAAGAGGGTCATCGTTTTTCCATTCAAAGCTGAATAGCTTAATCATTAATTGAAAAATTTCAAGTTCTGAATATGAGTCATAGAGTTCTTTTAAATTCCTCAAGGCTTCATAGGCATTTGAAAATGGTGTAATATGGCAACTCACCTCTTCATTTATAGAAGCTGCAATTAAGGCATAGGCCTTGAAATTCTTGTTTTCCCAACTAGCGATCTCCTTGTCTGAGGTGGGATTTTTCAGTGCATTGTATCCTTCTCCTTCACAATTTTTTATCCACAAATCATTAAAAATGAGAGTGTGCTTGATTTTCTGAGAAAACTCAGGATATTTCTCCTTTCCAGAGAGAACTACTCCCAAAATAGATATGAGAGAATGTATTGTAAATATGTACTATAAAAAAATGTAGTCTCCTAGAAAAAGACTCAATTCTGGTGTAAAAAAATGTATTCTGCTGCAAAAAACTCAATTTTGGTGTAATTTGTTTTTTTTAGAGGTGTTATCTGAGGGAGTTCATAGCTAGGGAAGGTCATACCTGGGGGAGGTTGTACCTGAGGAAGGTCAAACCTGGGGGAGGTGGGACCTAGGGAGGTCGAATAAGGGAGGTCGAATAGGGGAAGATGATGATGGAGGGAGGAGGGAAGAGGGAGGGCAGAGGAGGGAGCGAGGGGAGGGAAGAGGAGGGAGGAGGGAGGAGGGTAGTGTGGAGGAGAGTGTTGTGGGAGGGCGATGGCGAGATAAGGGATCAATGATGGGAGGGAGGAGGGAAGCTGTAGGCACTGCAGAGGGAGGGAGCCTATAGGTGTTGAGGAGGTAGAAGATAGCGGGAGGAATGCTATGGCAGATGCACGAAGGGAGCCGAGAGGAGGCACCCGTAAGTGCTACTAAGGGAGATAGCCCATAGGCGTTGCGGAGGGAGATGATAGTGGGAGGAATGATGTTGGAATTGTGTAGAGGGAATCGAGAGTAGGATTCGTTGAGCTATGTTGCGGGAGCTCCAAGGTATGGGAGATGCGGGAGGTAAGCGTGTTGTGTGAAGGAGTTAAGAGGAGGATGTGATGAGCTATGTGAGGGATAATGAAAAACTGTGGAAGCTGGAGTTGTAGGGGAGTGTAAACATGAGTACACTATGTTGTGGAGGGGAGCGCAAACACTAGTACGATATGTTGTGGAGGGGAGCTCAAGTCTCAAAAAATATTTCGAATCTGGAATGCAGCAGTGGGACAGTTCTGCAAGGAGTAGGTCTTTCTAGAAATAGAGTTGGCTCTGATACCATGTCAGACCAGGAGGTAACTCCACAAAATGAATCGTATGAATTTACTAAGGGTGCTCATGAATATATACATGGAGGTGAGACTGTTGGGATTTATTTCCCAATGTATCTTAGACTTCCTTATTTCCTATTTTACAACAATGTACAATTTCTCCCAATCCCTTAGGATTAGGTGTCAAAAATTATGCGTTTGAACAACTTCTAGACAATATACTACAATATTTGTTTCAATTTTCCTTTTACTAAGAAAACAAGGGATATGTAGGGAGACCATAGTTTTGGAATTTCTACTAAATCTCTACAAAATCTTATAGATGTTCACATCATTATTTATTTCTAGAAACCTACTAGTCAAGCATTAACAAAAACAATAGTTTCAAGCATTTTAACTATATACTTATTTGAAGTAAATTTCAAAAATATAGATGTTATCCATTCTATTATATTGGTGAACAAAAAATTTAGTAGTATTTTATCTATACTTCAGCAGATTTTCTTCTGATTTTTAACAATGCATTTATAGAATATTGGCATCACTGAAAATTTAGAGATTCTCTCAAGTTTCCTACCAATCCAGATAAATAAGTCTTTTTGTGGATAAAGGTATTTGATTTGGGCTTCCATATCATGAGTGAATGATTGTGGCATGATTTACAGTCTCAAGGTTCAAGAATAATAATATACATGTTAGCTTGTTCAGTTGAAGAGCACTCCTCAATCATACATGCCATGTTGTAGGAAAATAAATTCAATTGCTTAAAAGAACATGCTTCTATGTCTCCACAAAAGGAAAAGTACAAAATTTCTTAAAAACCAAACTACAAAAAGGTTATAAGCAACAAATATATTTTTATATTCAGTTGAAAGAAATAAAATATTTTTAAATCCTGGAATCTCAGTATACTCTGTGTATTTGTGAAGAATAAACAAAGAAGAAAAATCGTAAACTATGGTATTATGATCCTAAGAAGTGAACCCACAAAAAAAAAAGTACATTGAGGGTTTAATGCTCATGGAAAAATACTCAAAAAACCATGGGCCATCAATGCATCACTAAATTGAGATATCTCAAAATGTGATCAAATACTTACAATATATGTTGGTTGTATGCAATGATTTCTCAATTGTTTTTGAGACAACCATATAAATCATTATTATGGTCTATGGATCTAGGGTGAGAAATAAACCATACTCATTTAAGCAAATTAATGTTAAAATGATGATATCTTCAGCAAGGAAAATTTACTTCTTGTAGAATGTCGAAAAAATATTGTCTGTGTGTGAATATTTTCCTTTCCATCAAAAAATTATGCTACTCAAAAAATTATGTTGCTCAAGAATTTGGGTAAATAGTTTTGTAAAGATCATCAAACTCGATGCTTCACTTTAACTCGCAACTAATGTTCATGAGGACAAAACCAAATCAAATTTGTATTCATGGAAACCAAGCAGAATTAGGTTTTACTGAAGGAAACCAAGCACAATTAATATTTCAATCAGGAAAAACTGAGGCAAAAACAAATTAGGTTTTTTTTACTGACCAGAAAATAATTATTTTACAGAAATTATGTAATAAAATTACCTACAAGTAAAAAATCCAAGATGTAGGGTTTGTACATAGAACCTAAGTGGGGATATCAACTTGCAATCTGAGATGTAGGGTCTGTGCACAGAGCCTCAGTGGGGATATCAACTTGTAAAAGGTTATCTAGATCAAAATATCTCCTCACTATTGTAGAAGCCTTGATGTCTCGTTCCTTTCAATATTTCTACTTAATATCAATGATTTAATATCTATCATTTAAAAAAATACAACAACAAATCCTCATGGCATCGTCCTGAGCATTCTCTTTTTTAAATCCTGACAAAGAAATGAATTATCATCTTTCGTTCTACTTAAAATATTGGGGGTTTGAAAAAGAGACAACTTAAGATAGAAGTTCAGATACATAAATGTACCAAAATAATATTGCCTCTATATGAAGAAACATAAGAAAATGTTGATTATGTTGAGCTCCTGAGGTAGCAGAACTATCTTAATGTGAAAAAATGTTAACAGACTTCAGAGTGGCATGTAATTCATAAATAAATTCAATGTCCACAAAACAATGAAGAAGCTTAGTAAGAGTGTCAAGAGGTTTTAGTGTTTTGATATCTCCGCGAAATTTTTAGGAGGGAAAATGAAAAAAATACTACTCAACAATTTTTTAAATATTAAAAAATAAGGATTTTAAAATTGGAAGTACATTCATAAAATGTGTAAGGGTTTGCATTAAACATTTCAATAAACAAGCATGATTATGATTTTCTAGTCCAGAATGGGGTAGATATCAAGTAAAAAATTAAACACGTAAATATTTAACATTTTTAATATAATGTCACCCTATTTAAAAATCAATCTAATTATTATTATGTATAAACACACTAAAAATTTAAAATATAAAGAGGGTTACGAACACTCAAAAAAAAGGTATCGTAAATAAATAAAAATATAAATAAACCGAGGTATGGTAAATAAATAAACCCTATTTGAATACTTACTACAAAATTATGGAAAATAAATAAAAATAGAAATAAGCTAAAGGTACGGTAAATACATAAAACCTCTCTTTATATTTACTCCATAAACCTATTTATATTTTTAAGGAAACTCAAATAAGAGGTTTTATTTAGGTGAAGCCTATGGAAAAAATACCATTTTAATACTATGGGCCATATTAGCCCAAGTATGTCAGTGATCAAATGTCTCTTTCAGTTGTTTTCCATTAAGTCATAGGTCAAAATTTTTACTTTTACGAACCAGTTCTCAAAAATAATTTTGGTCAATCAAGAAGTATAAACCATGTATGCTACTCCTTTATTTTATTTATCGTCACCATTGTCAAGGTCATCACCATCATCAATTTCAAGGTCTCCATATCCATCATCATCATTCAAAATGTCTAAGGTTATGTCATTTCATTTCATTTAGGTTGAGTCTAGGTTCAACCCTGCCTTTGGAAAAATATTCAAATTTTCACTAAATATAAGGCAGTAATCCTCCATTTCATCCATGAAACCCTAATGAAGGAGCAAGAAAGTTTATGTAATTCAAATAAAACCATATTTCTTGTTTCATATGGCTCAAATTTTAAGAAAAGTTTTGAAACATCTCATCTTTGTCTCACTGTTTCATGAAAATTGAAGAACTCTATCTCACTATCTCTTTTAAAGGTCAAAAAGTAATCATCCACTATTATAGCTCCAAGGGAGGTCATTTTGACCTATTTTCATAGTTAAATGCATAAGGATGTCATTTCAAGCTTCAAAGGCATCTTATATGTTTTGAAGAGTCACTATCCAATGTGAAAGTCCAAAGGTGAAATATTTCAAAGTTTTAAATAACAGTCTTGATGTCCCATGAAAAGGAGAAAATTTGTCTCAATGTCTCATTTTAAATTCCTAAGAAGGTCATCTCAAGTGTCAAGGAATACAAAAGAGGCTAACTCTATGCTCTCATCTTACTTAAAAGAGCCAAAAAATTCACCTTTCATGTCAAAGGGTTTAAAAAGTGTTATCATGTCTTCTTACCTCATTTGAAAAAGCCAACATGTCATCCTCCAAGTTGCAAAAAGGGTTTAAAAAGGTCATTTCAAGTGTCAAGAAGAGTGAAGGAAATCAAATTTATTTTCTTTTATCCCATGTGAAGGAGTAAAAAGTCACTTTCAAAAGAATAAACGGGTAAAAAAGGTTTTTGTAAGCATCAATGGGAAAAGGTAAGGGTTGTGAAAGCTTATAAAGGGTGAGTGAACTTCATGTTTATGCATTGTTACCATTTCCACATATAAAAAAGTAACCATTCACTTTTTTAAACTCCAAATCCAAGCATTAAAAATTCCTTTGTTTCCATTTTGAGGCTTGTTTTCTCATTAACCGACTTCATTGTTATGCTTGTGGGTAGTGTAAAAACATTTGTTAGGTTCATGTGGGTGAGGGAAGTAGCTTTGTTATGATCCTGGATGGTAATAAAATCCTTTGGGTTACACTCCTGTAAGTTGAAAAAAATATTGTTACTCTTTTGTCACTGTTGGAGAGGGACAACGTTATGCTCTTATAGGTGGATAGCTCCGATGTTGTTGAAACCCAAAACCCAGATTCCAACCTCCATTCATTTCTCTAGTAACTTCACAAGGTAAGAAACCATCCTTTGTTTTTTTTGGCAAGATTTTCAGGGTTTTTATACATCATTTGTGTCTTCTCCATAGCCTCACTATCCACATATTCATTCTTTTTTTTTTTTTGAAAAACCCTAATATACCATTGAAATAAACACTAACCTATCACAAAAACCATAAAAATACATCCTCCATGCCCGTCTACATATACCTATTCCTACACATCATGCATGAAATGATTTTCTGACACATATGAGAGAGGGAGATGACAATTTTTTGTGCTTAATTCTACTAGGAGATTTATTACACTTGGCACCCATGATGAGAAATGTCAAATAGAGGAGCAACCACTTTTGCATCAGCATGATGAGTCAGTGCCAATGGATCCTGAGGTATCATAAAATGAGGAGGTTAGTTCAGTTTAAGACATCATCAAAGAGAAGGATAAAGAGATTGCTATAATGTTCCCAATTTTTAGCCCCAAGCTAAATGGAACATTATAGTTTGCATATTTTTATTTTATTGAATAAAATGGGTAAGGAGACCCCTTGACCCCTTTAGATGAAGAAATAACACTCCTTGTGTGAAAGGAGGCATAATAAAGTAGTTGATTTAAGCACCACAGGGTGTGAACAGGATTGGATCATGCTTGATCTAGTCATTTTGACCAAGTCAACTAAAACTGTCTAGATACATTGAACCTACTTGGACAACACAGTTTTAGTGGAAGATTCACTTGCTTGAGCTAGAAGAAAGTGAGAATGGGACCCATGGTGAGAAAGGTTCCTTTGCTTTTTAAGGAGGAGATGGCACCCCATTTTCATTATGCATTGGCTTATTATTTTCATAGGATCTGCAAAGACTTCCATCCCCAGGCTGTTTAGCAGGGTTTGTAGTGTTCTTCACCCAAGGGTGTTCCTACTCGGGAATACCTACCTCATCCTAAAGGAAGGAGAGGGTTTGAGCTACATTTCCTCATTCCGTCATTTGGCCAAGCTTATCCCTTCAGCTACAATGTTATTTCTGCAGCAGAAAATGTTGTGTTGCTGGGTGCAAAAACAGAGGAACTCATAGAGTCATTATTTGGCTTGTTCTTCAGTGGAGATCTTGTCTATTCTTTGGAGGAGCAGCAGAGGAGACTCCCAGGCATAATTTCAGATCTTTGGCACCAGGCCAAACAGTCACCATCTCTCACAGCGCATTCTAGAGCAAAAACTGCATTATTCTCAGAGGCAGTTTCTCGGAGAGCCATTTGTGCTTAGCAGGAGGAGTGTTTTTGAGTGAAAGAGATCAAAATTTTTTCTTGAGAACATTATCAAAGGAGGGCATGCATATTTCAGATCTGCCATATCCTCATTATTATTTTGGTTCAGTTGCAGCGACAAGTTATTTGTCACATTGTACATTTTTCGACATTTCTAGCAATCTCTCCTAGATTGGCTATAAATATTGTATTGGAGCCCATTATTCTATTCTTGGGAATTTATTTATATATTTCAGTCATATTTAATGTATTCATATCTATATAAACAGCTACACTCCTAGAGACAACGTTGTCACTACTTTCCGACATTTTATGCAGTTGTTGCATCTCTTGTATTTCATGTATTAATCTCTAGAGGTTGATTTCCATTGCATGAGAGGCTTGTTCCTCATGATATTTTTGTACATTTTTGTTGATCTATTAATTTACATGGTGGTTTTAATATATTACATCTTATGTTTCGTTCAGTTTTGTAGATTTTGATGATTATGTTCATGTATTGATGTAAGCTCTCCATTTGAGCATTTTCTAAGAGATCTACTTTGGGGAGATATGTATAAGCCCTCTAGTCTTATTTATTTGAGCTTACTTCTTTGAGAGTAATGTATGAAGGGTAAAAAAAGGGATCCAAGTCCCAATTTAACTTATTTTTACACTGCCTTCTTTATACAGCGTCCTTGAGGACCACATTGCAGAAATTACCGAAAAAGGAATATTACAGTGGTATTAGAGCATGATATTTGGCTTAGCCTATGGCTTCAAGAAAAAGTGTTGAATCCTGAAGGGGAATATTTCAAGATATATAGACAGAGTCTACAGATGGCCAGGTAGCCTTTGGATCTCATCCTTTTTTCAAAGGTGACATATCCAGTAAATTCCCTTGCAGTCAATCTCTGGAATAGAATTTTGATATTCTTGAGAAGGGAACTTTACAACTGTGCAGCCCAAGATAAAATAAAATTATAAGGATAAGCTCCTCATTTGGAAGAGGAGATGTACAGAAAAAAAAAAAAGAAGGAATGATGGAAGAGGAGGTTTCCCTTCTTCTTTTCCAAACCCTGGAGGGTATCATTGAAGATCTTGAAGAGAAAGAAAGGGAAAATTGGGAAGATTTTCTGAGAGGGTTTGTGAATGAAGCAAGCCCTAGCTATTTTTATGATGGGTGTGAGCCTTCAGCCACACATGTAGATCCACAACGCAGTCCATTGCCCACTTGCACTGCCAGAAGGATGGAGGAAGAAGATGAGACCATTGGAGGAGCAACGCTGCAACTCAAAGGTATGGCTCATGGTTGTTCTGTTTCATATTGTCATGCAAATGTAGAATCATATGATGGATTCACTAAAGGGTTGGTGAGAAAATTCGATGAAAATCAATGTGAATCTCTATGTGTCAAAACATCAAACACTTTGTATGCATTGGAGAGAACCATGAAACAAACTCCATTCCATATTTATGAAAGGGATGAAAATGTGTATGATTACTTGCTAAAGGAAATATCCCTATTATATGAAGGGCACTCTTCTATTTGTGATAACATGGAGATCCCTCTTTCAGAAGAAGACCAAAATCCATGGTATCTCATTGAAGGGGAGACATACTCACATATTGATGAAGAGAATGTGCATGAAAGAATCCACAACACTGTCATATTGGAGGAAGATCCATCACCACATGGAGATGAGAGGGGAGCCATTGCTTCCATGGGAGGAGTCCTTGTTTCTGTGCAAGAGATTCCCAGTATTTTAACATGTGGGAACCATGGCACAATTCCAGAGTCATTTGCAGCAACTTGTGGGGATTGTGAGATGGAGGAAGAAGAGAAGGATCAACATCAAGGGTTGATACACCCTTATCTATTCCGGAGAATATTTGCACAAGGGAGAGATACTGTACAGTGCAGTGGAGAGAGGGAAAAATCAGTCCTCTTATACATGCAATCCACTTCCAAGCTTGATGTCTCACTATATGGATGCATTCCACCTGGGAGGCCACCTAATCTAGAGTTAATGAGAGGCATCTTGTCAGTTGGTTCACCACTCTTGTATTGAATCGGAGAGGTGAAGACATTGGAGGAGTCTAGCACAGTGCAGAGAGTTTTGGATAAACCTAAGGAGGAGAGAGACACTCTCTCATTTTCAACATCACCCACTCTCATCAGTTATACTGCACTGATAGAGTTTGCTGCAAGGATGGAGGATGGAATATTCATGATGCAGGATGAATGCTCCACAGATTTTATGGGGAAGAGGATACTTCCTTTGAGGGAGGAGTCTTTCATATATAGGAGTGGATGGAGGCCACTCATGCTTTCTTTGACCCAACTTGGGAGATTCCTGTTGGATGACAGCTTCTCATGGGATGCTAAATTCCCAGGATCACCATTACTATTTGAGCATGAGAAGCTACATGATGGGCATGGTAGCATTTTGGAGGATGAATTTGGCATGGGGGATGTCAAAGTAGTGGGCAACAGCATGAGGGGAGCATCACATTGTAGATCACTAGCGTTGTCTATGAGGAGGATTGATTCGTGTTGGGGGTCCCCACTTTTGGAAAAGTACTCCCAGGATCTTGGTGCATGCATGATTCTTGATGACTTGGAGGGAGATGAAAGATACATGGTGGATGATATGGTCATATATTGTTATGGTAGGATCTTCTTGACTAGAGTTTCTAGTCTCAAGGAGAAACTATTGCATGCAGCACACGAGGACTTTCTATCCATGCACTTGGATGCATATTCTTCTTTGCTAGAGGAGTTCATTTGGGATGGAATTAGCGTGATATATATCAACATATGGATAGATGCATAGCCCGGATGATTTTGGAGAGGTTGGCACAACAATTTCCCTACTCATTGGAGGTGAGGGAGAGCATTCAGATGAGCCATTTTAGCTCAAGGACCGGGGTACATGGTAAAGATGAGCCTTTCTTTACATCATATGAGCAGCTTGATGAGCTAAGAATGATCACATCTCCTTATGCTCCTTATTATGATGTACATGTGGCCCATTGCAGCAATGGGAGTGGCTATTTTTATGATGGTTTGTGGGGGAAGCCACATATTTCTTGGTGTGCATCATTGGACCCAATTTGTATTTTCATATTTTCATCTTATAAGATGTTTGTGGTAGCAAAAAAGTGGCTGGAAAAGCACTTGTTTTTTTTAGTTTTGATGCAGGAAAGAGGTGCACTGCGTTGGTCCCATGAATGGAGCAGTGACCCACTCTCTAGTTGTCTTGTGACAGCTTTTTTCCATTGCATGTTGCCTCCTTGTATTGCTGATGTTTATACATTCACAAGGAGCACTATTGTGAGAGTGTTGTATATTTTGGGACAGCCCATTGGGAGCATGATTCTCCCCATTGTATATGTTTTATATTGGAGGAGACACCATGGGCAAACCATGATTGCCACATTGCTACTTTTCTCTTCTTGTGGGAAAAACCACTTGGAGAACTTGAGGGGGCACTTCATGGCTGATTTTCTTGATGGGGAAGCTTGGGCCATTCTTGGAGGCCATACCATTTCAGCCCAAGGACAAAGGCAGCCCCATGTGTACCACAAATGGAGAGAGAAACACCATGGGAATCAAAAGCCCAACTCTCCATTCAGCCCCAACACATTGCATATACCAGGGGTTGAGACTTTTATTTGGATGATAGCATGGATGAGAGGATCATCAGTGGGGATACATTTTTTCCCATGCATGTCATCACTCCTACCTTGAGGAGGCCATAACACAATAAGAAGGTTTCCACCTACACCTTCTATCTTTCCATGATGAGCACCATGCCAGTTTGCATATTTAGAGGAAGCATGGGAGGACATATTTATTGCAGCATATCTTGAGTAGTGGTGGAGATTGTTGATGAGGAGGCCATAAGAGAAGAAGGGGGAGGGAATTTTATTCTCTCTATGCAGTTGCTTGAGGACAAGCAACATGTGGGAGGGGAGGACTGTAATGTTCCCAATTTTTAGCCCCAAGCTAATGGAAAATTATACTTTGGATAATTTTTTTTTTTTTGAATAAAATGGGTAAGGAGACCCCTTGACCCCTTTAGATGAAGAAATAACACTCCTTGTGTGAAAGGAGACATAATAAAGCAGTTGATTTGAGCACCACATGGTGTGAACAAGATTGGATCATGCTTGATCTAGTCATTTTGACCAAGTCAACCAAAACTGTCCAGATACATTGAACCTACTTGGACAATGCAATTTTAGTGGAAGCTTCAGTTGCTTGAGCTAGAAGCAAGTGAGAATGGGACCCATGGTGAGAAAGGTTCCTTTTCTTTTTAAGGAGGAGATGGCAGCCCATTTTCATTATGCATTGGCTTATTATTTTTGTAGGGTCTGCAAATACTTGCATCCCCGAGATGTTTAGCAGGGTTTGTAGTGTTCTTCACCCAAGGGTGTTCTCGGTCGGGAATCCCTACCTCATCCTCAAGGAAGGAGATGGTTTGAGCTACATTTCCTCATTTCGACATTTGTCCATGCTTATCCCTTCAGCTACAACATTATTTCTATAGCAGAAAATGTTGTGTTGCTGGGTGCAGCAACAGAGGAACTCATAGAGTCATTATTTGGCTTGTTCTTCAGTGGAGATCTTTTCTATTATTTGGAGGAGCAGCAGAGGAGACTCCCGGGCATCATTTCAGATCTTTGGCACCAGGCCAAACACTCACCATCTCTCATAGCGCAGTCTAGAGAAAAAAATGCATTATTCTCAGAGGCAATTGCTGGGAGAGCCTTTTTTCTTGAGAAAATTATCAGAGGAGGGCATGAGTATTTCAGATTTTCCATAGCCTCATTATTATTTTGGTTCAGTTGCAGTGACAAGTTATTTGTCACATTGTACATTTTTCCGGCATTTCTAGCAATCTTTCCTAGATTGGCTAGAAATCTTGTATTGGAGCCCATTCTTCTATTCTTGGGAATTTCTTTATATATTTCAGTCATATTTCATGTATTCATATCTATAGCAGCAGCTACACTCCTAGAGATAGCGCTGTCACTGCTTTCCGGCATTTTATGCAGTTGCTGCATCTCTTGTATTTCATGTATTAATCTCTGGAGGTTGATTCCCATTGCATGAGAGGCTTGTTCCTCATGATATTTCTATGCATTGTTGTTGATCTATTAATGTACATGGTGGCTGTAATATATTACATCTTATGTTGCATTCAATTTTTCAGAGTTTGATGATTATTTTCATGTATTGCTGTAAGCTCTCTATTTGAGCATTTTCTGAGAGATCTAATTTGGGGAGATCTGTATAAGCCCTCTAGGCTTATTTCTTTGAGCTTATATTCTTGGAGAGTAATGTATGAAGGGTAAACAGAGGGATCCAAGTCTTAGTTTAACTTATTTTTACACTGCCTTATTTATACATCGTCCTTGAGGACTACATTGTAGAAATTCCCAAAAAAGGAATATTACAATTGCATAGTTGAAAGAAGCCTTCTCCATTGCCCAATCCCCAATTACTTTCCTTAAGCGGGAAAATCTTAAATTACAAGTGAATCATCTTCTCCAAAGTAACTAAAAATCATACATGGAGGAAAATAGAGGTAAAGGAAAGAATATTGTTGTTTTTGACAAAGTGCAAGAGATGGAGGCTGAAGCACATCCAAAAATACCAAGAAAAAGAGGCCTAAAAGGGGCATTGGAGCAAGAGAAGCAATAAATTTGTCAGTCTGAAGAATTGAGATTTGATGAGATCATTGCCATGGAGATCAACAAGGATAAAGAGCTTTGGCTATCAAGAGTTAATGAGAATCTGTAGAAGTTATTGAAGAAAGCTAACAAGGATAACAAGCTGCAAAGGCACATGACAAGTCATTATCGTACCAAGGATACCATTTCTCAAATAAGGTTGAAACAAGTCAAAAAGAGGCTTAAAGAGGTGGAAATGAACCTCAAGGAGAAGGACACTTGGATTTGTTCACTGAAGCTTCATTAGTTGTGTAACCTATATCTTTCAGATTTTAAAGAACCAATTTTGACAGCTTTGGAGAAATTTTGGTATTTTACATGATTTTTGGCAGAATTTTGAAAATTTCTCATTGCAGAAGGGTAACGGACACTTATGAATTTTGTTTTGGAGGTAGCCAAATAGTGATTTTTTTACATAGATGGATGTATTTTGATTAGTACATCATCGATCAGTAACCCTCCTATCATGAAAAGCTATAATTTGGGAGAAAAAGCTCAAAAACCAGCTATTTTTCATGTTTCTGCCTCCTTTTTGGACCCTCTGTTACACTTTTGAGTGACTCAGGGAGAATGGATTTTTGAAGGCCTTACTGTGGTCCATGTTGCAAAGTTCAAGATATTCTAGAAACTAGACACACAAGGATAGTTGATCGTTTTTTCAAAAGTGAATTTGGACTTCTCAAAGTTCCTCAAAAATGCCTCCAAAGTTCTGTTATGCTTATGCAATATGTTCTTCAGTCAGAATTGTCACAAATCAGCATTGGATTCCCTCAGTACACTTGTCAAGCTCAGAAATGGTCACAAATTCAAGGCTATGATTTATCATTAGAGTTATTAGGTTGTTTTTTGCTTCCTATTATGATGGAATTTGTAATTAATGTAAGGGACAAACACTCCTAGTTTGTAGCTAAAATTCAGGGAATGGTTTCTAACCTCCCTAGAAACTAGGAAATGACTCATATTTTGCATTTATGATCCATTTTGGATGGTATTTTGACCTGATGAGGTGTCATGGTATATATTTTCTATAAGTAGACTCTCTTTTGTCTTTGTTGGGGTTGGATAATCTCATATTTTCTCTTGTAACCACTTTGTGGAATGAAATCAGAGACAGATTTGCAGGAAATATTGTGAGATACTTGTGGTGTTCTTTGGAAAATCCGTGTTTCTCATGTTTTCTTATTATCTTATTCTTAATTCCATTTATACTTCTTCATATATGTCTATATTGTAAGTTTGAGAGCAGAATTCATGTTATGCATGCTCTGTTTTATACAAGATTCACCATATTATGTTTATTTGCTTCTTAAATTCAATGAATTCACCTCAGTGCTCATTCAATCCATTAGGGGAATTTTTAGCTCTAAAATGGGCCTCCTAAGGAAATTATAAAATATTTGAAATAATAAAATAAGATCAAATTACATCATCAAATTTTAGAGGGAAAAAATAAAAAACTACTTTTTCAACTCGTATTTTCAACTTATCTCCCTATTGGTTTACTCAAATTTCGAGTGGAAATACATGTTGGATGCAGAATTTGATTCCTCATCTAAGTATTACCCATGTTGTGTACTTTCCATGGACCCTTATATATGAAAAATTAGAAATACAAGAAAAGCATGATTGCAATCATGTTTTTCATGTATTTCTCATTTTTCATATAGAAGGGTCCATCGAAAGTACACAAATCATGTTTTTCATGTATTTCTCATTTTTTATGTAGCAGGGTCCATTGAAAGTATGCAACATGGGTACTCCTTCTATGGGGAATTACATTTTTCATCCAACGAGTATTCCCACTCGAAATTTGAGTAAAACATTAAGGAGATAAGTTGAAAATATGAGTTGAAAAAGTAGTTTTATTATTTTATTATTTTTTAATATTTTCACCTTTTTACTCCAAAAAATGGTGATTTATCCCCCATGGTTGACATAATCTTGAATCCTATTAGTTCTTATAAAGCTTATTTTGGTTGTACGTTTTTCTTAGGAGTCCCATTTTAGACCTCAAAAGTCCCCTAATGCTCTACTCCATCTTCATCCTATACTAAATGATTGATTAATATGTTGTAAAAGTACCTATCTTGCCTCACACACTCTCTGTAGGGTAACCTCAAAGTTTCAGACCTAAAAATATCATTTACAGTCCATTCACTGAATTTCCTATCCAACATTCAAAATATAAAACAAATTTTACTCATCTAAGCTTACATGTCTAACCTAAAATCTTATGATACTCAACCATTCATTTGACTGTTTAAAGTGACAAAGAGAGAGCCCTCTCTAGTCTAGGTAGGGCTAGCTACCTGACCTAAAGTTTGTTATGTGGTTACCTTTCTCCAATCCTACTGTTAGCCTTAGGAAGTTTGGGGAGAGTGATAACATTCTTGGCGTTGTTGTCAGGGAGAGATTTCTAAACATTCCCTGGGAGTATTTCTTTAATCCTCTGAAAGTTAGACTTGTAGGTGACAAGATCTAGCTTTCAAGATAGGATGAATTCTAAATTATAAGCCAAAGTATAAAATTCCTATCTTAATATGGCTCCTAAAAGACATATCAGGCCAAATCCAGACTCAAATCTGTCACCAATTGCGTATTACCCTGAGATTATTTTTAGAAAACATAAAACCAAGTCTCGAAAGGTTGGAAGAGTTGTTCCTCCACTTATGAAATCAAATTCTCTACCTATGAGATTTGTTCCAGAATATTTGGTCTATAGTCCAGAATATGAAAAATCTTTTTTAGAACCAAGTCTAAAAATTTTCTTTCAGAAGCCACCTTTGATCCTTTCGATTTCAAGTCATTTTCACCATTTTATGAATCTTTTGAGTCTGAAATCGATACTGAGGTCTCGTCTAATTTTCATAAACTCAAGGGCTTGGTAGAAAATTTTCAAGAAAATTCAGAGAAAGCCTATTTTCACTATTAGCAGAAGACTTTTGCTCCACCTGTTATATCACCTTTTTATACAGCTACATCATCAACCCCTCCTTTAATTCCATCACTACCTCTGCAAATTTTCACTCTATCAACACCTCCACCACCTCCTCCATTAATCATGGCCAAATTTTCTCCACTGATTCTACCGCTTCAGCTTACTCCACTACCTTAGAATTATGGTCATAGGCTTCCTCTTTTCCACAGACCATTAGAGGTTGCAGCCTATCAACATGTTTCCAAAGTGATTGACTTCATATATCTTGAAGAGATTGACAATTACAATTCCAATATGTGCATCATTGCATAGATTTTCTCCAGAGAGGTAAATAAATGGTTTCGCTCACTCACAGTTGGTTCAATAGGTACCTCACGGAAGCTGATTTATTTTTTTATGGTGAAATGGGAAGAGAAGAAAAATACATTACAGATTTTAGTTGAGTATAATGCCTTGAAAAATAATCCAAATGAGTTTGTTTAAGACTTTAAAACTTGATTCAACAAAATATATGATTCAATTCTAGAGAATATTAAGCCTCCTCCAGGCCTTTCTTTACTTCATTATCATGATGGTTTCGATCCAAACATGGCCTATCTGTTGAGGTAAATAAACCCATAAACTCTTGAAGAAATGCAGAGAAACGCAATGAGCGTGGAAGCCAATTTGATCATCAAAAATTCTAAAATCAAGATGGAAAAAAGAGTCACTATCAAAGAAGAAACATCCACTTCATTTGAAGGAAAATTAGATACCTTGATCAAGGCCATGGAGAATATGATGGATAAAATTTCCATCGCTGATCGACAAGTTGAACCCTCCAAGCGAAATCCCAATTTCAGGGGTCAAAATTAGTAGCCCCGATGCAAGATCAAGCAAAGGGAACATAGGGGTCAGGATCTTCAAAGTCAGCCGCAAATTTTCACTCCATTTTAGCAGAATTATACTAAAGGTGCTGATGAAGATGATGAAGAAGAAATTTCTAGCGAGAACCATTTATTTGAGGAAAATCAGCAACCTATTTTCTGCACTGAAGAAGATTGATTTTCTACAGAAATTTGTGCACCTGATGATCAGGAATTTGTATTGTCAAATGATGACATATTATTAGTATGCATGGAATATTATCAGATGGGATATCATAATTCTCTTTCTCAAGTATAGAGATAGTATGGCTTGAGGAATAGGAATGTTCCTATAACCTCTAATAAAAAAAAAACAGAACACTCAAGTAGATTCTCATCCCAAACTTCAAAGAAGTTGTTGCCCTAAATCAAAGTAAAGACAAGGGACCTGTTGTTCCTAATAATCTTAAAGGAAACGAAGCTTATTCCAGCGGTAAAAGGAAAGATAAATAATTCCATGAAGGAGGACAAAAGACATATTCTAATATGTTAGAATATGCATTTTTCCATCAGTGATCAAAATTACTCTTTTATATTCATATTAGGGTTTCATTGAGAATTTGTTTGTCGTTCCATTAGGTCATGCAAAAATTTGGTCACTGAATAGGATATTGAGATCATTACTACTCCTTTCACCTCCATGGTCAATGGACATCATCATGGCTAGGTCATTCATTTTTCAAAGAGTCCCATAATCATTATGGCCATCATTCAGGTCATTCTTCCATGTTGTGCCATCATTAGGTCATAGCGTCAAAATCATGAAAATTGGTCATTTCACCATCAAATTCATCTTTTCAAGGAGTAGTAATAGTCAAAGGTATTCAAAAATTTCAGGTTCCAAACTATCATTTCCAACTAAGTGGTTTTGATTTTACCATATTTTTCTTTTTGTTGTGCTTGGAAAGCTCATTTCCCTCTCCTAGGGTTTTGAGGACATTTTTCTTGGTTTCGTGATTTCCACGATTAAATCATCAACAATACTTGTATCTTGATGCTCTTACATCTTCCCCTATCCTTAATATACCTTAATAAAAACCTTTCATCGCTCCTATCCCTCAAAATCATCATTTTTCCACAAGCCCTAGCTTATTCCTACAATTTGACATGTTTCGAGATTAGGCCTGTGTTTTTCCCTTTTTGACCCCTTCCCCTCACCAAATATTTGAAATTAAACTTTTCCATACTTCCTAACATCTAACCCTATCTCGAAAAATTTCTCTGATAATTTAGACAACCCCTAACCCCTTCATTCCCCTCCCTCTACAAGGTAGTCCTAAGTCCCCTGTTTTTCCTACACCAAACCCTAATTTCCTCTCCCACTGAGCTAGGGTTTTCCATATAATCAGAGACATCTGAGTAGATGAGGCATAAGGGAGGTCATATCAGCAAGTATGAGGTCATTTCAGCTCATAAAAATCATGTTCCCACCATTTTTCAAGAAGTCATTCCAAGGGACAAATCATTTGCCACACATAGGGCCGATTTTTCTTCAAACTATGTTTATGACCAAACAGAGATGAATTTGAAAAACCTGAGAGAGGTTTTTGTCGATAATAAGCCAAGGAAGAAAAAAATCCTTATGTTTGTACACAGGTGTTATGGGCTTTGAGAAATTTTAAAAATACAATTGCCACAGGAGGTTTGCTTCACTTCTGGAGTGACCTTGAGAAAATAAATATTTCTCCAAAAGGGAGTGTCCAAATGACTTTCGTTATATGTAAAATGATAACTATATAGAGAGATATTTCCAATGAGATATCATGAGCTTAATTTTGACTTGATGAAGGCCTAAAAAGGTTTCCTGCAACAACACACTGCATTTTTGCAACCTCATTCTACACATTTTGACAAGTATTGGAAGAATCAATTTTTGAAAGGTCAAATCAAGTCCATTTTGCAAAATGATTGCATATTTCACAAGTAGACATGATACTGTTTCTAAAGAGCTATCCTAGGCCCAATTTTGACATCAATAAGGCCTCCAATAGGGGTCTTCAAAAAGGTGTTGCGCATAGTCTTAATTGAGGGTGCACAACCTTAAGGCACTGCGCATATGTCTAGAAATAATATGCGCAACACTGATAGGGAAACTTTTCGGGAAAATGGTCACCACCATTGGATTCATAATGGTGAAGACACGAACCTATACCTTTTTTGAGGTTTTTTAGGCAATCTAGTCAGTCAAAAGGGAAAAAAACCACTAGAATGTCATGTTTCTGCCCATATTTTTCTTAGGTGCTCTGCACAGAGAAGTCTTAGGAGACTGAAATTTTGAAGGGTCCATTCAGTAACATTTTGATAGATGGAGGAAAATTAAGAAAGAGTACTTGAAAATATTTCCAACAAGCCATATTGGGCCTAATTTGGACACCTGTAGGTTAGTCAAAAGTTGCCTTGAACATGGAGGGTGCACAGCCTTAAGGTGCTGCGCATATGACAGTTTGCTGATATTTTTGGTTTTTTACTGTAAATTTTGATTTTAATTCAGAAAATAATCTTTCTATTAATGTAATTCATCATGGTAAATATAATTATGTCAAGGATAAGTTACATAGGGGTAGATTCATCAAGTAAAAGTTGTCATTAAGTCAAATGAATCAGTTTGAATGTCTTTAGGGAGGAGTCACTTGGACCTCCCTACACTCTAGGTATCAGTTTAGATTATTGTGGATCAGCTCCTCAAATTAGGGATTTGACCGCTAAGGTTGGGAGGTTGTTTGAGCCCTATATAATGTAATTTTTTACTCATTTTTAAAGTTTGGAAACAGTTGGTATGTTTGCTAAATGATCAAGGAACTATTGTACTCAGTTTGGGCAGCTAATAAAGAGGAGTTACAACTATTTTGTGGGATACTTGTGGTATGATGTTTATCATTCTATTTTCTTCAGTTTCATATGTTATAATTTATTGTATTCATTTTCACTTCATCTCTATGGTATGATCTCTTTCAAGTTTTATAATCAGAACACATGCTTTCTCATGCTCTATTTTAGGGAAATATATCATAATTTTTTCATTTTAATTTTTCTAAGAAGAATACATCTCCCATGCTCTTCATAGATTCTCTTCAGTCTGAAAACCATTCCATCACAATAATCTTTAAGTGATAAGCCTTGTGCCTACCTTTACCCATTGACCCCTGCAACCCTATCTCATTAGCCTTGACCTAGCTTCCTTGACCTAATTTCTTCATCCAGTGATAACCCAACCAAAATTGAATCAAAACAACCCCTGCACTCAATATCTAGCCTAAATACCCTAATTGATCCAACCCTCCTAGCTGTGACCCTTTTGGAGAGATCCCTCTCCGACTTGATAGGGTTAGTTATCAAGTCAAAATCTTGATCTGTGGTTACCTCTATTGGGATTCCTTCCTCAACCTTAGGAATGTGGTGGAGTGCTAACATTCTGGCATCGTTGCTGGAGAGTGAAAAGACAAATTTTCACTGGGAAAGAACGACAAAGATCAGATTTGATTGTTGATGGTGAAAAACGATCAGGAATAATAAGGTTGTGCATCATTCACCTGGTGACTACAATGTCGAAAAACCCCAAGATTTATAATTCTCATGGTGACTCCACTCTTCAATAACCGGTAGTCTAAAGAACTTCTTAGTGACTCACTGTTGTCAAAATGGATTTGATTGCTCAAAGGTATATTCCTATGAATCGAGCTCATATTCCTGGTTTTCTGAACTATATTCCTCGTATAGATTGGCAATCAAGACTGTCAAAGTTTAAGGGCCAAGGCATATAAGATGTTAGTTTTCATTTGGTCAAATTTCATTTACATATTCATAGACTAAAGATTGAGTTTCATGAAGATTGTTTGATGAAGATGTTTATGGCTACCTTGGAGGAAAAAAACAAGATCATGGTATGAGAGTCTACCATCTTCTAGTTTATATTCTCTAAAGGACTTTCATTCAGTTTTCTTTCAAAATTATCAAAGCTCTAATTCTTCCTTGTCGATGATTGATAGTTGTTGTGAGATCTTTGATAATTTCATTGAGTTTCTTGAAAATTTGTACGGGGATGAAGAGTATCTAGATGATGAGATCATATAATCCCTTCATGATTTTTCCTCCCAACAAGAATCAATAGTTTCCTCCTTGGATGAAGATATCCTTGAGCCTTTGCATGAGAACCTTTTTCATCACCAAAAAGAATCAGTAGCTCCCTCCTCAGATGAGACAGACTGGGACCAAGAAAGAGAAGTTCCAATTCCCAATCCTGAAAATGAAAATAACCAAATCAATGTAAATTTCTTTAAAACTCCATTTTCTCCTTTTTCTGAAAATGAAATAGATCAGCTCCTGAAAAATTATGTTACAACCCAAGCGAATGTAGATTTGTAGCTCTTACAATGTTCATAGAGTCAAGAATGTGTGAGTGAAGCATCTTCCATTATTGAAAATGAAATTTTGGGTCTGAATGATGATAGTCATGATACTGATGAAGCCATAGAGGAAGTTGTTGTGAGTAAACAAATTTGTGATGATGATTTTATGTAAGGAGATCAACTAACATATATTGTTTTCTTTCATGAAGAAGATAAGGTTGTCATGTTTAACAATATTGAAGAATGTTTTATGTTAAAAAATGATTTAGAATATGAATTTGAGGGGTATGAGCCTAAGAGAGATAGTATGCCAGAGATAGAATCAGAATTTCCCATGCTTTAGGAATTTGTAGCCAACAATCAGATAGCAGAAAGTCATACTTCCCTATGCCCTCCTATGGATCAACAATCAAGTATTATTTCAGATCATAATGAAGGGAGTAATTGTGTTTTTGTTGAATCTCAAGACAAGGTAACATTTTGTATTTTTGAAGATCCTTTTACTGATTTTCTACAGTTAGTAGGAAAGATGTATTTTTTTTCATGGACCAGAAGCATGTGTTCAGTAGACACTTGAAGTGGCCTAGTTTTTTTTTTTTTTCTACCTGCTCGAGGAAAATGAGAGCATAATTTCAGTAAGTAGTAATCTGCTGGATTGGTTACATTGGAAGGATCACTTCACATGATTGGAAATATACCTTCAGCAGGCAAGTGGTTGTCATCAAGATTTGAAGCCTTTAAGTCTCGGTGAAATGCTGCCATCCATAAGTTTAGTAAGTTTTTTTATTTTTAGCCAGTATTGAGTCAAGCTTCATACATTCGAGTTTGCATTGATTTAGTCTATTTCTCTGATTGTTAGTTTTCAGTCAATTTTTGGCATTGGGTTGTCACTATTTAGTCCTGCATTTCAGTTTGAATTGGTTTTTACCGTATTGGCCCAATGATTAGGAACTTGGTCTACAGTGTTATTGACACCTCCAAGGTTCTTCCATCCCCAATAAGGCTGATGTTAGTTTCAGAATATGAATTTTTCCTTCAGTGATCAAAATTACTCTTTTTATGTTCATATTAGGGTTTCATTCAGATATTTTTTATCATTCCACTAGGTCATGCAAAAATTTTGTCACTGATTAGGATATTGAGATCATTACTACTTCTTTCACCTCCATGATCAATGTACATCATCATGGTTAATTCATTCATTATTGAAAGAGTCTTATAGTCATCATGGTCATCATTCAGCTCATTCTTCCATGTTGTGCCATCATTAGGTCATAGGGTCAAAATCATGCAAATTGGTCATTTCACCATAAAATTCATCTTTTGAAGGAGTAGTAATAATCAAATGTCTTCAAAAATTTCAGGTTCCAAACTATCATTTCTAGGTAATTGGATTTGTGTTTACCATATTTGTCTCTCAGTTGTGCTTGGAAAGCTCATTTCCCTCTCCCAGGGTTTTGAGGACATTTTTCTTGGTTTCGTGACTTACATGGTTAAATAATCAACAATACGTGTATCTTGAAGCTATTACACCTTCCCTTATCCTTAATATACCTTCCTAAATGATTCCCATCACTCCTATCCCTCAAAATCATCATTTTTCCACAAACCCTAGCCTATTACTACAATTTGACACTTTTTGAGACTAGGCCTGTGTTTTTCTCTTTTGGACCCCTTCCCCTCACTTAATCCTTGAAATTAAACTTTCCCCTAATTATTAATACTATCCCTACCCCAAAAATTTCCCCAAGACTTTAGACAACCCCTAACCCCTTCATTCCCCTCCCTCTACAAGGTAGTCCTAAATCCCCTGTTTTGCCTACACCAAACCCTAATTTCCTCTCCCACTGAGCTAGGGTTTGTTATGCAATCAAAGACATCTGAGTAGAGGAGGCATAAAGGAGGTCATATCAGAAATTATGAGGTAATTTCAGCTCATAAACATCATGTCCCCACAAATTTTCAAGAAGTCATTCCAGGGGACAAATCATTTGCCACACATAGGGCCAATTTTTCTTCAAACTGTGTTTCTTACCAAACAGAGATGCATTTGACATAAGTGAGAGAGGATTTTGTCCATAATTTTCCAAGGAATAAAAACCTCATTCAATTTTTACATACGTGTCACGTTTTTTTAGAAATGTCAAAAAATCAGTTGCTACAAGAGGTTTGTTGCACTTCTGGAGTGACCTTGAGAAAATAAATATTTATCCCTGATGGAGTGTCCAAATGACTTTCTTGATATTTAAAATGATAACTAGACTGATATATTATTCCAATGAGCTATCATACATTCAATTTGGAGTTGAGGAAGGCCTCCAAACATTGCCTTCAACAACACCCTGCATTTTTGCACCCTCATTTTGCACTTGTTGACCAGTCTTGGGAGAATAAATTTTTGGTAGGTCAAATCAAGTCCATGATGAAAATTAAAGGAATATTTGTAATGTAGAGAGGATAATATTTCGAATGAGATATCCTGGGTCCAATTTGGACACCGGGAAGGCCTCCAAAAGTGGTATTCAAAAGGAATTGCACACAGTCTTAATCGAGGGCACACAGCCTTATGGCGGTATGCATATGTCCAAAAATCATATGCGCAGTGCTCTAGGCACTGCGCATATGTCCAGAAATCACATGCCCAGTGCCATAGGCGTTGTGAAAATTATAGGGACACTTTTTGGGAAAAAGGTCACCACCATTGGATTCAAAATGGTGAAGACTTGCACCCTGTACATTTGCTAAGGTTTTTGAGGCAAACTAGTCAGTCAAAAGGGAAAAAAACCACCAAAAAATTCATTTTTCTGCCCGTATTTGTTCCTAGGCGCTGCACACAAAGAAATGTTAGGAGGTTGAAATTTTTAAGGGTGAAATCAACATCATTTTGAGAGATGGAGGCATATTCAGAAAGAGGACTTGACAAGATTACCAACAAGCCATCTTGGGTCTGATTTGGACACCTGTAGTTCAGCCAAAAGTTTCCTTGAACATGGAGGGTGCAAAACATTAAGGCGTTGCGCATATGACAATTTGCCAATCTTTTTGGTTTTTCACTGTAAATTTTGATTTTATCTCAGAAAATCATCTTTCTATTATTGTAATTCATCATGGTAAATATAATTATGTCAAAGATAAGTTACCTAGGGGTAGATTCATCAAGTAAAATTTGTCATTAATTCAAATGAATCAATTTGAATGTATTTAGGGAGGAGTCACTTGGACCTCCCTACACTCTAGGTATCAGTTCAGATTATTGTGGATCAACTCCTCCAAAAGGGATTCGACCCCTGAGGTTGGGAGAGGTTGTTTGAGGCCTATGTCATGTAATTTTAGACTCATTTTTAAAGTTTGGAATCAATTGACATGCTTTCTTATTGATCAAGGAACTATTGTACTCAGTTTGGAATACTAATAAAGAGGAGTTGTAGCTATTTTATGGGATACTTGTGGTATGATGTTTATCATTATATTTTATTCAGTTTCATATGTTAGAATGTATTTTATTCATGTTCAATTCGTCTCTATGGTATAATCTATTTCAAGTTTGATAATCAGAACACATTCTTGCTCATGCTCTGTTTTAGGGAAAGATATCATAATTTTTTCATTTTCATCTGTCTAAGAAGAATACATCTACCATACTCTTCCTAGCTTCTCTTCAGTCTCAAAACCATTCCATCACAATCATATCTAAGTGATAATCCTTGTGCCTACCTTTCCCCATTAATCCCTGCAACCCTATCTCATTTTCCATGACCTAGCTCCCTTGACCTAATTTCTTCCAAAATCAAATCAAAACAACCCCTACACTCAATATCTAGCCTAAAAACCCTAATTGTTCCAGCGCTCCTGGTTGTGACCCTTTTGGAGAGAGACCTCTCCAACTTGATAGGGCTATTTATCAAATAAAATCTTGGTATGTGGTTACCTCTATTGGGATTTCTTCCTCAACGTTAGGAATATGGGGGAGTGCTAACAGAGTCTTCAAACAAAGATCAACTCAAGAAAAAATATGCATCATTGAAAGAGGTAGAAAAACAGTCTGCTATTTTTTCTCCTGAAAATGAAATTTCCAAGTTCAAATTCTCCATTCCTTTAACTAAAATAGTTAAGAATGATCAGTACAAATTTCAAGTTGCTAAGTTTCTTCGAGTTGATCAAATATCAGATATGGTTAATCTGAGTGATGATCACCCTGAGCTTATTTTTGGTCCTGCTGTTAATGGTGATTTAGAAGATTGTGAAGTACCTCCATTTTATCTAAGCCTCAAAATCCATGAATTTATCCACCATAATGTCGTGCTTGATTCTAGAGCCTCTCACAACCTCATGCCCAAGGCCATTATGGACCAATTAGGACTGGACATCACAAAACCTTATCATGATCTTTTGTCATTTAATTTAGGGAGGGTGAAATGTCTTGGCCTCATCAAGGACATAGTGGTGTCATTAGAGAAAATCCTGGCCAAGAATGTCTCATGGATGTTTTTGTGGCTGATATCCTGCCCAGATATGGAATGCTACTTTCTCGGTAATGGGGAGCAAAGCTTAGAGGTACCTTAGAACTTGATTTTTCTTATGCTACCATTCTCGTCTTTGGACAACTTAGGAAACTTTACTGGGAAAGTAAGATGAAGTACATGATTAGTAGCCGAGAAAAGCAAATTAACAATCCTATACATGTTTTTCATACAGATTTAGAGTCCTTTATCTTGTTCAATGATGAATTTTCAACATCTTACGAATATTTGATTGAAGAAATTGTAGAAAATTCTGAATTTTCAAATTCTATTTTAGAATTGGAAAATGCATACATTTGTAAAAAAGTGCCAAATGATGTGGATATGAGTGTATCACCTCCAAAAAGTGATGGAATAATGAAAGAATCATAATTTCTTGGTACAGAAGAGGTCCCTCAAACAACACGCAAAATTCAACCATCCGATCTGCAGTTTCCAGATGAGGGAAGTATTTTGTGGACTATGGACTTCGATGGAGCTTTGGGCAAAGAAGGGGCTGGAATTGGAGTGTGGATTCAAATAATTTTAAATCAGTCATTAAATATCCCTCCCAATACTTGATTGTCCTCCTACAATCTGGCCTTCGAATGTTCAAACAATGAAGCCGAGTATGAGGCTTTGATAGTCGGTCTGAAAATTCTCAAGAAGCTGGGTGCAAAGAATATTTATGTATATGGTGACTCCGAGTTAGTGATAAAGAAAGTGAAAGGGGAATACCAGGCCAAGAATCCAAGGATGCGAGCTCACTGAAATGCATTGATATACATCCTCAAGACATTTTCTGAGTACACTTTATCTTTGATTCCAAGAGCCAACAATGTTATTGCTGATTCTCTAGCTACTTCGGCCAACATGTTCAAAATTCTAGTGTATCCTAATAAGAAGTATGAGATAAATTTGAAACACCACCCTATTTTCCCATATAATGTTCAATATTGGAAATTCTTTCAAGATGATAAACTGATCAGCAACTTCTTGCAGACAGAAGAAGAGTTTGTAAATTCTCAAATGGACAACTAGTGTTATGAAGATGACCAAGAAATCCATGCAGCAGAGATGCAAGTGATTTAGCTGAAAGATAACTCCATTCCAAGAGGTTTGGTACCTTTGGAAGAGATTTTGATCAAGATGATGTTGCATGCAAACCGACCATGTTACCGACAAATGTGGGAGTGGAAGATATCAACCTTGGCACTCCGGAAAATCCAAAAATGGAAAAAAATTCTAAATCTTTGAGTGCAGAAATTAAAGGTAAGTATGCAAGACTTATGTCTCAATTTGTTGATGTATTTTATTGGGAATATTCTGATCTGAAATTCTATGATAAGAGCATAATTTAGCATACCATTCCCTTGAATCCAGGTTAGAAACCTTTCCGTCATAAGCTAAGAAGAATGAATCCTAAGTTGTTTCCCTCTATCTAGAAGGAGGTAAATAGATTATTCATTGCTAGTATCATTGTGCCTCTTAAATTTTCAAAATGGATGTCTAATATAGTGCCAGTAAGGAATAATACAAGAGAGATTCATTTGTGCATTGATTTCAAAAATCTGAACAAAGTGTCATTGAAGGACAATTACCCACTATCGAAGATGGATCATATTCTACAAATGGTAGTTTGATCTTCTAGACTTTCATTGTTGGATGAATACTCTAGTTATAATCAGATTCTTGTTCATCCGAATGATCAAGAAAAGACACCCTTCACAAAACCTTGGAGTACCTTCATGTACGCGAAAATTCCTTTCAGATTGAAGAATGCATGGGATAATTTTCAGCTTGCTATTATCACTCTCCCCAACTTCCTAGGCTGAAATTAGGAGTGACGAAAGGTAACCATAGACCGAATTTTAGCTAGGCAGCTAGCCCTACCTAACCAAAGGGGGCTCTCTCCGTGTCACTTTTTAATTATTCAATTTTAGGGTTAAGTACCTGATTTTAGGCTAGATATAGATTAATTTATTTTACAATTTGTTTAATGGATAACATTATAATCAATGAAAGATAAAAATGATTTCAAGGACCGTATTATAGAAAATTGATCAAGGCAAGATAGGAAAACTATTTGAGCACATTTAATTTGTCATTGATGTATAGTGGTAGAAAAGAGAGAGGTATGAATGAGCATTTTACTAAATTCATTCATTAGAAGAAAAGACATATTGTAAAAATATTAATAAACAAAACATTTGACTGATTTCACCTTATAAAATTAATAATATTTTACATAGAAAATGGAATGGAAATGAATAATAGAGAAAAGGCACATTACTAAAAAAAATACCACATGAATCTCACAAAATTTCTACAGCTCCTTTTATTTTCATTAATATTAGGTCCACAGTAATACACAGAGTTCAAAACTCAATTATCCAATGGTAATAGTTCGTACATCGAAGTATATATAGAAAAATAAAATTACAACGGTTACATTAACAACTATCCAAACTGATAGCACTTTATTTTCTAACTAACTATAATAGCATCATGGAAATAAATTACATCTGTTGTGATGGCAGTGGCTATAACTGAAAACTGTTGCTGAAGAAGATAATCACTAGCTGTGTTGACTTTCAGTTGACTACTGATCTGGAAAAACTTTTCTGCTTTTGCTAATTACTCTTGAAACTCAAATAACTTTTCCCAGCGTTCTTCATCAAGGATAACTAATTTAATTACCCTGTGGTAAATTTGATCTACTTCAGTGTATTTAGAAAAAGTTGGCTTCAAAAAAAATGCATGTTTAATTTCAAACTAAACATAAATATCATTACTTATTGCTCCCAACAGTGGTTTTCCTATTAATGTGCCTTTAATATTTACAAACTTCGAAGTATCCTTGGAAATTTCCTGAAGTATCTTTCCATAGTCATCTATAGTCATTAGTTTATCATTAATTACAAAAAGAGAAGGCAATCCTTTTTGTATTAGAGACTCTATCCTGTTGAAAAATATCTGAACTATAACCTCCAGACTGTGACATTTTTCTTCAATCTTAAGAATCAAATTCTTCCTTGTTAACACTTTCTTCACTTCCAGGATTGTTTATGTTTTGTCCTCAATGCCCAATTCATCCAGCTCATACTTGTTCTTTGAATTCAGAAATATAATGATATTTTTTGTTGTGGTAGGCTTGTCTCCCATATGTTCTTTAATTGTTGTAATGGCCTCATTTTCCTTCTGTATCAATTCCTTTCGCTAAAAAATGATCTGTATGCTTGGCCAAATTTCAATGATAGACTCTGTGATGTCTGCTCATATTATCTCTTTCACCTGGCCCAAATTATTACCAATGGATGACTCTTTCTATTATTTTTGAAACCTTTCAATTAAATTTTTATCCCTCTATGCTTTAGATGCATGTGAAATATCAACACTAGTTTTCTGTAATTACAATAATTTTACCAGATGCTGCAACTTTTTGATCGCCTCTTCTTGAATGGACATGTTCTGAATTGCTTTGGTAAGCTACCCAGCTCCATCTGCAGTGCCCACTGTAGAAGTTTGAGCTATAGAAATGGATGCTAGTGGCACTGCTTCCAAAGGAAATTTTGATGTCTTCATTGTTGCTTCTTTTTCCTTTATCATCTTTTCTAATTCTAATTCCATTTTCTTTAATTGAAAATTCTGCTCCATTATCAACTTCATCGTATCTGTCTTCTGAGTTTCATTTTCTTCCATATCCTTTGCCAAAGGATCTTTTGTAGCTGGAACCTTTAGTTGTTTCCTCAATGCTACTATGTCAACATTTTTCTTCTTGATGATCTCTTCCATTGCATTCAAATTGGATGGATCATATCCAATCTTCACCACCATATCTTCTAGAGTTTTTATTCTTGTGTCCTTTGCAAATGAAGACACCTTCTCCATTTCAGTTGTAATTGTACATTTTCTAATGAAACTTGTTGTTATCACCAAATTGAGTCCTATTGGGTTGCTTCAATGGTCAACTTGGAGTAACTATTTCAAACCACTTGTAACTGGAAATTAGCCTTTCCAGTCTAAGAGGGCTCTCTCAAAAGGATAAATGATATTCAATGAACAAATTGAAAGAAGATGGATAAATCTGAATTGGACTGAATTTTTTTTTGTGTAGGTGAAAGATGTATAAGGTTTACTACGATTGGGCTTATGGAGTCAATATGAAAACTAAGTCATAGGACAATCTATCTCATGGAAGCTGAGGCAATTGTGTTCTTATAAAACCACAGATGAAGGATATAACAACAAGCTATATGCATACAGGAAATTAGAGCATGTCACCATGAATTCCAAGTGATTATACATAAGAAAACTAATAAAACATGACAAAACAACACACTAGGTGTATAAATGGAAGTTGGAGCATGTAATCATGAATTCCAAGTGATCATACAACTAGAAAACTGGAGAGAAAGTAAAATTTTGATATAAGAAACATACTTAAGAACACATAGAAGAATCTCAGGTCTGAAATAGGTTGCTGCAACTGTATATTACTGATAGATAAAGATTACAAGAGTAGTGCCTTCATAACATCTCCCAACCCCTTTCTAACTCTAAAACTCTCTCCTTTATAGAGTGTGGACTCATACAAATGATATGCCACCTTGCTAGCTTCAAATTCCCACCTTAGAGACCTATTTAAAACATGATTCCATTACTTGGAGACTTCCTAGAGATATTTCTGTTTTGGAGAGTTTGAATACAAAAGGGACTCTTCTTTCATTAATAGTTAAACAAATCAATTTAATAACCCTTATAAACTGCAACCAACTAATTTTTTGAGTGTAATAGAGTGCTGGTGTGTCATTATGCCACGTGGATGCTAAGCTGGACCTCCTCCAAGTCAAATTTTTATAATTTTTTCACAAATCTAGTTAGTGAAAATTCTGAAAATAGGCTTCAAAGATGAGTGTATAATTTCAAAACCTTGATCGCTTTGTAGAAACTGAGAGAGGTTTTTGTAGATGGACCTGTACTGAAGAAAAAAATCTTTCAGATTTCCAAAATACTTTCTCATTTGGTCTGAAATCAAACTTGAAGTTGAATTCTAAAATAGTCATGTACAGAAATTTTCGTAGCGTGTTTTAGTAGCATGGGAAAAATGGCTTTTCCATAAATATTCTTGATTTATTTGTTGTTACAACACCTTAATCATGTCATGACACCTTGCAACCATCAATATCCCTCCTTAAAACATGCCAAAACCGAGTTTAAATGAAAAAAGCACCTACAGAAATTTTCAGAGCGTTTTTCTGGCTTCAAGCGTGAAGCACACTACGAAAACTCCTAAAAAAGGCAGAATTTGCAGTTTAGAAATCAACTCATATTTCTGAATTACAAATATATTTTTCAAAACTGGAGGAGGTTTTTGTAGATAAAAATATTCTGAAGAAACAACTCTCTTGGTTGTATAAAAACCATCTCCAGCTGTCCACAATCTGCATTTTCCAAACATGTATAAAACAAGAAATTTTGTTTTCTGAAAATAGGGCCAAACGACATCCCTCTATCTTCCAATTTGTAGTACCTTTGAAAAAAGTGAAAGAGGTTATTATTATTTGATATGTTTTTGAAAATAACCTCTCTCATTTTCTTAAAATATTTCTCTGTGTGCCCAAAAACCTCCCTTGAAGTTGAATTTTCAAAGTCAGAAAACAGAGAAATGCTTCATATTCGCTACGAAATTATCGGGTGTTCTCGTAGCGTTTTTTGCCTATTTTACACTGAATTTGCTACGAAAACTTGTAAAACTAGCTACTGGCTCTTTTTGAATTTAAATTCTTGGGGAATGAAAACTAATAGCATGTGATGACTGATGGGACATGACATGACCTAAATGGAGGCAGACTTGAACCTTAGGATAGGTTAAATATGTAAAAAAAAAGGAAATTTTCCTATACCAACTTGAAAGGCTTAAGGAGACCTTATCCTTTTGATAAATAAAGTATATGACCATGTCAAATAATGTTTCACAAAATTTTGAGTGATAACAGTGGCTCCACTTGGGATGGTGTGCCCTTATGGTACACCAAAGAACTTGTAGTTCCAGTGCCATCCATCTCTTTTGAAATAAAAAACTCTGAAATTTGCTAATGGATTTGATAAGATGAATTTTTAGTGCCACCTCCATTCGGATGCTCCCATCTTCAAAATTAAAACTTTCAACCTGTTCTGACTTGTAACCTTGACACTAAAAAAAAATGGTGGCTGCTAAAGAACTGAAAGTACACATGCTGAATTTAAAACTAAAACTGAGAAAATGCTTGATCTTCAAGCTTATTTATATAAAAATGATCCTACTCTACTTGCTTAGAATAAAAACTGAATCAAGTGATCTCACACTTCCAATGAAGCCAATCAAGAAGTTGAGTACTGGATTGGAATGAACATTCCACTTCTCTGATCATAAAACCATTCCTGAGAGATGACAAGTTGTTCCACCATCTAAATTTGTATACATAAATGAAAATCATATTGAAATTCATTCCTGTAGGAGATTCCAGTAGAGCTGTGAAAGGATCTTTGAGAGTATACACAAATAATTCTCGTTGATCAACAAGAAAGTGTGAGTAAATATGATCCTTTGATGGTGTTCCTTGTTCAGATTCTTCAATATAACCCTTGTGACCTTTCTCAAATAAACAAGAAAAAAATTGTTGATCATTATTTTCATTTGAGAGGAAGAAATACTTGGAGTACTCATGGATACTTTCAAAAGGAACTACCTTAGCATGTACCATAAAAATTTCTAAAGGTAACTCTTCATACGATTCAACAAGAAAACCCATCTGATTGTCTAAAATTTTCTTTTCAAAATTTTCTTCATTTGATGTAGGCTGATGCAAGGAATGACATGAAGAATAAAATTCTTCCTTTACGTAAGGATTATATCAATTATCTTCCAGTACTTCCTCTTATTGTTTGAAATGATTCTCATATTCCTGATGATCAAAAGACTGACAAGTCTGCTGCAACTTTTCATCAAACTCAGAGGATGTAACATGATTTTCATAAATAAATTACTGATGGGTTTCATTTTCATCCAAGAGAGAGCCTATACTTTATTCTTGGTGATGAAAGGGATTGTCATGAAGGGCCTCTAAAATTTCCTCATCCATGAACTCATCATCTTCATAAAAATTCTCCAAATATTCAATAAAACTCACACAATGTTTACAACAATTTTTAACTAGCAATAAGGAAGAATGACATTCTTCATACATCTCATAAAATGAAACATGGAAATCAACAATAGATTATAAGGAACCATTTGGCAGGCTTTCGTACCAAGACCATTATTTTCCTTCTAAAGTGACCATAAACATCTTCATGAGACAATCCTCTGGGAGTTGAACCTTAAGTCTATGTACATGCATATGTAATCTAACCAAATGAAGAGCAACATTGTCCTTCTTTTCATATTTAAATATAGGAAGATCAGTTAACCAATCGACCTTTGGAATAGGATTTGGAAAACCAGGGATGTGAGACCAATTCATAGGCGCATACCTAACATTTATTCTTGTAATGGAAATCATCTTGGAACTTCATCAAGTTACTGATCCTCAAGAAGTGGTGTCACCTTCCAATTGATTATTTGATGTGTGGAGTTTCCAGAGAAAAAATACGACCAATATGTGCCTAAGTGTTTGCTGCTCTCAGACCTTAGAACTGAAACTTTGTCATTCTTAATTCCCAGGGAAAATTTATACCTTCGTCCTCGGCAACGGTGCCAAAATTTTATCACCAAATTGAGTCACATTGGGCTGCTTCAATGGTAAAATTGGTGTAACTATTTCAAACCACTTTTAACTAGAAATTAGCCTCTCTAGTCTGAGAGGCCTCTCTCAAAAGGATAAAGGATATTCAATGAACAACTTGAAAGTAGATGACTAACTCTGAATTGGATTGAATGCATTTTTGTGTAGGTGAAAGATGTATAAGGTTTACTACCATTGGACTTATGGAATCAATTTGAAAATCAAGTCATAAGAAAATCTATCTCATGGAAGCTGAGGCAATTTTGTTCTTATAAAACCACACATGAAGGATAGAACAACAAGCTATATGCATAGAGGAAGTTGGAGCATGTCACCATGAATTCCAAGTGATTATACATAAGAAAACTAATAAAACGTGACAAAAAAACAGACTAGGTGTATAAATGGAAGTTGGAGCATGTAATCATGAATTCCAAGTGATCATATAACTAGAAAACATAAGAGAAAGTAAAAGGTTGATATAATAAACATACATAAGAACACATAGAAGAATTTCAGGTCTGAAATAGGCTGCTGCAACTATATATTACTGATAGACAAAGATTACAAGAGTAGTTACTTCATAGCATATACCAACCCCTTTCTAACTCTAAAATTCTCTCCTTTATAGAGTGAGGACTCATACAAATAATATTCCACATTTCTAGCTTTGAATTCCCACCTCAGAGACGTATTTCAAACATGATTCCATCACTTGGAGACTTCCTAGGGATATTTATGTTTTGCAGAGTTTGAATACAAAAAGGACTCTTCTTTCATTAATAGTTCAAAAAATAAATTTAATAACCCTTATCAACTACAACCAACTAATTTTTTTAGTTTACTAGAGTATTGATGTGTCATTATGCCACGTAGATGCTGAGTTGGACCTCCTCCAAGTCGATTTTTTACAATTTTTTCACAAATCTGGTTAGTGAATATTTTGAAAAATAGGCTTCAAATATGAGTGTATAATTTCCAAAACCTGATGGTTTTGAAGAAACGGAGAGAGGTTTTTGTAGATGGACTTGTGTTGAAGAAAAAAATCTTTCATATTTCCAAAATACTTTTTCATTTGGTCTAAAATCAAACTTGACGTTGACTACAAAACAGTTATGTACAGAAATTTTCGTAGCATGTTTTAGTAGCGTGGGAAAAATGGCTTTTCCACCAGTCTTCTTGACTTATTTTCTGTTCCAACACCTTCATCATGTCGTGACACCTTACAACCATCGATATCCCTCCTTAAAACATGCCAAAACTTAGTTTAAATGCAAAAAAACACCTACGGGAATTTTCGTAGCATTTTTCTGGCTTCAAGCCTGAAGCACACTACGAAAACTCCTAAAAAAGGTATGATTTGTAGTTTAGAAATGAACTCATATTTCCGAATTAAAAATATATTTTTCAAAAATAGAGGAGGTTTTTTCAGATAAAACTGGTTTGAAGAAAAACCTCTCTTGGTTTTCTAAAAACCATCTCCAGCTGTCCAAAATTGGCATTTTCCAAACATGTATAAAATATGAAAATTCTGTTTTCTGAAAATAGGGCCAAAATAAATCCCTATATCTCCAAATTTGTAGCACCTTTGAGAAAAGTGAAAGAGTTTATTCTTACTTAATACGTGATTGAAAATAACCTCTCTCAGTTTCTTAAAATACTTATCTTTTTACCGATAAACCTCCCTTGAAGTTGAATTTTCAAAGTCAGAAAAAAAATAAATGCTTCATATTCGCTACGAAATTATCAGGTGTTGTCATAGCATTTTCTTCCTATTTTACATTGAATTTGCTATGAAAATTTGTAAAACTGGATAGTGGCTCTTTCTCAATTTAAATGATTGGGGAATGGAAACTAACATCATATGATGACTGATGGGACATGACATGACCTAAATGGAGGTGGCCTTGAACCTTAGGATAGGTTAAATATGTAACAAAAAAGAAATTTTCCTATACCAACTTGAAAGGATTAAGGAGACCTTATCCTTTTGATAAATAAACTATATGACCATGTCAAGTAATGTTTCACAAAATTATGAGTGATAACACCTGCAATTTTGATAAAATTAAAGAAGTATTAGTGAGAGTTAACGAAATCATCTCACCCGTTTTCTTATGTAGCTCCATTTGGTCTATTGGATGAATTTATTTTATGTAAAGCTAAAATGTAGCCCTTTTATAATCTTCCTCTAACTTTCATTGTGGGATCTGTGCTTAAAGAAACGCAAAGTGCATTTTTCCCTTTTCAGAATCAAAGGCTGAAAGAAGCCTACTTTGTGAGATAGGAGTTTGCTTCCAAAACTGTTTATATGTAATTGTCTTCAACATTTCATTCTTTAGCTTTATCTCTTTGAAATTATCAAAGAAAATATTCTCCTTTTCCCCTATAGCACTTGTGCTAGTCTGAATGGCTTTATGCTGATCTTGAGAAGTTGATGTTTACTGATCTTTAGGAGCTATTGTGCATTGATCTTTAGAAACAGTAGAAGTAGTAGGAGTAGTAGAAGTGATTTTATCACCTTCCTGTGTGGATTGAGGTGTCTCTTTAGTGATAATTATTACTTCTTTCTCTGACTCCTTGCTGGGATTAACCTTCAAATTTAGCTTTGTCTTCTTCCTGTAGTGAATCTTGAACTCTTTGCTAGATGAATCAATCATTGGAGATGATTGATCTTCTCTAACTCTCTTCCCTGCTCTTTCCCGTGAAATTGGAGTCTGCAATGTTGATGTAGATAGTGTTTTCTTTTTAGCCTCCTGTAGCTTACAGTCTATACATTCAAGCTGATTCATGTATTTTTCAATCTCTAGTCTAGGTGTATGAAAATATGACATAGATTTATTTTCCACCCTCAGTTTGGAAATGAAACCAACTGGATCATAAGACCATGTAAAACTTGGTCTAAACTGCATTTCTTTCAATAACTTATCTGCCTCTTCCCCTGATGTCCTGCTATTATAGATAAAAGGACCTAGCTATGTTTTAATTTTAAACTATCATTTCTTTTTAGTAGAGAAAAAATGCACTTCATCTGCATTAATCATTTGTTTAATATAATTCATTGCAAAAATACTCATGGGGAGGAATTTGGGTAACTTATAAGGGGAAAATTAACATCCATAAACTATGAGTTCTGTATAAGTTTGGTAAAGATACCAATCCCCTGTTCTAGATTGATCTGACAGCTACAATAACTTTCTATTCTCTTCACTAATTCTTGGCTCTGGATTAATATTCAACAAACTGAGTGCTGGCTGAAGAAAAAATTCCACAGACTGTTTATAAGAATATTCTTTATGTTCCTTCATGACTAGTGAAGGCCATAAAATAATTGACTATTGGTTGCCTTCCTCATCCAATTTATGTAGATAAAACTAAATTTTTCTCCTTGAGAGTACAATAATAGGTAGACTAATATAGAGGTATAGCTGAAAACCTCTTCAGTTGTGAATTTCACAAACTGATCATGGATAGAATCTGCAATAAATTGACTGAAGTTGAAAATGATGGAAGGTTTGGAATCAGTGGAAAATATGGAAAAAAATCCTATGATGGCTTCATCTAGCCATTGGTCTGAATAATAACCAAGAAGGTAGGAAATGACTATGATGATTTGTTTGGACCTTTCAGAGAAAATGGATGCTGGAAACAGTTCTTAGTTAATGGATCATTTTCAGTCATGAATAGCTCAAGAGTTTGAGCTCTCTTTTCAAAATATAATTTCTAATAAATTTCTATCAAGGCTTCTCAGGAAAATGGTGTGGCATCTTCTGTATTTGGGGCTTGCATCATTTGTTCGATTGTTTAGGCATCAATAATCACTAAAACCTCTCCTGTAGGAGCAATAATAGCTCTTTGGTAAGGCATATACCAAGCCTTACATCTCCTAACAAACTATGAGGAACTATGGATATGAGGAAAGATGAAATGAGGGAGATAAGAATCCCATAGTCCCATGTCATCTGTTTTATCCAAGAATTTATCTTCTAACCAGTAATATAACTCAAAAAGCTTAATGTCAGTCAAGGTTTCACGTATTTTATGATATTTTTCTACTAATGGAATGTGATGAAAATAAACCAGAGGATGTAATAGCAGAATTACTGGTTTCTCAAGTCTTTTCTTTTTAGGAGGCATGGTTAGCTCTGTTGGAATGGCGTAAAGTAGGAATTTTGTGATAGAAAACACAGGCTAAGACTTGAGGAAAAGATCTGTAACTTAGAGGAAAATCAATAGCTGCAAGAGAAAGCTTCAAAAAATGATGAGTTTTGATCTCTGGAACTCTGTTGATAGCTATACATTCAGAATCCTATGTTTAGCAGACAAAATAAAAAAATAAATGTTTGAAAGAAGCGATTAATGGTGATTTTATGGATAATTGAACTTGTTTTCTGTTTGAAAATGGGTGCAGGTACATTTCCTAATGGTTAGCCATTGAATTAATTGGCTAACCATCATGAGAAAGCAACAATTAACTTGATTGGATGGTTATAGTCCACATTATAAATGATATGATAGGCAGGATAAATGGTGGTTTAATATTAGCGGGTAGGCTAGATTTCGGAGGGGTGTTAGAGCGGTAAGTGGTTTCGTGTGGGGGGGGGGGGTGTAAAATCACACAGCTTTGACATGTAGCAGTGGGGTGTTCAATACCACTCATTTCGGACCCCCCCCCCCCCCCTCGATGTTAAGTCTCAGATGATGAAAGGGGGGAAAAGTTTCATATGGGTCGTCAGATTAGACTGTGATGTGATGGATGATCAACGAAGTGGGGGAGATTTAACGTACGACAAAGTTTATTGATTTGTGGGGTAGGGGTATGACGAGAGTGATGTGATATGAATGGTAGGAAAATAAATGAATGCAATGTGTCATGATAGTAATGGAGAATGATTGATAGTGGAGTATGGCGTCAACAAAATACAACTCATAGGATTTAAAAACTATGGTTTAAATAATTATTTCAAAATATTAAAGATAAATATTTAATATAGTATGATTTCGAAAATATCTTTTTAGCAAATTTTTTCTTTTCTCTTTGAAATATAGAAATGGAGCATAGAAATTCTATGACACTAAATTTATTTCAGACTATAAAATAGGCTTACTCCTTCAACTTGACTTATATCGATGAGATGGAAATTTAACTGCCCCTTTCAATAATAGAAAACTGAAGATTTTCCATGGCAGTTTTGACCCTAAAATTGACCTATATGTGATGGAAAGACATGACTTTAGATCTCTAAATGGAGATGAAATATTATGAAGGAGCATCATATCATGATGTAAATCGTTCAGTGGCCAAATTAATTGTTGAAGACTAACTTGAAAAGCAAAAACAAAAATTGACTAATGACCTAATGGAAAACTCTCAAAAGAGCTATCTTTGATCACTAAAAAACTGACTCTAACATGAGCAATGGAAACTGATTTCGCCAATTAAAAGGATATATTTTTGGTCATTTATCTTGACGATATCACTGTTTTTTCCAATACAGATGAGCAACACTTGTAGCACTTGAAAACAATCTTCTAGAGATGTAGAAAGTTTGGCATATCGCTGAACCCAAAGAAGAATATTTTTGCTATGGAGGAAGGTAAATGATTGGGACATATCATATCAAAAGACAGGATTAGGATAGATCCTTCAAGGATGAAGAAATTTAGACCTTGGACTATCCTAGGAGCAAAAAGGAAATTCAGTCATTCAATGGAAAAATCAATTTTTTGAGAAGGTTTGTTCCCAATCTTGCTAAACACTTAAGGAAGATTACTGACATGCTGAAGAAATATAGTTAAGTAAAGTGGTCTGAATAGGAAAAGAAATCATTTAATCAAGTTAAGTTGGATTTATCTCATGCTCCTATCCTCATTAGTCAGAATTATACACTTGATTTTATCATTTTTTCATTTGCTTCGGAGCATACTCTTGTTGTTGTCCTCATGCAAAATAAAAATTAGAACACAGAGCAGCCCATCGCCTTTTTTAGTAGAAGCATAAGAGACGCAACCTTGGCGTATAACATAATTTAGAAATCGGCCTTGGCACTAGTCAAAGCATTGAAGGGATTCCTAGACTACATTCTACATTCTCATGTCATTGCATATGTTTCAAACGCTACTGTGAAAGATGTTCTTACACAGAATGATCCTAAAGGATGACGAAGTAAATGGATTGCTGCCATGTTCGAATATGACTTGGAGATCAAGCCCAAAAAGCTGATCAAAGGACAAGGCCTGGCGAAGCTCATGGCGGATTCTTATTTTCATGCCTTGGAAATCAATTACATTGTTGCATTATCTGAAGAACAAGATGCTAAAACATTACCTGACGTAGCTAAAATTTTCTCTCTATCGCCTTGGTATGTTGATATAGTACATTTTTTTCAACATTTGAATCCTTCTCTCGGCTTACAAAGTAGTAAGGCTAGATATTTAAAGTTAAAGGCTCTTAAGTACTGCATTATTAATGGTGTCCTACATTGGAAAGATCTGGGTGGATTATTTTTGAATTGTTTGGTTGAAGGAGAAGTTGAAAAAGTCACGACATATTTTCATAAAGGTGATTGTGGTAGTCGTATTTATTGGAAGACGATATCTAATAAGATCTTGAGGGTGAGCTTCTATTGGCCAAGCTTATTTTCTGATGTATACAAAACAGTCATGAGCTATCATGAATTTCAAATATGTCAGGGAAAAAGTAACCTCTTGCCATTACCTCTTAAAAAAATTGAAGTGCAAGCTCCATTCTAGCAGTGGGGACTTGAATTCATAGGCGAGATTCATCCTCCATCACCAGCTCAGCACAAATGGATACTCACTGCCACAGACTATTTCACCAAATGGATTGAATCCATCCCCATTAGGCAAGCTAATGATACTATTATCATTCAGTTTCTTGAGAATAATATTCTGTCTCGTTTTGGTTGTCCACACAAGATCATCACTGACAATGAAGTTTCCTTAAAGTCTAAGAATATTATTGACTTTTGTGACAAGTATCACATTAGGCTTGGTCATTCAAAAACATACTATCCTCAGGGAAACGAGCTTGTTGAATCGTCAAATAAATATTTGGTGAACATAATAAAAAATATGTTACAAGATAACAAGAGGAATTGGCACAAGAAACTCACCAATGCTATATGGGTGGATAGAGTTTTCACCAAGAGATCAATCAACATGTCACCTTTTCAGCTCGTGTATGGTTTTTACACAGTGTTCCCTTCTTCTCTAGTTGTACCAATGATGAAAATTTCACAAGAGATTGACAGTTAGCCTAATGACATTCAACAAAGAATCAGCCAAATGAGCCATCTACAACAGTCAAGAGATGAATTCTTCAGTCATACTAAAAGGCTTCATGTGAAAATAAAAAATATTTATGATAGGAAGACCAACGTAGATGACAAGCTTGGGGATGTTTTTATTTGCTGGGATGCCTGGATGAAGAAAAGAGTAAGCTTGGGAAGTTTGAAAATCTATGGAAATTACCTTACAATATCACTGCATTCATAGGAAACAAAGAATTTCTACTAGAGGATTTTGAAGGGCAAGAATGTTGAAGGTTGCAACAAGAAATATTGAAATTGGCATTCGGAAACATCATCCTTGATCGTAGTGAAAATTAAGCACCTACACTAGGTGGGGACCACACAGGCTATTTTTAGGTGTATGTCTATTTTTATAATGTTGAGAAAAGTCTATTTATAGCGGGAGTATATATAGAGATGGTTGAGAAAATTCTATGTATGGATGGGCATCTATTTTTGGAATGCATGTGTGAAGTCTGTTTGTAGATCACATGTCGATTATTATTATCTCTTAATAATAATTAGAAAATAAATAATAATCTATTCTCTTGAAGCACTTGATTTCACTTAACTGATGTGGCAAACCATTTGACTGAAGGAATTTCTAGTTCTAAGGTTGGTTGGTGGGACATGCAAGTGGAATTAGTTGTAATTGAGTGATTCGAAGTTGTAGCAAAGTTGGATGTGTAGTTATGTAAGTTGTAAAGTATTTTAACTCAGTTAAGTGAGTTAAACTCAGTTGTGATAGTTGTAACTAAAGATACACTAGTGAGAGATCAGTGAATTAAATATTAAATTAATTCACATGGAGTGATCTCACATGCAACTGAAGATTTACTATTGTTAACTACGTGCATGTCAGATCCAGTGGAGACCTAGTTGAGGGATAGGTGAAAGGGATAGTTTGACTATCTGTTGTGCCATTAGTGGGTGCACTTATGCAACCACACACACAATGGAAATTCCTATGAGTATTGCGCAATCAAGGCAGACTATAATGAATCATTTAGAGGTTCTTGACCATTAGGGATTGCACAGTGGAGGCAGGCTGTCAGGAGGCTGTAAATTGGTGCATGTGTGAGCCTATTTTTGTATGACAGTGTGAGACAATTGTATATTGTACTAAGAGCTCCTGGATTATAGTTTTGTATGAGATTGTTTCATGATCCATGATATATACATAATATATGATAGTGGTGTTTTTAGATTTATGCTTTCCTAGTAAAAACATTTGTGTTATGTGTGATTGATATTTCTTCATGTGTTTGCAATTGGCGATTAAATTTCCGAAAAGATTTAAGTAGAAGGATTCTATATTTAACAGTGGCATATAATTGTTAGATCAGGAGAATCTAGGAAAAACATAATTTTATTAAAATTTCTACATGGTATCGGAGCAAAGAATATTGCAACATTGAAGAAGGATCTGAGTTTGTTGGTGGAAACAATTTGAATTTACTGCAAGAATTTCTTGGTGTGACAGTTGAGTAAACATAGAAATGGATTTCAATGGTTTGCAGCTAGAGTATGCACTCGAGGGCATATCGAACTACATTGGATGGAAGGACAAGATGGAGGCGGTGCTTGAAGACAATGGCTTGAAGGAATTCATCAACAGAGATGTTCCTAAGCCCACTTCGATAGATGCTGCATTACTTGACGCATTGCAAAAGAAAGTAGCAAGGGCGAGGAGGATTCTGTTGGAAGGTGTACGAGACCACATTGTCTCAAGCCTTCATGGGAAAGACACTCCATATGCTATGTGGAAGGCTTTTAGAGATGTTTTCCAAAGCAGCAATGACCATAGGAAATTGGCGCTGAAGGATAAACTCAGAAAGATCAAGATGGAAAAGAAAGACACTATTCCGGTATACTTAACAAAGTTTTTCCAATGTAGGGATGAGCTTGGGAGTGTAGGTGTAAGTGTTGATGATGATGATTTGGTGAGCTTGGGTCTCTTGGGACTTCCTAAGAGTTGGTACAGTTATGAAGACTCTGTCAATGGATGGGAAAAACTGTCGGATTGGGAATGACTGTGGTCGGATCTAGTGCATGAGGAGTTCAGGCAGAACATCAGAGATGGCTCTTCATCAAAGAATGATGATGAAAAGGATTTTGATTTGGATACCAAGGTGAAGAAGGGAAAGGGGAAGAAATTCCATTCTAAATTTGAGGTCGGTGAATATGGAAAGTAGCACAACATGTCCAAAGTGAAGTGTTTTCACTATCATGAGTATGGACATATTGCCACAAATTTTCCACATAAGAAGAAGAACAAGATGGTTGTTGGAGATGCAGCTGGTGAGGCTCTTGTCTCACAGTTTGAGCTTGAATTCTCATTGATCACATGCATGTTGTCTAATTCATTGGGATCGGGGTGGTACTTGGATAGTGGTGCTTCCTTTCACATGATGGGAGATAAGAAAATTTTTAGTGACTTGGTGGAGAAAGATCTCCAGATGCATATTGAGTTGGGCGATGATGGACGATACAATTGGACTGAAATTGGTACCATTACCTTTCAGAGGGCGCCAGGTAAACTCTTTCATTTAATAGATGTTATGCATGTTCCAGGTTTGAAGAAAAATTTAGTCTCAGTCACAATGTTAGATGATAGAGGCTATGATGTTGTCTTTAGTGAAGAAAAAGATTTCTTGTGACACAAAGCAATATGTCAAGCTAAGAAGATTGGGATTCGAGTTAAGAATCTCTACAAACTTGATGTAGATGGGATTTCTACTAAGATTGCTACTGTTGGGAAGTGTGATAAAGGCATGCAGTTGAAGCTTGAGAGGGAGCAGGATTTTCATACAGGTAAGAGTGAATCTCGAGATGTGGAGCAGCCACAAGATGAGGATCGTGGAGTGGGAGAAACCATTCATGCAGAGAAATTTCATGTCAGATGGGCAGAGGGAGTGCATGAAACTATACCACCAGGTGATAGGTGGGGCGACATGCATGAGTAATCCCAAGAAGAAATTTCTGTGCAAGATTCATTGAGATGGTGTGGATCTCATGAATGGAACCTCACTACGAGGAGCCCACAGTACAATAGTAGCAATATCAATTGGATTGATGCAGTCAGATGTCGTGAGGAAATGAAATCAAAGTGACAGTGTTGGTTACTGGAGCATGGATTAGAGTTGACAACAAGTGCAGAGTGCATGGATGCAGAGGTCAACAACGTAGTGGCTCCTGAAGACATGTGCAGTTGGTACTAGTAGAATTCATAAGACTTTGATGCCAGATGCATTATAATGATTCAGTTGTTTGGAGGCTATTTAGTTTCGGTAGTGTTGCATGTGTGAGAAACACTAGAGAAGTGTTGCATGTAAATGTTGCAGGGCGAATGCATGGAGTTGCATGTCGCATGCAAAGACAGTCCTTTCTTGTTGAGAGGGAATGTTGAAGGTTGCAACAAGAAACAATGAAACTAGCATCCGAAAACATCATCCTTGATCCTAGTGAAAATTAAACACCTACACTAGGTGGGGCCCACACAACCTATTTTTAGGTGTATGTCTATTTTTAGAATGTTGAGAAAAGTCTATTTATAGTAGGAGTCTATATATATGGTTGAGAAAATTCTATGTATGGACAAGCATCTATTTTTGGAATGCATGTACGAAGTCTGTTCGTAGATCACATGTCGATTAATATTATCTCTTAATAACAATTAGACAATAAATAATAATATATTCTCTTGAAGCACTTGATTTCAGTTAACTGATGTGGAAAGCCAATTGACTGAAGGAATTTCGAGTTTAAGGTTGGTTGGTGGGACATGCAAGTGGAATTAGTTGTAACTGAGTGATTCGAAGTTGTAACAGAGTTGGATGTGTAGTTATGTGAGTTGTAAAGTATTTTAACTCAGTTAAGTGAGTTAAACTCAGTTGTGCTAGTTGTAACTAAATATACACTAGTGAGAGATCATTGAATTAAATATTAAATTAATTCACATGGATTGATCTCACATGCAACTGAATATTTACTACTATTAACTACATGCATGTCAGATCCAGTGGAGACCTAGTTGAGAGATAGGTGAAATGGACAGTTTGACTATCCGTTGTGACATTAGTGGGTGCACTCATGCAGCCACACACACATTGGAGATGCCTATGAATATTGCACAGTCAAGGCGGGCTGTCAGGAGGCAGTAAATTGGTGCATGTGTGAGCCAAGTTTTGTATGAAAGTGTGAGACGATTGTATATTGTACTGAGAGATCTTGGATTAGAGTTTTGTATGAGATTTTTTTATGATCCATGATATATACATAATATATGATAGTGGGGTTTTTAGCTTTATGCTTTCCCGGTAAAACATCTGTGTTATGTGTGATTTATATTTCTTCATGTGTTTGCAATTGGTGATTAAATTTCCGCAAATATTTCAGTAGAAGGATTCTATATTTAACAGTGGCATATAATTGTTAGGTCAGGAGAATCCAAGAAATACATAATTGTATTAAAATTTCTACAAAGAAGTGTTGGGAGGACCAATCAATGGTAGGTTCCTCAAACACTATCTAACTTGATCTTTGAAGAAGAGGTTCACTGTCAATGTATATATAATTTTAAATTTGATGTCCCAAAAAATAAGGAAGTTTTTACAGAAGTTTGAAGACTCAGGAGAAGGCCATGAGACTTCTACAACAGCTCATATTTTATTTCAAAAAGTTAAAAGGTTTCAGTCAGTTTTCAAGTTAGAGTCAATTCAGTTGTTTTTAGTAAAATTTTCCAGTTTGTTCAAGTTTTTCAAAGTCCAGTTTGACTCCAACACCCAATGGTAAGGCTACCTGATATACGGTGTTCTTGACACCTGCTGAAGGAGCTTCCATCCCCAGCTGGAGCTGTTACATTTCAATTTGGAAATAATCCCCCAAGACCAATATGAATAGGGTCTATCATCCCCTAATTTAGTTGTTATATGCCCTAAGAGAAGTCATTCCTTTGATGGCTTCAATTGTGAGATTTCCAATGTTTGAAGGATAGATTATATGACCCATTGACTCATTAGTGCACCTATGAATGGGACTAAGTGCATTGTAATGCACTTACCCCCATGCAAGGGTGCACTACAGTGCACTTCCCAACACTTAAGGGTGTGTTGGTCTCCTGGAAGCGAAATAATCATTGTTACAAGAATATCCACATGTCTAATGCCTTTTATAAGATGTCATAGGTGTCATAATTTGAATAAAAGTGTTCATACATCACCACTAAACTTGGAAACATGTCTCACCTATTATTAGAAAGCTATTCAATTCCATTTATTGAGGAACTACCTTCAATTTACCTATAAATTGAGCACTCATCTAAGTGTTAGGGAGGGATAAATTTATGTAATGTTATGTTGTTGGATTCTCAATTGATGAGAGATGGAAGTATTGTTACGATGCTAAGATTATTCTTGGTGTGATGAGGATGGAATGAAGTTGGAGCAGTTTGACGATGAATCGATCTATTGGTTGTAATCTTCTCCTCCTACTTTCTTAATAAAGATATATGTTCATTTTCTCATATGTATGCTTATATCTTGTGAATTTAATTCTCAATTGTGTATGTGTTATAATATCTAATAAATTCAATTTGGTTAAGATAAGTAGATACTTGTAAATTTGTATATTGTTTGTTTTTCTCTATATTTTATTGCAGTTATTGATCTAGCGGCTTTAGTTTGATTGAGAGCGACAACAACAACGAAAGAAGGAGAAAGAGAGAAAAAGGATTACAGGTAGGTTTATTTCTTTTTTGTCTATCTATTTTTCTAGAGAAAATAATATTTGTCTCTCTTCTGTTGTTGCACCAGAGGTATTGATGGTACTGGTTTCAATAGAATGAGGCCGCCTTCCCTGACCAGAATTGGCGACTCTGCTGGGGAAAAATCCATCATTCCTAGTGTTTTTGTCTTTGTTTACCATCATCAGTAGACTTTAATTTATCTTATCAGTCATTTGAATGAACATTTTTCCTTATAAGTGTGTTTAAGCTTCTTGTTTTCCAAACTTAGCTGCGCCCAACGCACTGTTGGTCAGGATACAGTGCACTACAGTGCATTGTCTCCCTTTCTAGGGTGCACTGCAACATAGTTAGGCCCCTTACAAGGTGTGTTTCCCCCTCAGCGAACTAAGTTCCATCAAAAATTTTCTTTGCATTCAGTTTCAGCCAATTTTCTTCTATAATCTCAGATATCTGATTTCTATTAGAGACCGGTAAACATTACTTGTTCTTCCTCCTTTGAAAAGTTATTTGTTCAATGTTTCATTAGCTGTTTTCTTTATAATTGGAAAATTATATTAAAAGTAGTTTATTTTTGCATTAGATAAATTTTGTTTTCGAAAAGGAAAATTTTCTTTCATTCCTCATTTCCTACAGGAAAATTGTCGTTTCATTCTTCATTTTCCCAAGAGAAATTGTTGTTCCATTCATCGTTTCTCAAAATAAAAAAATTGTTTGATTGATTTGTGCATTTAGTTTCCTTTTACTCATTCACATTATAGGAAACTGAAATGAAAAACATGCATGTGCATTTATATATTGTGTGTGTTACATAGGAACAGATTAGGGAAATCTGCATTTAGTTTGTGCTGTTTGTTGTATGTTCAAAATCTGATTGCTCTTTCCCCTTAGTAGCTAGGATTTTCATTGAAAAACTAAATTGAAAAGTTTTCTTCTCATTTAGTTTTCATTTTAGGAATTTTCCATTACATCACATGGTGAAACTCAAAGGTAAAATTTTAAACAAGATCAACATAAAATTCATATCAATCAAACTAATAAAGCATTGTAACATTAACGATAACACTTAGAAGTTATAGGTTAGAGATGTGTTCCGGCATCATTAAACATAACAGTTGTCGCTAACTTGTCCGCGATACTTTATAAGTGTGAAATCCCACTCCACGTACGTAATTATGCTGGAGCTCATCCACGTACCTTCGATTATATATTGCGATGTTCTAGTACGAAAAGTATAAGGGGGTGATCCCACTATGCAGTTTCGCATTAGACAACGGTATTATGGACTTGGGCCTCCACGTACCTTCAAGTATATTTGGGAGGAAAAATTTAGGTTTATTACCATCCATAGGTAACCGAATCAGCCTCCTTGTAACTTGTGATACAACAAACACAATATTCAGGGAGATTGTCTACCCTTACTTCTTGGTTCACCACAAGGTATTCTGCAGTTCACAATTACTTGGTAAGCCTTTTTCCTATAATCACCCTTTTATTTGGTTATTTTTTTTGTAATAAAATCAATCAGTCATCATGGAAGAAGAACATCCCTTTCCTCATCATTTGTGTATAATAACACTTAAACCACCTTTACCATCGAAAGCCATTTATGGTCAGAGAAGGTGACCTCGTTCTACCGAAACCAATACCATCAGTACCTCTAGTGTGTCATTTTCATCACATCTACCATATTCATCTCAAGTCATTTCTACACATCCTGGTTTATCTCCTGTCATCGAAACGGAGTCCTCATAGCTACTTGTGGACACTATACATCCAATCAGTGATACCATACCTTCTGAAACTGACGTTTTTCAACTAGAAGTTGATCCAGATCCCATCGTTATTTTACCAGAACATCCAGATATTGAAGTTGAACAACTGGAATTTTTTCCTGTATTGGTCACTCCTCAGTCAATTGTAGCTATTGATTCTTCCCTTTTGCACGGTCAACCACCTGAAATATATCTCGGGCTTGATGGCGAAATTGTTCCACCTGGTTTGATTTTGATTCGGGAAGAACCTCAACAAGAAACTCGCCCCTCAACTCCAATTCATTTTGGGTCGGGGCTTTATCTTTACGAGTCTATTGCTCGGTTAACTTACATTGATTCTTTTGATATTGTTTCAATACAATTTCCCGTATATCCTATAGGGTATACACTGGGTCACTTGACCATGGATGAGTCAAAATATTTGGTTGTACCATCTATTACAGTTGCGACAACATCTACTATTGCTACTCTGTCGATGTTTACCACGTCACCAAAGTCACATCTTTATTGTTGTTCTTCTGTCCCATGGAGTTACCAATCATTATCTGGAACCTACTATGGTGCATCCTCAAATCCATGGACTTCACCCATGTCATATTCTAGTATTTTATCTATTACATCTCTAATGAGTATTGAATGGCTTGATCCTTTATACACATCTTCAATGCAACATCAAGTTTGTCCATTTGGGTATATTTCATCTAGTTCAATCTCAACTGGACTCCCACCATTTGGAGAAAAAAGGTTCCATCTTATAATACTCCTCATGGTGGGGGGCAACCTATGGTCAGCCATTTTGACAGTACTCTATTGTTTTATGGTCACCCGAATGTTGTAATGACTATTTGTCAGTGGCAGCCTATACTGATCATTCAAACACAAACGATTGTGCATTCATATCAACTGGTTCAACCTGTTTCACATACATCTATTCCACATGTTAATACTTCATTACCCCTTTTACAAGCTCAATTGGTTGAACCTCAACCATCTCAGACGGGTCCTTCAACCCATTACCCTCAATTTTTGGGCCTCTAGACTCCAACTCCTTCAACTGGTTTACAAAAACCACCTGTATCTGGAATATTCCAATCATAGTTTGGATTAACCCTTTATGGGATGTCACAGGCACCTACCAGTCTTACCTATTCACAACCGGGTCCAAGATATTCTGGTTTTGGCTATAATCTTAGTGGGCAGTCTCCTTGGTAACCACAACCTCAAATGCCACAACAACAATTCCAACAACAAGCAACTTACCCAGGTCTTGTTCAACAGATCCCTCAAGCATTTAGTCATCAAAAAAACCCCTATTCGGGTTACCAACAACAAATGCCTTATGTTGGTGCTCAAATTCATGTTTCCCAAGAAATTCCATCATATCTTGTTTATGCTCAACCTGACTTGAATTGACAGTTTCCCTTTGTCGCAACATTAGAATTACCTGATTTAAACCGGCTTATCAATGATCCCATCGGCTATTCTCCTTGGTGGCCAGTGATACCACATAAATTTCCCTCTAACATTCCTAAATTCAATGGAAACCATAGATAATACATGTCAACGCATGTTATGAACTATCATTTATGGTGCTCATCCAACTCCTTAAATCATGACTCTGTTAGACTACGTATTTTCCAGCGTACACTTACTGGTATTGCTGTGAAGTGGTACATTGAACTACCATGAGCTTCATTTGATAATTTCACTACCTTAGCCACTACCTTTTTAACCCACTTCCAGTTAACCATACGATATGAAACTGGAACGGAGATGCTGCCCAATTTTAAATAAAAAACTGCTACTCACATTTCTTATCATATTCACGAGTGGTGTCGTCATCGTAGAATGGTCAAAACACTTGTTCCTGATTAGCTCCTGGTTGAGTGGTTTACTAAGTCCTTACTACCATCTATCACCGAGGATGTAGCTAAAGGCTATGTCATCACTGAAGAGAAAGTCATTGCTCATGCCCAATAATTATATTTAATTTATACTCATTTTGGCACACTCTATGAGAAAATTCCAAACATGCCGCAATCAAATTTTATTGTTCCTCCTGCATCTAGTAAGGAATCTCATGTCAGCGACGGTATGATCAGTCCTATAAGCACTCACGCCTATACTGCATCTGATCCTACACCTTCTTCTAACATTCATGTCGTGTCATCTGACAAAGGAAAAAGTGACAAGCAACCCAAAAGCAAGAAAAAGGGGAAAGTGAAAAAAAATCAAAATTCAACCCCGCAGGAAGGATCATCTCATCAACAATTTGGAAACCTCGTTACCATTTCTTGATATGTAACGAGGAGAAAATTTTTTGAGACTGTCCTCACTGCGTGGAAGTCTCAAAATTTCTTAGGACCTCGACTACATCTGCTATGTTGACAGATCCTTTTCTGAATCTAGACAAAAACATGGTTGCTATGGATCCCACTTCTAGTTCCCAAGTTCTTATGCTATTTTTCACAAAGCCAAAAAATGATGTTTTGGTGTCTACACAAAATAAATATTATGGTAGTCGGGCTACTGATCAACGTACTACCTCGACCACAAATCCGTCCACTGAATTAATTCCTCCAACTATTATTCTAGAGATAACAATAAAGCCACTGAAGGGAGTCGTCCACGAATCAAAATTCAATCCTTGAGCCAGAGAAACTCAAAATTATAATATAGTTGAAGATTTGGCTTAGTCACCTTCAGTTATGTTGATGCTTGAGGTACCTCAAAATTTTCCCTCCCAGAAGAAGGCTTTGTTGTTGAAAATTGGTGGAATCGACCCAACAAATTCCAATCTTGTAGTCTTTAATCATATGGGTTATGTGCTTACCAGCTAAATTAGCATTCTCGACCCAAGTAAATGTTCTAAATCACATTGTTCATCGCACTATTATTTATGAGGGAGAATCTACTTGTATTATGTCTCTCAATTGTTGGAAGCCACTTGGATCACCTTGCTTATCTCAATCGCCTATGACATTGAAAGCTTTTGATAGTCGTACATATAAGCCTTGTGGTATCATCAATAGCCTACATGTCAAACTAGGGGGAAAAATGGTAACTATTGAAGTTTAGGTCATTGACGCACCCCTTGACTACCAAATTTTACTTGGAAGGGCATGGGTTTACGCTATGACTGCGATCATCTCTAGTTATTTTCAAATGATCGCCTTCCCTCATAAAGGCATTATCATAGTCATTAATCAACTCTCCTTATTTGCCTCTAATTCCCAGGTAACTGGAAGTGTTCCATTAATTAACGCACCCCAGTTATCACTTCAAAACAATGGTGTACAACTCTTAAAGTATTATTCCCTAATGGGAAACTTTGCATTACACCACTTGAGACGTTGGAAGAAATTGCAAGAATAGAGACCTGTTGCATGATATATTCCACTTCATATGACTTAAGGAAGATTACCAATGATTCTAAAGTTAATACACTAGATGAATTTCTTCCGCCAAGACCAATTGAGCAGCAATCAATTTACTTGGCTTGGGAAACACATCATAATCGTTTGGGTCAAATCGTTCATTGTATTTTGGTACTCCATCTGATATTTTTTCATCCACTTTCTTGAATGATGAGAGCATTGTGGAATCCATGATGCCAGAAGGAGAACCATGGGAAGATCATCATCATCGTTCCCATCTTCAGGATTACAAAGAAGATAATATCATTGAACTATATCACCCTAGGATCTCTACTTTCTTTTCAAATTATATTCTAATTAATGCCATCGAATCTGAGCGAAGCTTGTCAAATATTGAAGAAACTATTTCTATCGATATTTTGACCAAACCCGATGTTGTAGAAAACACTCATGTCAGCGTGTCTTGTTCTCCATCCAAACTCGATACTTATCGTTCTCTTTTTTCGTGAATTTCGAGATATATTTACTTGGTATTATGAGGAAATTCGAGGCATAGATTCTAGTATCGTTGAGCACACAATGAAAATGTACCCTGATGTCAGACCAGTACATCAATGCCTTCGTCCTGTTCATTTGAAGAAGGCTACTATCATTAAATAAAAATTTGAAATTTTTTTCATGTTGGTTTCATTTAATTTGTTCTGCTTACTAATTGAGTTTCCAGCATTGTTCCTGTCATAAAGAAACAAGGGAAAATCAAAGTGTGTGCCAATTATCAGGATGTCAATATTACTTGTCCAAAAGACAACTAGCCTACTCCCTATCTCAACCAAATTATTGACCAATGTGCCAGGTGTGAAATATTTTTGTTCATGGATGAATTCTTCGTTTACAGTCAAATAAATATTCACCCAGAGGACCAATATAAGACAAAATTTATCTGTCCGTGGGGCACATTCGCTTTTCGTAAACTCCTATTTGGTTTAAAGAACGTTGGGGAAACATTTCAGAAAGCAATGGATTATGCTTTCAATGACATTAAACACATTGTTAAACCTTATCTAGATGGTTTACTTGGGCATTCACGAAAATGGATTGATCACCTGACACATTTGAGAGCTATATTTTTATGCTATCGACACTACAAGATATGCCTCAATCCACACAAATGTGTGTTTTGTGTTGGTTCTAGTATTTTTCTTGGATTCGTCGTCTAAAAAGATGGAATTCAAATCGACCCATTGAAGGTATAGGCCATTCTTGATTTGCCTGCGCCATCAAACCTACTTTAGTTACAAAAAATTCAAGGAAAGGCTAATTTCCTAAGGAGGTTCATACCCAACTATGCTGAAATGGCTAAAGGATCTACTCGTATCTTGAAAAATGTGATTCCCTTCCATTGGGATAAGGTTGTGCAAGCTTATTTTTATGCTCATAAAGATACCCTGATTCGAGCATCATTAATGTACCCCCTAATTATCAGAGTGATTATTTCCTATATATCATCATGACAAATATGACCATTTTTATGGTTTTGGTCCAAGAAGAAGATGGGATAGAACATCCGATATATTATTTGAGTCATAATATCAATGATACAAAAATTAAGTATTCATATGTCGAAAATCTCACCTTGGCAGTCATTCAAGATGTCCAAATATTTTTCCATTATATCTTTCTCTAGAAGACCATTGTCATTACGGAATGCAACCCTATGAAATACATTATGTCATGTCAATTTCTGGAGGGAAAACATTCAAAATGGATTGTAATTTTGCAGGAATTTGATTTGGAATTCATCAAATCAAAGTCAAAGAATTACTTAGTTTTGGTTGAGATTCTCTACGACCTTCCCTCTGATAGTACTGAAACTACATCGGAACCATCAATTCCAGATGAGTCTTTGTTTCTGATTGGGTCATTTGACCCTTGATATGGGGATTTTTTCATTTATCTCCAAACCCATACTTTTTGGCCCAATAACTCTCTCTCACAACAACGACGTATTCGATACCAAGAAAAATATTATCTGATCGTCGGCGATACACTTTATCATCGTGGTGTCGACATGATTTTAAGGAGGTGCCTCATTTATGGGGAAGCCGAGAAAGTTCTAAATGATTGTCATGTTGGGGCTTGTGGTGGAAATTTGTATGGTTACGCTACTGTGCAGAAGATTCTCCACGTTGGTTACTTTTAGCTAACCATATTTCATGACTGCATCCTCACGGTCAGAAGTTGTCATGTGCGCTAGATATTTGATCGTAAAATCCGCATGCCACCAGCACCAATGCATCATGTCATCGCTGTGGGACCATTTTCAAAATGGGGAATTGACTTCATGACCCACAACCCTCGTTCATCCAGGGGGCATGGTTATATTATTGTCTCAGTCGGCTAATTTACCAAGTGGGCCGAAGCGATGCCTACATTCAATAACACTGGCAAAACAACTGCATTGTTATTTTTCAATCATGTCGTCTCACAGTTTGGTGTACCACAAGCTATAATTATAGATCATGGTAAGTATTTTCGCAATAACATAATGAATGAGTTGACTGCCAAATTAGTACTGTCGCATGATAGTTCTACCCCTTATTATCCACAATCCAATGGACAAGTTGAACCCATTAACAAGGTCCTTAAGCGAATGCTTCAATGAATGATAGGGGTTCACAAATGAAATTGGCATTTAATCCTGTACTCGTATCTGTGTGCATATTGAACCTTGGTGAGAAATGCAACCGAATTTACCCCCTTTCAATTGGTGTATGGTCTGGAAGCTATCTTACCAATCCAATGTGAAATTCCGTCATTAAAACTCACTATTGACCTGCTACCTGACACCTCTAATGAAGAAGCATGTATTTTTAACCTCATCCATCTAGATGAAACATGTCGTGAAGCCGCATTGGCCAAAGAAGCACATAAGAGATGAATCAAGGTGCAATATGACCAACATGTCAAGCCTTGCATCTTCTAAGAGAGAGACTTGGTGTTTCTTTATTATTAGGAAGTTGATTTGATAGGAACAGGAAAATTTGAGCCACTATGGCATGGCCCCTATAGTGTCAAAATATTTCTGGCTAAGGGTGCCTACGCGCTATTTGATTATGATGGAATTCCATTGGTGCAACCTTGAAATGGGTTATATCTTAAACGTTAATATGCTTAATTGAGTGTAGTAAAATTTTGTATCATATTGTATATATACTTTGATCTGTACTTACTATCTTACTTTGTTTTTCTAGAGTTTTCTTGAAGTTAGTAATCCACTTTACATTTCATCGCAGATGACTGAATATTTGGAACCATTCGTTGGGTACGTCAATGGTGCTAGTTGTAGTACGCAGAACCTAACCTCTGCCTCATGGGCCATTTTCGCTCCAGTTGGTGAGTTAGTGAGTTTTTAAGGGATTTTTATTGATTGATCCACAAACAATATCGTTGAGTATAGTGCGTTGATCGAACTTCTCTCTGATGCCATCTCATTTGGCATTAAGTGCATCATCATTAGGTTAGACTCACAAATTGTCATACTACAACTTACTAGCGTCTATATTGTCTGAAATCCAATACTTCATCATTTGTTCCTTAGAGTTCGACTTTTTGAAAGAAATATTGATTACATTCAATATCAACAAATTTCTAGAAATTTGAACACATTAACTGATTCCTTATAGAATTATGTTTTAAATAGATATTTTCAACACATGTAAAGACACATTTTCAATTCACATCACATAATTGAATAGGACTGCAATTAAACATAGAAAAACATTGAAAATAAATAGATAGATAGTGTAGGTCTTTAAAAAAATTGTGCCCAAGACACATTGGTCATCTGACCTCAAAATGCATGCAAAAATGTCAAAGTAAACTAGTGATGCTCATGATAACAAGCAACTTCTCTAGCTATCCTGTACAATAAATGCATCCAATGGTTAGGAACACCAAAAGTATGGCGTTGCAGTCTCATATGTAATTCCTCGATCCAACAATCCGATATCCCAAGAGTAAATCCCTCTACGTGTTGTTGTATCTCAGCAAGAATCTCGGTCAAATCTAAATCTCGAAGGACTTATCTCCCAATATTCCTCTTAGTTGGCTCATTTTCTGCCTGCTCTGGTCGACCCAATGGTCAAATGCGACCCATATCTGTGTACATAAAAAAATTAGTTTAATCTTGCGAAACATAAAAAATAAAAAAACATGTAGAAACCTCAAAAATAAAAAAAAAATGGTCAAAACATTTTTACCTATTGCACCCCATTGAGCGCCATACGGTAGAATCAAGTCTGGATATCCATAGAAATCTACGCTTGCATATGGATACTCATATGTGACGATCACCTGTCATCTTAACCAGGAAAAGAATGCAGTAGAGAATATGATGGTCGATTGACCAGCATGTCTAGCCATCAGTTCAACCCATCTCTACATCTGAGTATCTCTAGGACTAGATATTCTCAGTGTAACATGTTGCAGCTGCATCAATGGAACCCACTCAAAAATGAAGGAAATTAGGATCAGGCCATAAATATAATTCTTCTTCCTTCCACCCTTTGCTTTAGTCAGTTTTTCTTTCATTTGAAAGAGTACTGCTTCATCCCAATTGAACACTATTGGTTCTAGGCACTCATTAGCATACTGCATGTATGATCGGTTTGCAACATGTAGGGTCACAGAACCAACAAGCTTTGCAATAGTAAAAAGGATGGTTCTAAAAGGAAATCATGCACATCACACATATTTATTTTCCCATCTTTACTTGGTTTAGTACCTGGATGGCAATGCTGGCGTATGTAATCAATGCTGGCATATGTAATCCCTCACTATCTCTCCTCCAAGAGTAGATCCTACAAGGGAAATAGGAGAACCTCGTCTCGATAATCCAGTGAGAAAGTAAATATCCTGAACCAATATTGGGATCATTTTGTCCCCAATGTGAACAACCTACAATACCAGAACCCATGACTGAACTAGAAACTCCAACAGTTCCATATGCTGCCTCATCCCTGATAATCTGAAGTATTTAAGTAACCCACAATCCCTAACGGCTCTTACTATACCCAAATCATTTATGGAAATCATATCTTGTTCTTCATGTTATCTTTCTCACCATGTAATAGTCATTTTGATCCGATCAATGCTTGAAAGCCAATCATAAGCTTCATTAGAATCCATTTCATGCAAACAAATTGGGAAAATTTGGGCACATAGCAAGCAAAAAGAAATGAAAAATTCTCCCAATGCACCCTAGGTCAAGGAGCAGAGCATTGCAGTGCACCTAGACTTCAATTCCAGTGCACTACAACGCACCTTTCGATATTCAAGGGTGTGTTTCCCTCATAACGTAATATATTTACCCTAAGGGTCTCAAAACCCTAAAAATTTACCATGAAATGCAACATAAATGACACTAAAATAAAGAGAAGGTTCATAGTTCCAACTTGGATCAAAGGGCAAGAGAAATTGTCCACTGAAACTGTTGCAATCAATCGCTAAAGTTCGAGAGAAAATCTAGTTCAGAGCTCCTAATTTTCAAATGGTAACTATGGAATGGTAAAAACTACTTTTTAATATTCATCCTGATTATTTTATTCATATTTAATGATGTGACTATAGTTTTTATTCATTTTTACTATGAAACATGTAGTTTTAATCCATTTGATGGCTCTCTAAACAAGTTTTATAGCTGATACAATGAGTTTAAAGTGCACAATTATTCCAAAAGTGATTTGACCACCAAGCATACTTTTATCCTCTTTTTTCAAGCTTTGATAAAAATGAAAAAGGAATTAAAGCACACTTTTATCTCTTTTTCGAGCTTTGATAATTGTGAAAAAGGAACCCCCTGGAGTGTTCTTTTAGCTCTTTTCAGACTCCAATAATATGAAAATATTTCTGAGCACTTGTCTTTTCGAGCTCGTAAAATTAAATGAAACAACATCTACTTAGTATAAGTTTAACCCTTTTCTAGACTGAGATAGATTATTTACGAAAAAGGAACACCTTATTCGAACACAAATAAGAGGTTTTGTCAGGTATAATTTTACACTTTTTTGGACCAGAGCGACAAATTTATGAAAAAGGACTCATGGATTTTTCTTTTTGTCCCTTTTTTTGAACTCTCCAAAAATGAAAAAGGTTCGGGTTTTCACCGTTGTTAGACTCGCTAAAACATAAAATAGAGACAAACTTTTCAATCATGGCAAGATTGAGTTTCATTATCGTTAGACTCGTTAAATCATTAAATAGCGATGGATTCACCCGAAGGGTCAAATTATAAATCAAGAATATGTTACCCTCCTCAATCTTGTTAAAAAATAAAGAGGTATTGGTCAACAATGACTGGGGAAAATTTGGTAGAAAGAACATAAAACTTTATGGTAGCAGGTCGCTCTTGAACATGACACTTTCACTTCATCACCATGACTTTTGGGTTGGGTAATCTTCTTGACAGCTCATCATACCTATGGTCCATCATACCATCACTTCAGTTTTGGGTCAATGTTTCCAACTCATTTCAGTGTCGACGATCTGTTCAAGAGAGGTCATCTAGTAATTCCTCATCTTTTGCAATACTCATAAGCCTTCATTTTCATGACAGTCATCCCTGAACATTGCTACATCAAGTCACATTTTGTCTCCAAAATCATTACTCCTGTTTCGTGATAAATTTTCTTCATGTCGAAATCAGCTCATCATCCAGGAAGTTAACTTAGAAACATCTTTACAGTACCTTGGGGCTTGCTACATCATTGGCAGGTTTCTTGCTTCCAGACCTTCAACCAAAAGATTTTGTTTGGAGTTTGACATTAAATCATTTATTCACGCCTTCAAATTGTACTGCAGTACCTTGAGAACCATTAACATCAAAGGTGATTTCTCTCACATATGTTAACAACTCACTTCATTGGCTAGTAATAAGACGATGTCTTCCCATGTTTGACTTTATATCATATATTCGCATGGTTAGAATTGTACTTGAACGATCGAGTGAATGAGATAAGAAGACCCTAGATCTAGTTTCATCCATCTGGGTTGCGATTTCAGGAATTGTACACATAATCTGTACAATGGCTTTACATACAAATTGTTATCCAAACATGGGCCTATATCTATAGGCATGTCTATATCTGTAGATGAATTTCTGAATTATGTACATGTTATAATAGTTTATGTGCTGAGTATGGGTATGTATCCCTCACTAATTCATGTCCAAGATGTAATATATAATGATGTAATGTATTGCAAAATGATGTAGGTCATTGTCTGCTTCAGATCCTACTCATCACATCATAAAGTATCTCATCCAAATATTATCATTATTTTGACTTCATGCTTTAGGGGGGCAACTGTTACAGGTCAATTTGAGCATCATCTGCCAAGACCTGGTCAATTTCGGCATCATCCCCCAAGACCATTATGAATAGGGTCTATCATCCCCTAATTCAGTTGCTATATGCCCTAAGAGAAGTTATTCCTTATATGGCTTCAATTGTGAGATTTCCAATGTTTGAAGTATAGATTATATGACCCATTGACTCATCAGTGCACCTCTAAATGGACCTAACTACGTTGCAGTGCACTTACCCCCATGCAACGGTGCACCGCATTGCACTTCCCGACACTTAAGAGTGCGTTGGTCTCCTGGGAGAAAAATCATCATTGTTCTGGGAATCTCCACATGTCCACTGCCTTCTAGAAGAGCTCATAGGTGTCATACTTCGAATACAAGTGTTCATCCATCACCATTGAACTTGGAAACATGTATCACCTATTATTAGAAAGCCATTAAATTCCATTTATTGGGAAAATACCTTCAATTTCCCTATAAATTGAGCACTCATTTAAGTGCTAGGGAGGGAGAAATTTGTGTAATGTTATGTTGTTGGATTCTCAATTGATGAGAGTTGGAAGTATTGTTATATTGTTGAGATGATGCTCGGTGTGATGAGGACAGAATGAATTTGGAGAAGGTTGATGATGAATCAATCTATTGGTTGTAATATTCTCCTCCTACTTTCTTAATAAGGATATACGTTCGTTTTCTCATATGTATGCATTTATCTTGTGAACTGCATTCTCAATTGTGTATGTTTTCTCAAATCTAATCGGTTTGATTTGGTCAAGATAAGTAGATACTTGTATATTTTTATGTTGTTTGATGTTCTATGCCTTTGATTGTAGGTATCAATCTTGCAGCTTTAGTTGGATTGAGAGAGACGACAACAACAAAATAAGGAGGAAGAGAGTGAAAGAATTACACATAGGTTTGTTTCCTTTCTGTCTATCTATTTGTCTTAGAGAAAATAATAGTTGTCTTTCTTCTATTGTTATGAGTGAAGGAACACCAAAATCAGGGAATCTATTTTATCCGTAGATTAGAATTCCATATAACATGATCCAATGTTAGCCCATGTATGCAAGTGATCAAATGACTCTTTCATTTTTTTTCCATTAAGTAATAGGTCAACATTTTTACTTTTTCAAACCAGTTCTCAGAAAGAATTTTTGTAACTGAATAAGGCTAAACCATATATGATGCTCCTTCATTTCATTTATCATCACCATTGTCAAGGTCATCGCCATCATCAGTTTCAAGGTCACCATCTCCATCCTCATCATTCAAAAGATCTAGGGTTATGTCATTTCATTTCATTTAGGTCAAGTCTAGGTTCAGCCTTGCCTATGGAAAAATATTCAAATTTTCACTGAACATAAAGCAGTAATCCTCCATTTCATCCATGAAACCATAATGAAGGAGCAAGCAAGTTTATGTAATGAAAATAAAGCCATATATCTTGTTTTGTATGGATAAATTTTGAAGAAAAAATTTCAAACATCTCATCTCTGTCTCACTGTTTCATGAAAATTGAAGAACTTTGTCTCACTGTCTCTTTTAAAGATCAAAAAGTCATCATCCACAGTTAGAGCTCCAAGGGAGGTCATTCTGACCTACTATCCTAGTCAAATAAAAATGAATGCCATTTCAAGCTTCAAATACATCTTATCTATTTTGAAGAGTCACTGCCCAATGTGAAAGTCCAAAGGTGAATGATTTCAAAGTTTTTAATAATAGTCTTGGTGTCTCATGAAAAGGAGAAAATTTGTCTCAATGTCTAATTTTAAATGCCTAATAAGGTCATATCAAGTGTTAAGAAATGGAAAAGAGCCTAACTTTTTCCTCTCATCTTACTTAAAAGAGCCAAAAAAGTCACTTTTCATGTCAAAGGGTTTAAAAATCGTTATTCTATCTTCTTACCTCATTAGAAAAGCCAGCATGTCATCCTCCAAGTTGCACAAAGGGTTTAAAAAGGTCATTTGAAAAGTCAAGAATAGTGAAGGAAATATATATATTTTTTTTCTTTCATCCCATGTGAAGGAGTAAAATGTCACTTTCAAAAGCATAAAAGGGTCAAAAAGGTTTTTTTAAGCATCAAAGGGAAAAGGTAAGGGTTGTCAAATCTTATAAAGGGTGAGTGAAGTTTGTGTTTATTCATTGTTACCCTTTCCACATATAAAAAATTAACCCTACAATCTTCTAAACTCCAAATCCAAGCATTAAAAATTCCTTTGTTACCCTTCTGAGGCTTTTTTTCTCATTAATCGAGTTCATTGTTATGCTTTTGGGTAGTGTAAAATCATTTTTTACACTCTTATGGGTGAGGGAAGCAACTTTGTTACGCTCCTGCATGGTAATAAAATCCTTTGTGCTACACTTTTGGATTGTGTAAAAATGTTTGTTACACTCCTATGGGTGAGGGAAGAATCTTTGTTACGCTCCTACGTGGTAAGAAAATCCTTTGTGTTACGCTCATGTCAGTTGAAAAAACTGTTGTTACGCTTCTGTCAGTGTTGGAGAAGGACAATGTTACGCTCTTGTAGGTGGCCAGCTCTGATGTTGTTGAAGCATGAAATCTAGATTCTGACCTCCATTCATTTCTCTAGTTACTGCACAAGGTAAGAAACCATCCTTTGTTTTTTTTGGCAATATTTTCAAGGTCTTTATACATCAGCTATATCTTCTCCATATCCTCACTGTCCACATATTCATTTTATTTTTTTATTTTTTTTTAAAAACCCTAAGCTACCATTGAAATAAACTTTAAATTATCACAAAGAGCCTAAAACTACATCCTTCATGCCCATCTACATATACCTATTCCTACACATCATCCATGACTTCAAATCAAATTATTAAAACCCTAAAATTCTAAACTATTTTAACACAGCCACAGTGAAAATTGTTAAAATTAAGGTGACTGTGTTTTAGGGTTTTTAAGGACTTAGAATTATCTATTCTCACTCATTCCACTTGAATTGTGGATCTAAGGTTTCAGCACACCCTCTAAAACTTTATCAAAATATTTGTCCAACTCCATGACCCTCAAAAATAAAAAAACACTTCTTCACTACTTTTTCCCACAACCAAAATTGGGAAATTACTGTGTTTTGAGGATTTGAATGACTTAAAATCCTCCATTTTCCTTCATTCCACTTTAAATGTGGATACAAGACACCATCCCATTCACAATTTTTTTTTCAGAATTTTTACTCAACCCCATCACTCCTTTTTCACCTCACAAACTTTCCCTGCTGTTGCAGAGGCTATTCTCACAGTAAAAATTGGGAATTTCCTATGTTTTAGAAATTTTGACACCTTCCACTCATCCATTTCCTCTCGTTCAACCTTCAACTTGAAGATGACACACAAAAATACCTAATAAAATTTCTCTATAATTTTTCGTAGCCTCAAGTCCCTCCATTTCATCGACCAAACTCACACCTTCATACACTCCGTTTTCCAGATTTCCATTATCATTCACTCATTTCATTGACACCCTAGGGTTTTCATTATTCCAGTGACCAATACAATGTAAAGTGATAAGAAGAGGTTCAGAGGAGGGCGCCATCTCAAACTTGAGCCATTCACCATGCACGAGATTAATGTTTCGCCATTGGCCAGAAGATGGTTTCAAAGAACTCAATGTTTAAAATTTTGTGAAAGTCTTATGGAAGGAGGGTATCATCTTCAGTTGTCCAGCCTTTTTGGAACTGGCTACAATATGGGAGAGTTCACTCTTGTAGGTATGTAGATCAGCTTATCATCTAACCTAATTGCTTCAACTATAGGTATCCCTTGTCATGGAGAGTAGTGGTTCAAGGGTATGGATCTTGACATTGAAAACTACAAGCAGTTTCTAAGCCTCATGCTAGAGATTATCCAAAATTTCTTTTTCCTTTTAGAAATCTCAGAAACAACTATGCTCCTCTGATGATGTTTATAATGAAGTACTTTACATGCGAAGGAAGATTCTCCGGGTTATACAGGTATCACATCAGGCTTTTGATGCATTTTATCAAAGTCAAAACACTTGATTTACCTCATTATTTATACAGGAGCTTGATTAATATGGCTGAGAAGGTTCAAAGAAGAAGAGAAGATCATCATACTAGTCTCTTTCATCATGGCCTTATCAAGCTCATTGTGTTGGATCAATTTTCCTCCATAAACATGACATGGGAAGATTTCTTGGAGATGTTGTCAGCAGTGCTTTATGTCTTACCTATTACATCATCACCATAGCCAATGGAGATTAGCGCTTCTATCATGCATTTTTAGCTTTCGTATGTCCCTAGGGTTGTGGGATTTTCTCACACAAATGAGAGAGACAAGAGAGAGGTTTTTGTGCCCTCTAATAGGATATTTATTAAACTTGGCACCCATGATGAGCAATTTCAGATAGAGCAGAAGCCTCTTTTGCATCAACATGGTGAGTCAGTTCCAATGGATCCTGAGGTATCAGAACATTAGTAGGTTAGATTAGCTAAAGACATCATCAAAGAGAAGGATAAAGAGATTTCAGAGTTGAAAGAATCCTTCTCCATTTCCTAATCCTGAATTACTTTCCTTGAGTGGGAAAACAGTCTATTGCAAGTGAATTGGCTCCTCCAAAGTAAATAAAAACCAGACATGGAAAAAAACAGAGGTAAATTCCAGAATATTGTTGTTTTTTACCAACTACAAGAGATGGAGGTTGAAGCACATCCAAAAATACCAAGAACAAGAAGCCTAAAAAGGGCATTGGAGTGAGAGAAACAACAAATTTGTTAGTCTGAATAATTTACATTTGATGAGCTCATTGCCATGGAGATCAATGAGGATAGAGAGATTTGGCTATCAAGAGTTGATGAGAATATTGAGAAGTTATTTAAGAAAGGTAAAAATGATAACAAGTTGCAAAGGCACATGACAAGTCATTATCGTACCAGGGATACCATTTCTCAAATAAGGATGAAACAAGTCAAAAAGAGGCTTAAAGAGGTGAAAATGAAGCTCAAGGAGAAGGACATATTGGATTTATTAGTTGAAGCTTCATTAGTTGTGTATCTTATCTCTTTCAGGTGTCGAAGTACCAATTTTGAAATCTTTGGAGCGATTTTCATATTTTAGATGCTTTTTGGTAGAATTTTGGATATTTCTCATTGTAGAAGGGTAACAGACACTTATGAATTTTTGTTTTGGAGGTATCCAAATGGTGATTTATTTACACATATGGATGAATTTATATTAGTGCACCATAGATCAGTAACCCTCCTCGCATGACAAGCTTAAATTTGGGAGAAAAGCTCAATAACCACCTATTTTTCATGTTTCTACCTCATTTTTGGACCTTCTGTTACACTTTTGAGTGACTCTGGGAGAATGGATCTTTAAAGGCCTTCCCATGGACAATTTTGAAAAATTCAAGATGTTATAAAAACTAGACACGGAGGGCTAGTTGACCATTTTTACAAAAGTGAATTTGGACTTCTCAAAGTGCCTAAAAAGCACCCTCCAAAGTTTGGTTACACTTCCACAATATTTTTTTGAATTCTTCAGTCAGAATTTTCACATATCAACATTGGATTCCCTCAGTACACTTGTCAAGCTCAGAAATAGTCACAAATTCGAGGCTATGAGTTTTCATTATAGTTATTAGGTTTCTTTTTTCTTCCTATAATGATGGAATTTGTAATTAATGTAAGGGACAAAAACTCCTAGTTTGTAGCTAAAATTCAGGGAATGGTTTCTAACCTCCCTATAAACTAGGAAATGACTCATCTTTTGCATTTATGATCCATTTTGGATGGGATTTCGACTTGATGAGGTGTCATGTTCTATATTTTCTATAATTAGAATATATTTTGTCTTTGTTGGGGTTGGATAGTCTCATATTTTGCAGTGGAGCTCTTGTAACTAGTGTGCGGAATGAAATCAAAGACAAATTTGCAGGAAATATTGTGAGATAATTGTGGTATTCTTTGGAAAATACATTTTTCTCATGTTTTCTTATTATTTTATGCTTAATTCCATGTATACTTCTTCATATATGTATATCTTGTAAGTTTGAGAGCAGAATTCATGTTATGCATGCTCTGTTTTATACAATATTCACCATATTATGTTTATTTGCTTCTTAAATTGAATGAATTCACCACATTTCTAATTCAATGTCTACTCCATATTCATCCTATACTCAATGAATGATTAATATGTTTTCAAAATACCTATCTTTCCTCACACACTCTCTGCAGGTTAACCTCAAAGTTTCAGACCTAAAAATCTCATTTACAGTCCATTCAATGACTTTCTTATCCAACATTCAAAATATAAAAAAAAAATTCTCATATAAGATTACATATATAGCCTAAAATCTTATCTTACTCAGCCATTCATTTGACTCTTTAAAGTGACAAAGAGAGAGCCCTCTCTGTCTAGGTAGGGCTAGCTACCTAACCTAAAGTTTGGTTTGTGGTTACCTTTCTCCAATCCTATTTCCAACCTTAGGAAATTTGGGGAGAGTGATAACAGGCTAAATACCATGGTCCAAATACCATATTTATAAAATATGTATGGTAAATAAATAAATCATCTTTTTATATTTACTCCAAAATCCTCTTTATATTTACGAACACTCAAAAAAGAGGTTTCATTTAGGCGAAGCCTATGAACCAAAGACCATCGACCAAATTATTATTAATACCATGAAAAAAATTATTATTAACCCAAATATCAATATTAAACGGTTAATATTATTATTATTATTAATTCTAATATTCATATTAATATATTATAATATTAATATTATTAAATTTAATAAATTTGGATTAATACAATATTAAATTTTTCATATTATAATATGTATTAATATATGATGATATATATTAACTCTAGATATCTATGAGAAGGAAGAAAAAAGACATAGAGTGATAGAGGTGGAGAGATAGGGGGAGTCACAAGGGAGAGATGGAGATAAACTAAAGGAGAGGGGAGAGAAAGAATGGAGAGAGAGAGAGAGAGGGAGAGGAGTGAGAGAGGTATATATATATATATATATATATATATATATATATATAGAGAGAGAGAGAGAGAGAGAGAGAGAGAGAGAGAGAGAGAGAGAGAGAGAGAGAGAGAGAGAGAGAGAGAGAGAGAGAGATGGGGGAAGAGAGAGGGAGATGGGAGATAGGGACACCCTACCTACCTAAGTAAATGTCTAAACAAAATGTGGTGTAATCGTCTGTAATGGTGGTCGATTATACAAGGCAAGGATTTTATGATAAGGCATTGGATTTTTAATGTGATATGCAAAAAACAAGTATCGAACCTAACCATTTCACATTCACCAATGTTCTCTCTATATGTGCTAATTTGGTAGATTTAGAACATGGAAAAGTAGTCTTATTTTTTGATAACCTCCCACGAGGATTCACCAATTGTGAGAACAAAAAACTTGTGGTTTCATCTTCTAAATTATCATCACCTCCACCAACACCTCATCCAATAACGCTAGTATAAAATGTCTCGGGCTCTAGGCAGGGCAAAGGAACATAATGCATGTGACCTCAATCTCTTCTACATACTTGTAGCTCTGCTCCCAAACCAAAGACACTAGTTTTTTGTGTTCAGTTGCCCTGAATCTTATGCAAAAATCCCGAGGTAAGGAACTGTTACACCAAGGTATGGATCCACTATGTGTCATATCCACTGAAGGAGAACACATTCCAAACAACAAGTAAATTCTCACAACTATCCCTCTGTGGGATGTTGAGAACTCCAAAATTCCACATGCTCATTAATGAAATCTATGAATTGATAACTTTCATATAAGACTTGGAGTCATACTAAACTTGGACCAAAAGGCTCAGGCTCTAGGTAGCGCAAAGGAACATCTAAAAAATGATTTTACTATTCTCATCTAGATCATTTTGCATGGATATCTCCTGGAGTTGAAATGAGTATTCCAGGTTCCATAAAACATATCCCATGGAAGGTATGTCGATGCCCTTCTCTTCCAAGAATTTATTGGCAGTTTCCCTAAACTTTTTCAGAGAACCAGGTTTGATGGTCCCAACAAGGATAGGGTCAATGATTTTTTCAAGCTTTCCATTTTCTTGTCAATGCATTTCCCACTCTGCTATATTAAATTTTTCTCTAGGAAAAAAAAGATTAAGAGTTTCCCTTGCACATAAGACCTCCAGTAACACTACTATGAAAGAATACACATCATATTTATATGTCATTTGTAGCCTTCTAAAGTATTCATGATCAAGGTACCCAGGGGACAAAACTACCTTTCAATGCAGTACTTACATGTGTCTGATCCAAAGTGGATCCATTCTTTGAATGTATAAAGTCCGCCACCTTTTCTTGTGAACCTGTTATTGTGGAGGTATCTGAAATTTAGATAAGCACAAAGGATTCATGACAAGGGAATCAGATTGAAAGATTGACCAGATAGTGGTGCTTCGTTTGTATCTCGCCAGTCAAACAGTTTTCCAACAAGTCAAGGGATTCTAAATTGGTGCAGTTGAAAATGAAAGGAAATATTTTCCTACTGAGGCCAAATCCAATGGCGCTAAGCTTGAAAAATAGCTCATTATTGCAGGTCACACATTCGAGCTCTGAGATGGTGATGTTGCAAGGCTTTTGATCTTGTCTCCAATCCACGGTCACACCTTCAAGCTCTAAGATGGTGGGTCCACTGCATGATATTGGCTCCATAAACTTGGCACCCTATCGAGTTAAGGGGTGTTATCAGTATTGGCAAATAAATTTCGATAGAGAATTGAAATTCTAGAGACATTGGCTATCATACATCTTTGGTTGCCTTCATTAATGTATCAAAGTCGTCAGTCCTCCAAAAGGAGCCTTCTTCCCATTCTTTCCTCCAAAACCAAGGTTCATTAGTGCTGCCATATATGATAATAAACCCCCTTCACTGTCTCCCCCATCTAGAAATTCAAGTTGTCAAACACAAATGCGAAGCTCAATTTCTCCATCATCGAGGGTTATATAGCATGTATTGTAATTGTGCAAAGAATATTCTTTTCAATATATTGCTAAATGGTAGTATGATGCATATATCCCATTTAATGTTGCTCACTCACCTTATTACCAAGATATGTGGGACTCTATTGTATCTAAAGAATAGGGCTTCAATGTCCCTACTATGCATGACTTGAGGGGAGCTCTTTTGCAAAAATAGATTTACTACTTTGATTATTAATCAAATATAAAACCAATAATATCGTTTTATTTAAAGCTTAATTTGATATAATCATGTAAATATGTATTAAATTAAAAATAAATATATTCGTTGGTACAATTCTAATAGAAATTGATAAAACTAAACACATTTATCGATTATTACACAATATACTAAATATTTTGAATTACATATTTATAATCATTGATACAGGTTTATATATTATTAAATAAATAAATAAAGTTCACAGCTAAAAAATTAACAAAAGTTCACAATACCATTAAAAATTAACGAAGATTGATATCAAACAGTTAATAAAAGTTCATACACCATTAAAAAATTAATTAAGGTTCATATCTAAATTAACAAAGGTTCATAAAATACTTCCCAATGGGGGTGAGGTCTGAGAAACCGGTGGAATGCATGTCGCATGAGTAAATACAAGTGGAGCGAGGGTGAGGGATGGTACTCTTGGTCCCTTCACCATAACACATGTAGCGGGAGAGGTACTGGGTTCACATTGGAAATCCATCTAAAAAATAATTGCGAATTGGAGTTCGGAGGTGGTGAAAGGATAAGGCGAGAGAAGATGAGGGAGCCAAACATTCAACTCCTCACTCTGGTTTGGTGTTGGTCCTAGCGGTGGCCTTTGGAGAGGAAGCGTAAAGGTCGCAAGAAGGTTTACAAAGGGAGTGGATTGTGTGTGATTTTATTGGGAATTTGATGGTGCGGTGTGTTCAACTGGTCCCTGCCACTCAGTTTCTTAGCCATTATATGTGCCTAGGTTTAGGATAGGAAGTTGAAGGGAAGTGAGATCAATTGTTTCCACTTTTCTTGGATTCTAGTGAACCTATATTTTCATGTTAAGAGAGGAAGCTAGAATCTCCACTCCAGGAAACCTCGAGGTTGGTGGCAGAAAACTAGTTTATTTTCCCAATTTTGTGCCCTCTAGCATGGGTGTGATTTTGTTCGGTGGATTAGTGTGAGGTATCTTTGCAGAGAATTTTGAGGCTGGTCGCTGCCTTGGGGGAAGTTACACTCATGCATTGACTAATTTTTCATCGTTTTTTGTTCAATTTCTTGTGTTTTTTTGGTGGGTGATGGTATTTGGTTTTATTTGTGGTGGTGGTCTTTACCTGGTAGTGGGAGGTGGCTTTGTGCTTCCCTATGGTAGTGGGCGACGACATTTGGCTCCTTTGCTGGTGGTGTTTATTTTCTATGGTGGGGGGTATGGTATCTAGACTCTGCACACGACACAGTTCCTCGACCTTGGTGAATTATGAAGCCCCAGTGCGGTGTGGGAATTATCCCTCCATGTCTTCCATGGCCCTATGGGGGTGGCATACTTGGAAATAATCATGGTGTCTCCACGCCAAGGTGGAAATAATACGAGGCGTGCGTGACTCACTAGTGTGGGTGTGCATGGGGGCCGTGAAGAAGGTAAGTGGGGAGATAGTAGGGGTGGGTGTTCGAGGGTTCAAAAGTAGAGTCGTCGGGGTGGAGGATACCATGGTGGCAATGGGAATCGTGGGTCCAATTGATCTGAGGTAAATTAGGGGCAGGTTATCCAACATTTCTTCCTGGAGAACTGTCATGTACTTATCAACAACCTGATGGAAAGAGTTGACACAACTTAGAGATTCTGTCATTAGGAGCATGCAGAGTAGATGGCAACATTGGAATGAATCCACTATTTATAGTGATAAGTCAGGGAGATATTCTTAGTTGTTTGGTGAGGCAAAAATCAACTCACTGAGAACGTAAAAAAGCTGGAGACTTGGTTGGCGCACTTTGAAAGGCACATTCAGTGTGACTTCTGTCCTCCACCGCCTCTAGGAACAACCCTGGACAAACCTGCATCCATCACGTCAGACAACTAGTATGATATTTGGCATTCTTTATGTTTTATATGTGTTTTGGTGCCTCTAGCCCAACCGTTTATGGACAATGTCCCCAGTCTCTCTTTTGTATTTTTTTCATCTAGTGCAAATTTTGGTCAACAAACCTGGTCGGGGTGAGACCACCTGTTTTGTAAGCAGCTATATGTACTCTTTTGTTCCTACATGAATATAACATTTACTTACAAAAAAACAAAGGTTCATACATTATTAAAAAAATAATTAAGGTTCATACTTAAATTAATAAAAGTTCATACCTATTTACTAAATAGGTCTATAAACATATATTTTAGGTTTATCTATTTAGTATTTTTCAAATATAAATATGACGATTTAATACTAGATTTAAATGAACTCACGTGTTTAACATAAGCAATGTTATATTTATCTATTTATTAAATGTAAATATGAAGATTTAACATTAGATTTAAAACTATCACACTTTTAACATAAATCTATGAAGTTTCAAAATTAAACTTTATGGCCAAATATTAAATATAAATATAAATATTAATTTTACTATCTAAATAATACCTTTAATAAAATTATAATGAAGGCATTAGTGTAAAGTCGATAGATGATACATGCAATTATGTTAATTATAGATGAATCCATCTACAATGTTAAACTTTAGAGACAAAAGGGTATTCAGAATTTGAACATTGTAAATTCAAAGACCACTTTGTCTCTAAATTTTAACATTGGAGATGGATTCAAAGACACCTATAGTGAAATGTAACACTTTGGTACCAAAATTACAATTTTCCATTTATGGAGTGACACAATTAAAAATTATTGACATAAATGAATAATTCATATACTTGTTGTACTTGTTATTTGGTCATATTTTTATTCTTGGACTATAATAGTAATTTACATTAATAATTATTAATTTTGACACTTCTTGTATGCAATTTGATTTTTCCTCAGACCTTAGAGATTCTTTAAATACTTTCAGATTTTGTAATGTCTCTCAGCCCTGTAAAATTATCTAGTCATATATTTTAATCCTAGACTAAATTAGTCATTTAAGTTAGTCGCTTTTAGTTTAGTCACTTATTATCTAGTCATATATTTGATCCCTAGACTAAATTAGTCATTTAAGCTAGTCGCTTTTAGTTTAGTCACTTATTATCTAGTCGTATATTTTATTCCTAGACTAAATTAGTCATTTAGTTAGTCATTTTTAGTTCGGTCACTTTAAATTGCTCAAATTTAGTAGTAATTCAATTGAAATAATTGTGGTGACTAACATTTTTATTCACCTAGTCATTAATTTCATTATTTTTTACTAGTGTACTAGGAAAATTCTTCCTCAAATGAATAAGGCTCAGAATCAATGTTTGGTGATATCCTTTGTTTGTGCAAGGATCTAGAAGCTCCAACATGCTCTTGAAAATCCTGTACTAATATTTCTACCTCCCTAGTTATCTTCCTCCCTTATTTTGAAGGCTCTGTGTGAGTGGGTGCCTCCACTCGGCCTGCTTTATGCTCCTAAACATGTGGCTTCTCCACAACATCTTGTGGATCTGACTGGGGCTCCTCCTTTAGAGCTAGAAGCTCCTCCTCTAGTGGAATTCTCAACTCTCGCTCTTGAGAGATTCTCATGGCCTTCTCTTCATCAAATTTGACAACTCTCCTCATAACATATGGCATATCTCCTCATCATAGTCATCTTGATTGAAGGAATATACACCCAGTAAATATGGGGTGTCTCTGTATACCCTACAAATACCCCCCTCTCCGCAGTAGGCTCCAAATTTTTTATTCTAGATTTGGAGACATGACAATAGACCATGGATCCAAAAATGAAAAAGTGGGATACATCTAGCTTCCTCCTAGATAAGGCTTCTTTAGGTGTGATCATTCCAGGATTTTTTTGAGGTCTCATATCATATAAATAAATAATTGTTTTGCATGCTTCTGCCCATGGGTATAGTGGCAGTCCCTGATTATGCAAAATTTCTCTTGCATCCCCTATAATGCTTCTGTTGTTCCTCTCTTCCACCATATATTTTTGTGGTTTGTGAGGTGGAGTCAACTCCCTTTTAATACCTTCCTTGTCACATAATGTTTTGAAGGCATTAGATGCCTAGTGACCTCCATTATCACTTCTCAGACATTTAATTTTCTGTCAAGTATCATTTTCAACTAAGGATTTAAATTCAACAAACTTTGAATAAACCTCATATTTATTCTTCATAAAATAGATCCAAAATTTTTGGTAAAAATAATCTACAAAGATCACATAATACTTGTGCTTTGAAACTGATACTGTAGAAAAAGGTCCACACACATCTGAGTGAACTCACTCCAAGATGGCTCCATCTCTTCTATCTCGACCCTAAAAGGAGGATTTAGCATATTTTCCAAGAGTTCATCCCTCACAAACATCATGTTTATCAAGAGTGAATTTTGGAAGTTCAATGGTGATATGTTGCATTATTTTCAAAGCTCCATGGTGCAGGTGCCCCATGCACCTATGCCAGAGCTCTCAACATCTCGACCCTCAACATTTTTTTTTGTGCTACTCAATGTAGTGCATGCATCCACCTATATCTTATAGATATTTTTAACTTGAACACCAATTTTTTATAATTTTCCAGTAGAAACATGCTTCAGATAATCTTTCCCCTTACTGAACACGACATCATATCTTTGATCCCCAGGTATAAGTACATAAAATAATTTTGTATTCATAGAATGCACATAAGTTACATTCTTTAGGTAAAGGTGACAGTGCCAAAACCTTTTTGTAATATTCCCAAATGGGAAAAGCAGGAATATAGTGTAAAATGTTGGAACAATATTGCAGATCATCATTTATAAAGCAAGAGGCCAATATGGAGACCTTTCATATGTTATTATAGCAGAAAAATATGTGTAAGAAATGGCCCATAAGATGCATAATAAGAAATACAAGCCTTAAATGAACAAAATCCCTCAATATGAGGTGCTGCAACTATATAGAAAAGATGGAAAACCCTTACAACGTTATTTTACTAGCTCTGCTACAAAAAATTATTATACATCAGATCTAGAGCTGATATGTGCCTCAAAATTTAGATCTATATCAAATCCATGCACTATACAAGCTCCTTTAAAGAATCCCTCAAGGGTTTTAAGCAAAACACCAAGTACAAGTTGTAGATATGAGATCTAAGACTGCAGATCTAATGAAAAATACAGATCTAGAGAGTGTGGCTGATCTGATATGATCAATAAAATGGTCTCCTCCAATAGATCCTCAAAGTGAAAGGCAGATCCCCATCACTTGAAAGTAATCTCTCCAAATGGTGTGCCAAACCACCCTACAACTCCTCCTATAGAAATAACAAAGATTTGGAAGTAAACTATGCTATAGGGATCAAAATATGGTTGGCCCATTGCCAAGATCTGAAAATAAGCTCAATGGCCTTCAATAATGTCCTCCCAATGGAAAGGAAGACTTCTCCAATGAAAATAAGCAATGAGATGGCCTGGATCTAAAGATCTAATCACCACTTGCTACAACTTGCAAAAACAACCAAATCCTCAACAGGATCTGCGTTGTAGTTGAAAGAAGAAGCTTGGCCTTAAGCCAAATAGTGGACAATGTAGTACAAGAATCCTCCAAGAGCTCCTCAATGGAAGAGGTGGGATTCCCGATTAGGAACACCTTGTGCTAAACAACACTCTATCTTAGCTAAACAACAAGAGAAAGCTATATGTATAAATAAACCATATATTCAGAAATATAATATACATCAACCACCTCCATATGGCTACCTTCCTCTTCCTTAAATAGAATATGAGTTTGAAAACCCTAAGCCCCATCAAAATATCACTACATTCACACAAAGCATATCCATCTAAAACTGCATTGTACCTCATTGATGACCACTCCTCTATGACAATGATGTTGATTTGGTCAAGGTTGACCTAGTCAAAGTGATCCAACCCCTTTCACGCCAAGGGTGCTTTAATTAAGCTGCCAATATTTGTCCCTTTTACATTTGGCATTGATTTATTTCATTATTAGAAGAATTTTGGACCTCCTTTGTCTTCTTATTCTTTAAAAAAAGTAGTAAAACAAAATTGAATATTCCAATTAGTTCATGGCTAATTTAGGAATATTAAAATCATCCCTTCCCAAGTGTTGCTTGTCCCCAAGCAACTATAAGGAAAAAACTGAAAATGTGGGGAACCTTTATTCCCATATGGAGCTCCAATATCCAAGCTATCATCCATACAAAATGAATCACCCTCCAGAGTGGTAATTCATAGTAAAACGCCTCCCTTCTACTCATGAGAGGCACCTCCCAAGTGCTCAAGTTACTCAAATGGCTCATTCCATAAGGAAACAAGAGATCCAATGTAGCAATCATGGATGGTCAAATGCTTTCCAAAACATATGAAACATAAGAACCATGGAGAATATCTCTCCCAAAGGACACTTCCAATCCTCCCATCCTCCCTCCAATCATTCCCATAAAAATAATAAGTACATCATCAATGTATGGGATCAAAACCAAGTACATACAAATATAAATATGTAAAAATTGAGGTGGGTCATAGTCCCACATGTGGAACTAGCACAGTATATCTCCTAACTACATCAGATAATGATATGGTAAGTGGTTTCCCCATGACTTAATTGCTGCCCAAGTCATCTCACCATGGCTGAAAGTGTGAGATATATTTGGTGCTTTTGGAATGAACCCACAATGATACAATGTAATATTCCAAAATTTGCAAGCAGAAAATTGGAATATTGATTTTTTCTTATATCATATAGAAGGTGAATAAAATGGGTAAAAGGCCCATAAGTAGGAATAAAATCCCTCATAGTGTGAAAGGGATCTATGGATTAGCTTTATTTTTCACCTTCTAGTGTGAAAAGGGGCAATTGCATGAGGACAAGGTCATGTTTGACCAAGTCAACAATGTTGCCTAAGAGGGTGTGGCTTTCTTGGGAAGACAGCGCAGTTTGAGAGGGAGAAAGATTCTTTGTGTAAGAAACCATAATGAGTGGGGTCTATGGAAAAGATACATTCACTTGCATAAAAGGAGGAAGAGGTAGCCATAGAGGGACATGTTTTGAGTATTGGATTTCTTATCTGCTTAGACTATTTGCAGTCTCTGACTGTTTAACACAAGGGATTCCTATTTAGGAATTCTTCTCCTTCTTGAGAGGCCTCTTGAAGGATTTCACTTCATTTATCCACATCTAGGCTCAAGGCCAAAGCCATTCCTTCAGCTACAACGCTATTTCTGCTCAAGTGTAACATTGTGTTGCAGGGTGTTGCAGTGGAGGGTTCCACAACACCATTCCTTTGCTCATCTTTCAGAGGAGGGAGCTTATATTCCTCAAGAATATTAGTGAGGGAGGTTTCCAGGGCTGATTTTCATATTTTGGCATCAGGCAAAGCTTCTCCTATCATCAACAACACAGTCCCTTCTCTAAACTGCATTATTTCAGTGCATATCTGCAGTGGGGGTTGCACCATCATCTTGGAGGGAAAGATCTTCAGTGTTAGGATCATCCTATCACTTGAGAGATCCATTGGAGGAGTTTTGCTTCAGATTGGACATCATATTCAACCATCTCCTTCTATTTCTATTTTGTGTTGCAGTTGCTACCCTGCAACTCCGACATTTCTACAGACATGCCATTTTCACATGTATTGTAGCCAATCCTTCTAAGGATTGTTGTATCATGGTTGTACTAGTATTTTCAGGGGTTGAGAGATTCATCCCCCTCATTTCTTGAGCTATCATTGTCATATCATTGTATTTTAATTTTTTATGTTGCAGTATCTCCATTAAACTGCACAGTTATAGCCATGTGTAAATTCTGAATAGTAGTGGTCTCCAATTTCTTGTACATGTTCTGTTAAGGCTTCCATTGCCCAACTTGAGTGATTCATTCCTCAAAGCATTGTACTCTTTTGATGCTATATTATACATTGGTTGGCTATCTACATCTCCATGTGTGCAGGCTTGATAAAATAACGTTGTTGCTCCATTATATGTTCATGTATTGTTGCAGTCCCTTCACCGGGCATTTTTCTAAGACAACTAGGTGTGGGATATCTGTTTAACCCACCTAGAGGGATTTTTTTTGAGCCACCTCTTGTATTTAAGACTTAGATGCATTTATATAAAGGATCCAAGTCCTGGTTTCAAATCCTGTAGCAGCCATTACTGGAAAATGCATTTTCCAGTCATGCCTTGCTAGCTGTTCCGAATTTGGAATATTACATACAATACCTCCCTTTGTCCTCCAAGGGAGTGGCCATGTTTAGAAATGTTTGTGGCCAAAATTTGGCCATGAATTTTATATGGAATAATACTCCTTTTTGGAGCTATGGCCTGCATATACATGGTAAAAGAATACAAGTAATAATCAAATGAATCATTAGATACACAAGCATATTCTTCACCAAAATATTTCCTCACACAAATGGAGTGGTGCATAGATGTATACCCTCTCATTCCAAAAGAGGAAAGAGGTGGCTGACATAACTCCTTCATAGATTCATGTCTCTCTTCCAACTCCACATGGCTCATTCATCTTTGAAAATTCTGATATAGTTCCTCTTCAAAGCCCTTCCAAGTATAGCTTTCCATGATAGTGTTGTAGGCCTTCATGGAATAAGTATGGCTGAAAAATAACTCTTCATAAGCCCTTTGTAGAAACTTCTCCTTGAGCTTGGAAGCTCTAGATAAGACTATCCTAACATGATAATAGATTACTTCATCTTGGACTAAATAGCCCTCCTCTTGTAGCCGGTCATCAAGTATCATACAAGTGAAAAGATCCTTGGAATAATCCACCAATATTTGGGATTTCCAATATGGATCTATCCTCCAAAGTGACAACATTGATGATCTGTAATAGAAAGCATTTGTCATGTATTTTTCCTCCTCTTTGACATCTCCCATGCCAAAGTGACATATCGAAAGGCTACTATCCTTCCCTTGTTGCTCCTTTCTCAGTGCAGAATCTGAAATGAGAGTGGGTAATGTTGGGAGAATATCTCCCTCCTCCTTGAGTCCACCCAAGAATCTCAGCATTGTAAAATGATCTCCCAATGCTCCCACTTATCATGGATTTATGAGTGGTGCAACATGTTGAGAGAAATATTTGATTTTCCTCTAATCAGGGGGTCTCCCTGGTGGAATTCCTCCATGTAATGAAAAATCAAGGCCTAGAGCAGGCTATATATGTGAGTGGAGTGATTTTTCCCTGCCCTCACTGCACAAATCATCCTCCTGATTCTGTGCATAAACCTCCTGAAAAGGGTGGGTGTGTATGTTTCCAATCACTGGATGTTGGCCCTCCTCATCTCCTCCTACCTCCTGCAAGATCTCAGAGTCTAAGGTGTTTTTTTCAAATGTAATCAAACCATGTACACCCAACATCTCCTTGGTGTCAAGAGTCTTGATCACAAAAGGATGATCTATCATAGTGTGTGTCCCCAAGACTGCATTCAATGTTGGAAAACATTTCCTCCATTTTTTTGTCTCATTTCGTATCAACATAAACACATGTTTCTCATGATATTCATATGTAAGATCCTTTGGAACTTCTTGCAAGGATGCAAGAGCTCCTCTAGTTGAAGTAATTGCTTCATCTCCATCTCAAAATAGAAGTAGATCTCCTCCTAATGTCACAGTGCTGGAGGTTTTTTCCAACTCTCCCTCTCCCTTCTCCTCATCAATGGAGAATACCTCATCATTAAGAGATCCTTTAACTTGATCTCCTTTTGAAAGGGGAATCCTCATGTCTTCTTCTTGAAAAGAAAGTTATTGCTGAAGTGGGGCTTTTTACCTTGGAAAAATATGTTGCAGATCATTGATCCCCTCAACATTGTTATGAAATGGAGTTGGTTTCATGAATCCTATTAGTTTCAGCCTTTTCAGCCTTCCTCCATTGATCAAACATGCTCTTACAAAGTGATCTTAAAGTTTCAAGGTCAAATTTTGTCATTTCAGTGAGCCTTCAAGCAAAATTTTCTCACTAAGTACTAGGTCTAGGGTTTACTTTCACTCCTTCCAGAGTTGTCCAAATGTCGGTCCATGTCACCATTCAGCTGAGTGTACCATCATTCAGAGGGTTTTCCTCATCATGCCATATTCCAAAGGGTCATTTTACACCTTGTTCATGCTTCAGTTGTGCCTAGGTAAGGTTCATTTCCCTCTCCTAGGGTTTTGGAGGTAATTGCTCTTGGATGGTCAAATCATCATCAAAAATTGTATCCTGATGTTCATACACCTTCCCCTATCCTTAATGTACCTGATTAAACACTTCCCATCACTGATATCCCCCAAATTCCTCATTTTTGCACAAACCCTAGTTTCTTGCTACAACTTGGCAATGTTCTAGGCTAGGCCTGTGTTTTGCCCTTTTGGACCCCTTCCCCTCACTCAATTTCTGATATTCCACTTTCCCCTGCTTCCTAACATCCCTCTATACTTCCAAAAATTTCCCCAAGAATTTAGAATCCCCTTATCCCCTTCATTTCGATTCATTTCGACAAATTCCTTGTTCCACCCATCAGGATAGGTTTTACTCCAATGATGTTTCTGAGCAATAAAAGATGAATTTGGGAAAAATGAGAGAGGTTTTTGTCCACAATAGGAAAATGAATAAAAAAATCCTTCATGTTTTACACAGGTGTCATGGTTATAGAGAAATTTCAAAAATACAATCGCCTCGGGAGAATTGATGCACCTCTGAAGTGACCTTGGGCAAATCACGATTTCTCCTAGCGTGGTTGGCCAAATGACTTGCTTGATGCATCAAATGATAACTAGATACAAATATCTTTCCAATGAGCTATCATGAGCTCAATTTGGAGTTGAGGAAGACCTTCAACAGTTGACTGCAACAGCACTCTTCCTTGAGGCAGCCTCATTCTGCTCATTTTGACAAGTTTTGGGAGATTTGATTTCTGACAAGGAAAATGAACTCCAAATTGAGATATTCCACTTGGGTTGGAAATTATACTCACAGATATTTCCAACGAGCTATCATGCACCCAATTTTGACACCGAGAAGGCCTCCAAAAGCCTCCTGCAAAATGCACTATTTATGGCGCGGCGCATTGGGTTGGAGCGCGGCGCATTGGGCTGATACTCCAGTTTTCTCATTGCCTTCAACGAAATCCAAAATTTCTTGGCTCCTCTACTCCAAGTAAGTCTAATTGTCTTGTAATTTTCCATTTATCAGTTTTGGGCGTGGTTTCAAAGATTGGTTGAAGAACTTGAATTCCAAACTACAAACCCTATCCTCTTATTAAAACTGCTCCCTAGGGTTTTGAAATGATGTTTTAAAAGTCATTTTTATGATAAATACTTATTTTTATACCATCTTTTCCCACTTGTGATTCCTTTCCCATTATTTTAAACCCATCATCATTTTCAATCCCCTATTCCCTGATAATCCTAAGTTACTCATTCCTATCTCTAAAACCTACAATTCCCTATCACCATCCCTATCCCTTATCATTTGAAAAAATCCCTAAACCCTACCATTTCCTACCACTGTCCCTCCCTCATATCACTTATAAAATTCCCCAAGCAACCAAGTGATTGTCCTCTCACTGCAGATTCACTTGGCAAAACCCCACTGTAATATTTCCTCACAGTCCCTCATTTCCTACTTGGTATACATTTGGCATCGAAACAAAAGCACCTATTTTTCATTTTCAACGAACCAAACATACACTTGACATATACCTTGCAACACCATGATGGACACCGACACATCATATGAACAAGACAGTGATTTCCGCCACTGAACTGCATGCACCAGGAGGACACTGAAGCGTCGTAAAAGGGGTGAAAAACTTCAAATCTTGGCCAAAGCTTCATTGGCTGAGCATAGTACTTAATTATGGACCTTTAGTTCAAATTTCAAGGAATTTGGAGAAAAGTTTGTCAATTTTGAATTTTTTGGTCTCAAAACAGGTTTTTCCGCTCGACGCGTCGCGCCTCCCGACGCGCGCTTATGATTGGGACATATTCTGGAGGAAAAATTTGCATTTTTGGGTTTTTCATGATATATTATGTATGCTCAGGAATGGCCGAGAGGTTTCATCAAGTTCTGGGTGGTCTTAAGGGCCAAAAACACCATGAAAATCACCTTTCTACCACCTTTTGCACCAGCAGGAAGTAGTCTTGGGAGAATGAAGTTTTGGAGGGACAAATGAGCTCCAAATTAAAAAATTACACTTGGGTTGGATAGAAAACATCCAGGGCTTTCCAATGAGCTATCATGAGCTTGCTTTGGACTTTGGGAAGTGCTCCAAAAACAGGTCCAAAGTAGCGTAGTGCATAGAGATTTTGAGCGCGGTGCATAGAGAATTTTGACCCAAATTTCACTCTTCAGCTCAGAAATTCGCCCAGTTTTGACTATTTTTACTTTTTCATGTGATGATTGACCTACCATGATGTAATTTGATGATTATGATGTAAATTTGGCATGTTTTTACTTGTTCTAGAGGATTCATTCACTAAAAAGTGAAAATTGAGTGAATGGATCAGTTTCCTAGCATATAGAGGCAAGTTGTTTGGCTGCCTAGATTTCAGCTCGATGTTTAGAATTGGTTGAAATAGCTCCTGGAAGGATGAGATTGTTGTGTAACCAGCTCCAAAAATAGAAGAAAAGAGATATGAACGCCTTAGAAATAAGCCACTTCGAGGGGGCAACCTCCAATACATTACATAAATGAACAATTCTTGTATGATACAATTTACAAAACCTCCTTTCTATATATAGGAGTCCATGGGGCCATAATGTAATCCTAGTGGGCCACAATGTAATCCTAGCCGACCTAACAATAATAATTTAAGGGCACAATAATAACAATATGGGGGTTACAAGGGTACAATAATAAAAATAAGGGGGGCTACACTAACATAATAAGGGGCTATCCTATTAATATAGGGACTTAACATGCCCCTCTCCTTCAAACAAGTGTTGTCCTCAACGCTTGATTATTTCTTGATGCTTCTGTATAAAATTCTCATCCTCCCATGTGAAATATTTTACAGGAAAGTTCTTCCACTTGCTGAGATACTCTAAAATTGATCGTACTTGTTGAGTTCTTGTTTCTATGACTGCTTCATAAATTTTTTCGATGTGATGTTGATCTTCCTGTTGTTTCATTAGATTCTGCACCAAAGTTGGGTTATCCTTTGAGAGTTGGAGAACTTGTTGTTGATGCTCGATGTGATCTTCCATTAATTTATCATCCATATTTGCTATTATTTGCTCCTTCAAACCATCCAACTTAGCCTCCATTTCTGCTTTTAAACCATCTATTTCATCTTCAATTGCTCTTCGTAAGATTGAAACTTGTTGCACTTGGTACCGTAATTTTGATATCTCATATTGCAATTCTTCCTCCTCATGCGTCATAGTATAGCTTTCTGAGGGCTTAATGGGTATGGAATTATTTTTTGGAGGCATAATAGAACCCATTACTGACAAAAATTCTTCAATATTCCCTTGGAATCAATTCAACTTGATTCTTCAAACAAGACTTATGCAATTCGGAAAAAACAATACACACCTTTTTCTTGCTTTTGAGGAGCTCGATATTGAAATTGGATTATCTCTGTAATTGAAAATATTCGATATCTAAAATTCAGCCCTGTAGTAGCCCTCTGAAGCTTCTTTCAAATGCCACAGGTCTGACCTGATTTGGATTCTCCAAGACAAAGTTGTGTCCAATCTCCCACAATGACCTAATTCTGGACTGGTTCAGTAGAGCGAACTTGTACGACTTGCCACGTGTCACTGTTTTGTCCTTTGTCTCTGAAATTGATAGCAAAGAAACTACAGTCCGTTTACTTGTGACCACTTTTTACTACACTCAAATCCACTACCCAGAGAGAGAGTTATTGAAATTTTCCCACGATCACCTCTTTGAGATGCAATTCAGGAGCCTCAGAAAGCACTACTTTCCACAGATCATATCTCCAAAAATATTACGAACCAAGCTTTGCAATTTTTTGAAGACTTTCCTCAGGATTTCAGCTTCGCACCATATGAATTTCAGATTCTGAAACTTCGTAGAAAAAAAAATATAGCGACAATGCCACAATGACCTGTTTAGGAGCTTGAAAAAATACCTAACTTCCACAGATGATATCTCCGAAAATATTGCGAACCAAGCTCTGAAATTTTTAGGCAAGCTTCCTCAGGATGTTTTCTTCGCACCCTAAAAATTTCAGCTTCTGAAACTTCGTAGAAAAAACGTTATAGCGAAAATGCCACGATGACCTGTTTGGAGCAGCGAAACCCTAGAATCCAAAGCTCTGATACCAAATGTTGTGTAACGGCTCCAAAAATAAGAGAAAAGATATGAACGCCTTAGAAATAAGCCACTTTGAGGGGGGAACTCTAATACATTACATAAATGAACAATTCTTGTATGATACAATTTACAAAACCTCCTTTCTATATATAGGAGTCCATGGGGCCATAATGTAATCCTAGTGGGCCACAATGTAATCCTAGCCGACCTAACAATAATAATTTAAGGGCACAATAATAACAATATGGGGGTTACAGGGGTACAATAATAAAAATAAGGGGGGCTACACTAACATAATAAGGGGCTATCCTATCAATATAGGGACTTAACAGAGATCGACCCATAGAGGCATGGGAAGGGGTTAGGATGGTCTATATGATGTATTTTCTCAATCATTTTCAGAGGTTGGATACTTGGGAAAAGTTTGGCACCTCATTGTATATCCATTTTCAGTTTTTGGCAAAGGAAAGACCAGAGTTTTGCAGCACTTGTTGGGATCCTTGTGGCTTCTGAGTTTTGATGATGTTCTTCTCATGTTATTGTAAGTTTCATTAATGTTATACTATGTCATTTCCCTTCTCTTTGCCTATGAATTAAACAAATGAGTAATTGAGGTAGAATTCATTGATTTGCTTATGCTCTGCCTTAGACTTTTGTTTAGTTTTATATGTTTTTCGTCAGTTTGAAGAGGATCCTTGCACTCTCTTGCCATCTTCAACTCCTCAGCAGTCTTTTCAATCCATTCATTTGATCTAGGACATCAAGATCATTGCCTACCCTACCCCAACTTGAATTCTGCAGGAATTTGGCCTTATCCCTAAGCCCGAAATTGTTTTTCCCTTTTTCCAACAAAAACCCCAAACAATCAAAATCAAACCCTACTATTTGTTTATCTAGCCTAAGATCAGTTGTTGTTTCAGTCATCTCAAGCCCTTTTGAATATTTTCATTGAGATTGACCCGGAGAGAGCCCTCTCCTGTCCGCGTAGGGCTAGCTACGAGGCTGAGCGTGGTTTGGTGCTGTCCTTCTTCTGCCTTATTTCAGCCTAAGGTGGATTTGGGAACTCACATAGTGGCGACCATACTGGGGAACGAAATGGTTTGCTTGTTGATGTTATTTGCTTCATAAGTTACAGACGGAGCCTGAAGTCACGCCAGGTAGCCTTCGAACTGCTCTTGCTCTGCGAGTGCATAGTAGATAAATGCTACTTCATTCGATCTCCGGTCTAGCTTATAGTCGTAACACTTAGCTTATAATTTTCCCCAGTACATGTATCAAGTTTAGATCTAATCGTTGATGGTGGACAATGATCAGGCATATGAAGGCTGAAACATTCACATGGCGACTCCAACTCGATCCAGAGATTCCAGTGCTCACTGATCCATTCATGCAATGGTAGGGTATGTGGCAGACCCTGCTCTTTGTGAAGTTATAAAAGGATTTAGAGATCAGTTAGCAAATATTGAAATTAATGAAGAATTTTTCATTGTCGTGCTTCAATGTTTGAGATCTCTGAATTTTCCTCTTGAAGCTAAAACTGGTTTCTGTGAGTTAGTTGTTGAAAGATTTGAGAAGGAGATTCAGTGTTTAAACGATCAGATCCAATCATATGAATTCCGAGATAGCAAAAAGTTCTTGGAAACTCTCCCTCCTTCAAAACAAGAAACAATAGAGCTGCCCGTGGATATTTGCATTGATAGTGTGCTGTTGGAAGTATGTATTGCAGAGTTGGGGCAGCAAACAGAGTCTGGCTTTTGCGATCCTATTGTAACGTACATGGAAATGTTTTTCAGTCTGAATGATAGATCAACTTGTCTTTTACATAACCAGACTCATTATGTGCATGTATGGCTGCCAGAAATTGCATCTGTGTCCTGGTTGAAGCACTCTCAAGTAGCATCCTTGTCACAGTTACTTGAATGGTTGATCTGGCATTACAGCATTACTTGATCTATTGGCTCTGCAGCAAAGTAGGGGATATTTGTAAATAAATAAGCAGTCAAAGGCAGCACTTCGTTCTAGTTTCATTGCAGTTTTGGTTTGAGTTTGTCGAGTCAGTTTTTCAGTCATTTTGGTTGCATAATTGAGTCGGTTTGAGTCAAGTTTCAGTCAATAAATCAGTCAAAAGTTTTGTGTTAATTTGCCAAGTCATCGATTCCATTTCCCAATGGATAAGGCACTGGTCTGCTCTCCCAAAGATCTGTCGTTATTGGCACGTCCAAGGAGCTACCATCCCCATTGGATCCAATGTTAGTGTCAGCCTTTTCAGCCTTCCTCCAGTGATCAAACATGTTCTTACAAAGTGATCTTAAAGTTTCAAGGTAAAATTTTGTCATTTCAGTGAGCCTTCAAGCAAAATTTGCTCACTAAGTACTAGGTCTAGGGTTTGCTTTCACTCCTTCCAGAGTTGTCCAAATGTCAGTCCATGTCACTATTCAGCTGACTGTACCATAATTCAGAGGGTTTTCATCATCATGCCAGATTCCAAAGGGTCATTTTACACCTTGTTCATGCTTCAGTTGTGCCTAGGTAAGGTTCATTTCCCTCTCCTAGGGTTTTGGAGGTAATTTCTCTTGGATGGTCAAATCATCATCAAAACTTGTATCCTGATGTTTATACACCTTCCCCTATCCTTAATTTACCTGATTAAACACTTCCCATCACTGAGATCCCCCAGATTCCTCATTTTTGCACAAACCCTAGTTTCTTGCTACAACTTGGCAATTTTCTAGGCTAGGCCTATGTTTTACCCTTTTGGACCCCTTCCCCTCACTCAATTTCTAAGATTTTACTTTCCCCTGCTTCCTAACATCCCTCCCTACTTCCCAAAATTTTCCCAAGAATTTAGAAGCCCCTTATCCCCTTCATTTCGATTCATTTCGACAAATCCCTTGTTCCACCCATTGGGATAAGTTTTACTCCAATGATGTTTCTGAGAAATAAAAGATGAATTTGGGAAAACTGAGAGAGTTTTTTTTCCACAATAGGCCAATGAATAAAAAATTCCTTCACTTTTTACACAGGTGTCATGGTTTTATAGAAATGTCAAAAATACAATCGCCTCAGGAGAATTGATGCACCTCTGAAGTGACCTTGGGAAAATCAAGATTTCTCCTAGCGTGGTTGGCAAAATGACTTTCTTGATGAGTCAAATGATAACTAGACACAAATATATTTCCAATGATCTATCATTAGCTCAATTTGGAGTTGAGGAAGACCTTCAAAAGTTGACTGCAACAGCACTCTGCCTTGAGGCAGTCTCATTCTGCTCATTTTGACAAGTTTTGGGAGATTTGATTTCTGACAAGGCAAATGAACTCCAAATTGAGAAATTCCACTTGGGTTGGAAATTAGACTCAAATATATTTCCAACGCGCTATCATGCACCTAATTTGGACACCGATAAGGCCTCCAAAAGCCTTCTGCAAAATGCGCTATTTATGGCGCGGCGCATTGGGTTGGAGCGCGACGCATTGGGCTGATACTCCAGTTTTCTCATTGCCTTCAACAAAATCCCAAATTTCTTGGCTCCTCTACTCCAAGTAAGTCAAATTGTCTTGTAATTTTCCATTGATCAGTTTTGGGTGTGGTTTCAAAGATTGGTTGAAGAACTTGAATGCTAAACTACAAACCCTATCCTTTTATTAAAACTGCTCCCTAGGGTTTTGAAATGATGTTTTAAAAGTAATTTTTATGCTAAATACTTATTTTTATACTATATTTTCCCACTTGTAATTCCTTTCCCATTATTGTAAACCCATCATCATTTTCAATCCCCTATTCCCTGATAATCCTAAGTTACTCATTCCTATCTCTAAAACCTACAATTCCCTATCACCATCCCTATCCCTTATCATTTGAAAAATTCCATAAACCCTACCATTTCCTCCCACTGTCCCTCCCTCATATCACTTATAAAATTCCCCAAGCAACCAAGTGATTGTCCTCTCACTGCAGATTCACTTGGCAAAACCCCACTGTAATATTTCCTCACAGTCCCTCATTTCCTACTTGGTGTACATTTGGCATCGAAACAAAAACACCTATTTGTCATTTTCAATGAACCAAAAATACACTTGACATATACCTTGAAACACCATGATGGACACCGACACATCATATGAACAAGACAGTGATTTCCGCCACTGAACTGCATGCACCAAGAGGACACTGAAGCATCGTAAAAGGGGTGACAAACTTCAAATCTTGGCCAAAGATTCATTGGATGAGCATAGTACTTAATGATGGACCTTCAGTTCAAATTTCAAGTAATTTGGAGAAAATTTTGTCAATTTTGAATTTTTTGGTCTCAAAACAGGTTTTTCCGCCCGACGCGTCGCGCCTCCTGACGCGCGCTTATGATTGGAACATCTTCTGGAAGAAAAATTTGCATTTTTGGGTTTTTAATGATATATTATGTATGATCATGAATGGCCGAGAGGTTTCATCAAGTTCTGGGTGGTCTTAAGGGCCAAAAACACCATGAAAATCACCTTTCTGCCACCTTTTGCACCAGCAATAAGTAGTCTTGGGAGAATGAATTTTTGGAGGGGAAACTGAGCTCCAAATTTAAAAATTCTACTTGGTTTGGATAGCAGACATCCAGGGCTTTCCAAAGAGCTATCATGAGTTTGATTTTGACTTCTGGAAGTGCTCCAAAAATAGGTCCAAAGTAGCGCGGCACATAGAGCTTTTGAGCGCGGCGCATAGAGAATTTTGACCCAAATTTCACTCTTCAGCTCAGGAATTCGCCCAGTTTTGACTAGTTTTACTTTTTCATGTGATGATTGAACTACCATGATGTAATTTGATGATTATGATGTAAATTTTGTATGTTTTTACTTATTCTAGAGGATTCATTCACTAAAAAGTGAAAATTGAGTGAATGGATCAGTTTCCTAGCATATAGAGGCAAGTTGTTTGGCTACCTAGATTTCAGCTCCATGTTTAGAATTTGTTGAAACAGCTCCTAGATGGATTATCTCTACCCCTAGAGGCATGGGAAGGGGTTAGGATGGTCTATATGATGTATTTTCTCAATCATTTTCAGAGGTTGGATACTTGAGAAAAGTTTGGCACCTCATTGTATATCCATTTTCAGTTTTTGGCAAAGGAAAGACCAGAGTTTTGCAGCACTTGTTGGGATCCTTGTGGCTTCTGAGTTTTGATGATGTTCTTCTCATGTTATTTTAAGTTTCATTAATGTTATATGTATGTCATTTCCCTTCTCTTTTCCTCTGAATTAAACAAATGAGTAATTGAGGTAGAATTCATTGATTTGCTGATGCTCTGCCTTAGAATTTTGTTTAGTTTTATATGTTTTTCGTCAGTTTGAAGAGGATCCTTGCACTCTCTTGCCCTCTTCAGCTCCTCAGAAATCTTTTCAATCCATTCATTTGATCTAGGACATCAAGATCATTGCCTACCCTGCCTCAACTTGAACTCTGCAGGAATTTGGCCTCATCCCCAAGCCCGAAATTGTTTTTCCCTTTTTCCAAAAAAAACCCCAAACAATCAAAATCAAACCCTCCTATTTGTTTATCTAGCCTAAGATCAGTTGTTGTTTCAATCATCTCAAGCCCTTTTGAATATTTTCATTGAGATTGACCCGGAGAGAGCCCTCTCCTATCCTCGTAGGGCTAGCTACGAGGCTGAGCATGGTTTGGTGTTGTCCTTCTTCTGCCTTATTTCAGCCTAAGGTGGATTTGGGAACTAACAGATCCTTCCAACTCATGCAAAGGTTTTGATTTCTCGGGTTTGGTTTGCTCTCCCAAGGAAGTTTCACATTGTTTCAAATCAAATATTTTCACTAACCTCCTAGTGAACTTTGCATAAGTAGATATATTTACATTTCTCAATGAAGATGATTCAAATAACTACCAGGCATAAGCCTTACCTTCAAGATGCAGTGCTGCTACTCTAATGGTTTCCTCTTCTAAAACTTGATGCAGCTGGAAATATGTTTCTAGCTTCTTTACCCAATCCTTGGTTGTGCTCTTGGATGACCCATAAAAAGTAGGTAGAAAGAATCTACCCAAAGTGTGTTGCATGCACCCTCTTCTTCTATTGTAGTTTATGGGTCTTCTATCTTCTTTTATTTGACAAAAACCTTGAAAGCTTAGATGCTCCTTGAATCTTCTAGATTGAGATTCATATTCTTGGATATAGTCACCAAGAGTCTCATCCTTTGGTGTTTCTACTTCTGCTTCTTCTCTTGCCAAGAATGTAGGCATGGTACAACATTGTAGATATGATACTGAAGCTGAATACTTACACCCATAATGTGAAAATATGGAGCTTTCTTCATCTAAAATCTCCTTTGGATAATTTCTACATCTCTCCATCCTCATTTCTATGATGTCTTTTTTAATGCCCTGAATAGTTTGGAAAAGAAGTCTTGAGAACTCCTTCCCTTTCATTCCTCCTGATAATGGGGTTTTACCCTTGTTTTCTTTATCATTTGTATCATTACACTTCTGGTGTCTTCTTCTTTGATACCTCTTGTTTAGTCAATTTAGTGTCCTAAATTGATAGCATAAATTATTGACCAGGGCTAGTAAACTGATGAAGTGTACTTGCACTATATGTGCCTAAGTATCCCTTTTCTTATTTCATTGTTTTCAGTGTTTTATTGATGTTTTGGGTTTTGTTATGTTTGAGTCTTAGTATGCTACTCTATGCTCAGAAGATGAAGTTAAATCTATGTCAAAAAGGAAGAAAAAGGAAATCTTAAAACATAGTTTAGTTGCAAGTTCTATCCCTAATTAGAAAATGATGAAAATAGAGAGTCCTAATCCATAGATATTATAGCTTTCAAATGAACATTCATGAAAATGAAAGGTAACTCAAAACATTGCAACTCAATCTGATTCATTTAGTTATAGATTTTTTGGAATAACTTGTGAAAGAGATTAAATTCTAATGCAATGAGGATATTCCTAAAACATAAAAGAAGTATTAAAACAAACAGTAAATTAGAACATTACAGTGAAATCTCATTCATATGATATAGGTGTATTGGAATAACTTGAGAAAAAGGTTACTATAATGTAATAAAGATCTCCTATGAAATGCTGAAAAAACTTATGACATTACAACTAGATTTCATTCATGAGTTAGAGGTTTGTTGGAAGAGTTTGTTGAAAGATATTAGGCATAATGTGATAAGGATCTTCTATAAAAAAACAATCAGTAACCCACAATATTACAACTAAGTCTTATTCGTGATTTAGAGGTTTATTGGAATAACTTGAGAAGAAGACTGTTTGTAATAAGATGAGGATCTTCTATCTAATTGCAGAATATAAAATTCTAATAACTCAAAATAGTACAACCAAATCTCATTCATATAGTAGTGATATATTGGAAGAGCTTGAGAAAGATAATAGCTGTAAGATAATGAGGATCTTCTTAATCTAAATGACAGAAACTGAAATGCTGGTAACTCAGAATATTACAATTAAATCCCATTCATTTAATAGAGATATATTGGAAAAGCTTGAGAAAAATACTAACTGTAATATCATTAGGATCTTTTATCTAAGCAAATGACATGAAACATAATGCTAAGAGATATAATTCCAGAAAGTAGTCTAAGTAAGGAAATATGACGAAACAGAATTGAAAACTACTTATCTAGAAAACATGTAAAGCTTCCTCAAATAGCAGGGGCCCTCTACTATCAATTCAGCATTAATCCTTTAACTCCTCAAGGTTGTATTCAGAACAACATCAAATTTTTACTCCTATTATCAAAATGCTCAAAAACAGAGTATCACAGTAATGATAAAATATGTATCAAACTTGTCTCTCTCAGAGTTACCGAGCTGAATTTATATGCAATTACATAACTAACATTGAACAAAAGTAGGTACAGGTGTAGTTTTAAAGTTAAAATCAAAATAGAACTCTTTTAGGATTCCTGATTTGCTATAAAGAAAATCAGGAGTCGTGATTCCTATAGAAGACAACTTGCTTGACTTTTGCTTTGACCACGTACATAGTCACCTCCAGCTATTGATCCAGTCCTCGTGGAAGGGAACGAATGATGTAGGAAATATTTGGAATCCACCTATGTGTGCCTTTTCTCCAGATGACACCTGTAACATATGTAAACACCAAAACAACTACAGAACGCTTGACTGGCTACAAAATGACTGCATTCTGTAGCTAAAAATATTCAAAATCATTAAGACAGCAAAATCACAAAAGTACAATAAGTTAATCATTGTATGCAACCTTTAAGTAATCTTAGTCATTCTCATTGAGTTTTAGGTTTATGAAATGATAAAGGAATGATGAAATGAAATGAAGTTTGGAAAAAGAGAAGACAATTTCAGGGCTCAACATACCCCCACTGCAAAACTCTTGCATGTCCTCATGCAATTTCATCAAAAAATTATTCCATTTGCACTGATACTTCTGCAATAACATCTAGCCTCCTTTTTCTACTTCTTTTGGTAGTCAATTCTATTCTGGGTTTCCTCATAAATGATTTGAACCTAAGATCATTGAGTGCCTTGTTCAATTTCTTGTTTCTTTTCTTTAGCTTCATATTTTCTTTATATAGTGCTTTCATTTGCTGAGAGAGAGTGTTGTTCATGCTACCCTTCAAATTGAACTGTTCCCTTAAGATTTCATTTTCATTCTTGATATGGTTATTCAGTATCTCCAATTCATAATTGTCTCTTCTCAAAATTTCTATTGGAGGTTCTTTTGGACTGAGAGATCTTTCTCAATTTTCTGAGGCCTTTTTCTCTAGTGATTCCACATAGTCATAAATCTGTTTTTGAGATGGATCTATATCTAGGGTTCTTCTATTAGGGTTTTCTTCATACTGGTGTAAAGGAGATCTATCAACTGGAGATTGGATTGGAGTTTCTTCTTCTTCAATGTTTATGACTCCTGTTTCCTTAATGCATGTCTTTTTCACCATGCCTTTAAGCCTAGAGCTTCTTCTCAATTTAGGTGGATTTTCATCTTTTTCTTCAGCACATTCACTTGTTAATTTCTCCTTTCTTTTATTCCTGAGTTGTTTCCTGATCTTTACCAATTTTTCAAAGATTTCTTCTTCACTATCTTCCTGTGTTGATGTATCAGGTTTGATCTCAATAGATTTAACAATTCCCCCCCTCCTACTTCTTTTTACAGGTTCTTCTTTAGATAGTGTTTCTTCTGGTTCTTCAAAATGGTTTATTCGGAGGAATTCATCCCAACTATCTCCTACTTTCTTCAAATGAAACTCAATTAATATTTCAATTAAGCCATGATGATGCAAAGTAGTTTCTAGGAACTGAAGTCTTTTTCTGAAAATTAGAGGCCATCCTTTTCAAACTATTAAGCAGGAAGAAGGGTAGGTTTATTTCATCCTCTAAGAAATTCATCATCAGTCTAATATGATAGACATATAAAGTGCCAAATCTACCCTCACATGTTATGAATTTTTGTAAAATCAACAACACATTCCTCCATTTATTTTTCAAAGTTGTACTAAGAATACCTTTTCTAAACACTGAAATGTCCATACCTGGGATTTTTAGCATTTGTTTCTAGGTTTCATTATGAAACTCTTTGTTTTTAAACCAACCTTTTCCCTGTCTTGGAAATTCTGTTGCTTCTGCTATGAATGATTCTGTGATGGTGAACTTAATATCCCCAATTTATACCTCTGATCCATCGAATGACCTTGCAAATGACTTTGTGACTTCTTTATGGAATCCATTGAACTTTTTCACAAATTTCAGCCATCCAACCTGCTGTAATAACCCCTTAACCTGAGGGTATCCTTCTAAATATTTGGTCCCAATTGGCTCTGATCTCACAATAAGCCCCATTTCTCTCCTTGATACAAATTGCTTCCTTTCTTTGGCTTATATCCACTGCTCTGTTTCTGATCTCCTATCTGAAGAAAGTGTAGTTGTGGAAGGTTGTTTTACCCTTAAAATGACTTCTCTGTAGATGAAAATTGGCTACGGAATGTAATGGCAGTGAGTGGATACAGATAAATGAATAAGGTAGTGGTAAATCATGAAAATGGTCGGGTTAAGAGTTTGATATGGGATAAAAGACCGCGAAGAGATCTTATGATGATTTTCAAAATTCATCAATAAATGATATGATCTAAGGACGTGACCTAATAGGTCACATCAAAGTTTTGTCTGTTAATATTTTAATTAATGATGAATTGTTATGGAGCGGAATGTAAGGGATTTGCTCGAGGAGTTTTTATGATAGGCAAGGATCAATTCGAATGATAAAATAACTTTAGGAAACATATGATTTAGCTATACTATATATTTCATGTTTTTCTATCAAAATAATTGCATACAGTTTACCTTAGCCTTTTTTATTTTGTTTCTTTGTTGTACTTGTCCTTCATCTGAAAAATATTGATCTTTTAAGCTCCATAATCTTCTTTGACTCATCCTTTGTTTATTGAAGCAGGTTTGCAGGGTCAAATTAGCTACAAAACAAGATTGGCTACAGAACAGGTAGCTGTAGAATGTACCTATTAAAACTTTGAAATATGGAATGGAATGGAATGAAACATGGATGAAGTGAAATATGGAATGGAATGAGATATGAATGAAGTGAAATATGGAATCGAATGAGATGGATCATGGAATATGAAATGGAATGAAGTATGAAAAGTGAATCTGCAACTTATGATTTTATGATACTTAATTGCAGAAAAAGAATCAATTTTGAAAGTGTAAAGTGTCAGAAGAATTCTGATTTTCACCTTATACCTTCTGTATAAACATGCCAATCAATGATTGGTTTTCATATTTATACTTTTATTTTATTTTATTTATTTATTTATTTTATATTTTGTATTTTTTTATATTTTATATATATATATATATATATATATATATATTTATCAAATAATTGAAGAAAAATACAATTAAGTTAGTGAAGAAGAATAATAATTCTTCACTAACTTCATATCAATGTTATCTTGGAATTTCTTGACAATTTCCTCTCTTGAAAGTGGCTTATGATACAATTTCAGTTTGTGTCCATTTACAAGAAAAGCTACCTTTCCTTCATCTATTGTCCTAGTTTTTATTGCTCCATTTTCAAATATTTTCACAATTTCATATGGCCCAAGCCAATGAGTTTGGAATTTACCTTGAAAATCCTTGAACTTTGAATCAAATAAGAGGGCACAGTCACCTTTAAATTTCTTTTCTTTGATGTACTTATCATGCCACCTAGTCCTTTGCTGTTGGACTATGCTTGTTCTCTGGACTGCATCTTGTCTGATCTCATCCAATTCATTAATCTGCTCCAGTCTGTGCTTTTGTGCTTCTGTTAGATCAAGTCCTAACTGGACTTCCATTTTGAAATTTTGGATCTAAAACTCTATGGGAAACAAGACTTGTTTTCCATAAACAAGTTCATAAGGGGTGTGTCATGTTGTGTTTCTCCATGTAGTTCTGTAGGCCCATAAGGCTTTAGGAAGCCTTTCTGTCCAATATCTTCTATGCAAATGAACAATCTTTGTCAGGATCCCTTCAATGACCTTATTGGTAGATTCCACTTGGCCATTTGCTTATGGATGGTAGGGAGTAGATTTCCTGTGTCTGATTTTGTACTTCTTTACCATTTTCTCCACCATATTTGATGTGAATTGAGCTCCTTGATCTGTAACAATTTCTCTTGGGACACCAAAATGAGTAAAAATATCCTCAAAAAGAAAATTAACTACAGATGCTTTAGTAGCAGAAAGTAATGGTTTGGCCTCTACCCATTTGGTAACATAATCAGTGCAAAATAATATATATTTCTTTTTCTTTGATGGAGGATTAATAGGTCCTACAAAATCCAAAGCCCATTTCTCAAAAGGTTCAATATGTACCTGAGGTTACAATGGCATCTCACCTGAAGGAGAAGATTTCCCTACCCTTTGGCAACTGTCACACCTTTTGACATACTATTAGCAATCCATGAATATTTTGGACTGTCAAAAATGATTTTTCTTTTATCTCTTACATTCATAATTGAAGGAAATTTCCCTAAAACTAGATAATTGGCAATATCAGCAAACCAAGGAATTTGAGTAGTAATTGCAAAGAGATATTCATCAGGGAATTGATATTCAACTGGAGTGTTGTCTTTAATGTTTTGGAGTCTAGATAGGAAATCAACTACTGTATTTTGTTTTCCAGGCCTATCTAGAATGGTGATGTTAAATTCTTGTAAAATCAATAACCATCTTGTGACTCTGTCATTAGTAATTGATTTGTTCATTAAATACCTAATTGCAGAGTGATCTGTGTGGACAAAGGTTTCATAGCCTATTATATAGTGTCTGAATTTATTTATGGCATGAACAACAACTAAGAACTCTTTTTCAGTTACAGTATAATTCAACTCTGAAGGAGTCAAATTTTTACTTGTATAGTAGATGACATAAGGAATTAGGTCTTTTTGTCCCAGCATAGCTCTTAAAGTTGTATCTGAGGCATCTGTTGAGATGTGAAAGGGTAATTTCCAGTTAGGTCCCCTTAAAATAGGTGCTTCAGAGATTTTTGTTTTCAGGGTTTCAAATGCTAACTTTAAGTCAGGATTCCAATTGAATTCACAGTCCTTGGTAAGTAGTTTGAAAAGTGGAGATGCTATCTTGGTGAAGTTTTCTATAAATCTTCTGTAATATCCTGTAAATCCTATAAAACTCCTAACATATTTCTAACAACTTGGAACTGATAGTCTATAGATGAATTCAACCTTTGATTCATCAACTCTAATCCCATCTCCTAAAATATGATGTCCTAAGACAATACCTTCAGTGAACATCATGAAACATTTTTCATGACTCAATGAAAGGTTTGCCTCTTTACATATTTTTATAACTTTTTCCAAGTTTTCTAAGGCTTCTTCAAATGTGTTTCCATAGACTGTGAAGTCATCCATGTATACTTCTACACAGTCATGTATTAGATCTGAAAATATTCCCAATACCGCCCTTTGGAATGTTGCAGGTGCATTACACAATCCAAAAGGTAATACTCGGTAGGCATAGGTACCCCAAGGATAGGTAAATGTGGTTTTATCTTGATCCTCATGTGCAACTTGAATTTGGTTGTAACCACTAAAACCATCCAAAAATGAAAAGTACTTTTTGCTTGCTAATGTATCTAACACCTGATCTATGAAGGGTAAGGGAAAATGGTCTTTAAGAGTAGATTTGTTTATTTCTCGATAGTCAATGCATACCCTCCATTTACCATTTTTCTTGGGTACAATCACTAAAGCAGAAACCCACTGACTGTCTGAAATGGGATAAATAAAGTTGACATTTAACAGTTTCTGCAACTCTTCTTTAAAAATCTCCCTAAGGTTTGGATTCATCCTTCTCTGAGGCTGTCTGATTGGTTTACAATTTTCCTATATGTAGATATGATGAGTGCAAGTATTAGGGTTTATCCCTTTCATATCAATTTACTCCCTTGCATATGCAGAAGAGTGTCTCTGTAATATTTTGACTAGCTTTTCTTGTTGAAATTTCTCTAGGTTTTTGTTTATGTTTAAGGTTTTTCCTGGGAATATTTCAATTGTAGAGCTACCAAATTCTTCCATGGAGTAAAGAGACATCTGTATTGATGACAAAAACTCAATATTGGATTCTTCCTGGAATTGTTCATGTTTTTATTCTGAAGAAGATTCATGATTTTCCAAGGTATTCAGAATCTAACTATCTTCACTAATTTCTGAAATAGTGAAGAGAGCTTGTATATCTTCTTCATCATCAATCCATTGAGTATCATCTAATTCTATGATTGTTCTTGCTGGAGGATACAAGGTGAATTTCTTGGTTTAAATTCCATCAGAGATGTACATATCACTAGATCTACAGCTAATGAAAGCATCAGCTGTAGCTAACCAAGGTCTTCCTAACATAATAGGATGTCCTCCTAGATCATTTTTAGGAGTTAGGATCATGAAATCCACAGGATAATCCCAAGAATATAAGGACATTGGAATGTCTTCTAATACCCCATCTGGTTTGATGACAAATCTATCTGTTAATTGTAATAGTGTGGGTGTAAAAAGAAGAATAGGAAGTTTTAGTTTTTCCATGATTTGCCTACTCATGATATTGATTGTTGCTCCTAGATCAATAAGTGTGTTTGGGATTTCTATTCCATTGATATGTATCTTAACAACTGGATTTCCAGGATCTAGATATTTTGGAATGGCAATTTTTCCCATCATTATATATGCTATTTTTCCTACCAGTTGTATTTTCTTTATCTCTTTTATTCTTTTTCTTGTTTTTTTCATACTCAACTCTTTTATTGTCTTTGCTAGAATTGGGATTTCCTTGATGGTCTGTAATAATGGAATCTTGATACAAAAATTTCTTAACTCATTTATGAAATCATAGTTAGGCATCATAATTTGTTTCTCTAAACCTTTATCAATTTGTAATCTCTCACGAAAAGGAGGTGTAGCAGTAGATGTTGATGGCTGCTCTAACATGGGAGTTGAAATTATTGGTTCTTTTTGTTTTTCCTTTCCAATGTTTTGTTCTTGAAGAGATGTGTTTTCTTCAAAACTTTTATTTACCTGTAGAGAATCTTCCTCAGAATTGTTTTGTTCTTGTATAACTACAGAAGGTTTCTTTCTTTCAAGTATTCTTCCAGACCTAAGTTGAACATCATTAAGATCTGAAGGAGTAATCAAATAAGTTGGAAATTGTTGACCTTCTATCATATATGTATTCTGAGGGTTTTTATTGTTAGGGTTTGGTATTGGTTGGGCAGGCAACTGATTTTCTTTTTGAGGAAATGGTAATGGAAGTGGTGGATTTGATTTTGGTTTTGATGTTGTGGATTCTGCTGAGGATTTTTTTGAGGAAGAAAGTTTGAATATGATGGATTTGAGGGATAAGAGGGTGGATATTGATAATACTGGGAGAAACTTCCATAAGGGTTTTGTGCTCCTTGAGCCCAAGGTTGAGATTGATTTTGAAATTGGGGCCAAGGTTGCTACCAAGAGTTCCAATTAGGTGGAGGTTGATTATACATTTCATTACTAAACCCTTGTCTTTGAGGTCCCTGCCAAGGTCTTCTAGAGACAAAATTAAGATATTCTGTGGAATTTGTGGTTGTTTCTTATTGAAAGACAGCTTTAAGGCCAGGGATTGAGGGACAATTCTTGGTCTCATGTTTTTCTGAAAAAATTTCACAAGTCTCTATTACTTTTGCATCCAAAGGACACTCTCTTAAGGCGTGCTTCTTCCTACATTTGGGACAAAATATTGCTAAGGTATCAGTTTCATATTTCTGCTTTTTTTGTAACTTAAGGGTGTCTATTTGCTCACTAAGACTCCCTAGAATGTCAGTTTTGAATTCATCAAGCATATTTCCTATATCTTCCCTACTTACTTTTCCAGTTGTAGATTTGCTTGCCCTTGCAAGAGCAGGGTCTCTTGGTCCTTTTAGAATCTTAGATTTTCCTCTTGAAAGATTAATACATAGTTCTGCTATATCAAGTAATTAAAGTTGAGATATGTCTCGTTTCCCCATCATATTAAGGATATCTATCCATTCATCCCTAATTATCTTCAACAAAAGAGCTTTCAAAGTATCTTGGTCCAAGTTTTCCATTTTTTCCCTCTTGATGTTATAATTAAATCTTTCCAACAAATCTTCCAAATTTTCATCCTCTTTTTGCATCATCTTGAACACTTCCTCCTTATGGTTGACTAGTATACAGTAATCCAAATATTTTTCTAGAAATGCTTTCCTCAGTTCATCCCATGTCCTAATAGACCTAGTGATTAAACTCATAAACCATTTTAATACTGCTCATTTCTATGTTGAAGGGAACAGTTTAAGTTTCTGAACATCTTGTAGATAATCATAGGTTCTACATGGAACTTCAAATTCAAATAAGAAGGTCTCAGGATCCTCACTTTTTAGTCCATGAAAGTTTGGAAGAAGAGAGGGTGAGATATTTTTCATAGTTGCATTAGTATTTTCATCTATTATAGGGAATCCAAAAGGACTTCCAGTTTCCCTTCTACCTCTTCCTCCTTCTGCATTTCCTCTTCCTCTATCTCCTCCTCTACCTCTACCTCCTCCAAATAGTGTTTGTTCTGCATTAAAAACTTCTCCTTCCCCTTCTTCTGCCATTATAGATTCTTCTGAACTGATATAGGGTTTAGTTGGAAGAGCTAATTGTTCTACTAGTTCTTCTATCAAGGGTATATTGAAGAAATAGTCCTCTTCTTCCTCTTCACTAGGGATTTGTACTTCTTTTGTTGGAATATATTCCCCTGTGGAAGTGAAAAAGGTTATCCCTTCTATAGGATTCCTTGGATCTTCTTCCTCTAGAATTGCTTCAGTGGATGAAGTGGGAGATCTTTCTGATGGGATATCTAATCTTGAGACTTATGGAAGCCTATGAATAGTATAGTATGGAATGTGGGTTTGAGTTGGAGGTGTGATGCTTCTTGGTCTTGGTGGAGTGAGTGGAGTTGTGGGAATTAAGATTTTGCCTCTTACAAATCTACCCCTAGAATCTATTTCTCTACGCATATCATTGTTTTTGGGAAATAGGAAATAAGGCTACCTAGTTACACTTCCCTGGCAATGGCACCAAAATTTTTAGTCAATTTAGTGTCCTAAATTGATAGCATAAATTATCGACCAGGGCTAGTAAACTGATGAAGTGTACTTGCACCATATGTGCCTAAGTATCCCTTTTCTTATTTCATTGTTTTCAGTGTTTTATTGATGTTTTGGGTTTTTTTATGTTTGAGTATTAGTATGCTATTATATGCTCAGAAGATGAAGTTAAATCTATGTCAAAAAGGAAGAAAAATGAAATCTTAAAACAAATTTTAGTTGCAAGTTCTATCCCTAATTAGAAAATGATGAAAATAGAGAGTCATAATCCATGGATATTATAGCTTTCAAATGGACATTCATGAAAATTAAAGGTAACTCAAAACACTACAACTCAATCTGATTCATTTAGTTAGATATTTGTTGGAATATCTTGTGAAAGAGATTAAATTCTAATGCAATGAGGATCTTCCTAAAACATAAAAGAAGTATTAAAAAAAACAGTAACTTAGAACATTACAGTGAAATATCATTCATATGATAGAAGTGTATTGGAATAGCTTGAGAAAAAAATTACTATAATGTAATAAGGATCTCCTATGAAATGCTGAAACAACTTATGACATTACAAATAGATCTCATTCATGAGTTAGAGGTTTGTTGGAAGAGTTTGTTGAAAGAGATTAGGCATAATGTGATAAGGATCTTCTATAAAACAAACAATTAGTAACCCAAAATATTACAACTAAGTCTTATTCGTGATTTAGAGGTTTATTTTAATAGCTTAAGAAGAAGACTGTTTGTAATAAGATGAGGATCTTCTATCTAATTGCAGAACCGAAAATGATAATAGCTCAAAATAGTACAACCAAATCTCATTCATATAGTAGTGATATATTGGAAGAGCTTGAGAAAGAGAATAGTTGTAAGATAATGAGGATCTTCTTAATCTAAATGACATAAACTGAAATGCTAGTAACTCAGAATATTACAATTAAATCCCATTCATTTAATAGAGATATATTGGAAAAGCTTGAGAAAAATACTAACTGTAATATCATGAGGATATTTTATCTAAACAAATGACATGAAACATAATGCTAAGAGATATAATTCTAGAAAGCAGTCTAAGTAAGGAAATATGACAAAAAAAAATTGAAAACTACTTATCTAGAAAAAATGTAAAGCTTCCTCGAATAGCAGGGGCCCTCTACTATCAATTCAACATTAATCCTTTAACTCCTCAAGTTTGTATTCGGAACAACATCAAATTTTTACTCCTTCTATTATCAAAATGCTCGAAAACAGAGTATCACAGTAATGATAAAATATGTATCAAACTTGTCTCTCTCGGAATTATCGAGCTGAATTTATATGCAATTACAGAACTAACATTGAACAAAAGTAGGTACAGGTGTATTTTTAAAGTTAAAATCAAAATAGAACTCTTTTAGGATTCCTGATTTGCTGTAAAGCAAATCAGGAGTCCTGATTCCTATAGAAGACAACTTGCTTGAATTTTGCTTTGACCACGTACATAGGCACCTCCAGATATTGATCTAGTCCTCATGGAAGGGAACGAATGAAGTAGGAAATATTTGGAAACCACCTATGTGTGCATTTTCTCCATATGACACCTGTAACATATGCAAACACCAAAACAACTACGAAATGCTTAAATGGCTACATAATGACTGCATTTTGTAGCTAAAACTATTCAAAAATCATTAAGACAGCAAAATCATTAAATTACAATAAGTTAATCATTGTATGCAACCTTTAAGTAATATTAGTCATTCTCATTGAGTTTTAGGTTTATGAAATGATAAAGGAATGATGAAATGAAGTGAAGTTTGGAAAAAGAGAAGATAATTTCAGGGCTCAACACCTCTTCTCTATATTATTAAGAGGCTCTCTTTCTTTCGATGACATATTGGCTTTCCAATATGCACAGGCTGTGCCAAGATTATGCTTCGATACCAATGCAATATTCCAAAATGGGAAAAGCATGAATATAGTGCAAAATTTTGGAAAAATATTGAAGATCATCATTTATAAAGAAATAGGCCAATATGGGGACCTTTCATATGTTATTATAGCAGCAAAATATGTGTAATAAATGGCCTATAAGATGCATAACAAAAAATACAAGCCTCAAATGAACAAAATCCCTCAATATGAGGTGCTGCAACTATATAGAAAAGTTGGAAACCCCTTAAAACGTTATTTTATTAGCCCTGCTATAGAAAATGATTATACATCAGATATAGAGCTGATATGTGCATCAAAAGTTAGATCTATATCATATCCATTAACTATACAAGCTCCTTTAAAGAACCCCTCAATGGTTTTCAACAAAACACCAAGTACAAGTTGTATATCTGAGATCTAAGACTGCAGATCTACTAAAAAATATAGATCTAGAAAGTGTGGGTGATCTGATATGATCAATAAAATATCCTCCTCCAATAGATCCTCAAAGTGAAAGGCAAATCCCCATCACTTGAAACTCAACTCTCCAAATGGTGTGCTAAACCGACCTACAACTCCTCCTACAGAATAACATAGATATGGAAGTAAACTGTGCTGTAGGGATCAAAATATGGTTGGCCTAATTCCAAGATCTAAAAATAAGCTTAATGGCCTTCAATATTGTCCTCCCAATGGAAAGGAAGCCTTCTCCACTGAAAATAAGCAATGAGATGGCCTAGATCTAAAGATCTAATCACCACTTGTTGCAACTTGCAAAAGCAACCAAACCCTCAACAGGATATATGCTGTAGTTGAAAGAAGAAACTTGGCCTTAAGCCAGATAGTGGACAATGTAGTGCAAGACTCCTCCAAGATCTCCTCAATGGAAGAGGTGGGATTCTCGATCAGGAACAACCTGTGCTAAACATCACTCTATCTCAGCTAAACAGCAAGAGAAAGATATATGTCTAAACAGACCATATATTCAGAAATATAATATACATCAAGAACCTTCATATGGCTGCCATCCTCTTCCTTAAATAGAATATGAGCTTGCAAACCTTGAGACATGCAAACCCTAAGACCCATCCAAAAATATCACTACATTCACACAAATCATCTCCATATAAAACTGTTTTGCCCCTCATTTATGATCACTCCTCCATGACAACGCTGTTTATTTGGTCAAGGTTGACCCATTCAAAGTGATCCAGCCCCTTTCACACTAAGGGTGCTTTAATTAAGCTGCCAATATTTGTCCCTTTTACATTTGGCATTGATTTATTTCATTATTAGGAGAATTTTGGACCTCCTTTATCTTCATATTCTTTAAACAAAGTAGTAAAACATAATTGAATATTCCAATTAGTTCATGGATAATTTAGGAATATTACACTTTGGTAGTATACCTCACATCATCTCCAAGTTATTTATGTAATTGTAGGTCCTTCTCCTCTATATTGTTGAAGAACTCCTTACTTCCTATCATATGAAATGAAGCACCAAAACCTAAATACCATACACTACCTCATACAATACTTCCCATGCATGCAATAAGGGTGAAATCTAACTTGAATTGTGATGTGGGAACATCTCCTTCTGTTGCTCCTGTAGGCTTCTTAATTGATTTCTTTTGTGGATACTTGGTTGTGTAGTGTCCATATTCATGGTAGTGAAAACATTTGATTTTACTTAGGTGTTTATTATTACCATGGTTCTAGTTTGATTATGCACTGTCTTGGGCCTTCTTAACCTTAGCCTTCTTTCCTTTTGTTGCTAAGGAAAATTTTTCTTCGTCATCAGTTCTGGATGTGACACCATCTCTATTGTTTCTTTTGATCTCCTCTTGCACCAAGTTAAACCAAATTATCTCCCAATATGGGAGCTTGTATCTTCCATTAACTGGATCCTGATAGTTGTGCCAGGAATTCAGAAGGCCAAGGAGTGCTAAGCTCACAATTTTAGATGATGGCACATTTTCTCCTACTCCACCAAGTTCATCTTTGACCTGAGTGAATCTGGATAGATATTGAACAACATTTTCATTTTTCTCATTCTAATGTTCCTGAGCTTATCTATCAATTCCAATTTCATGGCATCACTATTGCTTTGGAGTAGATCTTGGAGATTTTTCGACATTGCAAAATTAGTCTCCTTTCCATGTAAATCCAAAACCACATGATCTCTAACACCCTCCAAAATAATCTTCCTTGCTTTTGTTATTTCTTGCTTCCACTGAGAAAGTTGCTGTGCATCTGAATCTGGTATTTTAGGAATATCTATTTTTGTGTACTCTAATACTCCATTGTTATCCAGGAAAACTTCCACCTTGTTTTCCCAAGAAAAAAAATTGAGGTGCCCTCCAATGCATACTCAAGCCTCAATCCATTGAAAAAAATTATTCCTGCATTGAAGAAAATCTGCACCAAAAGCTCCATTATTCAAAAGATTTCTAAGAGAAGGCTTAGAAATCGGTTTTTATGTAGTCTTCAATAGCTCTGATACCATGTAGAAATAACCCGAAATTTGCAGTTGATAATGAATTCAGAGTGGAAACAATAGATACAAATTTCTTCTACTCAAGATGCAGAAAGGAAACATACAATAGAAACACATGCAACCATTCAATCACAATGAAAATAGTATTTTAATTGTGGAACCCAACTGGGAAAAATCTCTCCTCTATTTTGTATTATATCAAATGAGACAATGATCAATTACAATGATTGCTTCAATCCTTTAAACTCAACGTACACTACAATATTGATCTCCTGCTCTACCTGCTCTGACTAACACTTAGCTAAAATAGGCCTCCATCTTCCTCATATTTCCTTACACAATTCCTAAGGAAATTAGCTCCTAAAAAATAGTGAAATATCTTATTTCGTTACGCAAATCCAAGAGAAATTTCTCACATGATCCAATGCAAAACCTTTACACTCAACAATATACAATTGATAATTACAATGTGTGTTTTCCTCCAACTCAACTAGGCAATTCAAATTGCATGCATGCCTAGGGCTAATTTTAATAAATTTACTATTTAACTGAGAGATCAGTGAGTTAACAATAGTTACAACTACTCAATTGAACTCCTATTAGCTCTATTTATGACTAGAGCTTAGATAACTGAGTTTTATTAACTATAGCTCCCCTAGATTGCTAGATCTTAGAAATCAACTCATGCACTACTCTACTTCTTTTCCACAAACTCGAATTGAACAACTTAACTAAGTGGCTTGGCCATGTCACTCTTGCTAACTGTAACTCAAGTCATCTTTTTGATGTGGAAATTCGAATTTCTCCATTTGACTAAGGCACAATTCAAATGAAGCCTTTTCATGTTACACTTTAACACTTCTCGTGAAAATGGATTTATTGGGTTAGGGCATTGGTATCCTCTCCATTTTTTTCAATTTTAATTAACGGGTCTCCATCCTATACTTTTAATCCATTGAGGGGTATCCACTAAGTGGATCCATTGTGGCATTTTTTGTTTATCTTGGTTGTTGAAGGATTGGGAATATTTTATAAGAAAGCATGTGAGGGTGGTAGGATTAAAGGTATGCGAATTTACGGCGAAGACTTCCTCACAATGCACAATAAATTTGTGGACGACGTATGTATTTTTGGTCAAACTACTCTCAGGGAGGAAAATTATATTTGTTCTATATTGGAAACCTCCTAGGAAACCTCTATTATAGTGGTAAAAAAAAAACAAAAATCAATATTAAAGAATTAGTTCAATGCCATTTGGTCAGGACTCTAGAGTTCAGAATGACTTCTCTCCCTTAAAAATATTTCGGGGTGTCATTAGATTTGAATTTGAAAAAATTATCTTGTTGGCAAGGGATTTTAGATAAATTAGCCCAAAAGGTTAATAATTGGGCTTTTTGAACCTTGAACTTTGTAGGGAGAGTAGTAATTAGGGGATTTTTGAGGTCTAAAATTGGCCTCCTAAGGGAATTATAAAATAATATGGGAAAGTATAAAATAATATTAGATTACATCATCAAATTTTAGAGGGAAAAAAAGAAAAAAACTACTTTTTCAACTCATATTTTCAACTTATCTCCCTATGGGTTTACTCAAATTTCAAGCGGGAACACTCGTTGGATTCAAAATTTGATTCTTCATCCTAGGAGTACCCTTGTTGCATACTTTCGATGGACCCTGCTACACGAAAAATCAGAAATACATGAAAAACATGATTGCAATAATGTTTTTCATGTATTTCTCATTTTTTGTGTAGAAGAGTCCATCAAAAGTATGTGACATGGGTACTCCTTGTATGAGGAATTAAATTTTTCATCCAATGAGTACTCCCGCTTGAAATTTGAGTAAAACCTTAGGGAGATAAGTTGAAAATATAAGTTGAAAAAAGTGGTATTATTATTTTATTATTTTTTAATCTTTTTACGTTTTTACCCAAAAATTGGTGAATCATCCCCCGTGGTTGACATAATCATCTTGAATCCTATTGGTTCTTATAAAGTTTATTTTAGATGTACATTTTTCTTAGGAGGCCTATTTTAGACCTCAAAACTTCTTTAATGGTTAGTGAAGTCGGTCTTGCAGGAGATTCCATTATACCATATGATGGTGATTTCATTGCCGAAAGGGGTATGGCTTGGATATTATAATGAGTTGGAGAATATTTCTATGGTAATGGGTAAATAAAGTGAAGAAATGGGATTTTATGGCCTAGGAAAGGTTATGTCTCCCAAAAAAGGAAGGTGTGATGGCTCTGAGAGACCCCGAAATTATAAGTGAGATCTCAAGCGCCAAGTTGTGGTGGAGGTAAGTATTAGGAGGAAATGAGTTATGGAATCAAATATGGGATATGAATTTTTTTTTTTAGGATTCATAAGAATATTATCTTAGAGATAGGGAATTTAGAATAGGATCACCTCTATGGATGTCGGTGCAATGAAATAAGTATTTAATGAAGGATCACATATTTTGGGAAATCAGGGATGGTAAAGATGCCAAGGTTAAAATTAGGAAAATATCTACAATAATTGAGAAATTTTACAAAAGGAAAAGGAGGATTGAAGGTGGTACACTTCTGGATTGAGGGTCAAGTCTTTTTAAGCGTGGATATCCAAGAAATCTAAGGGGAACTGGGGAATATATAATATCAGGGAGTTTCCATGGGATAAGTTCAAAGAGGAGCTAATGGAAATGAAATTCAGAAGAAACTAGGGGAAGCATAGGTTGAGATTAGATTATAAGTCCATTGGAGGGTTCTCCATTGAAGAGGCGTATAAGGTCTCAACAAGATAAGATATGTTGGAGAAAGATACTATCTGGTCATCCGTGTGGGCTAGTTTTACCTGGCCAAAGGTTAAATTTTTTTTATGGTTTCTTATGAATATAAATATTCTCACTTGGAATCATATTAGACGTAAAGGTTTTCAAGTCCCATCCTTGTTTTTCCTCTGCAAAGCCCAAAAGGAAACAATGAAGCACTTGTTGGTTTCATGTGACTATGTAGGAGAAGTATGGAATCTAATTTTTGTTCTCTTCTTTCAAGTTTTTAAACCCTCATAGGACGTTGTGCTCCTCTTTAGGAAATGGAGGAACTCAAAGTTCTAAAATCCCATTGTTGATCGAACCTATGAGTTAGTGTTCACATTTGTTGTTTGGGTTTTATGGAAGGAGAGGTATTCATAGATCTTTAAAAATAAGGGCATGAATCCAATAATCCTTCTTAATATTATCAAATAGAAAGGAGATGATTTTGGTGAATACATTATTTGAGGAAGGTTAGAAGGAGGATGAGAGGGAGTCGGTTATCCTCAAGAATTTGGATCTGGAAAAACGTATGGTATTGTGGTGGAAAAATATTTTGATGGAACTTTGAGGATCAATGTTGATGTTTTTTACCTTTCCCTCAAGGGATTCATAAAATTAAACATAAATGGGGCATCAAAGGGGAATTTGGGTCCTATGGGTTTGGGTGGAATCTTTAGAAATTTTGATTCCAAGGCACTAAGGGTATATGTGCAAATCTCTAGGTCTGCTACTAACAACGTGGCTTATTTTTAGGTGTTGGATTGTGTATTAATGGTTGCAACCAGGGAATGTGGTAGGTCATTACAAGTGGATGGATATTCCATAGTTATGATCAATTGTATGTATAAGTTGATACGAAGTCAACCCTAGAAAAGATTACAAGAAGTTGGACATTGGAGAGTTTCATAAGGAGTATCTCAAGGTTGATCGAATTGTTGGAGTATGTTATATCCCATCACTCCTTGAGATCAACAAACAGGGTGGTGGATTTTATTGAAAATATAGGATGTAATGGCAAGGAGGTGAATATTGATATGAGTTGGCCCCCATCATCAACATCAGAATGGGAAGGATAGCTTAATTCCTTGATTTAAGGATATGAGTTGTCCCATGATGGGGGAGTTAATATAGAAAGGTTGGGACTTGGTTTATTGTGCCTGCCACTGTTCGTAATTCGTACTTCCATTTAATGTGAGAGGTATGTGTTATGAAAATACATACCCTTTGTAGACAAAGGCGATATCTGTAGCCCTAGAGTGGGTCTAGTAACTTACGAGACTATCTAATGCAAGATTTCTTATCTAATATCCAAAAAAATATGAGAAAGGAAATAGGCCTACCTCTTCCTGATGTTATGCTCGAACCATTTGATGATAGCCTTGATCCACAATCCCTCAGGCTCGCTCCTTGCTAATAGTGGTGTACTATTACTGGCAGGAGATCAAGAGACAACAACAAATGTAATCCAATACAAAACATACATTGAATATTAGTTATCTAACATATCAAGGAACATTAGACCATTTGTGAAAATGATTAGAAACACCAGATGTTTTATTAATAAGTATGAAAGAGAGAGCTTACAATTGTGGCCTTGATGTTGGAGGCCTCCCTTTGGTAATGTCTGAGTCCTTCACCGAAGCTCTTAAATAAATCCTTCTCCTAGATATCTTAGGTGTTATCACAATACAAGGATGCATGGAAAATGAATGATCGGACTAGCCCAAAAATGACCAACCAGTGGTGGAAGGATAGGTATTAATTTATATGAAGGGAGAGGGAGTTAAGAGAACATGAAAGAAGGAGGAAGGTCCACTTTTCAAGGTATAATTTTCCATTGATAAGATCAAAAGCTCTGAATGAGAGAGCTCGACCCTATCTCCATCGAATGACATCCAGTTCATCATCTTGTAAAGTTATAGAGGTCAAAGCTTCTCCTCCACTTGAGGAAACACTACCAGAAAGGGTTCAACAGGGTTTTCTCAATCAAAAGAGCACTAACAACACTAGGATAGAACTGTCAACTTGCCATCAGCACAGGAAGGCAACTGGAGAAAAGTGTTGACTAAGAAATTTAGGGTTTTAGCTAATTTTCTTCAATGATATTTCAAGGCAGCTTTCTTTGAGTCATTATAGGATGTCTTTATGTATTTTTTCTAGGTGGAAATAATACACAATATTCGTCACAAGGAACTTCGGGATCAGGGACATGAAGTGAAAAGAGTGACAAATTACTGTTTAACAGATGCCCCTTAAAGCATGAAGGAAGAATGGGTAATGATGGGTGAAATGCTTTATGAACCAAGGCAAAGAACCCGGAATACTGTCAGGAAACCTACCAAATCAAACATAATACAATACGTGACATATCTAATATGAATATGCCTATAAAAATGTTTGTGGACTAGGTATCAAATAACATATGAACCCATGGCATGGTTGCAGCCATCCGTCTAAAGGAGATCTTGTTTATAGATCCACAATATGGACGCAGCCATCCATATAGAAAGGATCATGTGTACATTCATGAATACTCAATAACTTTATGTAGCCTGAATAATGAAAAATGTGATCCAAGGTCTTTGTTTCGATCTTAATCTACCCAACGTATGAATTTAGCCATGTGAATAGATGATCTGATGTTGAAAATGGTAGAAACTACCTGATTACTGGCCAATGATGAGAACGATTAATAGGTACTAGAGAAACCAACAATAATGAGGACGACCCTCAAGGTACAACAACCCAATATACAAGTGCAAATAAATGAGTTAGAGTTGAACACTTGAAAAATAATGTAATCGAAGGCCAATGATGTAAACTTGTCATCATACATGAAGAACGTGACATTGAGGCATACAAGCTCCAAGGTACTGAAAAAAGAGTTTCTAAACCATCTTCCTGGAAAATGAGTTGAAGTCGACAGGAAGTGATTTGTCGAAGGAGGGCATAATGATTCCCACATCATCAACACAAAAAAATGGATATCTCAAGATAATAGGAGTGATTCAGGACTGTTACAGAGAGGGTCAAATAAGAAAAGGATGTTTGACTTTAACAAAAAATAATTCTCTGAAACATATCGATGACAGGACTCCAGAGTGTGGAAACATTCAACTCAAATAGGATTAGAGGTCATGATGGCATAAATAGTGATCAAATGAGAGGAAAATGGATTTCCCAAACCCAAGAGGAAAAATCATGAATGAATCATATCCCCAACCCAACACAAAATGTAGATAAGTGTTATGTTCAAGAACGACAAGCTGCCCAAAACGCACAAGATGTTCCACTTTCAATTTTACCCCGTTATTGCTAACGACTACCTATTTATTTTTGATAGATAATTTGAAGAGGATAGCATATTCTGAGTGTGTAAGTTAATTCTTTGAATGAACCCATCCTGGTAATTTTAACAAGCCCTAGGAAGGAGGTACTCGGTCTCGTCTTGATGACAAGTCTTTCACCGTTTAATTTTTAACGAGTCTGACAAAAGAGTAACTCAGTGTCTTTTTCATGTTTAGGGAGTTTGAAAAAGAAATGGAAAAGAAAAATCCATCATGTACCTTTTTGTAAATCGTCTCTTGAATTGAAAAAGGTAGAAAATAATATCTGAGAGAACCTCTTGACCATGTTTGATCAAGGTATTCCTTTTTCGTAAATAGTTAATCTCAGCCCGAAAAGGGGGTAAACGTATACTAATACCACGTAAATTAATTTACTTTAACGAGTTCAAAAAGACAAGTACTCAGCTATCTTTTCATTTTTTGAGAGTCAGAAAAGAGCTAAAAGATGACTCCAGGGGGGGTTCCTTTTTCATTTATCTTTATCGAGTCCGAAAAAGAGATAAAATAAAACTTGTTGCATCGGAAATAATCACCGTCAGTATAAGGAATCTTGTTACTACACAAAAAACTGCAAACATCACAGATATCGAGGAAAAATAATAAAATAATGGTCAAATATCTTCAAAAAATCTATAAATAGACAAAAATTAAATCATTCTAACCATTCTATTTGGAGTAAATTTCGAAAGTGCATTTTACCTCTTTTTCCTTTGAACCTCAAATCAGTGGTGCAGCTGATCCAAGACATCGTTCAACAGTCTGTCAACTACAGGTAAGAGCTCAAACTTTTCTCTTTGATTTGATTCCACTCTTAAGTAGTTTAGCTTCGAAATTTTAGTTTTGGGGAGAGGATTTCAAAATTTATTTTCAGTGGCAATCAACATGGGTTTGATCTATCGAACCCACGCTAATCACCCTTAACACGTTGGAGCAGCACACTGTCAGCGCCTTTTTAATTCTGACAGATGCGCTGACCATGGGGAAGAATTTAAAACAAGAAAAATACCCATGTTTAATGATTTATTTCAAAAACTGCTCCAATGAAATCTCCTAAAATGTCATTTGAACATGTTTGGCGGGTGTCACTACAAGAAAAAATGACATTGGTGAGGGGCGAAAAATGTCACCATAAGCTCATTGGTGACAGTGAAAAGCGCCTTCATCACCAAAGGTGGCGTCGCCGAAAGTATAGGTCTTGTGGTGACATTCAAGGTTCGTCACCAGTAATGATTTATAATGACAGATAGTGACCATCACCATTTCATATGAGTAATAGTGATGGAAAATAGCTTCGATCACCAAAAAATTGAACGTCACCAAAGGTGGTGTCGCCGAAAGTATGTTTTGTGGTGACATTCAAGGTTCGTCACGAATATTGATTATAACGATGGATTGTTACCGTCACCATTTCATATGAACAACAACAATTTATTGTGATGGACCTTTTAACAGTGTTACCGATGAAATAGGTAACCGCACTGTTACCTACTTTTTTTTTAGCATAAAAGGCACCCGATTTTGAAAAGTGGTGATGCAGAATCACCTTTTTTTTTTGAAGCACATTTTCGACACTCTAATATTTTTATTTATGAAGTATGAATATTTGTTTTAAAATGTTAATGATTTTCATGTTAATTTTGAAACGTATTGATGCAGCATCAACCTTTTTTTTTTGGAGCGGTGATTTTCATGCTAATTTTGAAACGTATTGATGCAGCATCAACCTTTTTTTTTTTAGAGTGGTGATTTTCATGTCGGTAATAAAACACAAAACTTAGATAAAAAAATATATATATAAAAACAATAAAGAAAACCAACAAAAATGTAAAAAAAAACAAAATTAACTCGGAAAAATAAAAAATTTAAACAAAAATAAATTAAAAAAACAAAAAAAGAAACAAAAATATTCAAAAATTATATCAAAAGAAATGACAAAATTTGAAAAAAAAACACATAATTTAAAGAAAAAAAACGAAAATTAACCAAAAAAATTAAAAAAAAAAACATCGAAAACATTTTTTTCTAAGCTATTAAACAAAACCATATAATTTAAAAAAAAAATTAAATAGAAAATTTAAAATTATTTTAAATTACAAAATTAAAATTTAGATAAAATAAATAAAATAAAAAAAGAAAAAATTAAATTAAAAAATTTAAATTAAAATAATAATAAGAAGAAGAAAAAAAAATACAAATTAAAAAAAAAAAAAAAAAAAATTGAAAAAGAAAATTAAAATAAAAAAATATCATTAAAAAATAAAAGAAATGAAAACAACCACGTGCAAATAATTAAAAAACAAATTTCCATAAATTTATTGTTTTTTTTTAAATGAAACAATTTATAAATTTTAAAAATGAAAAACTAAATAAACTAAAAGATTAAAAAAAAAAATTAAATTAAAATTTAATAAATTTAATAAATAAGTTTTAAATTTTAAAAAATAATTAATCTAAAATATTAAATTAAAAAAAAAAAAAAAAATTAAAATAAAATATTTGAATTAAAAAACAAATAATTTTAAATTTTTTGAATTTAAAAAAAAAAAATTCAAATTAAAAAAAAAAAGAATTTTTTGATCGTGGTGGCGCCGCCAATCAGCCTCCCGCCCAGGTGGCGGCGGAGGCCAGTCACTGGGCAGGAGGCCGGTCACTGGGCGGGAGGCCGATTTCGAGAATCGCCCTGAGGCCGATTCTGGGAATCGCCCTCCCACGGCGGGAGGCGGATTCCGGAGGTCGATTCCGGGAATCGCCTTGCTGCAGCGCGGGAGGCCGATTCTGAGAATCGCCCTCACGCGGCGAGAAGCCAACTTCGGGAATCTCCCTGAGGCCGATTCCGGGAATCGCCTTGCCGCGGCGCGGGAGCGGGAGGGCGATTCCCGGAATCGCCCTGAGGCCGATTCCGGGAATTGCCTTGCCGCAGCACAGGAGGTCGATTCCAGAAATAGCCCTCCCGCGGCGGGAGGCCGATTCTGGGAATCGCCCTGAGGCCGATTCCGGGAATCGCCCTCCCTCGGCGAGAGGCCGATTCTGGGAATCGCCCTCCCGAGACGGGAGGCCAATTCCGGGAATCGCCCTCCCGTCTCGGGAGGGCGATTCCCAGAATCAGCCTCTCGCCGAGGGAGGGCGATTCCCAGAATCGGCCTCAGGGTGATTCCCGGAATTGGCCTCCCGCCGCGGGAGGGCAATTCTCAGAATCGGCCTCCTGCCCAGTGGCTGGCCTCCGCCGCCACCTGGGCAGGAGGCCGATTGGCGGTGCCACCATGATAAAAAATATATATATATATTTTTATTTTTTTAATTTTAATATATATTTATTTTTTAAATTTTTTTATTTTTTTTGTTTAATTCAAAAAAATTAATTTTTTTTTTAATTTAATTTTTATATTTGAAATTTAATTTGTTTTGTTTTTTTTTTAATTTTATTCTTTTTTTGTTTGTAATTTTTTTTTTTCTAAATTTTGTTAAATCTTTTTATTAAATTTTGTATTTTTTTTTATTTAATTGACTTTCTTTAAAAAATTTTCATATATATATTTTTATTATTATTAAATTTTATGTTTAGTTTTTTAATTTAATTTTTTAAAATTTAGTTAATTTTGTATTTTTATTTTTTTTTAAATTTATTTGAATTTAATACTTTTTTATTTTTATTTTTTATTATTATTTTTTTAATTACATAAAATTTTTATATTTTTTTTATTTCAATTAAAATTATGTATTTAAAGTTATATATATATATATATATATATATATAATTAAATTTAATATTTTCAAATTAATTTGTTTTTTATTTTATTTTTATTTTCAATTTTTCAATTTTAATTAATTTTTAAAGTTTTTTAACTTTTTATTTTAACAATGTTTTTTTTTTCTTTATATTTAAAATTTATTTTTTATTTCAAAATTTATTTGTTTATTCATTTGTTTATTAAAATTTAGTATTGTTTTTTTTAAATTTAATTTGTTATTTTAATGTTAACATTTTTTTTTTAATTTAATAAAATCTAATATATATATTTTTAATTTAAGTTTATATATATATAGGAGACAGTTTCAGGGTTCGTGGTTCCCGATGGTGCTGGGCGGGAGTTTCACAGTTTTGAATGGCGATGGGAGGAAATCTGCGCAGGTTCTGAGCGCCGAGACAATCGAGGATCTGTTAAGGAATAGTGCGCAGCCAGGTATTCTCTCAAAAGGAGCGGTGGAGTTTTGTACATCCTCTGGAGGAACGCTGTCGTCCGTTGGCTACAGTGGTGAATCTGAAGGGAGGGAGGGAGGCGTTTTGACGGGGGCATCGGTGGTAAATGGACTTGACCTGCAGGCGCTGAGACTGACAAAATCTTCGAACGTGGGTATTGATCAACGAGGGCATAGTTTAGAGCGGGGGGGAAATGTTAAAGACCCTTCGGTGCTCACGAACAGATGGGGGGATGAGAACAGAGATAGGGAGAACTCATACGTTGCCTCAGAACATATAAGTTGGGAAGAACAGAGTGGTTTCCATGCTTCTAGTAACAAGAAAGAGTCTGGCTCAACCGATGCAAGGGAGGCTGGAGCGACGAAAAAGGGTAGCAGAAAACGAAACTGGATCAAGGTAAAAAAAACACAGTATAACTATGTTTTGGGTGAAGACATAGGCTGGGAGCAAGTATCTCAAATGGCTAACAGGACACTGGTAGGCAGGGCTGTGGGGAGAGTTTTTGTTCTGAAAACCGTCATTGCTTGGGCCGATGCACAATGGAAAGAGGCTATTGGATATGTTCCTGAGGTGGTGTCCCTCTAAAAGGGATGGTATGCATTCAACTTTCTGCAGCCAGAACAAACACAGTGGGTGATGCATCGGTGCTGGGCTTTGGACCATTCTCCATTGCTCTTAAAGCCTTGGCACCCCCTATTTGATGCTAGTAGGGAGAGGGTGGACTCGGTTCCCCTGTGGGTGCGTATTCCTGGCCTGCCTCTCCATTACTGGACTGAGGAGCATCTCCGGGGTATTGGAAATACACTTGGGGTTTTCTTACAGGCAGATCTCTCCTTTCTCACGACAAATCACAGGAGGGTGGCTCGAATACTTGTCATGATTAACATTCGAGAAGGAGTTGCTGAATCCATGAACCTCCTTTGGGGACTATATGTTATTAAGCAGCTTTTAGATTACGAAAACGTTCCGTTCAGATGCCGCCGCTGTCATGTATATGGCCATCCAGCTTCCGAATGTGCTTCTTTCTCGCGAACTGTAAACAGCAGGAGGTCTAGACCATCTGAGGCGGAGACTAGCTGGATGAGGGCAGGTTCTAGACCCCCCAATACGCAGGTTGTGCCCTCTTCTACTACTGCCTGTGTATCGAACCTTGCTGTCAATGTTTCCAGCTCTCAGGATAAATTGGGCTTACAGGTGTTGGTCGAGGAGTCTGGTCCTCCTGCTGGGCAAGAGTTGCTCCCACAGATTCCTGTCTGTGGAGCACTTACTACTGTGTTGACCCATAGTCGGCATTTTGGTGCGGCTTTCCAGTTTAGAAATGACGGTTTGATGAAGACTGTTTTAACTCTGTGTAAAACATCTCTTATGGGATCCTTCCCATTCTCACCCATTATAAATTTTTCTCTTAATTTGATTTCGTCTACAGTTTCGGTCCAGAACATTGAATGTGACAAGTTGTCTTGTACAGTTTCCACACTATCCACACAGTTAGCGCTACAAGAGAAGGTTATTGTATTTGACCCGGGTGATGGGCTGTTGACTCCATCAGATCTTGCTGCCCCCCCGGTCTCTAGCTATAACTTGAGATCCAGTGCAAAAAAAGGAGCTGGTGGGTTTGGGAGGGGGAAATCCCCAGCAATACGGGGCAGGGGAAGGATCTCCTTGTTGGCGAAAGCTCAGGATAGAGCTGTGATGGATGTATATGATGGGCGGCAGATGTCAATAGACAGGGCACTTAGAGCAAGTCATTCCCTGAGGCCTGGTGTGTGATGAAGATTCTGTCTTATAATTGTAGGGGATTGGCAGGCCCCCTTAAGAAACCTGCTTTCCGGAGGATTATAACTCTGGACTGTCTGGATATCATTATGCTTCAAGAAACCTTAGGTGATGGGAATGTGGTCAAAGCTAGATTGGAGGGTTGGCTGCCAGGATGGATCTTTGAGACGTTGGATGCTAGAGGGAGGTCGGGGGGATTGGCTGTTGGCTGGAATGAAAGAACAATCAAACCACTGAACTTCTGGGGTATGGAGTCGGTCCTTGGATTAAATTTTCTGTCGTTGGAGCTTGGTGAAGCTTTTAACATATTTAATATTTATGGCCCTTATCATGATAGGGTTCCTTTCTGGGACACACTATTGGGAAATACTTTACTCAAGGGGGACTCAGTGATTTTGGGTGGGGATCTGAATTTTACAATAGGACAGTGTGAGGTATGGGGTCCTCATGCACAATTAGATTCGTTGACTGAGTACTTCACTCAAAAATTGGAGGAGAATCATTTGCTTGATATCGAGCCCTTAAAGATGAAACCCACTTGGAGGAACAATAGGTGTTCTGAAGGTAGAATTTCTAAGAGACTTGACCGTTTCCTGGTGGCTGAACAGCTTGTGGAAAAGCATTTTCAGATTAGGCAGTGGATTGGATGTGGGGGTGCATCTGATCATTTTCCCATTTTTCTTGAGTTTAAGATTGGGCCTAGGCAGCCCCCCAGCCCTTTAAAATTCAACAAAATCTGGCTTAGGGATGAAACTTTTAAAGCAATTGTTCATGCTAGGTGGATCCCCTTTAGGGCGGATAGTCCTCTTTCTGCGGCTTTTCAATTTGCAGAAAACTTTAAACGCATCAAGGCTGCTGTTAAGATTTGGTCGGCTGCAAAGAGACAGAGGGAGGATCTGGACTTGAAGCAGGTAGAAGAGGATCTTTGTAAGATCTATGAGGGGTATGGTGGAGGGTTTCAAACTCAAGCAGATAAAGACACTCTTGTTTCACTAGAAAAAAGAAGACACTCCCTACTTATGGATAAGGAGGAAACATGGAGGTTGAAAAGCAGGGCCACTTGGTTAGCAAGTGGGGATGATAATACAAAGTTTTTTCATGCATATGCTCGTGGATGGAAGGCGGTGAATACTATTTGGAGCTTAAGAGATGGACAGGGAATGGAAAATACTACTTTTGAGGCTAAAGCAAAGCTGGGGATTGATCATTTCAAGGCTCTATATAAGGCTCCAGCTCAGGCATCTATTGCGGAAGTGATTAGAGTTGCACATTTCTTTCCAAGATTTGTACAGGAGGCAGATAACAGATCATTAATGGCTGAGGTTTCTGAGAAGGAGCTAAAGGAGGTTCTTCATAGTTTCCAAAAAGACAAAAGCCCTGGGCCAGATGGATGGTCGGTAGAATTTTTCTTGGCACTGTATGATGTGTTAGGGGCAGATTTGCTGAAAGTTGTGGAGGATACCAGAATTTCAGGGAGGATTCCTGCTTGTTTCAATTCCACTTTTATTGCTTTAATCCCGAAAGTGGATAACCCACTTACACTGGCTGATTTTCGACCTATCTCTTTGTGCAACTGTATTTACAAAGTGGTAGCCAAGGTGGTTGCGAGAAGGCTCAAATGCATATTGTCTTCACATATCTCCGGTGAACAATTTGGCTTTTTGGATGGTCGACAAATACATGAAGCAATCGGGACGGCTCAAGAGGCCCTCCATAGCATGAAGACCAAGAATCTGAAAGGGACTGTGCTGAAAATAGACCTCTCCAAAGCATTTGACCGGGTAAGTTGGTTATATATACGTATGCTTCTGACTCACCTTGGTTTTGACATTGGTTTCATAAGATGGATCATGAGTTGCATTACAACTGTCTCTTTCTCTGTTTTGCTTAACGGGGCTGCCTCTCCCTTTTTTCATGCTGAAAGGGGTCTGCATCAGGGGTGCCCCCTTTCCCCCCTTTTGTTTTTATTGGTTGCTGAGGGTTTAAGCAGGGCACTTCAGGAGGCCAAGAGGCAGGGCTCTTTAAAGGGTATACAGGTTGCTCCTAATTTATTCATCACTCACCTACTCTTTGTAGATGATGTTTTAATTTTCTGCTCTGGCTCGGTGCGTGATGCAACCACTATAGGAGAGATTTTGGATCTGTTTAGCAAGGCTACAGGTATGGAAGTGAATGCTGGGAAGTCTACCTTAACTACTCATTTTCTGAGGGATGAGGAGAGGCATGAATTCATGAGGATCTTTCCCTATATTTCTGCTGGTTTGGATGCAGGGCTGAATTATTTGGGGTTCCATTTAAAACCCAATGACTATAGGAAACAGGATTGGAGCTGGTTGTTGGAAAAGCTGGAAAAGCGCTTGAGAGTTTGGTGTCATAAATGGCTGTCCAGAGCTGGGAGGCTGATTTTGGTTAAGTCTGTTCTGGAGGCTGTTCCTGTATATTGGTTGTCCCTCTCTTGGATTCCGAAGGGTATCTTGGAGGCAGCGAGGAGGATCTGCTTTAGATTCCTTTGGAGTGGGAAACAGGATTCTTTGGTGACCCCTTGGGTGCGATGGGAAAAAATTGCTGTCCCCAAAGGGATGGGAGGATGGGGACTGAAAAATATCTTCCTTTTTGCTCAGGCTCTTGCTGCTAAAGGTGGGTGGAGGCTCATCACTGTGGACAACCTTTGGACTCGGGTGATCACTCAGAAATATATTGCTCCATATTCTATTGTTGACTGGATAAGGAATCCAAGGAAATCTTTTGCGGGTGGGTCGATAATTTGGAAGGCCCTTGTTAAATCCTTTCACATTCTGGAAACAAGCCTGGCTTGGGATGTGGGTAGTGGCAGGAAGCTCCGGGTTGGGGAGGATCCTTGGATGGGAAGTGATCAACAACACATCTTGCCCCGGCACACGGTTGAGGCTATAAGGCAGAGGGGGATTACCTTTCTTTCCCATCTTGCTGATCCTGCTCGGAGAAGGTTGGGAAATCAGCCATGGATATTGGCCTCTTCCTTGGGGCTGGATGCTATTGATGAGAGGGCTTTTGCCGTTTATATCCGAGCTTTAAAACAGGCCCATATATTCCTTCAGGATAGGGATGATATGATAGCTTGGGCTTTTGATTCTTTGGGGACCTATTCTCCTCGGGCGGGATACACAAAACTAAGTGCTGGAGCTGACTTGGGTGAAGAGAGGTGGTGGTGGAAGAAACTCTGGAAACTAAACTGCCCTCCTAAGACTCGCCTTTTTATGTGGTGTGTCCTCGAAAATAAAGTCCCTACCTAGGAGGTGCTGCAACACAGATGTTTTCAGGGCCCTGGATGGTGTTGTCTGTGCAAATCTGATGAGGAATCAGTAAACCACCTCTTCCTCAGTTGTCCCTTCATTAAAGGTGTTTGGCTAGAAGTTTCCAGGTTAGTGGGTATTCATTGTAGATGGGAGGGCCAAACTGTGGCTCATGCATGGGATCTGTGGTGGGTGGCTTATGCTGAGCAGAAACAAAAAGCTTTGCCTCTCCTTGTAATCTGGGGTTGTTGGTTGGCTCGTAATCGACTGCTTTTTGATGGGTCGGTCAGCACACCAGAGATCATTGCTGCCATGACTGTAGGTCTGCACTCTGCCTTTCCTATTCATATTCGTGCAGCCAATCAGAGGGAGATTCTACAGATGGACATTGATAGGAGGATTCCATGGGGCTTTTTCGATGGGGCTATGCAGCAAAATATTTGTGGTGGAGGGGCTCTGCTATTTCTTTCTGATTCACATTGGTTTGAGATCTCAGCTGGGCTTGGGGAAGGAACAAACAATTTTGCAGAACTGCTGAGTCTCAAGATACTCCTGTTGTTCGCTGTGGAAAGAGGTTGCAGAAAGATAAATCTCTTTGGAGACTCATTGAATGTGATTAATTGGATAAAAGGTTTTCAGATCTGCAGAGTTTTCCATTTACAACATTTGATGCGCTCTATTAGGGAGATCCTCCTCTCTTTTGAATCGTTCTCCTGTCAACATATATACCGAGAAAACAATGAAGGGGCTGATCGAGCTTCAAAGAGGGGGATTCAGCTGGATGAGGGAATCTGGACTATCAGAGAACATGAGGATGGGAATATTACTGAATACTTTCATCCTTCATTATTTGATTGAGAGGATTCAGGGTACCTTTGTTGGCATGATAAACATTTGCCAACTGACAGATCACACATGGTGTGAGTTCTTCTTTCTTTTCTCAACAGGTTAGATGCAGTTGGGTGTGATCACTGCTATTATCTCTGGGGTAGCAGTCTCGTGGATGTGTTTTTGCTGTGGGCAGGACAACCTTTTATGCTATGACAACTATAATCTTGCATCTGCCTGGGGATGCAGTCTCGAGGTAGAGTTTTTGCTGTGGACTGGTACACATATGCCAACTATTTTTTATCTGGGGTTGCAGCCTCGTGGTTATGCTTTGCTGTGGGCAGAAACACCCTCAACTATGGAACACCTTATATGCTGTGGTAGTGTTTTGCTGTGTTTATTTTTCAGCTTGGGAATATTTCTGAATACTTTCATCTTTGATTGAGAGGCTTCAGGGTACCTTTGTTGGCATGATAAACATTTGCCATCTGAAAGATCACACATGGTGTGAGTTCTTCTTTTTTTCTCAACAGTTTAGATGCAGTTGGGTGTGATCACTGTTATTATATCTGGGGTAGCAGTCTTGTAGTTGTGTTTTGCTGTGGGCAGGACAACTTTTTCTACTATGACAACTATTATCTTGCATCTGTCTGGGGTGCAGGCTAGTGGTAGAGTTTATTGCTGTGGACTGGTACACATAAGCCATCTTTCTCTATCTAGGGAGCAGCCTCAGGTTTATGCTTTGCTGTGGGCAGAAACATTCAACTATGGATTATATGATGTGGTAGTGTTTTGCTATGTTTATTTTTCAGCGTGGAAAATGGTATCATGGTGGCTGCATAACACAGTTATATGACTGGTCTTCATGCCTAAAGGAACACTTCAGTGGGCTGGTCCCTTTCTATTTCGACATACACAGCTTTTACCTAGGCGGTGCTTCTTCAATATGACATACACAGTCATATGTCCCTTCTTATTTCGACAAACACATTGCCTTTTACAGAATTAATTTGAGAGGCTTTTTTAAGTATTGGAGCAACCACTTGGTCCCTGACAGTGGGCTTTGATTGGCTCGGTGTACTTGAATTTTTTTTCCTTCTTACTGGTAGTGCTACTTCAGCAGGTTTTTTGCATATATTCTTGCAGGACTGTTTTAATAGGAGTTAGCAACAACTGTTTTTAAATTTTGAACAACAGTTTCTCCATCCGAATATGGTTAAAGACAGATTTGGATACAGAACTGGAATGTTTATTTCTTCTCTGTAAATGCTTTTTGTATACAAACTCTCTGGGTTTGCTCTTTTTTCTCGGGGAAAATATATATATATATATATATATATATATATATATATATATATATATATATATATATATATATATATATATATATATATATATATATATATATATATATATATATATATATATATGCCCCAAGGGATAGCTCAAATGGTCGAGTTCCCGTTGCTAAAGTACCTTGCCATATGGAAAGTCACCGGGTCAAATCTCCTCGACGCGCATGGGGTTAGGCCCCAAAATTAAAGCCGATGGCTGATCCCTTCGGGTGGATCTACCGGATTATTACCCGTGGATGTAACGGCCACTCAGTGACGGTGAACCACGACTGAAAAAAAAAAAAAAAATATCTATATATATTTTATTTTTTATAATTCAAATTTAATTTATTTTTTAAAATCTATTTGTTTTTTTAATATATATTTTTTTATATTTAATATTTTATTGTATTTTATTTTTCATTTTTTATTTTTAATTAGTTTTTCATTTTTTTACTTTTAATTTCAATAATGTTTTTTTTTTTTTTTTTTAAAGTTTTAAATTTATTAAAATTTACTATATTTATTTAAATTTAATTTTTTTTTTTTATTTTAAAATTTATTTTTCTAATTTAATAAACATTTTCTTTTTCTTTTCTTTTTTTTAAATTTAATTTCTATATTTTATTTTTTATAATTACTTTCCTTTTTAATTTAATATTTTTATTTTGTTTTTATTTTTATTTTTTTATTTCTATATATTTTGAAATTTTAATCTTTAATTTTTTATTTTTTTTCTTAAATTTTAGGTTTTTTTTAATGTTAGAATTAAAAATTTTATTTTGTTTTTATTTTTATTTTTTTATTCCTATATATTTTTAATTTTTAAGCTTTAAAATGTTCTTATTTTTTAAATTTATTTTTTTTCTTAAATTTTAGGTTTTTTTTTTTATGTTTGAATTTTAAAAAGTAAAAAATGTTATTTCTATTTTTAAAAATGTTAAAAATATGACACAATTTTTTTTTTTGTTATTCCAGCATCAACTCGTTTTGTTTTGAGGGTGTCTTTTCAATCCTTTTTTCAAGAAACAATTTTGTTTTTAGCATAATTTTATAAAATGTTGAAATTTGACCTTAAAAAAAAACCAAGTGCGTTCTGGAATACACTTTTTTTGTTTTTGCGGTGTTTTTTTTATGTTTTTTGAGTATTTTTGGGTTAGAGTTCTCGTTTTGAGGTCAGGTTACCTATTTCGTCGATAACAGTTTTTTTTATGGCCGTCACTATTAGTGCATTTATATGGCAACGTTCATTGAGTGTCACCATTTTATATTTGGTGAGGGTGAAAAAATGTCATGATAAGCTCATTGGTGACTTCAAGATCCATCATGAATAATGACTATAATGAAAAACATTGACCCTCACCATTTCATATCAACAACAATGATTTATGGTGACGGACCTTTCATGGTCGTCACTATTGATGCGTATATATGGTGGCGTTCATTGACCATCACCATTTCATATTTTGGTGAGGGTCGAAAAATGTCACGATAAGCTCATTGGTGATGGTCAAAGAGCCCCCGTCACCAAAACTGATCTTCGCCATTCCATATGAATATCAGGGCACGATGGAATCGAACCACCTACCTCCTGCTTGTAAAGCAGGTGCTCTTCCATTGAGCTAATACCCTTTAAATAATTAGAATTTTAAAAATTATATATTGAAACTTCATAGATTGTAAATTCTACAACTTTCAATAAATTAATGTCTCGACAATCTTTTACTAAACAAGCAAAACATCATCGAAGTTGCAAGTCCCTACCTAATGGTTATGGAAGTTATGAAAAGTGGATGGAGAGAAAAATATTTACATATAAGAGAATCAATATGTTCAGTTGAATACTCAATTAGAATTGAAACTCTGAAGACATTTATAGCCTACAAATGACTTATAACTCGCAAATGCACCAAATATTTCAAAGGAAATGTCACAAGTGGATAGCATATGGAAGAAGATCATTAATGAAGACATATGCAATATGTTACAGGTTGAATGAAAGAAAAATACCAATGTTATTGTTGGGTGACTTTTTATAATTGAGACCTTTTCCATTCCTTTATCACGTAAATATTCAAATTAAAAATTTAGATATTTTAGATATCTGAATGATATCTAAGCTGTTTTGAAAATGTAACATGGATCTCCAGGGAACCATAGGAAAAAATAAAAAATTATATATATATATATATATATATATATATATATATATATATAGATATATATATAAAGCGACATCCGATTTGGAATTTCACAAGTTTGCACTCAAAACATGACAACAACCAACAAATAAGAACAAATTGAAACTTATCATAGTTATGATTACACTCGATGTTAGTTTAGTTATATGCACCCACAATTGCTATATACATGAGAAAATTTTTCATAGGTGTATAATGGTTTGAACTCAAAAGGATATCATAGAATATATTATTTTTAATCAAAATTTGAACATTAATGTCTTTTTTTGCCATCCAAGTTTTTTCCCATTTTTTTTCTAGATCTTGTCGAGTTTCAACCAGTTTCCAATTTTAAGGGTCAACCAGCTGAGTGACCAATCTAGTTATAATAACATTTGTAAGGATCCAGTCACATAGCATACATACATTTTGTACTTGATAATATCAAATATAATTTTTTTGAAGATATTACAAGGATCAGATAATATAGCATATTATATATATTGTTAATATAGAAAAAATAAAATAAGAACAAATTTTAATAAAAAAATTACAAAAATGGCTATGGCCTCACAAGCCACAAGTACATGCATATAGTTTTAGGGTTTCATATAGAAAGAGACACACAAACATGTAAGGATATCCAATGAACATCACATAAGGTATTATTTTTAGGCATCCACTCATCACTCTCTGACCACCAATGGAATTTTTTCCTTATAAGCGCCCACTGACCCAACAAATCCTTTGACAAGATATCACCATTGGAATATTTGGAGTGAATCTTAAGAATTCCATGAATCACTGGACCATTGATGAACCCCAATGAACCCCCTGGGAACCATGCTAGAAGATGGTTATTTAGAAGGCATGTGGGATGCATCTGGGCCACAAGTCACAAATAACAAAAGCTTAGATATCAAGTATCAATTTGATGTATGTAAGGGATACTCAATGCAAGATTGTTTCTTTTGATGGTACTTTATGTTCAATTTATATCAACTATGTCTCTTATTTATTTTGTAGGGTTCAACATTTTGTAAGTGCATTGACCAATTAATTGATAGCTTTGTTTCAGGATCTGCCACCTCTGTGTGTAGTTCCAGAAATTCAATCTAGATCTAGATATGTTGGATTTTTCCCAGGATCTGTCATGAAAGTGTACCCCTGCAGATGGAAACAGATCAGAGGCCATGATACAGATACTGTGGAGGATGAAATGGATCCTTAGTTTGAAACAGATCTTGAAAATATTCCAAAATTATAAACACACAAACATGTAATGACATCCAATGAATATCAAATAAGATATGATTTTTAAGCATTCACTCACAACTCTCTCACCACCAATGGCATTTTTTCCCTATAAGCACCCACTGACCCAACAAATCCTTTGACAAGATATCACCATTGGAATGTTTGGAGGCAATTTTAAGAATTCCATAAATCATTGGGACCTTGATGAACCCCAACGAACCCCCTAGGAACCATGCTAGAAGGCAGTTATTTAGAATGCATGTGGGATGCATTTGAGCCCCAAGTATCAAATAACAAAAGCTTAGATGTAAAGTATCAATTTGATGTATGTAAGGGATACTGAACACATGATTGTTTATTTTGAGGGTATTTTCATTTTCAATTTATACTAACTATGTCTCTTCTTTATTTTGTGGGGTTTAAAAATCTTGAAGTGCATTGACGAGTTAATCAATAGCTATGTTACAGGATATGCCACATCATTTTTCATTTCCACAAATTCAATCCAAATTTGGATTTGTTAGAGTCTTCCTATGATCTATCATGCAAGCATACCCCTACAGAAGGAAACAGATCAGAGGCCATGAGATGAATCCTGTGGAGAATGAAATGGATCCTAAATTTAAAGTAGATCCTGAAACTTCGAGTGTTTTTTTGACCCACCGATCCCCAAAAAATGAATTTTTAATGAAAATATTCAAAACTATGGACTCCTAAATCATTAATACTATAAACCACATTCCTTGTCAAGCTCTGATGTACCCTTAATTTAAGACCAGCTCCTGAGTTCTGCTATCAAGGTTTTCTCTCAAGGTTTGTTTTATCATCATGGTCAAGTTATGTTGTCAATGTCTTATCCTTCCTTATCTACTATGTTGTCGCTCACTTCATTGACACTGTTATTTAGTCTCATCATAGCCATCAAGAAAATAACTTTATTCGCTACTGATATAGACATGTGGACATGGATCACAAGAGCACTCTTATGATCTGCTACATGGTCACGTTGAAATGATCTTCAAAGTTACGAATAATTAATAATAAACAAATTATTAGTTATGGTACATAGATGCTTAATATTAATATGCATGATAACTCTCTTTTTTATTTTGTTTACTGATCATGTAATTCCTCAATGGTTTTGATTATTGACTATTTTATTTATTTATTATAATACTATTTTTATATTTTTGTAATTGTTTCCTCGTCATAAATGGATCCAGCGTCTTCAAAAATACGGGCGGATCCATATTCATATTTTGGTAACTTATATTGGTAGATGGGGTAAATTGAGAAAATATATGTTAAACCATATGAGGTGGACATACCCCCAATGCTCACACGCTACAAATATTTGTAAAAACATATTCAGTGGATAATTTCGTATACATTATGTTGTACATATGATTTTGTATATTTCCTGTTTTACATAGAAAAGTTTCAACTAAAACAATATAACACTTATACTTTTGTGAAATTCCAAGGAAAATAACAAGTGTACCTCTAGAGTCTGTTTCCTCCAACACCTTGTTAGAAAATATATCCTCAATATCACATGGGTAAATCGATCCACATATACTTCAGGTTTACTTTGGAAAGCATGTGGAATGTTTTGATCCTAAAATTGAGGACACTATACACAATTTTTCATTCCAAAATACATAGGAATAGTAATCATTATAATATTTCCATAGAATTTGTTTATTTTGGAAAGTAGATTGATTTTTTTGATCTTGCACTTGAGGACCTCATAGATAATTTTTATCTCAAAATACCTATGCATGGTAAGTATCAATATATTTCCAAAGAAATTTGCATACAACTTATTTAAATTTATGGCAACAAATATAATTCTATAAACCAAATATCTAAGCACACATACCCAAAGGATTCAAGCAGTTCTCTTATTTGTGCTTCTGTGAAGTAACACGTTAAGCCACCAACAAATATTCGATCATGTTCCTTAGCTCCGCCAACAACACTACCATACATATATAAGCTAGCCATGTTATACTAGGATTTATCATAGTAAAATATCTATATGTCCCATATGCGATTATCTTTTTTATAGAGGACTAGAAACAAAACAAGCACACAAGAAAAATAAAGCATTTCACTTCTTAGCCATTGATATACAAATGTTGCATTACATAACTTACCCTAGTGTAAGACCAACAACACATAAATGAAGGTGGGGATTGGGTTGTTTGGGCCAAGGGTTGCTACGAATGAGGGACTATAATCACTTTGTCTCTTCACTCTCACAGAAATTTCATATGAAATTCAATGATAATAATAATAAAATTAACAAAATGAACTGCTCAGCTCATTAAAATGGTGGAAAGGAATTGTCCACTATTGTACAACTGAGCAATACTCTTTTTTAAAATTACATAGAATGGTAATTGGAGCATAAGTATATAATAATGTACCTCAAACATGATACCATCAAGAGCCATTGCATTGTTGGCCTCTTCAACTACGCACATCTCCACAAACACAAAATTATTTTTATGATTTATATAGACATTAATAGCAACATCACCTACTCGCAAATAGAATTTTCAGTTCCATGCTCTATAGTTTAGGATAATGATGTAAAAAAATACAAAATTAAAATACTTCCTTATAATCCATACCTAGCCCAATAGTGTTTCCTCCTATAGCAGACGTAACCTGACTAAAATAAGTAGCAATTCTCTGGAAATCAAACTATGAGGAAAATAAATATTCAGTTCACCATAAAAAAAGATGCATGGGAGTAACTACCTTCTACACCACTTCAACATCACTTTTAAATTTCTAAGAATATTTAGACAGTTAACATTATCTATACTTTTATATTACTCTGCCAAAAAATACCCTTTCTAAACATGAAAACATCCATCAATCTCTTGATTCATGTAGAGATTTAATAGATGGATCATCGGTGCAATCAAGAACACACATATAGAATTTTCATATTATCAAACATCGTGACTTTGTGAGACTTGTCTCAATTTTTGTGAAAGGAGTGTGTTGAACACATTTGCTGTTCAGAAAATGTTTAAATGTTTTCAGTAAATAATTTCACTAAACACTCGTTATTGAGTATATACAATTCAATAAAGCAATAGATAACAAATGCAAAATTGTAAGACAATTTCTACAACTTATTGAAGGTATCATTTTAAAATTTATATGGTTGTTAATTAGCTTATTAGAAACATATCAAGAATTGTTCCAAAAAAAAAAAACAGAATTTTACCTGCTCATTGACCGTTGGAGGAATACAACCAACATATACATGTTGCGCATGACTAGTTGCCTATATCAAGACCAATAAATTAACAGGTTATTCCTAAGAACTCATCCAGATATTGAGAAAAATCAAAAGAATCCAACCCCAACGAAACCAAATTTATCATATGCTGCCTCTTCTAGAGCAGTAGAATATATTAAAGACAACTTCCATGCTTCTAATAATAAAAAAACTCTGCAATATCCACCAATATATAAACTAGGTTCCAAAAATATTACATTAAAAAGGCTTACTAATGTGTTGTCTTATTTTGAAGGGAAGTATGTATGTTTAAAACTTATTTTCCTTCATACCTGCTCAGTTTCACAAATGGAAATATACTATGGAGCTGACAAACTAGAAATACAGTAAGATGATAAACCCCAAATCCATCCACTGCTCCATATAGATCATCCTAAAACTCTTGTTATCTTATGAAAATCACAAGTTTACCCCTCATATAATACTAGGAATGGAAATTGGGAAGAGCCAAGAATATTTAATGAAACAAAATTCCTAAAACCGATAAAGTGGGTAAAACTTATCGCCTTTTCATTGGAATTTTGATACACATCAAAATTTTGACAAGTTGGAATAGCTTGGGCTCCTCTCTTATGGCCTCAAGATACATACCATAGCTAATGAATTTAAAGAACACAAGAATTTTCATAGATTTAGATCAGAACATTTACAAGCTTTGATCAAACTCTAGATTGGAAAATTCTAAATTATTCTTGAGAAAATTCTCTCAACTACAAGAATATTTCCTTTAAGTGTGGAAACAATTTCAAATATGGACACCTTTCTCATTCTTTTCTGAAAAATAGCTAGTCATCATAGTTTAGAAATATTTGGAGAAACAACATCCTAAAGACCCTACTTCTCCACGCAAAAAAGGCAGAACCGAATTTTTTACCCATAGTCATGTTCTCTTAACCAGAAGACTGAACTCTGGTGCATCGGCAAGGTACACTCATCATTAGTTTTTTATTACAATGACAACATCACTTTATAGAATAGGAGCATTATAACCCAAGTGTGGAAAACAACATCGAAAATATTCTCGTTGTCTTCAAAAAAATATGCAATCCATCGGTCTTATGTATATGACTTCAATCCTTAGCCACCCACGTTTAGTGATTTATTTCAAAAACATGAATTTCATTGAATATGAAGAAACACTGAATTTAATCAAGATAGTTAAATTTTCTAATAAATTTTAAAAATAAATCTTTAAGATTCATTTTTTTTGTTACTTGAAACATTAAATATAAACCAAATCATCCAGTCAGGGTTTTGCAATAATATTTGTAAAATATTGAGCCTCCTTTTTTTGTAGAACTTATAAAAATATGAAAACAAAATCCATGCAGATAGGTAGATAGATAGATAAGCTCAATGAATGGGGTCAATCAATTTGAAAGGGTCGTTTCAAGGTAGAGTTTGTCATGAGCTCTCCAATTCTTGTCTAGTCGAGGCTTCGGTCCCAATGAAAATTCCAGGTTACCAGCTCATGTTATCAATGATAGTTAAAGAAACCTCCATCCAGATACTTCGGGAAAAATCTGTCACATTTTGCTTAGAAGAAAAAAGGTAGATAATTAAAGATATAGATATGAAGTTATAATGAAACTAAAAAATGACTTAATTATTTTGTCCAATGTAATGGTGAATTGTATCATATACTTTTTCACTGGCACATATTTTCAAATTCTATTGTTCCAAATTTTGAATATCAACTTGGTGACTTAACCTAGAGCAACATCTAACCCACATATAAGAAAAAAAATGCCAACTCTCTTCAACAACCTATAACAAACCATACATTTCTATATCATAGATTGCAATATAGGACCTCAATTCAATATTAGGCTACAATACTTGTCCCACATGCCACCTTGATCTAAGTAAAAGTTCCTAAAATTAATATAATGTCGATGGGTATTTGTTCACAGGTGAGATTAGGGAAGTGTTAGAATGTAAATAGGTGTTTCGTTCTCTTTGTGGCATGCCTCACCCATGTCGCATGGGTAATAAAATCATAAGGCAAGGTGCCCAGCCCAGGTGAGTTTGATAGAATGGCTACCACTCATACCTTTAGACAAAGGGGAAGGAATTGTTCCTAAGATCAAGCCCCTAAGCAATTTCATATTTAAATGACCACATCTAGTTTTAGGAGAAATTTATTCAATGAGCTCAGAATTCTGTTCAACATCTGATAAACAATAGAGAAGGCTGGGAAATTTGTTTTTACGTTTATAGGAAGCAAAATATTCCATCAAGATATTAAAGTCCAATTCTCATTTTCTGGTGCACATATTAAACAAAATAGGGCCAACATACCACAACACTTGAAGTTCAGGTTAACTTTTTTGTTATATCTATATATATATATATATATATATATATATATATATATATATATATATATATATATATATATATATATATATATATATATATATATATATATATATATATATATATATATATATATATATATCTACTTCATTTGAAAGAAAACATACAAACTTTAGACAAGTATAGCACAAAAATATGTAACTCACGTCCTAATACATCCACTATTTATCCTCTCTCACAACATCATCAGAACAGTCCAGAGACACTTGGCTTTGTTTTAACACTTTGATGACAGACTCTGGCAAAAAAATTTGATTGGTAGGTGCAACAATTTTCATAATGGCTTGGTCAATGCAGCCAACAACAACATCATACTCTCCTTCCTATTTTCCCTTTCACGTTCACCATGAGTCGATATTCTTTCCCCAATCTCTTTGGCATGACCATGTAGTAGGGACGCCAGACCACTTTTTTCATAATGAGATTCCTTCCAGGCCCTGTACAAATTTCTGGCTCCTAGTAGAACGTTGTCCAGGATGATTTGTTCACCATCAATGAGAAAACTCAAAAACAAGTTCACATGGAGCTGTGAATTGAATTCAAATTCCTCATTCAAGAAGGCTCACAAGCATGTTCGGATGGAGATATGTTTTGGTTTTGGATTCCTCATTCTTCAAACACTCTCTTAATGCTGGACAGGGACCTGTTGCTCCACAACCAATATTGTTTCTTTTGTAAGTTCGATTAAAGTTTTGAATTTCTCATGTAAAATTTACATGGTAATGTCCATTTTCCATTGAGAACGAGGAAAATGGTTCTTCAATTTGACATTCTCCAAATTTAAGTAGACACAAAGACACATATATATGGCCACCATGCCTATTTCTCATGTCAAATTTACATGCTTATGTTTAGTTTTCATTGAGAACGAGACATATGGTTCTTCAATTTGGCATTCTCCAAAGTTAAGTAGACACAAAGACAAATATAGATGCCCACAATGAAGGCATCGACTTGTATAATCAAATAAAATGGTTGATAATAAGATCTAAAAATTAAGGTCTTTGAAAATCTTCCTAACTTGCTCAAATAAAATTGTTGAGAATAAAATCTAAAAATTAAGGTCCTTGAAAATCTTCCTAACTGCATAGTGAATTGTTCCCAATATATATGTTCCTAGATAATATTTTGTATGAATATAGTGCCCTCCAATCATCTATTTGTGCTCTCATTCTCACTCGAATCAATCAAATGGGTATGCCACCATTTATTCCTTGGTTCATATTGTACAGGAAATGCTTCCTCTCAGATAGTTTCCGAACAAACTCAAAGTTGTTAAAATACGACATCTCTCAGAGTGGATAGAATGGAACCTAGGAGTTTATTCATATGGAGTATAAGGTCATGCAAACTAAAGAGGTTTCCCAATTGATAGGGAATGGGACCATGAAAATTGTTATAGCTAAGGTCGAGTTTTACTAGAAATGAGAGATTTCCAAGAAGAGGAGAGATTGTACCTCCTAATCCCATACCCGAAACAATTAGGGACACCACTCTGTGCCCACTGCATCTGATACATGTCCACTTTCATATTGAAATATTTGGTTTCCAATTGGAGGGTAACGCCTCGTACGCGTTATAAGTCCTGATTGTAGACACAAATCCAAGCATTTCCTCATGGTCGGTAGCATTTCTTATATGAGCACTGGAACGGTAAGAAAATTGAACTGTGAAAAATCCAAAGGGAATGAAAAGGAGAAACAAATAAACGAGTAACAAATACATTCTCATACTAGAAACATAAAGAGAAGGAATGTACCAGATCTCCATCACCTCTTGCAAGAGAATAATGTTTTCAAGGATAAAGAAGCGTCGTAGTTTCTCGATCGATATATATAAAGTGAGTATATTTATAGAGGCGAACTATAGTGTAAGGAAATATTGGGCATCACATTCAACAACAGGTGTATCGCAAGTTGCAACATAATTCACTATGACATCCTCATCGAGAAGAAATTCAAAGCTAATAAAGCAAATCTCATTGTGATTGTAGTCGTCATCACATATGAAGTGGTCGGAAACAATTGAAGTGTTCGATAACATCAATCGAAAAGAATGTGATGCATGAAAAAATAGTTTTAGATAATGTCAAAGAATATACATTGATCTGGGGCATTCTTTCACTGTTTTGTCAATATTCCCAGCTACAAAGCAAACAAAATCCTAATTTCTCTGCAAGACCTTCTGGATGTCACTCAAATTTTCTGCTAGATATCTTCGAGATAAACTTCCAGCACAATACCATGGTAAGCTATTTAGGATCTGGTGTGTACTGCTTCAGATTTGCAGGAGCATCCTCTCGCACAGTTCTGTCGATTGTGCGAGTTTTCAAACAGATGGAATCCGAACCCCACATGATATTCCTCCCTGTTTCTGCAAGGTAGATCTCATTTCCTCGTAGAGAAGGCTGGGCAGTTTTCTCCCTGGCTCTACATCATTCGTAGGAAGGCGAATACATTTTGAGAAAGGGGATAGTTTCAAAGTGGAAGGATAGAGAGACTCTCGTACCTAAGACCAGACCCGATGATTATGGTTGGATTGGTTCGATGGTAGATATTTGATATAGATGTTCGATTTCATGTTCAATTCAATAGCAGGGGACGAATCCACCACAGGGAGGGGACAAATCCCGACCATTTCTTATCTATCTAATATAGACGCCCATTCTCGTCCCAGTTCTGGGTTTAGGCCAGAGTTTGTTCGAGATCAATATGCATAACATGTTTCATATTGACCAGTCCTAGAATTCCTTCGAAATTGCAAGCAAAGCAGTTCTTATAGACACAGTCCAAGCGATTTCATGGTAGCGAAACCTTAGCTTAGAAAACTCTCTCCACTACAAAATAAGGATGAAGCCCCAGGCAAGGTCCAGGTGCTTTGTTCTTTACTAGGTGCTAATTTTTTCCCTACGAGGGATTGGCCACGGATAAGAGAGGTGTTGCCGGTAAAGAACCTGATAATCTCATTCCACCACTAGTCTATTGATTGGGTGGATCTCATGTGAATTGGAAATGGAGGCCTTATTTATCCCGACCCATCTTCTAGATATATTTATCATTAGTTTTGATTCATGGTAGGCCTGCCAAGCGGCATCAAAATAAGCAACATGCATTGTAGCTTTCATGTTCTAGTCAAATACCATAAAAACAAGATGTGTGACTTATGGTTCTATACATTCAACTCTTTCTATTAAATAATAAAAAACATGAATCCATAGTAAATTGGAACAAACAAAATTGGATACATAAAATACAAAATCCATAAATTAAACCCACTAGTAAACTCTAATAACATGTAAGCAAACAAGGAAACAAGATAGTTTGACATTTACCTGGAAAAAAATGAAGAACAATAGCTTAACGGGCCTCTCACCTAAGTATTACATTTTTTCAGTAGATAAATAGGGTTTAAGAGTGAAAAAGAATTTGCATGAGGAGACTGAACCTTGAAAATAATTAGACAATGATGTCTTAGCCTCCTCAGCCTCTTCGATACCGGTGCCCTCCTTGAACTTCTTAGGAGACCCTCGATCAAATCTTTGGCCTCTGGTGAGTGAGCGGATGACCTTCGATTGCGGCAATTCGAGTGCTTGTCTAGAAGTATTATGACGCTGCGAAGAAAGATGGAGGCTTTAGGGATCGGCCATCCCCCTGAGGATGTGGAATATTGTTCAGATTCGTTTAGTGGAAACAAATCACCACGATTGAGGCACCCCTCCTCCTTCCCGGGACAAACCCTGCAACACAAGGGAAATGAAAAAAATTGATATTTGAAATTTTTTGATATTTTGACCCTACGATAGGAGGGAAATGAAAAAATTGGATATTTGAATTTTTTTTATATTTTGGTATGAAATGCGTGTGTTTTTTGGTAAAATAGAAGACATATATGAAGCATATAATCCAACTTAGGGATGAGTGGGAAGGCATGGTCGAGGATCATTTTTTACAAAGTTTTAACATGGAGAAAAGTTCAACAAAATTTGAAAAAATATGAATTTATAGAAGTAAATATGTAGAAAGTTGAATATGTTGATTCATAGAAGGTTGAGTGTATAAGGTTAAAAAGTCATTTCATATTTTTCTTGCACATAGTTTTCTAGATAATTTGTATATCTCTTTAAAGAAATAGACTTTTTTTGTAGTCTATTTGTGTGTTGAGTGGCTTATAGTTGGTAAATTATCTATTATAATTTCGAGTTTTTTGAGGTCACTCTAGTTCTATAGCGTACTTAAATAGATTCAATATTAGGGAGAAGTTGGAATGGGGATTGCATTTGTTATTGGTTTTTGGTGTTCACTCTACATTAGAGTTATGTAATACTATGCATGTCATTAGTATAATGGATTACTATTCTACCTATGTGTTTGTATTTGTGCTCTATTTGGGTGATCTATGTTAGTTTTTATTCATAATGATGTTAGTTATAGAGGTTTAAATGGATACTAATAATATCATAACGAATGTGATCCCCACTAAAATATTTAACATTTTTCACTTTACTTATTGAGAATTATTATTTGTGTCTCAAGTGAGACCTTCTTGCCCCTATAAGATGGAATATATTAGGACATTAGACAACAATAGGTCATATTTAGAAACATTCCATTAACCTTGAGTCTATGATAAAGCCAACACTCAATAATGGGAAATAATTGTCTAAAATATTTTAAATATGGTAGATGAGTTAAATTAGGGTTTAATGATCGAGGGTGTTGGGTTTAACCTACAAAATGTCTCCAAGCAACTTGAATGTTTTTAACCATGACCCTAAATTTCCCCTAAGCTTATTTAGGATGCAAATTATTCTTGGAAATGGGTTGGGAAAGGTAGAATGTGACATTATGAAGAGGTGCTTGAGGAAAAAAAAGTCATTTTATTGGCTCTTGGGAAAAGTGGAAAAGAAATATTACTTTTAGGACTTTGTTTGGGTATGTTAATGTATAATTTCTACCTCACTAGAGATGAATTTTTCACTAAGCCATTATGGTAATTGGAGTAGTTAAATAATACTCAAGTATTTTCTAAGTGGATAGAGGAGGATATGGTATACTTTGCCTTATTGGGGTATTAATCTCCCATTACTAAGCTTGATGTTTTATTTGGGATGAAGGTGGTGCTGTAAGCCAAAGAAATTACAATTGCAAAAGTACTATACTAAGTTTGATATTAGAAAAATTGATGACATTGTTTGTAGAGTATATTTCTTAAGTGAATCTTCAATGAGTTTAAATCATGTGTTGTAATTGAGATAAATCCTTGCTTGGGGGGAAAGAATATTTGAAGGTGTACATGGTAGGGATGAAAAGAAAACCTTTTGTGTGATTTTCCCCCACAATATACCATTCATACAACAAAAATATTAATATGACTTATTCTTACATTGATCATTGCTTTAGGAGATGGAGGTAGCAACTAGATCCATACTAAAAATTGTTGGAAAAGGAATACACTAAAATTTTTCCTTGTTGGCACAAAGGGATGTTGTTAAAATGTATGTTTCTAGGATTTTGTGTGGATTTAATTAGACAAATTATGTGACAAGAAACAATCTAGAAAAAACTGCTATATAAACTATATGTTTCTAGAGAATAACCATAACCATTTGACCTTCATTATGTAAGCATAGAAAATATTGTTTTTACTTCTTAGGTGATTACCAAAAACAATTAATTTCCTCATACATAAGTCCTCAACATAACCATTGAAAGAGCCAAAGCAATGTCTTACAATTTTTGTTGTAGCTCGAACAACTTCTTAATAAGGGACCCACTAGGACCTTAATGTTCAATTCCTATTGCATCCCAAACCTGGAAAATGGAAGAAAGAAATGACCACTTGTTATTTAAAGATGAACTTTACTTTCAAAAAAAGGTTCAAAAAGAATGAACTTAAGAAAAAACAAATGCATTTCCAACACAGTAGTTTTAATTTAGTCTTTGCTTTAATGATGTCAATCGAATATATGGTTGCAGTTTAATATGTAGACAAGTGCAGAGACCATTTCATGAGTATATTTTGTATTTTTTGTGGTGATTTTTTAAAGCTCTATCAACATTCAACGTTTCTTGAACAATGAGATGAAAATTTTTCTTTCCTTTGTTTTCCAACTCTAAGTGGCTGAAGAAATTAACTATGGGCTAAGTCACTATTGTGGTCACTAGTGAATCATCTAGGAAAGCATAGTTTGTTCTCAGTGGTACTACCTTCCAAGATATGGAATCTGATCCTCGTAGAGGTATAGATATGCTCAATGTTAGAGTCATGTCTACATTGTTTCGAAGGAATTTATCTTCTCTGGATTGAATATGAGAAAAATAGACGAATTTAAAAAATGGTTTGTAGTCATTTCTTTTATTTTGTAATGCGCATTTTTATAAATGAACATTTTGCAAAATACATGGTTCTTTGTGAATATTTCCTTGCACATTAATGCAGGCTCAAGTGCTTACTAGATCAAGCAACTTCTTGAATACGAAAATGGAGATGGTGACCTAAACTAGGTGGGTGCTTTAAAATGTTAATTAATTTCCCATTGCATAGACTACATTGATTAATGCAATTATATTATGCATGGGTTACAAGTTTATATAATAGGTTTGTGTTTCACTTCCCTTTAAGGAAACCCAAATACATGGAAACCAATGCAACAAACATGGGGTGCAAATTGGGCTTTCTATAGTGGCCCTTTATGTGTTGTGTTTTCAATTTGCCTCACAACCCTCTTAGCAAGGAAAATGATCATTATGGATAATGTTTTTCTAGAGAATTAGCACTGAAATTATACATACAATACCAATGCCAACGATCAAGCACTATAACTCTCTTTTCAAAGTCCTTTTAAACTTTTCCTCAAAATACTTGTTTGTTATTAGTATCTTGTCCATATTTAACCTTGGACATAATTTACCATCCAATTAGGGCTACATTCCCAAAAAACCTGACTCATTGATAGTGTCACATGGTCTTGCCCTGATGGGTCAGTCACTCTATCAAGTGCTCCCTTCAAAGGGACTTGGGCCTAGTCTATAAAAAATGGGAGTTGATCACCCTACAAATGGCCCTCGGTCAATATTCAAATGTGTTTGACAAAAAAATATTATACCACATCACCCTTCACACAAACTAACCATTCCACCCTTCCACCATGGATCCAACACCATTGAAACCATACAAATCCAAAGCCCCTACAAGGGAGACGCATCGATCCCTCAAACAATTTTTCGTTCAAAATTCCTCCCACTTTTAGAGAAAGGTAGACTTGGGTTGGGCACAACATCGTTTTTCTAATGACTTGGTTGGGTTCCCAATTTGAAAAAAAAGAAAGTCTATTTATGAGGGTATGGCAACTAGGGAGTGCCAAGGTGTTCCAGGGAATGTAAGGTTCGCAAGTAAGGCTAGTTGTGAGGGCATGAGTGCCAATGCATGCTTGGGAATGCTAATATGTGACAGATAGTGCAAAGGCATGTCAAACATGCTAAGATTTTCCAAGAGTTAAGGCATCCCAAGATGTACAAGGGTGTGACAATTCATGTTAGGGATGGTCAAGGAAACAACATGTAGAAACAAGTTAAAATACAAGGATATGAACAAATAAGAGGGTTAATAAGTCATCAATTTACCTTTTTACGTGAGGGGCATTCTAGGCACACTAGCACTAGGTGCGAATAGGTGCCAACTTCCAAGTGTTAATGCATTCTACATTCCAAATATTTCTCTATTTCTTCTCATCTACTTGCCAATAATTGATCTCAAATAACTTTAATATTAAACCACGCCAAATCATACCAATTCATCTCAATGCATGTCAAACATGCTAAGACTTTCCAAGCACTAACATGTGCCAAGTGCCAATGTGTGTCAGTGAGTGTTATGCATGCTATGAAGTGGCACAACATGTCGAAAAGTGATAAGTAGAGAGTGCCAATGCATGCTGAGGAGTGTTAGGGAGTACTAGGACAACACAAGGGAGCAGTAGGTCAAAATGCATGGAAGTGACTTAATATGAGGGTGTGTCAGGGAGTGGCAATGAGTGCTAATTGTCATGGGAAGGAGGGAGTCAGAAGGTATTCTAAGCATTCACACACCATATTTACCACTCACTTCTTAGCATCCCCACACCATAAAAAAATCCTAAAAATTTCATTCTTAAATTCTCTTGTGTAGTTTCCTAATGTCATTCAAGTAGAATCTCATGATTACTTATGTTAGTAATGGTGCGATCAATTTTTTATTCTCTTAATGGAACTCTTTCTAGACATGAACCCCATGAAACATAAATCATCAAGTAAAAATGAATGGAAATGAATGAATAAGAGGATGTGTTGGGGAACATCAGCGAGTGTTAGACGTGCCAAGGGGGGAGTGACAAAGCATGCTATGGAATTCTATGGCATTTCAAGAAGTGTCAGGGTGTGCTAACATGTGCCAGATAGTGCCAAGGCATGAAAATGCATGCATGGCATTCCAAGGCATTCCATTTGTTAAGGCATGATGAGATGTGCCAGGTGTTAGGGTATGTGAATGCGCATCAAGGAGACTTATAAGGTGACAAAAGGGAACACCAAGTTAAAATGAAAATAAATGAACACATATGAGGGTTAATAATTTAGGACCTTACCTTTTCAAGAGGGGCATGCTAGGCATACCAACACTAGTGCTAATACATGCCAAGGGCCAAGTTTTAGTGTGTCATAAGTGCTAAATCATCCTATATTACTTCTCTCTTAATTGTGAATAATTTATTTCAAATAAATTTGATCTTAGACCATGCCAAGGTCCAAGGAATTCTAGGGCATCCAAAAAAATGCCAAGGATTTTCAAGTGCCACTAAGTGCCAAGAGCCAATATGTGCTATGGATTTATAGGGCATGCTATGGAGTTCTAGGTTTTCTAAGGAGGGATTGAAAAGATATTCTAGATATTTCCAAGGCATGCTAGAGTGCTAGGGAAGCATACCAAGATGTTCCAAGTGCCAATGTGTGTTGAGTGTTAGCGAGTTCCAGGGAAACACAAGGGATCACTATGTGAAAATACATGGAAATGAATGAATAATAGTGTGTGACAAGGAGTGTCATCGAGTTCCAAGTGTGCTAAGGAGGGAGTGACATGGTATACTAGGCAATGCTAAGTCATGTTAGTGTGCCAAAGTGGCATGTGGCCAAGATGTGCTAGGTGCCAGGGTGTGCCAACACATGATAGGAAGTGTTAGGGAGTCTTAGGGACACACAAGGGAGCACTAAGTGAAAATAATGCATGCAAATGAATGATTAAGAGGTTGTGACAGGAAGTTTGATTGAGTTACAATTGTGATAAGGATGGAGCGACAAGGTATTCTAGAGGTTAAGGAAACATGCCAAGGTGTGTCATGTGCTAGGGTGTGCCAATGCATGTCAGGTAGTGTTATGGAGTGCCAGGGAAATAAAAGGGAGCAATAGTTTCAAATGCATGGAAATGAATGAATAAGAGTGTGACACAGGGATTGTTAGCAAATTCTAGGTGTGCTAAGGAGGGAGTGACAATGTATTTTAGGTAGTGCCAAGGAATGCTAGAGTGCCAGGGTGACATCCCAAGATGTGCCAAGTGTCAGGGTGTGCCAATGTGTGTCAGGGAGTGTTAGGGAGTGCCACAAAAACATAAGGGAGAACTAGTTCAAAATGCATGGAAATGAACAAATATAGTGTGTGATAGGGAGTGTCAGTGAGTTACAACTGTGCTAAGGAGGGAATTACAAGGTTATATGGTAGGAAATGCCAAGGCATACTAGAGTTCTAGGGCATGCTAGAGTTCCAAGGCATGTCATGGAATGGTAGGGTGTGTTAGGGAGTTCCAAATAATGTCAAGGAATGAAGGGGATGCTAACACGTGCCACATGGTGCCAAGGGATTGTTAGACATTCCAGGTGTTATGGCATGTCAAGGCGTAAACTATGTTGCTCAGTTGTTTTATGGCCACGATTGGACATGAGCCTTGACTGGGTAACTTGTTAAGTGGGATGAGTTGATATTGGCCATGAGTAGCCTAACATTAGTTATAAGCCATTCTTAGGAAAACAAGGCATAGTCTAGTTGTAGTAAATGAAACTTGGTTAAGTTTTTGTAGTCGAGGAAAGACTTGGTTGGGTTCCTAAGTCTAAAAACAATTAAGGGTAGTTATAAGGACATGACAGTTAAGGAGTGACATGGCATTCCAATGAATTAAAAGGTGCGCTAACACATGCCAGTTAGTGTTAATACATGACAAGGATTGTTTGGGAGTGTTAGGGAATCACAAGGGAGAACTAGTTCAAAGTGCATGGAAACAAATGAATAAGAGTGTTTTTCAGGGAGTGTCAGTGAATTCCAGGTGTCCCATGGATGAATTGTTTTAGGAGAATCTCATAATAGAAGTTTCAGGAGGTAAGCCTATTATTGCAATAACGAGGATGGATGAATTAGTTTATACAAAGGGAGACTTTATGCTAGATACAACACTATTTTTTCAATGACTTGGTTGGGTTCCCAAGTCGCAAAAAAATTAAGGTTATCTATGAGGGCATGACAACTAGGGAGTGCCAAGGTGTGAAGGTAATCCCAGGAAGTGATAACACATGCTAGAAAGTTCCAAGGCATGTTAGGCATTCCAATATGTGCTAGGTGCTAGTTTTTGGTGCTAACACATGCTAGGGAGTGCCTAGGAAACAGAATGGAGGACTAGTTTCAATTGCATGGAAATGAATGAATAAGAGTATGAGATAGAGAGTGTTAGCAATTTATATGTGTGCTAAGGAGGGATTGAAAAGGTATGCTAGTAAATTCTAAGGCATGATAGAGTGATAAGAAAGCATGCCAATATGTGCCAAGTTCCAGGGTGTGCTAATGTGTGCCAAGGAGTGTTATGGAGTGCTAGAGAAAGACAAGGGAGCACCATGTCATAATTCATGGAAATGAATGAATACAAGTGTGTGACAAGGAGTTTCAATGAGTTTAAATGAGTTCTAAGTGTGCTAAAGAGGAGTAACTAGGCATTCTTGGTAGTGCTAAGGAATGCTAGAGTGCTACGGTGGCATGAAAACAAGATGTGCCAACACGTGCAAGGAAGTGTTAACTAGGAGTGCCAAGGAAACACAAGGGAGGACTATGTAAAAATGCATGGAAATTAACAAATAAGAGTTTGTGATTGGAAGTGGCAATGAGTTGAAGATGTGCTAAGGAGGGAGTGACAAGGTATGCTAAGCAGTGTTAAGGCATGTTAGAGGCTAGGGTGAGATGCCAAGATGTCCTAGTTGCTAGGGTGTACCAACACGTGTCAAGGAGTGTTAAGGAATGCTATGGAAAGAAAAGGGAGTGCTAGGTAAAAAATCATGGAAATGAATGAATAAGGGTTTGTGACTGGGAGTTTCAATGAGCTCTAGGTGTGCTAAGGAGAGACTAGGAAGGTATGCTAGGTAGTGCCAAGGAATTCTATAGTGCTATGGCAGCATTCCAAGATGTGCCAAGTGTTAGGGTGTGACAATGCATGCTAGGGAGTGTTAGGGAGTGTCAGGTAAACACAAGGAAGCACTACATCAAAATGCATGGAAATGAACAAATAAGAGTGTGTGATAGGGAGTGTCAATGATTTCTAGGTGTGTTAAGGAGGGAGTGACAAGGTTATATGTTAGACAAAGCCAAGTTATGTTAAATTACCAAGGCGTGTCAGAAAATTCTAGGGCATGTTAGGGAGTGTATAAGCATGTCAAGGAATGTAGAGGATGCTAACACATGCCACATAATGCTAAGGAATTTAAGATATGTCAGGTGTTATGGCATGTCAAAATGTAAAATGCGTTGCTTAGTTTTTTTACGACCACATTTCGATGTGATGAGCCTTGTCTTTGTAACTTGTTAAGTGGGATGAGTTGATATTGGAAATGAGTAGTGTAAGATGAGTTACATGTAGTTCTTAGGTGAACAAGGCATATGTTGAATTTCCACGACACATGAGAATTTGGGTTTGGTCTTAGAATATTTGATGCAAACACACTCAAGTGCCACAACACATCTATTTTTCACAATGAAATCTACACACATAAGGAAATCAACTAGTGTACATGAAAAATTTAAAATTTTTCAAATGGTTCTTTGTTAAATTACAAACTATAATAGAATAGGCTAGAGATATCATACCAGGGATCACAACCCTTTACAATCACACTGATGCAAGGAATACAACTAGGGTTGGTGTTATTCCTTTGACAACCAATCTACCTTAAGAAAGACAACACTTGACCCACTTTTTGATGGTAGTCACACATAGCCCTTTCAATCCACATGTCTTGAACACATCTGGAAGGTCCTCTTGCCTCCCATTATGCAACTCCTCAACTCCTCAATAAAAATCTATAAATGAACTCAAGTCCTTTAGGTTACTGAACTCAGCTCAAAATATTTTTCCCTCTATCTACCTCTTTTTTTCCTTTAAGGTGTCCAACACTTAGGGTTTTCGTTCAGTTGTTCACAAATCCATTGTGAACAACTCTTTGGTTTTCCCACTTTTTCCATACTACTGCTCCAAGATGACAATTCTAGGGATATGGAGGTTTCCCTTCTTATCAATGACACAATCCTCTACAATATAGTGAACTAGGTCTAGTTGGCTAGCCCACTTGACTGCTACTTTATTCCTTCAAATTCTACACGTCCTTAGGCCCAATACACCTACCCTTCTACTAGTCTTGTTTTCCTTCACAAGTACAAGACTTAGAGCTCTTCTTTGACAGTCACCTAACAAGCCTCCAATTGTACTTGGACTGCCATTAATTTTACCAACCACCGTCAATTTTTTTACTGATCTGGTGCCCACAACATTTCCCTCATCTAGGGATATTGAAATATGCCACCTAATAGTGATTTGATGTCATAAATAAACTAATGTAAATAGTGATTAATTATAAAATTAGTAATTAGGTTGAAAGGCCACGTCTGATAAGACATGACCTTTCGTGAAGAGGCACCTGCATAGGTATATAAGTAGGCCTCACTTTTAACATTCAATCATCTATCTCATATCTTTTATAATATAATATTTGTATCCTCATGGATATATTTGTATTCCAAGTGTTCTGGAGTATTTAACTTAAGAAGGAACTTTGTTCACCTCATTTGGTATCAGAGCAGTTCGATCTTCTAGCCACTCATCGCTGCACAGAGCTATGCTCCTCGGTCCAGGCCTTTGGCCATAGAAAATTTGTCAACATTGTTGTCATCGAAGCGTTTCACTACTAGTATTGGAGATTCTCCATTTTCACCAATAGGCCTTTGGCCAAAATTTAAAATTTGAAGAATTTCACTAGTAGGCCTTTGGCCAGAATTAAAAATTTGAAGAAATTTCTTGAGTGAGCCTACAAGCTAACTTTAAAAATTTTTGAAAAAAAAGGGAAATTTTTGAAAAAAGAAAACAAAATAAATAAATAAATAAATAAATAAATAAATAAATATATATATATATATATATATCTATATATATATATATATATATATATATATATATATATATATATATATATATATATATATATATATATATATATATATATAAGAGTAAAAAGAAAAACAAAAAAAAGAAAAAAAGAGATACCAGAATAATTTTAAAATTAAAAGGAAAAAAAGAAATAAGGAGAAGAGTATGTAAGGTTATTTTGATTATTCTTTTAGTGGTTTACAAGCTCGTGGTTTTTGGAAGCCCATGGTAATTGCCCATGGTATTTGCAAGGTAAAATAAAAGTAAAGGAATAAAAAATCTTTGTGTGAATGGTAAGTTTACTTTCGTGGAGAACATTAGCAAGGTCAAATACACATAAGTGGACATATATTTTATAGGTGAATATATGTGAGCAACCACGTTCCACTAGTTGTAACCTTTCAACAAAAAAATTTAAAAAAATCAATTGTTAAAAGAATATATATATATATATATATATATATATATATATATATATATATATATATATATAAAATTAAATTATTAAAAAAATAAAAATGAAGGAATAATAACTTCATTAAAAAGAAGAAGAGAAAGTTAGGAAGGGTTACCTTAAAACCCCTAAAAACTCAATTCAACAGACAAAATGGAATCAATCATTGATGAAAAGGAAATTAAATCTAATTCGGAAAGGAAAGAAGGAATATTTCCTGAAAGTTATAGTATGTTTGTTCGTGCGCTAATTAGAATCAAAGGGTCACTTGCGAGAAAGGAAGTTCTCATATCTATCGATCTTAATCAAGAGAATAATTACATTAGTACCAAATGTGCTAACCAATTAGTGATCCCTGAATCAAATATAACGGAAACAAATTCAATTCACTCATATGAAAAACAATATGACATAGGGAATTTACACCTAAGTATTGGGGACTATTCCCTTGTCTCCCAATTTACCATTAAAAACTTATTTTGTAGCGACAGTAATATAATTCTGGGTTCGCTCTGGATAGAATCACTAGGGTCATTCATCCTTAATATAAAAAAGAAGTTTTTAACATTCTCCTACAAAAAGAAGAAAATAACGCTACAGAACATTAACTTAAAGGCAAATTCAATGACACCTAAAGACATTCAAGAAATTTCAAAATTAATTTCTCAAGAAGGTAAAAAGGTGATACAAAATATGCAGAAGGAAATTGAAAAAAAATCACCACTAACATGAATGAAGAGGTTGCTCGCCTCAAGGATCACAACAATAAATTACTAATGCAAATTAAGAAGTTAAAGAAAGACAAGAAGTCGTTGGAAAACAAGGTGCAACAACTTGTCGAAAAATAATCGTCGAAACCGACAAATGTAGAAGTCCAAGTTGAAGAAAAATCGAACGTTGATCCAGTAAATGTCTCAACTGAAGAAGACGACAAGCAAGTTGCAGAAGAAACAAACTTAGATGCCAGACGAACGAGGAACATTCTAAGTGAAGGTTTTGTAACCTACTCAATAAAATCCTCGCCAAAATAAAATCAAAGTCAAACCAAAAAAGGTCCCTATCACGATCCAAATCACGGGAGTAGACAATTCAATCAAGCTGTGTATTCAAAACAGAAACAAGCTGATATTCCGAAGGATACTAATGAGTCATCACAAGTTTCTAGTCATCGTAAGATTCTGCAGAATATTGATTTAGGATGGTCCGATCCATTCTCAGTGCGACAGTTTTGTTTTTCACTTAGAGGATCATATCAACTTGTATCGACAAGGATAACTGCCCCGAGACGAGAAGATGTTCGTAGTAGGAAAAGAAATCGAGGCCTTTCATCGACAAGCTTTGAGGACAAAGCTTTTTGAGGGGAAGGCAATGTCATAAATAAAATAATGTAAATAGTGATTAATTAGTTAATTAGTAATTAGGTTGAAAGGCCATGTCTGATAAGACATGACCTTTCGTGAAGAGGCACCTGTGTAGGTATATAAGAAGGCCTCACTTGTAACATTCAACCATCTATCTCATATCTTTTATAATATAATATTTGTATCCTCATGGATATCTTTGTATTCCAAGTGTTCTGGAGTATTTAACTTAAGAATGAACTTTGTTCATTTGAGTCCTCTCAAAATCAGTATTCTTGTGTACCAATTTATTTGTTGTCCAATATATGAACAAGTCTGAACTACTCATCTTATCATCCTTCTAAAAACTTGTAGATGATTGAACTAGGGTCACAAATCATCCATTAACAGTTCATTGACTAAATTTTTATAGGCTGCTTCAGATCTCTGTCCAAAACTCTATGGACAATCCACCAAAATCAACTCCTCTTCATGTCAATCCATTCCTCATATGGCACATTTCTTCTGCTCCATCTTCTACTTAGGTTTCACATTCCTTTGGATTTTCTATCTCCACACATGCTTCTGCAAACCATCTTCCAAATTTGTCGTATATATTGCAGAGATAAACCTCTCTCTAAGGGTCACAACCCATCTTCTTCTATCCCAATTTGTCACAATCTTAATGGCATACCTTATGGATTGAACATGCTAGGAAACCTCCCTAAATAGGGAATTATACTTCTATTTTAATTTCTTTATAACATACCCTATCCACCCATAAAAAAAACTACAACTCTTTCCTCCATAAGAGACTCTGCCTAGCTCATATGGATCCACATATTCTGGTCATTTCTTTGACTAAATATTTATCTAAACTTTAGATCTCTATGACCCTCAAACTACGATTACCTCAGTCAATATCACACCTCTGACTACTTATATTCTGGCCCTAGATTCTAGTGCATACCCTCATCCATTTGTGTTGGTCATTATCACAGACCTTGAAACGTACTAACCACCACAAGGTAGGGTCTCAACCCTCTATAGTATTTCAAATTTTGATGTGGCCATCATACAAAAACACCACTGAAATCACATGCCCAAATTCTCATGAGCTTCCTCTCTTGAGCTTCATCTTCTATAAGAGAACCAACAATATGCCATCCTAATTCCTATCTCAAACCCATTAAGGTATGTGACATTCTTGTGAACCCTCACATGATGATCTTACTCTTGGTGGATCATCATGGCCTCCCTTTAGCAATGCTTACTCAGCCCTCTAACTCAACCTACTTTAGGACTGCACCTCTCCTGACTGCCTCGATAAAATGAGATCCTTCTCACTTGATTTTCTTGCCTTCATACTAAGGCCACCTTAAATATATTTTCCTAGACAGGCCTCTTAAGAACGCTCTAGAACTTACAAACTTTATCCACTTAGACCTTAGGAAGTATTATTTTTTATTTTTTATTTTCTTTTATATTTTAAACCCAATCTCTGGTCCAAAGCCCCTTCTCTTGGGTTATTTTCCCACAAATCCATTTGTGGCCAAAATCAACCCATATCACTAGGCTTGTGCAGTACTTCCCAAGCTACAAAATTCAACAACATAGTCTAGTTGCAATAATCATAACTTGGTCAAGATCCTATAGTCAAGCGAGGACTTGGTTGGGTTCCCAAGTTGAAAATTAAGTAAGGGTAGTTGTGAGGGCATGATAACTAGGAAGGGTTAGGGCATGTCAAGGAATGAAAAGGTGTTCTAACACATGTTGGAAAATGTCGATGCATGTTGAGGAGTGTTAAGGAGTGTTGAGGCATCAAAAGGGAGAACTAGGTCAAAATGCATGGAAATGAACAATTAAGAGTGTGTGCGAGGGAGTGTCAGTGAATTCAAGTCTACCAAGGATGAAGTGTGTTAGAAGAAGCTCATAATAGGATTTGCAAGATGCAAGCCTACGATTGTGATAAGGGGCTCGACAAAGCAGTTTTAGACAAACAGAGACTTTATGTTTGGCACAATACTATTTTACCTTTATCTATTATTTTTATATGACACGTGGCACACTTTGGCTGAATGGTCATGTTTTAAAGTGTTTTAGACAATTGCATATCATACATTTTTGTGTATAAGGTTTGGGGCACTCTACTTGTGCCGACGTATATCTTACGTGTCTTGTGTATATTTTGGTTCTTGCAAACTCTCAGTTAATTCTCTACTATTTATATGAACTAGACATAAATGTGAAATATTGCTTATGTAAGCTATGTCACTAAGTTTTTTGATGGCCATGGCTAGATGTGATCATTGTCCTGGTAAGTTATTAAGTGGATAAATTTCATCTTGGACATGAGTGGCCTAAGTTGAGGTATAGGATTTTTTTAGGCGAACAAGGAACAATCTACTTGTAGTAGGTGAAATTGATCAAGTTGTTACAACTTAAGTAGACCAATGTCACATGAACTGTAGTAGCTAAGGAGTTGATTGGGTTCCCAAGTCGTGAAAAAATGTATGGTCAGTTGTGAGGGCATGAGTTCCAAGGCATAATAGGGAATGCTAACATGTTCCAGATAGTTTGAAGGCATGTCAAATATGCTAAGATGTGTCAAGTGCTAAGGCATGCCAATATGTGCAAGGGTGTGACAATACATGTCACGAAATATCAAGGAAACAAAGAGGAGAAAAAAGTTAAACTACAAGGAAATGAACACATCATAGGGTTAATAAGTCATAAATTTACATTTTCCAGGAGGGGCATGCTATGCACACCAACACTAGGTGGAAATAAGTTTCAAGTGCTAACTGTTAGTTCATTCTAAGTGCCAAATCATCCTCTATTACTTCTCTTCTACTTTCCAATAATTGATCTCAAATAAATTTAATATTAAACTATGCCAAAGCATACCAAGGCATCTTAATAAATGCTAGACATGCTAATTATCATGGCCTCTTTAGGACTACATCTCTCTTTGCCCCCTTTATCAAATGAGCTCCTTCTCACTTGATGTTATTTCCTTCATCCTAAGGCCTCCTTAAATAGTTTTTTCTAGACCTCCTAGGAACCCTTCAGAACTTATGGGTTTTATACACTTAGACCTTAGGAAATATTAATTTCCCTTTTTAATTTTCTTTTATATTTTAAACGCCATCTTGGGTCCAAAATCCCTTTGCATGGCTTCTTTGCCCATAAAGCCTTTTATGACCAAATTCACACAAACCCATCTCACTAGGCTTGTGGATTACCTCCCAAGCTACATAATTAAACAACATAGTCTAGTTGTAGTAACTGTAACTTGGTCAAGCTCTTGTAGTCAAGCAAGGGCTTAGTTGGGTTCCCAAGTTGAAAATTAAGTAAGGGTAGCTGTGAGGGATTGATAGCTAGGGAGGGTTAGGGCATGAAAAGTAATGAAAATGCATGCTAACACATGTTGGACAATGTCAATGCATGTTGAACTAGAGTGTTAGGGAGTGTCAGGGAATATCAAGGAATAATTAGGTCAAAATTCATGGAAAGGAATGAATAAGAGTGTGTGTCATGGAGTGTCAGGAAATTCAAGTGTGCTAAGGATGGAGTGTGTTAGGAGAAGTTCAGAATAGGATTTATAGGAGGCAAGCCTAAAATTGTTATATGAGGCTCGACATAGTAGTTTTAGACAAAGGGAAATAACTTTGTGCTAGGCACAACATTGTTTTTCCTTTAGCTATTTTTTTTAAATGAGAAGTGGCACACTTTGGCTACGTGCTCATGTTTTAAACTATTCTAGATATTTTCATATTGTTCATTATTGTGTATAAGTTTTGGGGCACTCGACTTGTGTCAGCTTATATCTTTTGTGCCTTGTGCATCTTGTGGTTCTTAAAAACCCTCAATTAATTTTCTAATGTTTATATGAACTGAACATACATGTGAAATATTGCTTATGTAAGCTATGTTGCTTAGTTGTTTTATGGCCATGGCTAGATCATGTGATCCTTGTATTGGTAACTAGCTAAGTGGGACAATATGAGCTTGGACATGAGTGGCATAAGATGAGTTATAGGGAGTTATTAGGTGAACAAGGCACACTCTACTTGTAGTAGGTGCAATTGGTCAAGTTGGTGTGGTTGAAGCAAGCCAATATTTTCACACGAGCTGCAGTAGCCAAGGACTTGATTGGGTTCCCAAGTTGTGAAAAAATGAAAAGGTTAGCTGTGATGACATGAGTGCCAAGGTGTGCTAGGGAATGCTAAGATGTTCCAGACAGTGTGAAGGCATGTCAAACATGCTAAGATGTCCCAAGTGCTAATGCATGCCAAGATGTGCAAGGGTGTGTTAATGCGTGCCAGGGACTATCAAGGAAAAAAAATGGAGAAACAAGTTAAACTACAAGGAAATGAACATTTAAGAGGGTTAATAAGTCATCAATTTACCTTTTCCAAGAGGGGCATGCTAGGAACGCCAAGTACACTAGGCGCCAATAGCTGCCAAGTGAAAAGTCTTAGTGCATTCTAAGTGCCAAGTGTTCATTTGTTTCTTCTCATCTACTTTCAAATAATTGATCTCAAATAAATTTAATATTAAACCATGCAAAATCATACTAAGGCATCTTAATGTATTCCATACATGCTAACACTTTCCAAGTGCCAACACGTGCCAAGAGCCAACACATGACAAGCACTAATATGTTTCATGGAGTGTTATGCATGCTATGAAGTGGAAGGGCATTTTAAAGAGTGCTTAGGTGTGCTAGAGAGTGCTAATGCATGTTAAGGAGTGTTAAGGATTATTAGGACAAAACATTAAGGGAGCACTAGGTCAAAATTCATGTAAGTTAGTGAATATGAGGAGCATGTGCCTGGAGCTAGTGTTAATGAGTGCTAGCTATGATGCCAAGGAGGGAGTCATAAGGTATGCTAAGAATTGGTAAGGAATGTTAGGGAATATCAATGCATGACAAGAAGTGCCAAAGTGTGCTAGAGAGTTATAGGGTGTGCTAATTATATGTACCAAATAGTGCCAAGATATGGAAATACATGCCAGGTGCTAAGGATGTGCATGGTGCCAGGGTATGATAATATGTGTCAAGAAGTGTCCAGGAAACAAATGGAAGAACCAAGCTAAAATTCAAGGAAATGAACACATAAGAGGGTTAATAAGTTGGTACTTCATATTTTTCAAAAGAGGCATGCTAGGCACACTAATAATAGGTTTCAATACATGCCAAGTGGCATTGTGTGCCAAGTGCTCATGTATGTCAATGCATTCAACCAAGGTGTTCTAGGGAATGTTAGGGACTACAAGCATGCCAACACATGATAGGAGAGTTCTATGTTGTGCTAGTGCATGCCACCATGTTCTTGGCATCAGTGTCATGACAAGATGTTCTAGGTACAAATATTTTCCAAGACATGTGAGGTGCTAAGAAATTTTAGTGTGTGCCAAAGCATTAATTTAAGGTGTGCCCAAATTTTTGAGGAGTGTTAGGTATTTATCATTAATCGAATTTACAGAGTTTGATTAAGTATTAAATAATATATTTCCTACACACACTAGTGGAACTTTATCTAAAGGGAATTTTATAGATAATAAACTTAATATATATGAATCATGTGTTGACTCATAGGAAAAATCTATTCAACTAGTCATTACATGAGGGAAATGATACACACTAATTACTTCTTAACAAATTGAATGAATCTAACCATTATGGGGTTGGACATATTATAAAAAAGACTCCACAATAATGGTCTTAAATCATCATCTTTTGACAAAAAATATATTAATAGGCACATGCCTTTATTGACAGTCCATGGGTGGATAGTAGCCTTTATTTACATTTTTGTACTGATGTAGGCTCACAAAGCCATTTGTGTCATAAAACACATATTTTTTGAGATTTTCATGTGACACACTTGATAGAATCAATATATATATATATATATATAGATATGCATGTTTCTATGGATACTAAGTGTTCTTATATCATGATGATGTATTGATTTTTGTTTTTACTTGTTACGTAGATGTCTATCTAACACATAGTTTTCTAATGTATCCATTAATATATTCAAGTTTCTTGGAATGTGTTTATATGTAATGTAATCAAAATGCATTTCCAATAATCGAACACATAAATACATGCACAAAAAATTAGGGTTGCTAACTGAATAATGACCATTTAATTGCAATACAATGAGTTGTAAGTCTAATTTGACAACCAAATCTCTAATACTGATATCAATTGCATCTGATAATAGTTCAATGGCCACACTATATTCAGAAATATTATTAGTTGTTTGACCCAAAAAAATACCTTGTAGATTAATCAACTCTCCATCATGGGAAAAAAATGCCCATGTTGTGGAAGATAAGCTTTGTGTGCTACGGAAATCACCATAAAAAAAACCAATACAATGGTTCAACGACATCTACAAACCAAGTGGAACACTAGGTAAGTAGAGGAAACATTTCTTCAAAGAAAAAAATCACACCAAAAACTATAAAAAGCACATTTATGAATAACACACTAATGTACAAGGTAACATACTTGTGATCAAGCATAATACTTCTTCAGATAGAGCCCATTTCAGGGCTCAACAAACTGATTTCCTTCGTAATCTACTAGCTCATAAGCACCTCTTTCCAATACGCATTGAACAATATACGGCCCATTGTTGAACCCTTAATTAAATTGAGGGGGGGGGGGTGGGGGGGTGAATCAATTTAATACATCCATGGACTTTCAAAACTTTTCTTTAAACCTAATTATACCTTCATTTCATGATCAACTTATTATATAATGAAAAAGAAATCTTAGTGTGTGAGCGGAAAGTATTATGCAGATTAAATACAGAACATCAACACATAATCATCATGCACATGGAAAATAGATATAAGTAGAAACTCATAAGGGAGAAAACCACATCTTATTATTGTTGTGATGAAAAGGCAAGCTCCAACTCCCTCTCACCACTGATTTTCTGTAGGCTCCAACCTACAGGAGGCTACTACCTCAAATTTTGCGAGCTACAACTTGAAAGGAAGCTCCAACTCCCATATGTTTTCTACAGGCTACAACCCACAGGAGGCTCCTACCTCAACCATCTCCAACTGGACATCTATCAAGCTACAACTTGAAATGGAAGCACCAACTCCCATGTATTTTCTGTAGGCTACAACCCACAGGAGGCTCCTACCTCAACTAGCTCCAACTAGACATCTATCAAGCTACAACTTGAAATGGAAGCACCAAATCTCATGTATTTTATGTAGGCTACAACCCCCAAGAGGCTCCTACCTCAACCAGCTACAACTGGACATCTATCAAGCTACAACTTGAAATGGAAGCACCAACTTCCTCACTGTACAATAAAATCATATGCTGATTTACCTAGATATCATCTCTGTTTTCCTCCTTCTTCACTAATGTCCTTCCAACCTTCAAATCTGATTTATATCGTCTCTGGATCTTCACAGCTTCTTTATATGCTCTGTCTTCTTCTTCCACTCTCTAACCTCTTAATTCATATTATAATAACATCATTTATAGAGATCACTTCGTAGCTGTTTGCATTCCATATGGGAATATGAAATGAACAGGTATGACTCTTTGCCTTCCACCTTCTCATTTTCTCGCTAAGCACATTCAGGATGTTACAACACTATGTACTCATTTCAGTATTACATTGGAGTTTTTATTTACCTACCAAGACTTGCCTTTGCATCACAAAAAATATAAAATAAATAATATATTTACAGTTACAATCAATTATTTTTCTCAGCCCTTTCAATTTCTTAGCTTTGTTGTGCGTTTGTTCTCTTCTTCTTGTTATCCTTTTATCTTTTTTGTTTCTGTCATTATATTCCAAATTTGTTGCATAACTTCCCCTTTTAGCCCAACTCTTCTTATGCGCTAAGCCTTTTCATTTTCTTTACTACCACAACACTCTGTTTTGCCCAAGTTCCTAGTCCTTTGTTATGCATTCATGTCATTTATTTGAGACCTGTGGGGTATGGCCCACATAACTCCCTTTATAACTCAGTGGAGTCCAATTTTGGCATTTGTTCCACATACATACTTTTAGTGATTAAAACAACGTATCAAAAATCGCGTATATAACATACACAGAACAGGCCTATTGGGTCCCACAAAACCTTGAACCAATCACAATTCATCGCAAACACTTGCCCGCAGGTTTCCCACTCTACCAATAGCGATAAACCACAAACCATGCGATATGCGCTCATGCGCGGTGCTTCCACGTAGACTCCCTTCATCGCATCGGGTTGCTTGATCCTTACTGCATCGCAACCCAGACAACATAACTTGTGATGTCTTTGAATTTAAACCCTATTTCTTATGGGATGTGATGTTGTGCAAGGTCGACATGTGTCCCTCCATTTCGCATCAAAAAAATTTAACTTAACTTGCGATCGCCTTACTGATATCCCTTAAGTACTGTGATGTGCGGTATGCTGGCAAGGTCCACGTCATCATGCCACGACACCCTACCATGTCACCGCCACATCACCTTGCCACGTCATCATAAATTCCTACGATCTATGGGATCGGGGCCACATCAACTTGCCATGTCACTGCCACGTCATCTCCATGTCATTACCATGTCACTACCACATCATCTTTACGTCACTGCCATGTCATATTTTCGTCACTACCATGTCATCGTTACGTCACTTCTCGTACTTCATAGTTCGTAACCTATAACCTTTTAACTTAGTGGTTACCTCTATTTCATGCGATCTGCGATATTGCGTCGTGCTAACACGTGTCCCTTTTCCGCTTTGCATCACACACAACTTAACTTTCCCTGCGACAGCCTTAACACTAAACTTTTAAATGTTGTGATTTGTGAAATTTCCCCTGAAGCAATTCTATCTCCTTCATCCATCTCTCGCCTTCACTTTTGCGATCTAATCATGACCATCCATTCGCCTCCCTTGGAATTCTTCAAATTATTCTCTGCCTTAGTCGATTTTTCATTTGTTTACATTTTCATACTCTGTAACTCTGGTTTCTCCACGTTGTTCCTCCTGAGCTTGTTCCTGAGCTTTTCTTTGTTATTGAATCTCATCCCGAGTTGTCACACTCGACATACATCTTTTCATACTAAATAAAGCCTTCTCTGTCTCTCAGCTCTCGCCTCTCTCTCTTGGCTAAATCATCTTTTTTTAATTTGCCTCTTCCTCTCGGCTCTCACCTCTTCTTGCTTCTGCTATGTATAATATCTCTAGTCCTCGTTGTGTCTTGAAAATCTAATTGCCTTATGCTGTGCACTGAAGCAATTCCCCGCCTCTCTACTTCATCTGCTGCCTCTGCTGCATTCGTTGCCTCTCCTATTTCTGTTTCTTTGCTGCCTTTGTTTCCTTGATGCCTTTGGTGCCTTCTTAGCTGCATTCACTACCTCTGCTACATTCACTTCCTCTCTACATTCGCTGCCTCTATTCTTTTGCTGCTTCTCTTCCTTTTTTTCTTAGCTGCATTTGTTATCTATCTACTTTTTCTTCTTATCTTCCTCTGCTACATTTGCTACCTCTGCTCCTTGTATGCCTTGATTCTTAGATGCATTCGCTTCTTTGTTGCCTCTGTTCATAGTCTAATGCTACTCCTTGCCTCTCTTCTGCTCCTCTGCCTCTCTTTTATGATTTCTTACTGCATTTTTTCCTAATCTACTCCTTTTCCTTATTGCTGGTTCTTCTCTACTCCTTTGCCTTAATGATAGTTTAGGTTTTTCTCCTTTGTGCTCCTTTTCCATCAATGAAAATATTTCCAACACCCATGCCACATTGGCGCGAGCTTCCCGACTCCCAATTTAACGTGGGCTTAATCATAAACTAGGACTAAGTCACCTTCAGAGAAAATGCCTGGGTTGAAATATTTGTCATACTGAGCCTTAACTCATTTCTTTTTTGCTTCAATGAATAAATAATCAAGTCTTCGGGTCTCATTGAGATGCTCAAGGTAAACAAAATGTTCCTCTTCTAGTGAAGTACCAATAAGTAACTCGATGGCTAGCTTTAGAAAAGGGATTTCGCACTTGACCAGGAGTGTGGCTTCCAAACCATACACTAGTTGAAATGGTGTAAATATAGTAGCAGTCTTAGTAGAAGTTCAATAAGCCCACATATCTGAGAAAAGCATGAGATGCCAATCCCATTTGCATCTCCCAATGGTTCGCTGAAGCATTTTTACCAAAACCTTGTTAACAGCTTCAAATTTCCCATTGGCTTGTGGATAGTGAGGAGTGGAGCTATCATGACGTTGCCCCAGCTAAGCAGTAATCTCTGTCATCATATGATTTCGAAAATGAGATTCATGGTCAGTGACAATGACTATCGGGACACCGAAACGAGTTATGACATGATTAAACAGGAATTGTGTCACAGTTTGACCTTCATTATCATATGTAGGCATCGCCTTGGCCCTCTTTGTGAAATAATAGACGGTGGCCATAATATAACTATGCCCCTTGGCCGAGCGAGGGGTACAGGTCATGAAATCGATGCCCAAATTTTCAAATGGCCTGGCAGTCACAACTGGGCGCAAGGGTGAGGGTGGGGCGTGTTCTTTCGGAGAATAGATTTGGAAATCATCACATTTGCAAACGACAAGAATGCAATTTGTAAAAATAGACTGCCAAAAGTATCCTTCTTGAATGATTTTCTGAGCGGTAGAATAACCAGACATGTGACCACCACAAGCCTCGGAGTAGCAGTCATTACGAAATTTCTTAGCTTCCTCTAGTGTCAGGCATCGACGAAGGACGAAATCAACACCAGTGCAATACAAAGTATCTCCAATAATGAGATAGGGTTGGGACTGGTGACAAATCCGTCATCTCTCAGAGTGAGATAGGTCTGGTTGGAAGGCTTGGGTTTGGAGATAAATGATGAGATCCCAAAACCAAGTGTTAAGAGTATTGATGGGGAAGAGAAATTCATCTGGAATCAATTCTTCAAAGGGAGTGGGATCAACCATAGTGGGAAGATCGTAGATCAACTTAGCAAAGAAAAGTGATTTATTCAATTTGGATGTAGCAAAATATAAGTCAAAATCTTGGAGAATAACAATCCATTTTGAGTATTTTCTCCTAAGATACTAACATGTAGGAATGTAAGTCATGGGGTTGCAGTCGGAAATCACTATAGTTTTATGCAGGAGAATGTAATGATGAAAATGCTAAACAACATGAAAAAAAACTAATGCGAGTTTATCAACATGATAATAGTGGCTCTCAACATCGAATAGGTTGTAGCTCAAGTAGTAAACTACATGTTCTTTCCCATCATCACCGTCCTGAAACAAAACCATACCAATAATGTTGTATGTGGCTACCAAATACAGGAAGTATTCACGACGATAGTTGGGAGGATGCAATAAAAGAGCATTGATAAGGGCTTTATTTATAGAATTGAAAGAGGTTTGGGAAATTTCATCCCAAATGAATGGGATTCCCTTTTTCGATAAGTCGATGAATCCTTTGGAAAGATCGGCATAGTTTGGGATGAACCGGCGGAGAAAATTGGCCTTCCCTTGGAATCTTTCTAGTTGATGCTCAAAATATGGAGGAGGAAAATTGATGATTGCCTAAAATTTAAGAGGATCTATTTGAATGCCTTCTTTAGACACCACGAAACCTAAGAGGTGACCTAATTCTATGCAAAAGACACATTTATGATGATTTAACTGAATATTATAGTGTCTAAAATGAAGAAATATTGCTCTGAGATGTTCAGGGTGATCTCGATGTTTCGCAGAATGGATTGGAAGGTCATCAAGATATGGTTGAAAAATGTGTTTAATATCATGAAATACATATGACATAGCTCGTTGGAAGCTGGCCCTAGCATTTTTCAAACCAAAAGGGAGCTTCTTATAGGTAAAGGTTCCCCATCGATATATAAAGCCAGTTTTATGTTGATCAACTAGAGTGATGTTGATCTAATTATAACAAAAAAAAACGTCCATGAAAGAAAATATCTCACTACTAGCACATTCGTTAATTATTCTATCTATAAAGGGAGTGAGTTAATTATCTTTATGACATGATCTATTGATATCACGGTAGTCAACACAAACCCACGTGGTCCTTAGTTTCTTGGTAACGGGAACAATATTCGATACCCAATTCATCAATGGTATGGGATAGATGAAACCATCCTTGAGAAGTTTTTTGACTTATCCCTTTATGGTGGAGGCCTTTCTTGGGCGCATGGGATGAAGTAGTTGATGAATGGTCTTCAAGTCTAGATATGTAGGGATTTCATGCACTACAATACTAGGATCTATGCTAGGAATTTATTCGTAAGAACATGCGAAGACATCATAGAATTCCTTAAAAAGCTCATTGTAAATCTTGACCTCATCAGGAAAATAAGATGCACCGATATGAACATTCTTGACAATCCCTGGTTTGACAGAGATGTCGATCGGAATGGCAGTGAAAATAGTCCCCATGTTTCCTTTAGATAACACTTCATGAATCAAAATGGGATTATGAATCTAGCCAGTCGATTCAGACAAAATACAGGATTCAAGACAGGTGGATATCTCACCGAGGCTTGGGAGAAACGAGGAACGATGATGACCATGGTCGCACGAGGTTTCTTCAAGAGACATAACCTCCATGATACTCTCATCAGTGGGGAAGGTATCTTTCAAGGAATCATCTAAATCCCAAGAACCAAACCAGGGAGACTGCACGTAAGTGTCCAGGGATGAAAACAATTTGTCGTTGGTTTCAGAAATAGCTTTATAAGCTAGAAGAATGCTCTAATACATTTTTTTTGCAAGGTTGAGAGGCATAACATCACCAAATATTTCAAGCTGGTTGGGACTAGGAATAATCCATGGATTGTGACCAGATGATATCATGTTGATAGTTGCGACATTAGGAGGCAGAACTAGAAAAATTCCCATAAGCTATGAGTTGTTGAAAAGAACCAACCCAATGTTCTCCTAGGGGGTAGAGGTATTCCCAACATATGGAATGTTTCTTGTCGAAGAATAAAATAAGAAGAAAGTGAGTTGATCAACAGTCACAATCTTCCCTTGATGAGGAAAGCGGAGAACATAGAAGAGGGTGGAAACCACACAAACCATTGCATTGGTCCAATTGTGTCCAAGAAGGAGGTTATAATTCAGGTTGGAATCCACCACCTCCACTTTCAAGTTCACTGTCTTTCCCTCCAAGAGGATAGGCAAAGCTTTGAGAATACTATATAGTCGAGAACCTCTCTTGTTGAAAGCTTCCAAAGTGTTTGGAGACTAACTCAACGAAGGAGATCCAATGGCTTTCCAACAAGTGATAAACATGATGCAGGTCGAAGCGCATTCATCAATGACAGTCCTATTAATGATTTTCCCCATAACGATGACATTAATCAGAAAACCCACATGAGATGGGAGATGAGGAACAAAGTTATCGAGATAGAAATTAATGATCTTGAAATCCATCGGATCAATACCTCCAATGGTAGATAATAGTGCCTTCTATTGTGATGGACATGACTGAAGATATTCCAATGCCGATATCACCAAAGGTGGTTGAGCTAAATCCTCTACAATATGATAGTTTTGAGCAGCTCGTGCATTAGGATTGTAAGACGATTTCCGAAGAACACCCTTTGGAGGTGGTCAAATGATGGAATCAATACTAGGTCTTTCAATCTGGAGAGGACCAGAACTAGGAGGTATAGAAGAGGAAGGGTTATCTGTGGCATCATGTTCCATAGGAGCTTTCAATGGATTCGGGTAATCTTTCGATTGCGTGGTGAAAAAAATAGGTTTTTTTCTAGCCATAAAAACTTGGGAGTTTCTGGACATAGAGGTTTGATCGACCATTTGCATTTGCTGAGAGGGAAATGGCTCTTTCAAGATAGTGGAAGTCCTGGGTTCACCCTTCAAGAGATGGGTAACTTCAGCACGCCAAGGAAAATCCTTGGTGTAATGGTCATCATCAAATATTAATCAAGGATATTTGGGCTTGAATTTGGAAGTTTCGTCGGAAAATGACTTATTGTAATCCTATTTAGGGTTATCATAATTGGATTTTCCTTTGCCATTTTTCTTACCTTTTGAGGATTTTTCTATTGAGGTCAATTAAATAGCATTTACCTCAAAGGTTTTATGAGGATTCTTCTGGTTATTGGAAGGATTGGAGGGTGCAGTGGTAACAACGGGCTTAAACTTTGAAGAAGCCTTTGGTGCACTACTATCAGCATGGTCTAGTGACCCAATAATGCCATCAATAGGAGGTTTGGTAGGAGGTTGAGATGATGTCATATCGGTTGAAGGTTGTGGTGCATTAGGTAGGAGCTCATACAGAGTTCCAAATTGGGAATAAACAAAATCGAGATATTGATCTCGAGCAATGAATTCCTCTTTAATCACAAAACCACCCATAGCCAGATCTTTGGCCATTTTTGTAAAATATTTAGTGAACCATCTGGTCAACAACTGATCGAGGATCTCATATTTGATGAGGCAACGTTTGTGCCTCCATTCGTGAATGTGATCTAAAATATGGGTGGTTTTTGATTGATTCAAATATGTGAGGAGGTGGGTTCTGGTGTCATACCGGATAGGTAACTGGAAGTGAGTAAGGAAAGCCATGACCAAGGCATTATAATCGAAGAAAAAACCCCGAGAGAGTTCAATATACCATTTAAATGTGGCACCTGTGGGAGTGCATTAGAAAATACGTAGACGAATTGAATCATAAACCCAAGAATTGGACGAGCACCATAAGTGGTACATTGTGAAATGGATTTGGGGTTCTTCCCTAGATTTGCCTTCAAAATTTGGGAAATATCTCAGAATATTGGTTGGAACTGGCAGCCAATGCAACATATGTTGGATGGGGTCATTTGTAAGATTATACACATCTGAAAATTCCAATGTAGCCAAAAAAGGAAAGCGAGAATGGTGAGGAGAAAATGGTCTTTGGAAGTTACCCATCTAAGGGTTCCAACCTGGTTGATATAGATTCTGCCCTAAATAGGGAAGAATTTGACCTTGATATGCATACTACCCCCATTGTTGGTAAGGACGTTGTTGTAGTTGCTATTGAATGTTGGGACTATGTTGGGGTTGTTGATAAGGCCCTTGCTGGGTGAGAAATTGTGGTCCTTGTTGGACATAAGGTCCAACCTGAGGTCCTTGATAAACATGAGGTCTAGCTTGGGGTCCCGGTTGGGTCGAATGGTACCGAGGGATCTGATAATATAGAGTAATAGGTTGAAGCCCCAGCTAGGGTTGTTGGTACTGACCCTAAGGAATTTGCTGGTATTGGACACTAGGCTATTCAGGTGAGCACCAGGTTGACCCAAAGGGATATTCTAAGCAGTTTGGGTGTAAGGACCAAACTGAGGGATAGTCACAATTATAGCCATTGGATTTTGTGGTTGTTGGATGTATTTTTGTGAGATGTTTGGTCAAGGAATATATTGATACTACATATTCAGATGTTGAACATATTGATGAGGTGTGTTGCATTTCTAAACATACAGATATTATATGTTCGATTGTCGAAGCTGGGGTTGTTGAACTTGAGAATACTGAACATGGGGTTTCTGATAGACAAATGAAACTAAATTAGGTTTACCACTTAATGGAGCAGTTCCTATGACAATATTTATCGGCTATGAAATAAATGTTCCACCTAGAGTAGCATTAGGTTGTCCCACCCTTGAAATGGGTCTAGAGTTCAGATGTCCCACACTCGAAAGGGGAGGTATGTAAAGAGGATTGGAATGCCCCCTAGGAATGGATGAAACTGTATATTTCTGATCCAAGTGGATATTGGTGGCCACCCAACTATCCCATTTGGACCCCCACCATCGGTTCTTTCAGTTTGTCACTTTCAACACAACTTACTATTTTTAGTAGTTTTTTCGGTCCTCAACTTCGAGAGCCGTTTTGAGGGCCTAAACAACGTTTTTTTGGAAACTCAAGAGTAACATGGGTTCATACACTAGTATTTATCCCTCAAAAGTTGTAGTCCTCAGATAGATCTTTCTAAAAAGGTATTGAGTATGTCAAACATATATCGTATACCAAAGTTACGTCCTCGGAAAGATTGATGTACCAATTTAACCAAACAGGGCTCACAAATTTGGTGCTTCATCTCCTAGGGTTAGATTTTTGGATGTTTAGGGTTTTTCATTATTTCTCAAAAATAAATAGGCCTTCTAGCCTCATTTTAACACAGTTGAGAGGCCTGTAGCCACCACATCTCTTCTCAGAGATACACTACCAGCGCCCTAGCTAGTTTATTTCCATTATGTCTGTAAGCATATTTCTGTTATTTGATATTAATGAAATGAAATATTATTTCCGCTGCATCCTTGTGTTTATGGTTATTTCTATGTATTATTGTGTTCCTACATAAATCTGGATCAGTGGTATCAGAGTGGTTTTGTCTTTCTCTGTATTTCTTTACATGTCCCCAACACGGTCAGGGTATAAGGAGTTAAGGCTCGATCTGGTTGAACCCTTGCAATATCAGCCTCGCAAACCCCAACGACCTCCCATGGAGGAAGAAATTAAAGATGAGGGAGGAGGATATCCTATTAAAATATTCCTCAAGGAGGCCCTTGAGAAACAAAGGAACACGATGATGGATAAATTTTCTTAGATCCTTCAGTGGCTGCCCACCTACGACGCATTTGCATCCAAAAACCACTATGGAGGTGCCACTCCCTTCAAAGTACAGGTAAAATTTGACATTCTTGTATTTGAATGGTAGATCGATGGAGATGCTATAGATAGATGGTTGAATTTTCTAGAAGGGTATTTCTCAATCCATGATTTTTCCGACCAAGAAAAAAATATTTTTGCACTCCTCAAAGTCGCCCCCATGTCAAAGACTGGTGGGAAACCTACTGTGAGAAAAAGGACGAGAGGGAACCCTCTTTATTCATAGATAAACCCACTTAAAATTTGTTCTGAGACGGAATCAAGGAACGATATTATCCTATGGGGAGCTATGAGGACAAGTACATCCAATGGACCACACTGTAGTAGCACAGGGATCAATATGTGAACGAACTGATGAATTTGGTCCATACCTTGTGCACAAAGTTGGGTATTAAATATTAAGAGAGACATCTGGTGCTCAAGTACCACATATATCTACACAGACACATTAAGGAGTAAATGGAGTTCCTCGACATTACCTCACTTGGCACAACATATCTCTATGTCGCCAAGATCGAGCATAAATTTAAGCACAAGAAGCGAGACTTTGGATCCACGAATCTGAATCCAGGGAAAGTCGCCCCCAAACCATAGAACAAGGGGAAAATACAAAGAACGACGACTCAAAACAAAACCACAAATCAAAATAAGGAAACAGGGAAGTGGTGTGAATTTTATAATAGCCCCCCTCACAACACAAATGAGTGTTGGGCCAAACAGTCACTAGTGGCCGAAATGAAGGCACCTGAATCAGATGCATGTTCTGATCCTAAGACAAAACCAGACAAGGGAGATGAAAAAGGGAAGAAAATCATTGATGCAGACCCCAGTGCCATTTTTGCCACCACCAAGCTCTAGAGGGATGATCTCGAGGATCCATAGGAGGGAGAGCGTGTCTTCCATTCGTAGATGTGGGTGAAAGGTTCTCTACTGCAATTCCTTGCCAATAGTGGAAGCCAAAAGAACCTCATTTAAAAAAAGGTCATGAAGCAGGTTGGCCTACTGACCATGGCACACTCGTAGTTGTATACTATCAGGTGGCTTCACCCAGGGAGAGATCTCTGGGTTTTCCAATAGTGCCATCTTCTCTACAGCATCAAGCCACTCACAGATAAGGTATTATGTAATGTTGCTCCTTTTGATGTAGCTAATGTACTACTGGGCCAACCATACCTGTGGAGGTGACATGTTGTTTATGATTCTAGGCCTCGTTCTTTTGTTATTACTTTGGGAAATAAATTGTACAGGATACCGGAGGTAGTACAACCTCTTGCCATCTCCTTGACTATTGCAAAACAACGCTGTAAGATTGTTTCCCAAACCAGAAAATTTATTTTCCTTACAACTCAATCACAACGAAAGAAGAATATTTTTACCACAACCTTGAAACAGACCTCCCCTGCATGGAAATAATAGATGGACAAAGGTATGTAGGAATACAAGGACATTTTCTCCTCACCTAGAGAGGTTCCTCTACACTATCAAGTCAAGCACTCCATTGATCTGACCCCAAGCATATAGCCGCCTAATATTTCCATACCTCATGCAACCACATAGATAGAATCTAGACATGTATTGTCTGAGGTTGATAGATAAACCAAATTTATTGAATGCATCCAACATGTCTACCCATGGATCCATGACATCTTCGACAAATCCAATACCTAGTTCAGCACAATTTGCCTCGTCTGATGGAGGATCTCAATGAAATGGGGACGATTGCTTCCTAAGGGGGGAGGAACGATCCGAGTGGATATCGGTGGCCACCCACTTATCCCATTTGGACCCCCACCATCGGTTATTTCAGTTTTTCACTTTCATCACAATTTACTAATTTTAGCAGTTTTTCAGGTCCTGAAATGCAGAAGTTGTTTTGAGGGCCTAAACGACTTATTTTGGGAAAACTGGGAGAAACATGGCTGTATAGAATGATTTTTGTCACTGAAAAGTGTTAGTCCTCGATAGATATTTCTAATGAGGTATTGAACATGTCAAACACCGACTCTGGAGGCACCACTCCCTTCAAGGTACAGGTAAAATTTGGCATTCGTGTACTTGAAGGCCAGATAGATGAAGATGCCATAGATATATGGTTTAATTTTCTAGAAGAGCATTTCTCGGTCCATGATTTCTTCGACCGAGAAAATATTATTTTTTCACTCCTCAAAGCCACCCCTCATGTCAAAGACTGGTGGGAAACCTACTGTGAGCAAAAGGAAGAGAGGGAACCCTCTCTGTTCTTGGCAGAACCCACTTGGAAGTCATTCCGAGATGACATCAAGGAACAATATTACCCCATGGGGAGCTATGAGGACAAGTACATCCAATGGACCATGTTGCGGGAGCAAAGGGATCAAGATGTGCACGAACTGACGAATTTGTTCCATACCCTATGCAAAAAGTTAGGTATTAAAGATTTAGAAAGAAATTTGGTGCTCAATTACTGTAGCTATCTGCATAGACACATTAAGGAAGAAATGGAGTTCCTCAACATTACCTTGATTGGAATGGCATATCGCTATACCACCAAGATCATGCAGAAATTTAAGAAGAAGAAGCGAGACTTTGGATCCGTGAATCTGAAGCCAGGGAAAGGCACCCCCGAACCATAGGAAAAGGGGAAAAGCCAAAGAGGGGTGACTAAAAAAAACACCGAAAATCCAAATAAGGACACACGGAAGTAGTGTGAATTTCATAACAACCCCACTCATAGCACAAATGAATGTCGTGGAAAACAGTCGCTAGTGGCTGAACTGAAGGCACCCGAATTAGATGCATGTTCTGATCCTAAGCCAAAACCAAAAAAGGGATATGAAAAAGGGAAGAATATCATTGATGCAGACCCCAGTGCCATTGTTGCCACCACCAAGTTCTAGAGGGAGGATCTTGAGGATCCAGAGGAGGGCGAGAGCCTCTTCCATTCACAAATATGGGTGAAGGGTTCTCCAATGCAATTACTTGTCGATATTGGAAGCCAAAATAATTTCATTTCAGTAGAGTTCATGAAGTAGTTCATCCTATTGACCATGGCACACCTTCATACATATACCATTTGGTGGCTTCACCCAGGGAGAGATCTCTGCATCTGCCAGTAGTGTTTCCTTTCGTACAACATCAAGCCATTCACAGATGAGGTATTGTGATGTTTCTCCTCTTGATGTAGCTGATGTATTATTGGGCCAACCATACTTGTGGAGGCGACATGCTGTGTATGAGTCTAGGCCTCATTCCATTTTTATTACTTTGGGAAATAAATTGTACAAGATATTGGAGGTATTACTGCCTCCTGCCATCTTCTTGACTATTGTAAAACAACGTAGTAAGATTTTTCTGAAACAAGGAAATTTATTTTCCGTACAACTCGATCACAAGGAAAGAATAATATTGTGATCACAACCTCGAAATAGGGTTCCCCTGCATGGAAAAAACAGATGGACAAATGCATGGAGGAATACGAGGACATTTTCTCCTCACCCACATCGGTTCCTCTACACTATCAAGTCAAGCACCCTATTGATCTGACCCCAAGCATACTTCCACCTAATATTTCCATACCTCATGCTAACACATAGAAAGAATCTAGAAATGTACTCTCTGAGGCTGATAAAGAAACCAAATTTACTGAACATATCCAGCATGTCCACCCGCGGGTCCATGACATCTTCGACAAATCCAATACCCAATTTAGAAGAATTTTCCTCGTCTCATGGAGGATATATTCAGGTGGATATTTTGGCCACCCACCTATCCCATTTGGACCCCCACCATCTGTTCTTTCATTTTTTCACTTTAAACACAACTTACTTTTTTTAGCAGTTTTTCGGGTCCTGAACATCTCGAGCCATTTTAAGGGCCTAAATGATGTTTTTTCAGAAAACCAGGAGAAAAATGAGTTTATATATCGATTTTTCTCACTCAAAATTTGTATTCCTCGGATCAATATTTCTAATGAGGTATTGAGCGTGTCAAACGGAGATCGTATGCCAAAGTTACATCCCTAGGAATACTGATGTACCAATTTACCCAAACGAGGCCCACAATTTTGGCGCTTCATCTCCTAGGGTTAGGTTTTGGATGTTTAGGGTTTTTCATTATTTCTCAAAAATAAATAGGCCTTCAAGCCTCATTGTAACAGATTTCAGAGGCCCTTTAGCTGCCACATATCTTCTCAGAGATACGCTTCCAGCTCCCTAGCTAGTTTATTTCCATTATGTCTCTAAGCATATTTTTGTTATTTGGTATTAATGAAAAGAAATATTGTTTCCGCTGCATCTCTGTGTTTATGGTTATTTCTGTGTATTATTGCATTCCTGCATAAATCCAAATCAGTGGTATCAGAGAGGTCTACTCTTTCTCTGTTTTTCTTTGCATGTCCCCAACATGGTTAGGGTATAAGGAGTTAAGGCTCGATCTAGTTGAACCCTTGCAAGATCAGCCTCACAAACCCTGAAGACCTCCCATGGTGGAAGAAAAGAAATACGAGGGAGCAAGATATCCTATCAAAATATTGCTCGAGGAGGCCCTTGGGAAACAAATGAATGTGATGATGGATAACGTTTCTCAGATACTTCAACGGATGCCCACCTACGACGCCTCTACATCCAACAACCACTCTAGAGGCGCCACTCCCTTCAAGGTACAGGTAAACTTTGAAATTCCTGTATTTGAAGGCTAGATAGATGGTTAAATTTTCTAGAAGGTTATTTCTTGGTCCATGATTTCTCTGACCGAGAAAAGATTATTTTTGCACTCCTCAAAGCTGCCCCCCATGTCAAAGACTAGTGGGAAACCTACTTTGAGAAAAAGGACGAGAGGGAACCCTCTCTATTCTCAGTCTCACCCACTTGAAATTTGTTCTAAGATGGTATTAAGGAATAATATTACCTCGTGGGGAGATATGATGACAAGTACATCCAATGGAACACGCCGCGACAGCAAAGGGATCAGATGTGCATGAACTAACGAATTTGTTCCATACCTTGGGAAAAAAGTTGGGTATTTAAGATTCAGAGAGACATCTGCTACTCAAGTACCGTAGCTGTATGCATAGGCACATTCAGGAGGAAATTAAGTTCCTCGACATTACCTTGCTTGGCATGAAATATCGTTATGCCGTCATGATCGAGCATAAATTTAAGCAAAAGAAGATAGACTTTGGATCCGTGAATCTGAAGGCAGGGAAAGGTGTCATCGAACCATAGAAAAAGGGGAAGATCTAAAAGAGGGGAAACTCATAAAAACACCACAAATCCAAGAAAGGACAAAGGGAAGTGGTGTGAATTTCATAACAACCCCACTCATAGCACAAACGAGTGTTGGTCCAAACATTTGCTAGTGGTCGAACTGAAGGCACCTTAATCAGATGCATGTTCTGATCTTGAGCTAGAACCAAAAAATGGAGATGAAAAAGGGAAGCAGATCATTGATGTGAACTCCAATGCCATTATTTCCACCACCAAGCTCCAGAGGGAGGATCCAGAGGAGGGGGAGCGCCTCTTCCATTAACAGATGTGGGTGAAGGGTTCTCTACTGCAATTCCTTGTCGATAGAGGAAGCCAAAAGAAACTCATTTCTACAGAGGTTGTGAAGTGGCTCAGCCTACCTACCATAGGACAACCGCAACTATATACCATCGGGTGGATTCACCCAGGGAGAGATATCCACATCTGCTAGAAGTGTCGCCTTCTATACAACATCAAGCCATTCACGAATAGGTATTGTGTGATGTTTCTCCTCTTGAAGTAGCTGATGTATTATTCAGCCAACCATACTTGTGGAGGTGACATGCTGTGTATGAATATAGGCCTTGTTCTTTTTTTATTACTTTGGGAAATAAATTGTACAGGATACTGGAGGTAGTACCACCTCATGCCATCTCCTTCATTATGGAAAAAAAACACAGTAAAATTTTTTCCCAAACCAAGAAATTTATTTTCCTTACAACTCGATGAGAAGGAATGAAGAATATTGTGACCACAACCTAGAAACAGGGCTCCCCTACACGGAAAAATCATATGGACAAAGGCATGCAGGAATATGAGGACATTTTCTCCTCACCCACAGAGCTTCCTCTACACTGTTAGGTCAAGCACTCCATTGATCTGACCCCAAGCGTACTGCTGCCTGATATTTCCATACCTCATGCGACCACATAGACATAATTCATACATGTATTTTCTGAGGCTAATAAAGAAACCAAATTTATTGAACGCATCCATCATGTCCACACGCGGGGCCATGACATATTCGACACATCCAATACCCAGTTCAACAGAATTTTCCTCATATCATGGAGGATCTAAACGTAATGGGGACAATTTATTTCTAAGGGGGGAGGAATGATTTAGGTGTATATTGGTGGCCACCCACCTATCCCATTGATGGTTCTTTCATTTTTTCACTTTAAGCACAACTTACTATTTTGAGCAGCTTTTTGGGTCCTGAACTTCTGGAGTTGTTTTGAGGGCCTAAATGACATTTTGGAAAAAATGGGAGCAACATGAGTCTATAGATTGATTTTTCTCACTCAAAAGTTGTAGTCCTCTAATATATATTTCTAACGAGTTATTGAGCGCATCAAACATAGATCGTATGCCAAAGTTACGTCCCCGGGAAGATTGATGTACCAATTTACCCAAATAGGGCCCACAGTTTTGGCGCCTCATCTCCTAGGGTTAGGTTTTTGGATGTTTAGGGTTTTTCGTTTTTTCTCAACAACAAATAGGTCAACTAGCCTCATTATAACATAGTTCAGAGGCTTGTAGCCACCACATCTCTTCTCAGATATATGCTACCAATGCCCTAACTTGTTTATTTCCATTATGTCTCTAAACATATTTCTGTTATTTGATATTAATGAAATGAAATATTATTTCCATCGCATCTCTGTTTTTATGTTTATTTATGTGTATTATAGTGTTCTTGCATAAATTCAGATCAATTTCCCACTCAATGGTGGAACCATAGTAATCATAGATAGCGTCAGGGGGATAATGGATTCTTTTGAAACAATCATTTGACCTATAGTCACTGTAGGTCGAACAACAGGTTGATATAAGGAAGCCATATTTGAAATGAATACGTCGGAAGATGGGAGAATTCTTGTTAACCAAACAGGATCTGGAAATAAATATGTAGCTCCAAAGGCTCCTAAAACAAGGCTTTCAAGAGAGGTATACCCATGCGAAAGTGAAGATGCGACTTGACTAGAGAGTATTCCTGTCCCACTTCTTGTATATTGAGGAGTGGTGACATAAGGGTATCCCTTAGGAGGAAACATAGATAAGATGACTTCTGGAATGTGAGCTGCATTTTTTTCCTATAAGTTTCTCTGAGGAGCACTCACGAATGGAATATAATCAACATTAGATGCCATTTCAGGAGGAAACAACTGACGGGTAGTAGTGCAAGATGATACCAGAGAAACATCAAGGGGGACTTTGGGTTCGTCAAAAGGACTATAAGCCTATTGAGGAGATACCACTAATGGATCGAAGAGAATATTTTTAGGAAATACCGTAAATTGTGCAGATGGTTCAGGACTTTCGGGCTGAAGATCCTCAGATGACAATGCAAGAAAATCGTTAGGTGGTGGTCGTGACAAAATAGGTTGTACATTTATGAAAATTCCAAGTTCAACACCTTGAGCTTCAAGGGGTCCAATTGGAAATTTGGATACCTCAAGAGGAGGGTCTTGAGATCCTTCATAAGAGGAAAGAGGTGAATCTGAAGATTCAGCCACACTGACCTTTAAGGAAAGATAAAAGAGAGAAAAGGTGAATCAATTTTGAGTAATTTAAAATTTAAAATTAACCAGGAACAGATAAGGTTGGAGAACTACACAGGTAATATGTTATCATGAGTAGTTGATTTTAGAAATTAAAAAAAAAAAGATAAAAAAGGGTGAACTAGGCATAAAGGATTACCAGGTATCTATGAACTGCAATATACACCTTGGTGATAAATGATAGAAGAATTTACTAAGGACTTAACGTACTACAACCAATCTCCCTAAATGTTGTGTTCAGTGTATCACGTCTACAAAGAGGCCAACTCAGTTACCTATGGCGGTCTTGCAACCTAGTGGTGTCTCCCCATATATAATCGGTGGTACATGGGAGTCCAGTTCATAATAGTGCTATCTAATGTGTAACCGTATGATGAGAGTGTCCCCTTATACTTTTCATACATGGATCATAGTCCTATATACTTCCATATGTAGGACATGGTTTCACCTATGGAATGTAACACAGACGTTTAACGACAACTCCTACGTCTAATGATGCAGGAACACTTCTCTAGCCTAGAACTCTAAATGTTTACATTAATTTCAAATGCTCCTTAAGGTTAATTGGGTAAATTTTAAAGTTGATATTTAGTTAAGTCTCATTTTAAGGATCAATATAATCGATGTCACCTGAACCCTATAATGCAGATAAATGTTAAAAGAGATTCTTTCCATTTAGATGAATTCTAAACAAATGAGGGAAGAAGCACACACAAGAGTGAAAGTAATGCAAAAATAAATGAAGCCCCCCCAACTAGTTCAAAACTATTGAAATGCAGATTTTAAAGATCGAATTCACTTTCAGTATTCCCCAAAATGCAAACTTATTGAAAAAAAAAATAAATTGCTTCTCTTTTCACTAAGATGCATATTTTTTTTTTTCTTTTCTTTTACTTTGAAAGCTAAAAATGAAAATTCAATCAGTGAACTGAATTAAAATCAACCAAATGAACAAAAAAGGAAAAATAATCATTTTCAGTTTTCTTCCTATCGAATGGAAAACAAGATCTCTTCAAAAAATGCATGGATGAAAATGACTCACTCTTTTTCAAAAGGATGAAAAAAAAAAGCAAATCAAAATTTTAAAATGAAAATCACTTTTAATTTTCTCTTTTGAATTCAGAAACTAGATAAGGCACACTCTTCCAAAATTGTGAATCAAACAATCATTATCCTATGTTTGATGCTTAATTTAAAGTGATCTGTAAGTGCAGTGATGACCAGTGCAAACAAAAATAGCTTCAAAATAAGCTAGAAGAAATGTGCGATAGTGTTAGAGCTAACTGGAACAGAACTCCAAAGTAGATCCTATTAACTCTCTGACGATAAAGACAAGTGACAAGTGAAGGTTAATTTACCAGAAAACCTATAAAATGTTTTAACTTCACTCTAAAAACAACCACTCTGGAGGCGCGACTCCCTTCAAGGTACAGGTAAACCTTGACATTCCTGTATTTGAAGGCCACATAGATGTAGATAGAGGTAGATATATGGTTGAATTTTCTAGAAGGGTATTTCTCAGTCCATGATTTCTCCAACTGAGAAAAGATTATTTTTGCACTCCTCAAAGCCGCCCCCCATGTCAAAGACTGGTGGGATACCTATTGTGAGCAAAAGGACGAGAGGGAACCCTATATGTTCTCGACTGCACCCACTTGGAATTATTTATGAGATGACATCAAGGAAAAATATTACCTCTTTGGGAGCTATGAGGACAAGTATATCCAATGGACCATGCTGCAAAAGCAAAGGGATCAAGATGTGCATGAACTGACGAATTTGTTCCATACCCTACGCACAAATTTGGGTATTAAATATTCAGAGAGAGATATGGTGCTCAAGTACCGAAGTTGTCTGCACAAACACATTAAGGAGGAAATGGAGTTCCTCTAAATTACCTTGCTTGGCACAACATAACACTATGCCACCAAGATCAAGCAGAAATTTAAGCAGAAGAAGCGAGACTTTGGATCCGCGAATCCGAATTCAAGGAAAGGCACCACCGAACCATAGAACAAGGCGCAAATCTAAAGAGGGGTGACTTAGAACAACACCAAAAATCCAAATAATTACATGGGTAAGTGGTGTGAATTTCATAACAATCCCACTCACAACAAAAATGAGTGTCGAGCCAAATAGTCGCTAGTGGCCAAACGAAAGGCACTTGAATCAGATGCATATTTTGATCCTGAGCCAGAACCAGATAAGAGAGAGGACAAAGGGAAGTATATCATTGATGCGGACCCTAGTTCCATTGTTTCCACCACCAAGCTTGAGAGGGAGGATCTCGAGGATCTAGAGGAGAGGGTGTGCCTCTTCCATTCATAGATGTGGGTGAAGGGTTGTCCATTGCAATTCCTTGTCAATAGAGCAAGCCAAAATAACATCATTTCAGCAGAGTTTGTGAAGCGGCTCAGCCTACCAAACATGGCACATCTGCAGCCGTATACCATCGGGTCGCTTCACTAAGGGAGATATCTCTGCTTCCGCCAACAATGTCACCTTCTGTACAGCATCAAGCCATTCACAGAAGAGTTATTGTGTGATGTTGCTCCTCTTGATGTAGCTGATGTATTATTTGGCCAACCATACTCGTGGAGGTGACATGTTGTGTATGATTCTAGGCCTCATTCTGTTTTTATTACTTTTAGAAATAAACTGTACAGGATACCGGAGGTAGTACTGCCTCCTACCATCTCCTTGACTATTGCAAAACAATGCAATAAGATTGTTTCCCAAACCAAGAAATTTATTTTCCTTGCAACTCGATCAAAAGGAAAGAAGAAAATTATGACCGCATCCTCGAAACAGGGCTCCCCTACATGGAAAAAATATATGGACAAAGGCATGGAGGAATACGAGCACATTTTCTCCTCACCTACAGAGGTTCCTCTCCACTGTCAGGTCAAGCACTCTAATGATCTGACCCCAATCATACCACCACCTGATATTTCCATACCTCATGAAACCACATAGACAAAATCCAGACATGTACTATCTGAGGTTGATAAAGAAACCAAATTTACTGAACACATCCAGCATGTCCACCCGCGGGTCCATGACATCTTCAACAAATCCAATCCCCAGTTCAGCATAATTTGCCTTATCTCATGGAGGATCTCAACAAAATGGGGACCATTGATTCCTAAAGGGGGAGGAATGATCTAGGAGGATATAGTGACCACCCACCTATCCCATTTGGACCCCACCATCGGTTCTTTCATTTTTTCACTTTCAGCAAAAATTACTATTTTTAGCAATTTTTCAGGTCCTGAACTTCCGGAGCCATTTTGAGGGCCTAAACGACATTTTTTTTAGAAAACCAAGAGAAAAATGGGTTTATAGACCGATATTTCTCACTCAAAAGTTGGATTCCTTGGATAGATATTTCTAACGAGGTATTGAGCGCGTCAAATAGAGATCGTATGCCAAAGTTACATCCCCGAGAAGATTGATGTACCAATTTACCCAAACAAGGCCCATGGTTTTGGTGCTTCATCTCCCAGGGTTAGGTTTTTGGATGTTTAAGGTTTTTCATTGTTTCTCAGCAATAAATAGGCCTTCGAGCCTCATTTTAACACATTTCAGAGGCCTGTAGCTTCCACATCTTTTCTCATATATACGCTACTAGCGCCCTAGCTAGTTTATTTCCATTATGTCTGTAAGCATATCTATATTATTTGATATTAATGAGATGAAATATTATTTCCACTACATCTTTGTGTTTATGGTTATTTATGTATATTATTGCGTTCATGCATAAATCCGGATCAGTGGTATCAGAGTGATCTTCTCTTTCTTTTTCTCTGCATGTCCCCAACGTGGTCAAGGTATAAGGAGTTAGTGCTCCATATGGTTGAACCCTTACAAGATCAGCCTTGCAAACCACGATGACCTCCCATGGAGGAAGAAAAGAAAGACAAGGGAGTAGGAGATCCTATCAAAATATTGCTTGAGGAGGCCCTTGAGAAAAAAAGGAACGCTATGATGGACAAATTTTCTTGGATCCTTCAATGGTTGCCCACCTACGGTGCATCTGCATCCAACAACCACTATGGAGGCGCCACTCCCTTCAAGGTATAGGTAAACTTTGACTTTCTTGTATTTGAAGGCTAGATAGATGTAGATGACATAGATAGATGGTTGAATTTTCTAGAATGGTATTTCTAGTTCCATGATTTCTCTGACCGAGAAAATATTATTTTTGCACTCCTCAAAGCTGCCCCCCATGTCAAATATTGGTGGGGAACCTACTGTGAGAAAAAGGACAAGAGGGAACCATCTTTGTTCTTGGACACACCCACTTGGAATTCGTTCTGAGATGACATCAAGGAACAATATTACACCGTGGGGAGATATGAGGACAAGTACATCCATTGGACCACTCTATAGTAGCAAAGGGATCAATATGTACATGAACTGATGAATTTGTTCCATACCTGTGCACAAAGTTGGGTATTAAAGAGTTAGAGAGACATCTGGTGCTCAATTAACAAAGCTATCTGCATAGACACATTCAGGAGGAAATGGATTTCCTCGATAGTACCTCGATTAGTATGACATATCGCTATGACTCCAAGATCGAGCAGAAATTTAAGCAGAAGAAGAGAGACTTTGGATCCACAAATTTGAAGGCAGGGAAAGGCACCCTTGAACCATAGAACAAGGGGAAAATCCAAAGAGGGGCAACTCAGAACAACACCACAAATCCAAAGAAGGAAATGGCGAAGTTGTGTGAATTTCATAAAAACCCCATTCACATCACAAATTAGTGAGGGGCCAAACAGTGGCTAGTGGCCAAACTGAAGGCACCTGAATGAGATGCATGTTCTGATCCTGAGCTAGAACGAGAAAAGGGAGATGAAAAAGGGAAGAAGATAATTTATTTGAACCCCAGTGCCATTTATACCACCACCAAGCTCGAGAGGGAGGATCCGGAGGATCCAAAGGAGGGGGAGCACCTCTTACATTCACAGATGTGAGTGAAGGGCTCTCCACTTCAAATCCTTCTCGATAGCAGAAGCCAAAAGAACCTCATTTTGGCAGAGGTTGTGAAGAGGCTCAACCAATCGACCATGGCACAACCATAGCCATATACCATTGGGTATCTTCACCTAGGGAGATATCTTCACGTCCGCCAGCAGTGACGCCTTCCATACAACATCAAGCCATTCATAGATGAGGTATTGTGTGATGTTGCTCCTCTTGATGTAGCTGATGTATTATTGGTCCAACCATACTTGTGGAGGTGAAATGTTGTGTATGAGTCTAGGATTCATTCTTTTTTTATTAATTTTGGAAATAAATTGTACAGGATATCAGAGGTAGTACTACCTCCTGCCATCTCCTTGACTATTGCAAAGCAGCACAGTAAGATTGTTTCCCCAACTAGGAAATTTATTTTCCTTACAACTTGATCACAAGGAAAGAAGAAAATTGTGACCACAACCTCGAAATAGGGCTCCCCTACATGGAAACAATAGATGGAAAAAATCATGGAGGAATACGAGGACATTTTCTCCTCACCCACAGAGGTTCCTATACACTGTTAGGTCAAGCACTCCATTTATCTCTCCCTAAGAATATCATCGCCTCATATTTCCATACCTCATGCGACCACATAGACATAATTTAGACATGTACTATTTTAGGCTAATAAAGAAACCAATGTCCGCTCGCAGATGCATGACATCTTCGACAAATCCAATACCCAGTTCACCAAAATTTGCCTCATCTCATGGAGGATCGCAACACAATGAGGAAAATTAATTCCTAAGGGGGGAGGAATGATTCAGGTGGATATTGGTGGCCACCCACCTATCCCATTTTGACCCCCACCATCGGTTTTTTCATTTTTTCACTTTCAGCACAACTTACTATTTTTAATAGTTTTTTAGGTCCTAAACATCTGGAGCTGTTTTGAGGGCTTAAATGACGTTTTTTGGGAAAATTGGGAGAAAAATGGACCCATAAATTGATTTTTCTCACTCAAAAGTTGTATTCCTTGGATAGATATTTCTAACGAGGTATTGAGCGCATCAAACAGAGACCGTATGCCAAAGTTACGTCCTCGGGAGGTTTGATGCATCAATTTACCCAAACGGGGTCCACATTTTTGGTGCTTCATCTCCTAGGGTTATTTTTTTTGGATGTTTAGGGTTTTTAAATTTATCAACAATAAATAGGCCTTCAAGCCTCATTGTAACACAGTTCAGAGGCCTATAGTTACCACATCTCTTCTCAAAGATACGCTACCAACGCCCTAGCTAGTTTATTTCTATTATGTCTCTAAGCATATTTCTGTTATTTGGTATTAATGAAATGAAATATTATTTTCGTTGAATCTCTATGATTATGGTTATTTCTATGTATTATTTGGTTCCTGTATAAATCTGGATCAGTTTTCCCCTCAATGGTGGCACCATAGTAATCGTAGATAGTGACAGGGGGATAGTGGATCCTATTGAAATGGTCATTTGACCTATAGTCACTGTAGGTTGAACAACAGGTTGAGATAAGGCATTGATATTTGAAACAAATGGGTCGGAAGATGGGGGAATTATCGTTGACCAAACAGGATCTGGAAATAAACATGTAGCTCCAAGAGCTCCTAAAACAAGGCTCTCAAGAGAGGTATACTCATGCGGAAGTGAAGATGCGACTTGACTGGAGGGTAGTCTCTTCCCACTTCATGTATCTTGAGGAGTGGTGAAGGAATGGTAGCCTTCATGAAGAAACATAGATAATATGTCTTCTAGAATCTGAGTTGCATTGTTTTCCTAAAAAGTTCTCTGACGGGCACAAACGAATGGAATATCGTTAGCGTTAGATGTCATTTCAGGAGGAAACAACTGTCGGGCAGTCGTGCGAGATGATATTAGATAAGCATAAAGGAGAACATTGGGTTTGTCAAAATGAATATAAGCCTATTGAGGAGATACCACTAATGGATCGAAGAGTGGATTTGGAGCTAAGATCGTAGATTGTGCAGATGGTTCGGGACTTTTGGGCTCATGGTCCTTAGATGAAAATGAAATAAAATCGTTAGGTGGTGGTCGTGACAAAATAGGTTGTACACTTATGACAATTCCAACTTCAACACCTTAAGCTTCAAGGGGTCCAATTAGAAATTTGGGGACCTCGGGAGGAGGGTCTTGAGATCCTTCATAAGAGGAAGGAAGTGAATCTGAAGATCAGCCACACTGACCTTTAAGGCAAGATCAAAGAGAGAAAAGGTGAATCAAATTTGAGTAATTTAAAATTTACAGTTAACCAAGCAAAGATGGGGTCGAAGGAATACACACATAATATGTTTTCATGGGTAGTTGATTTTAGAAATTAAACAAATAATAGATCAAAAAGGGTGAACTAGGCATAAAGGATTACCAGGTATACGTGAAATTCAATATACACCTCAGTGATAAATTATAGAAGAATTTACCAAGGACTTAACGTACTACAACCAATCTCCCCAAATGTTGTGTTCGGTGTATCATGTCTACAAAGTGGCCGACTCGGTTACCTTTGGTGGGCTTGCAACCTAGTGGTGTCTCCCCATATACACTTGGCGGTACATGGGAGTCCAGTTTGTAGTAGTGATATCTAATGTGTAACTGTATGATGAGATAATCCCCTTACACTTTTCATACATGGAGTATAGTCCTATATACTTCCATATCTGGGACGAGGTTTCACCTCCGGAATGTAACACAGACTTTTAGCGACAAATCCTACATTTAGTGACGTAGGAACGCGTCTCTAGCCTAGACCTCTAAATGTTTTAGTTAATTTAAAATTCTCCTTAAGGTTAATTGGATAAATTTTAAAGTTGATCTTTAGTTAAGCCTCAGTTTAAGGCTCAATATAATCGATGTCACCTAAACCCTATAATGCAGCTAAATGCTAAAAGAGTTTATTTCCATTTTGATGAATTCTAAACTAGTGAGGGAATAAGTGCACACATGAGTGAAAGTATGTCAACAAACAATGATGCCCCCCAAACTAGTTCAAAACTATTGAAATGCAGATTTTAAATATCGAATTCACTTTCAATATTCCCCAAGATGCAAACTTAGTGAAAAAAAAAATTAAATTGCTTCTCTTTTCAGTAAGATGCATAATTTTTTTTTCTTTTATTTTAATTTGAAAGATAAAAATACAAATTAAATCAGTGAACTAAATTAATATCAACCAAATGAACAAATAAATGGAAAAGAATCCTTTTCACTTTTCTTTCTATCGAATGGAAAACAAAACCACTTCAAAAAATACACAGATGAAAATAACTCACTCTTTTTCAAAAGGATGAAAAAAAAATCGAATTTCAAAATGAAAATCACTTTTAATTTTCTCTTTTGAATTCGGAAACTAGATAAGGCACGCTCTTTCGGACTTGTGAATCAAACAATCACTATCCTATGTTTGATGCTTAATTTAAGGTGACCTCTAAGTGCAGTGATGACCAGTGCAAACGAAAACAACTTCAAAACAATCCAGAAGCAATGTGCGATATTGTTCGAGATGACTGGAACATATCTCTAAAGAAGAGCCTATTAAATATCTGATGATAAACACAAGTGACAAATGAAGGTTAATTGACGAGAAAACCTAGAAAATGTTTTAACTTCACTCTAAAAACAAGCAAGTGAAAGAGGCAAAACCAATCATTCAAACAACACAAACAAACCAAACACAATGGCAGGAGGTCATTCAGACTTGAAAATTTTTATCAGGGGTCAAGACACACTGGGAAGATAAGGGGAAACCCTAAATTTTTCCTAGCCCTGGGATCAACACATTTGTGTTGAACATAATCACATTGAAAGTAAAATCAACACAATGGCTTTGTATAAAAACAACACTGTTAGCAATAATTTAAGGGAAGAAAACGTGCTGAGTGCTAAAAACAAGGAAAATTAAAAAAAAATTCACACTAAAACTAGAATGACACACTGAAATAACTATCAAATATTATGTAGACCTATAGAGACCCAAGAAGAATTAGATCTCAATTATCGGTCAAACTGATTAGAAATCAACCCAGGAAAGGGAAGGAAAAGAGGCTAAATCTCCCCATTAGGGTTGCCAATTTTGTTGTGAAGATAAATCCCCATTATGGATAGAGGAAATATCTCCAGCCCTAGAGTGGGTCTAGCAATTTACGAGACTATCTAATGCGAGATTTCTTAGCCAATATCCAAAACAAGATGAGAAAGGAAATAAGCCTACCTCTTCCTAATGCTATGCTTGAATCCTTCGATGAATGCCTCGATCCACAATCCACCAGGCTCACTCCTCGCTACTAATGGCATACGATTACTTGCAGGAGATCAAGAGACAACAACAAACAGAATCGAATACAAAACATACATTGAATATCAGATATCTAAAAGATCACGGAACATTAGAATATTTACGCAAATTATTAGACAAATATTGGAAGCAAACACCAAATGTTTTATTAATAAATATGAAATAGAGAGCCTACAATCATGGCCTTGATGTTGGAGGCCTCCCTTTGGTGATGTTTGAGTCCTTCACCAAAGCCCTTAAAGCACTCCTTCTCCTGGATAACTTAGTCGCTATCACAATACAGGGATGAAAGGAAAAAGAATGATAAGACCAGCCCAACAATGACCAACCAGTAGTGGAATGATGGGGATCAATTTATAGGAAGGGAGAGGGATTTAAGAGCCCATGAAAGAAGGAGTAAGGTCCGCTTTTTAAGGGATAATCCCCCATTGATAAGATTAAAATCTCTAAATGAGAGACCTCAACCCTATCTCCACCGAACGACATCCAACTCACCGTCCTAGAAACTTCTATAGATCGAAGCTTCTCCTCCATTTGATGAAACACTACTAGAAAGGGTTCAACGTGATTTTATCAATTAAAAGAGCATAGACAATGCTACGAAAGAATTGTCAACCTGCCATCAGGGCAAGCAACTAGAGAAAAGTGTTGACTCGGAAATTTAGGGTTTTAGCTAAGTTTCTTCAATGATCTTTCAAGGCAGCTTTCTTTGAGTCTTTAGAGGATGTATTTATGTATTTTTTCCAGGTGGAAATAATGCACATGATTTTTCACAGGGAACTTGAGGATTGAGGACAAGAAGTGAGCAGAGTGACAAATTACTGTGTAATAGTATGTTATGTCTCTTTCACATGCATGAGCACGTTGTTAAAAATAAGGAGCGGGTTTCGAGCCATGGTGTGATGTTTGAAGGATATTTTGAGAAACAAGGTATATTCCTAAACCTCGTGTAGCATATCATTTGAGTGGAGAGTTGAGGGAGCCCTCCTGGCATGTCTTTATCTGGAGTTTTTTCTGAGTAGAAGGGAGGAATTGAGGTCATGTTGCTGCTACTATGTGGTAGTGGTGCTATGGGTTCATGCATTTATCTGGTTGATGGGGTGGTGGGATCATCCTTGTAGGATGGTGAATTTGGATTGTAAGTTCTTGTCTTTTATTATGATATTTTTTTTAGCCAAGTTTTTTGTTTATCTCAAATTCTTGGTGAACTGGTTTTCATTGGTGCGTCCTTTTTAGCCCTAGATTTTCTATTGTTTCAGGATTGTGAGTTTTCTTCATGCCTATTCTTGGTAGGCAGAGTTCCTAGTTTCTGGTTTTTTTTCTTTATCTCGTGTCATGGGTAGGCATAGTGCTATGTGTATATTTTTTTTAGGATCGTTCTGGCTACCTATGGTGTCATGCTTAGGAGAAGGGGATGTGTCATGGTTCTTTTCTTTTTGGATTGTTGTTAGTCTAGTGTCGTGAGGGGGTGTGGTCTTGGTAAAATGGTGGAATTAAATCCTATTGTGGAGTTTATGTCACCCCTTTCTTGCTTAGTTGATATTCTTTCCAAATTTATTCAGGGCTATTGTGATGATTAATTTTGTTTGTGTCCTGACCTAGTCGATAAGAAAATAATTTGGTATGTATGTCCTTTTGCAGGTATAGGTAATCCCCAAAGATATTTTAGTTAACCCATCGATGTCTCTAGAATTCCTCCAAGGAAACGTCAAAGAAGCAGAAGGGGTGGAGGAAGTGTTGCTTGACATATTCATAGGGGAATGAGGTTTTCTGCTCACGAGTTGGTGGCATCCTATTTCAACGTAGTCCCACCTAAATTTCATATGGAGATCAGAGAATTGTATTCTAAGGTGGGAGAATAAAGGAATTCGTTGCATGATTTAGAATTTTTCAAGGATTTGGGTGGGTGGGTGCCAAACTTGGAATACACAAGAGATATAAAGAAACAATTCCTGAATTCAATGGCCCCTCACTGGCAAATGAAGACACTCTTGGGATTTTTTCTTAGAGAAAAAAAAATTGAAAATCAAAAATTCTTTGAATCCCTATAGGATGTCAAGAGGATGTTGAGGAACCTACGCTTTTGTGTTAGCAAAAAATATTCCCACCTAAGACATTTTGAGAGCCATGTACCCCGTGAATCAGATGAAGGTGACCCTAGTGATATGCCTAGTTCTAATGCTTGTGCCACGAGTAATTTTTCCTTGTTTGATGGGGAGTAGAGAAGGAAGTAAATAGGAGGATAGTTTCAACCGATTCCCTCAATGAAAAATTTATTATTCCAGTTTTTCCTATGTTGGCATTTCTCTAGTAGGATTACGACGAAGTATGGTGTCATGACCTAGTTTTGGTGGTGGTTGTGTTTTATTGTTCACGAATCTTATGTTTATTTGATGGGTTAGATGTGTCCTTTGCTTCTCGCAATTTTGGCTTTGGCAGCAAGAAGTGGCTGCTTGTCGTCCAACCTGTGTAATGTATTTTCTCTTGGGTCCTTATTGATGTCTGGCTAAAAACTTGTAAGCCCAAGTGGGCAATGTTTTTACAAATCTTAGAATGTATATAGTTTTCTTCAGTTGGGTATATGTGATAGAGGTGGAATTATTCTAGTGGAATTCCCTCTGCTTGCATCAATCTATTTATGTATTTTTATTTCTATGATTAATACATAGTTTTGAGATTTACAAAAAAAATAATATATTTTATTATTATTATTATTATTTTTTAATTTCATTTTTTTTTGGTTAAGTTGTCTGTGATCCCCCAATGTTTTTTTTTAAACACATGTATATTTTTAAATTTGTCTATTTTATTATTATTTTCTATACATTTTTTTAATTATTGTTTTCTTTTCCTTGTTTTTTAAATAAATTTTTAAAATTTCCTCCAAAAAAAAAAAAAAAAAAACCTATTTTTAAAATTATCTTAAATTTTTGGTTTTAAACTATTTTTATTGACTATTATTATTATTATTTTTGGAGAATTTTTTTTTTTAATTATTTATTTGTTAAAAAAATAGAGTAACTCAAAGGATTTTAGTTTGAGTGGTTTGGAAAAGAATTAATTTCCCTAGCTATGTGGGTTCAAGTCTCCAAAAATGTGTTGTATTTGGCTTGTTTTAGGAATTTATGAAATAGTTGAATCTGGTGTAATAGTGGTAGTTGATATTTCGAATTTACCGATTCTCCAAAAAAATCTCTTTATATATATATATATTACCTAATTTTTAATTAAAGAAAATTTGTGTTACTTTTCTTTTTGAAAGAGTGTTACATATTTTTTTTGAAAGAGTGATTTTCATGATTTTGTGTATAATAATGATGATTTTATAAGCGATAATTAAAAAATATTGCAATTTTAGCGACTATTGAAAATGGGTCATGTTGTCTTAGGATGATATCTCAAAATAGATATAATTTTAACCTTTAAAAAAAAATGCTCTTGGTGGAATTACTCTTTGATTTAGATATTGAATTTTAAGGGTTTTTAGCCATGATATTTGGTTTATAATGTCATGACAAAAAATTGTTTAAAATGCTAAATTTTTTTGTACTCATTATATTTGGTTTTAATTCCATGGTCGAAAAATGTCAAAATTTTAAGGCTTTTCATAGACAGACTATTTGATCTTTAATACCATGGTTAAAAGTTGTTGGAATTTTAGGGTTTTCCATGATTGTGATTTTTTTTTTAATGCCATGGATTAAAAATGTTAGAAGGTTAACCCTATAAAAAAGGGTGATCTAGCATCACCACTTTTTGATTTCAGGCTGTTTTATGCAAAAATAAGGTTTTTTGGGCTAGAGTTCCCATTTTTATGTTATAGTTCTTGTTAAGTTAGTAACATTGTTTAGATTTCTATGACTTAAAAAAGAATGGAGAAGTTCCTTAAAAACTCTACCAAAAAAATGGAACTAAGTCACTAATAACCGCAACAAGCCTCCAGGAAAGGAAGAGTTAAAACATGTATGTCAACATAGTATTGAATACTACTAAAAGCTATTAGAGAAATTAGTAACAATGAGATTTATATCCAAACATTTTCATATGATGGTTGTTTACTCAACCACAGGTAATTACACTTAATGTGTTATTTTGTAGCACAAGAATTGTAATAATAGTTTAGGCTTGTATAATTTTGTAACATATGTCTCAATTCTATATCATGTTGCTCAATTTTGTAACTATCTATGTAATAGTCCTTTCTTCCTTTATGTTCACATTCAACTTACAAAATTTATAAAGTAGCACATTTTCAATTCATTGTCTAGATAAGTCTGGATAATGTATCATGTAAATCTAGATAATGTATCATGTATTCTTAGAGTTGGAAAAAACCTATAGAAATCTCATAAATACAATGAAGATACGTGATTGCAATAACTTCCAATCCATGCAACAAAATGGAGGATAATAAGGAATGTTAATCGGATAAAGGGATAGGAAAAAAATTATCAATATATTCTTATTACATGGAAAATGATGAAAGATTTCGATAAACTCCCTACCAACAAAAGAAAGAATGAGCTAGTTATAATTATGAGGTGTCCAAGGAAGAAATATTCCAAACACATATGCCTACATAAGTTTGAATTAACCAAAACTTATTAAAACAATAGAGACAATTGAGTTTCATATCCAATATATTCATTTGATCGTTGTTTAGTGAGTTTCATATCCAATATATTAATTTGATCGTTGTTTAGTGAATCACTACTGATTACACTTAATTTGTAGGTTTTCAACACAATTATTTTAATAAGTTAAAATTGTTTGGTTTTAATAGTATATGGATCAATTTGTTTTTAGCATGTTGCTAAGTTTTATAGTCATATGTGGAATATTCATTAGGTTCATATTCAATTCTCATGGGAGTTGTAGCGACTTATAAAATACATCTGCAATTCTTAATAGTCAATCTAAGTCCAGATAGTATATCATGTCTTCTTAGACTAATAAACTATTGAAATCTTATAAATATATTGAAGTTACCTCATTACAATCAGTTCCAATCCAAGTAGCCAAAATGGAGGATACAATGGAATATTTATGGTTAAAAAGAATTATCAACAAGATATAAATATATGCCTATTTTCTAGAAAATAATGAAGGATCTCCATAGACTCTTTACCCACAAAAGGAAGCCATGAGGTACATGTAAATAAAATAAGGCCACCAAGAAAGGTATATCCCAAACACATATGCCAACATAATATCAAATGCCACCAAAATTTATTAGAAAAAACATTAAAAAATGAGTTTCACATCCAACATATTAATTTGATTGTTGTTTAGTAAATCACCATCAATTACACTCCATATGTATTTTTATAGTGCAAGCCTTAGTAATACTTAAGGATTATTTAATTTTGTAGCATGTGGCTCTTAGATATTTATCCATATTTGGAATATTCATTTCGATCTCCACGTTCACTTACTTATGCAACAATTATAGCAACTTATAAAAATTCTAAAACACCACATCTATAATTCATTATTAGTTCTTAATAGTCAAAATATTTCCAAATAACATGCTATCCATTTTTAGGCTTGGTAGAAAACTATATAAGTCTCATGAATATAATCAAGTTCCCTTATTGGGAATAGTTCTAGGCCATGCTAAAAAGGGGAGGATGTTGATATATGAAGAAATTGTCATGAATTTAAGAATAGTATTACAACCCTTAACCATGGCACTAAGATGGATTATTTACATAAAAACCAGTTAAAAATGGTAACACATCCCCACATGATACATATATTAGAAGCACTTCTCAACATAACAATTGTGTAGGGTCCAAAAGAAAAAGTGTTCAGTGATACAGGTGGCAATGGTAATAAAAATATAGAGTAAGGAAAAATTGAAATGTGGCAACAAGAAGGAAAATATTATAAACAACCTAGGAGTAAACATATAACTTTAGATACTTATTGAAAAAGGGATTACATATTTTGTGAAATAACACATAGGGTGGAAAAAATATTACAACATCCAGATGTAGTCACTAGAGAAGGTACAAATATTTATAAGTAACAAATAAATCTACTATGTTAGATCTAAGACTTTTGTGATCCATAAGGTAGATATATGTCTTTTGAATTAATCACATCATTAGGTTTTGGTCGATGTTTCGAACCAGCTAATGTGGTTCATCCCCAGGACGAGGTGAAAGAGCCCATGGATCTTCCTGAATAAATAGTGTGGATGCATCATTGTCCGGAATTAGTCTCTGAAAACTAGCTGTTTAAAAAACTAGCTGTTAAAGAATTAGTTAATTAGTTATATATACAAATTTTATTTTATGCCTTTTAATTAAATATAATAATAAAATATTGAAATTTTGATTATTAAATGGCCATAAATTTTAAAAAATATTTCTAATACAATTGATTAAATTTTTTAATTTTAATAAATATTATTTTAATTAATATAATACATAAGAAGCTATATACTATCATTATAAGATAATTATATAATATAATTATAAGATAATACCGAGGAGAATGTATAAGATAAAAACAAGGGGAGGAATAAAGAAAAGATCAAGAAAGAAAGGGGTTAAAGAAAAAATTCAAAAACAAGGGAAAGAAGAAAGAAGGGAAATAAAACCCTAAAAAGACCAAGAGGAAAAAGAGACCTAGCGAAGCGGAGAAAAATCATATAGAAAGAGCTGGAGTCCAACTCTTACTCGACTTCCAACCATCATCCCTATTGCGATTCTTAGCATGACTTTCAATCTTAATGGCCTCCCTAAGCTTCCTATGATGGAAGTGATCCACCCTAGCAATGACTTTGGAGTCCTCAATGCAAACATGGTGACATGAATTTTACGCATGTTCAGCAACAGCTAATGTGTGTGACCAATTGTGCCTAATGTATGTTGCATGCTCTTGGATTCTCTGTCTAATGGATCGGATTGTTTCACCAATGTAGGGAGTTCCACAAGAACAAGGAACCATGTAAACACCTTTCATTTCCTTTGGGTCGATAGGGTCCTTGATAGATCCAAGGGAATTTCTAATAGTATACAGAGGCTTGAATTAAGAGGAAACAATATTACTTCTAAGGACATGGGAAATTTTTTCCATGGTCCCTTGGATAAAGGGGAGATGAACTCTGGATACAGGATCAACCCGCGAAGATATTCCTTTTAAACCTTTATAATATTTTTGAAAGGTCTTAAGGCCTTGAGATCTACTATACCCATTATTTTTAAAAATTTCAAGAATATGAGACCTCTCTGACTCCAAGTGGTTTTCATCCGATATTCATAGAGCACGAGTAGCAAGAGTTCAAAGAACACCAAATTTTTTAGCAGGAAAATGATGCAAACCAGCATGAAGATACTGTTTCGTGTGAGTTTTCTTATGAACAACTTGGTGAGAAATGGTACCATCATCCATTATAGAAAGAAGGATATATAAAAGGGTAAACAACCATCCACCTTGTTGGAATAGGGTTCCTTAACAGCTGCGAATCTTATATAATTTTGTATTGTTTAGACTAACGCAGGGGTTTTGGGGTGGGTCAAAGCCCCTAACGCATTGTAAATGGGTCAAGGGTAGACCAACAGTCTGCAAACCACAGTTTGTGGACAACTGGACGTGTAGGCTAAATCGCTATAAATAGATGAACATTTTTTGAGTCATAGTGTAGGAATGAATAGATATTGATGCGAAGTAAGAAATATTACATCTGTGGTAGGGTTGTTTATGTTAGGAATCCTGCTGGCTGTGTGTGTGGAGATCCTCTGTCCTGCTATGTGAAAACCCTGCTGGCTATGTGCGCAGGTGGTAATTTGGGGAATGTAAGAGGATTTTTGGGTAAAAGATGTGTGGAAGTATTGTGGATATCTAATGTTATTTGGATCTGTCATGTTATGGTTAAGGCAGACTTGAGTTATATGATGATGTGTATGTTAGTAAGCTGCGAACTGTCTGTGTTATGGTAAATGTATCTGTGATATGTTAATCCGCTGCAAATATATTGTTCTGTGATTATAGCTGATAGTACGCACATGGATGCGAGACGGTTGTTTAGATATGATAAACTGTATTCTGGTTATTTATTGAAACTCTTGCGAACGACCTATGGCTGTGTAGATCTGATTGTTAGTATGAATCCTTTGTCGATGTGTACGAAAAAAGACCACTTTAGCTACGCATAACTAATAGCCCTAACATCAAAAGTGGCTGCCAATATCTTCAGATCTGTAGTTAGTTGATCAAGACAAGAGCTGCAAAAAACCAGATCTATGCATAGAAAGACATTAAGCAGTAAAAAGAAGGGTTTGCTCCATATATCTAATAGACAAGACAAGAACAATTTTTGAAATAATTTTTGTATTAAGGGCACCTGGGAGGAAAACAAGAAGGCGTATCCAATTCTCCTCAATGGGATGGGTTCTTGGAAGTCCTCAGCACTTCAGATCTAGAATCTCTCTCTCTTGTTGGTGTAGAAAACCCAGACAAAGATAGAACTCAAAGGGAGTTCACACAACAAATAATGTAGAATGTGACCAAGTGTATAGATCCAGAGTGATCTAATAGGCAACAAAAGGTGAAGAATGGTAGGAAAAACCCTCCTATTTATAACAAAATATTGGGTCATTCTAGATCTTGGTGCATGATTAAAATAATGTTAACCAAATCTAGATCCACCTTTTATGGAATATTTTATTATATTTGTTGGAGGAAAAAAGTATTTGACTTGGGTCAAATCCCTTTATTTGTTAATAATAAATAAATAAATGATTTATTTATCTTTTTAAGGAAGTGTTTGAAGGATAATTAAATAAATAATGATTTATTTAATTATTTGTGGGTGATTTGGTCATATTTAACAAGGAATATTATCTAAATAAGATTTAAATAATTATTCCTAGAAAATAATAAGATGAATAAAGGTTTATCTAATTAATTTCTTTGTTTTGGGTTAAACATGACTAGGAATAATAATTAAATTATGGTTTAATTAATTATTCCATGAGGAAAATTAAACAAAATAGGTTTGTTTAATATTTCCTTTTGGGGTTTCCTGTTTAGACCATAAACAACCTAATAAATGTGGTTTATTAAGTTATTTTACATATGAAAGCAATTTTACTTAGGGTAAAATTGGTCTTACATGGTGTACTTGGGTCCATCTAATGATAATAGGTTAGATGACCAAAAAATGGTGTAATAGATTGCCCCCAGCGTGCGAGTGTTAGGAGCAAATCGTATGACCGAAGTGCGTTGTAAGAACTCAATCACCAGACATCAAGAGGGAAGTCAAAGAGAGAAATGTAAGGTAGACGAGTGTGCTAAAGAACTAGACCCTAAGGAGACGAGACTCGCAGGTGCAACAAGTCTCTCTTTATGAGAGGGTGCTTGTGCTAAAGGCGGCGGGGGAGGCATACCTATGCTCGCCGAGACAAAGTAAAAAAGAATAGTGTGTCCAGTAAACAAGGGACCGAACCATAAATTACAGCTGGCATAAACATAATCTAGATAAAAATACAATGAGGAATCCCACATACATGCTGTGCCTGGGATAACAGCCAGGACTTATACAATAATATCTGATTACATGAGATACAAATACAACCCAAATGCCCCCTGAAAATGGGGAAGGGCTTGCAAAATCTGACTGATACATGTAAATCAAAGAGGCGCTGCAAGTGGCTAAGGCCAACATCATAAAATATATGGAGCTGCATCGAAGGTTGCAAGGAAGGCGTCATCCGGGCATGTGGGGGGCTACCTGCAGGTCCACCCCCTCATGAGGGTTAAGACATCTCACACAAACCCGGGAATCACCAAGAGTTGTTGCTGCATCACTGAACCATCAAGTATACAGATCTCGAGCATGCTGAAAGGAGCTGGAGTGGAGAAACAATCAAGTCAAAGGGTTAGGAGAGATCCCTTTGCCTGATCCGAGGCACCGAACAAGAGTGGAAGCTGGAACCAAGGTACACCGCCCTCTAGACCTGTCTTCTGGAATGAAGGAGCTGATGTCGACAGAAGGAGGTCCGCCATATGTGAGGCAATGAGAGATCCTCAACTAAGGCACGAGAGAAAATAGTAGAGCGACGGACAGACTAATACCAATGATGATGATGAAATGGAGGGGACTGAGTAGCGAATGGACGACTTCCCTTGTTAGAGCATAAAGGGCATGAATGACATGGCAGCGACTGACACAATATCATGAGGGATAGGGGACAGTGGAACTGAAGGCCATAATGTGCGACACAAGAGAGGGACCAAGCAATGAAGGATGGAGGACTATGGGCTATTAGTTATGCGTAGCTAAAGTGGTCTTTTTTCGTACACATCGACAAAGGATTAATACTAACAATTGGCGACTCTACTGGGGATGGGTTCTTGGAAGCCCTCAGCACTTCAGATCTAGAATCTCTCTCTCTTGTTGGTGTATACGACCCAGACAAAGATAGAACTCAAAGGGAGTTCACACAGCAAATAATGTAGAATGTGACCAAGTGTATAGATCCAGAGTGATCTAATAGGAAACAAAAGGTGAAGAATGGTAGGAAAAACCCCCCTATTTATAACAAAATATTGGGTCATTCTAGATCTTGGTGCATGATTAAAATAATGTTAACCACATCTAGATCCACCTTTTATGGAATATTTTATTATATTTGTTGGAGGGAAAAAGTATTTGATTTGGGTCAAATCCCTTTATTTGTTAATAATAAATAAATAAATGATTTATTTATCTTTTTAAGGAAGTGGTTGAAGGATAATCAAATAAATAATGATTTATTTAATTATTTGTGTATGATTTGGTCATATTTAACAAGGAATATTATCTAAATAAGATTTAAATAATTATTCCTAGAAAATAATAAGATAAATAAAGGTTTATCTAATTAATTTCTTTGTTTTGGGCTAAACATGACTAGGAATAATAATTAAATTATGGTTTAATTAATTATTCCATGAGGAAAATTAAACAAAATAGGTTTGTTTAATATTTCCTTTTGGGGTTTCCCGTTTAGACCATAAACAACCTAATAAATGTGGTTTATTAAGTTATTTTACATAGTGAAAGCAATTTTACTTAGGGTAAAATTGGTCTTACATGGTGTACTTGGGTCCATCTAATGATAATAGGTTAGATGACCAAAAAATGGTGTAACACTGATAGTTGCAGACCAACTTGACTTACCTGCTCTCTCCCAGGGTGCAAAAGCTTGGTTCCAACACCCTCCCATACTGCTTTGGGTGAGACTTTGGCCTGAGCAAGCAGGTCACTGCCAAAAGGGCCAGTAGTGTAGGGTTTTTTTGGCAAACCTTAACCTCTGAACCTGGGTCAAGACCCCTCGAGCCAAAAAATGGTTCCGTTGCTAGGACCGGGAGAATTTTGAGAGAGATCGGGTAACGTTAAGACCGTATTAGAGACCTAAGAATAATCGGCAAAGAGTTTGAATCAAGAATCCATAGGGAAATAACTCACTTCCATTAGAAGATGAGATGGCCTCGCACATGAAGCTACCTACTTTCAAAGGTGTGGGTGATGAGGACATGGATTGATTCTGGTTTGTCACAGGATCGATATGGACTATGTATAATGTAGAAGTGATGCAGTGAAATAGGTATATTTATCCCTTGCTTTTGAGGGGAGAGCCTTGGACTGGTACATGGGATACATTGACCAACATGCGAATGCGACTATTGAGGAAATCAAGAATGCATTAAAGCAGCAGTTCAAGAAACCTAAGTCCTACTCTCAGACACTGAACAACCTGAAAGATATCAAGCAAGGACTGTCTGACTCCATGTGGGAAGCAGATCAATGATTAAAGAAGGTAATCAGAGAAGGAGGATTCCAATATGAAGACAGGAAACACACGGAGTGGTTCATTGCTATGTTGTTGCCCCACCTGCACGTACCTATGGGTCACCAAGCCATTGAAACATAGGAGAAGGCCTTGGAGGTTGCCATGAAATTGGAGTTTGTGCTAAGAGATGATACCCAGTTAAGAGTACAGTAGATACAAGGCCAGCTAGAAGCAATGCATATGGAGATTCAGAATCTACGCAAGGAGTGGGGGATGAAGGCCAGCCCCGAAAGATGGTGCACACGATGTAGGGTGAATGGCCACACCAAAGATAACTGTCCGCTGCTTGCAGAATACATCCAGGCCGGGGGACCCATCCCGCTGCACCCTAGGGAAGCTGCAGGGCCAAGTGGGTCAATGCTATGGTGCGATGACTACCGCTTTGCTGGGCTGCATGATACCAACCACTACCCCCACCTTGCCGCATATATCCCAGAATTAAAACAACAGTGGTGTAGGTTTTTTAGGTCTGTAAGACATGAAGAAAAAAAATGCCAAATGTATGATCTGATGATCGATTGGGGAGACCTATATAGGGTACAGTTGGACCCTGCATTGCCTAGAGCCCCTGTAGGTATAGGAGGTTCCCCGGCTAATGGCAGGGGAGGGGGGCGATGAGGAAGCACGGGCAGGGGTAGAGGCTAACTAATCTGCTATAATTGTGGGGAAGTAGGTCACTTTACAAGGGACTACACAAACCCAACTTGGCAATATTGCAAATATTGTAGACAGCTGGACCATGTGGTTGAAGATTGCCCGATTCTGATAGCCAAGATGCAGGAGAATCAATAGATACTTATGGAGAACGTACAAAGGGTCAAGGTAGAACCATGAAGTGAAGGACCAAGTATTAGTGTTATAACCCGCAACGGCATAGCCATCGATGGGGTTGCGGAAAAATTTGAGGCAAAACCTCTTATCTGTAAAGATAATGATAAAAAAGAAGGGTTGGACTTACCAAAAGAAAGGGAAACTTTTATCACAGCTCGCCAAGACTTTGGCAATGCTGAGACACCTACCCTTCCAATGCCTACGCACCTTAGAGGAGATGATGAAGTTAAATCATTCCTATAGGCGTGTATGAAGCTGATGCACAATCAACGGGCTGTAGAAAACCTCCAAGCCTTGATAGATAGTTGTGCAGGAAAGATAAACCCAGCTATGGAAATTAAGGTTGTGCACAAAATATATAAGCACAAGAGGCATACTGGTTGGGAGATGTGGCTGACCGTGCAGATCAACGATTATGAGATGGAGAAAGTTATTCTAGACTTGGGATCTGATGTGAATGTACTACCCAAATAGACTTGGCAGCGAATGGGAAAACCTAAATTGGAATGGTCTACTATCCAGCTGCGCATGGCTAATCAACAGAAGATCATACCATTGGGGAGATTGTCAAAGATGGTCATAGATATCGTCGAGGCTAAGGTACGAGCTGACTTTGAAGTCATTCAGATTGTAGAAGATGCAGACTCTTACCCAATGCTCATGGGATTAGATTGGGCCATTGATATGGGTGGAATTATCAACTTGAAGAAACGAAGCATGGTTTTTGAAAGAGAGGGAACTCGGGTGATCGTACCACTAGACCCTGTAGAAGGAGAAATATATACCGAGCCAGTGCCGGAGGAAGAAGAGATAGACAATACTATAAGATAACTACAAGGGATGAAGAATGGATCAATCCTACGACTGATGGAGTGTTGTGTTGGGAAAAATATAGCGAATGTTTTTCCAACTCTAACAAGGAAATAGACAATTTGAAAAACTGACTACATGATGTCTCCATACTGCGCTATCTGCAAATTTCCAGGGAATTTCGTTGCATATCCAACGAGGTAAGAGAACTGCCCTATTTTGATGGTTCTAGTAGTATAAAGGAATTTCTCTGTACATTCGAAGCTGAGGTCCCAAGAGAACGAAGGCTATGGGACCTTAATCTGGCTATCCGCGCAACACTTGCAAGATGGTGGGAGGCACCTATGGAGGTGTTCCAGGACTGGGAGGAATGTCAGGACATGATGATCCTGCGATTTGAGGCCCCGATTGAGGTACCTGTCAAGAAGTTTCTTGGCCCAAGGGACCCATGTGAACATTTGTCCGCTTGGATGGAAAAATGACATGAAAAAACTGCAAAGGAATGGGTTCATTTGTTTATTCATGCATTGGGACCGATCCCTATTGCATGGTACTTGGATGTGGAGCTACATCAACGCACCCGCCACTGGGAAACCTTGAGGGACAAATTCATTGGTACCTTTAGGCTAATAGGGGGCTTGGAGGTGCTTGATGAAGCTCTGTAGGACATCGATGCATTCGTGTTTAGTGAATCCATATCCTCAGCAGCAATTGGGGTGCCGACATGGGAAATGCAAATCCAGGATGTTATCAATTGTAGCAATATAGCTATAGAAGAATGTGATGAGAATCTGCATAATATCTCTATCCCATAATCAGAGGGGTAACACGCAGTTACGGGGCCCTCACTATAGACTGTGGATGTAACAAAACCCCTGAAACTACGGGAAGTCAACATTGGCACGACAGAGTAGCCTAATTTGGCTAAGATTGGTGACTACTGGGACGATGAAATTGTAAGTAAGGTGGCCGAATTGCTCACAGAATACCAAGACTTATTTCCAACCAACTTTTCAGAGCTCAAAGGGATTATAGGGGACCTAGGAGTGATGCGCTCACATTAAAACTAGATGCGCGACCAATAAAGCAACGGCCTTACCGATTGAATCCTAAGTATAAACAAAAGGTTGAGAAGGAACTGGATAAAAGGCTCGCCACAGGTATTATCAAGCCAGTGGAGCAGTCAGATTGGGTAATTCTGATGGTAGTTCAGGAAAAGAAAACTAAAGGAGAAATCCAGATCTATGTGGACTTATGCAAGTTAAATGATAGCTGCATACACCACCCCTTTCCGACACCATTTTCTAATGAAATAATGGATAGTGCAGGAGGCCAGGAAGCGTATTCATTCACCGATGGGTTCTCTGGATATCATCAAATATGAATTGCACCAGAAGATCGTAGCAAGACTACATTTTCCATGGAATGGGGATCTTTCCAGTGTATAGTCATTCCATTTGGACTTAAGAATGCCCCTGTTATCTTCTCACGGGTCGTTGTTGCAGTATTCAAAGAATTCATCCACAAATTTCTCGAAGTATATTTTTATGACTGGACTATCTTCAGCTTGGTAAAGACGCACGTTTAAAACCTGTGCATGGTGTTGGATGCCTGCCAAAAACACCAAATTTACCTAAATATTAAAAAGTGTATCTTCTGCGTACCTTTCGGGATCTTTCTTGGACATAAAGTTTGCCAACAAGGGTTAATGGTGGACCCTGTGAAGGTTGCAGTTATCATCAACCTAGCTGTACCTACAACTAAGAAACATCTACGTTCGATCGTTGGACATACGGGCTACTACAAAAAATTTATTCAGGGATATGCACTGATCACAACACCCTTGGAGAAGCTGCCTAAGAAAGATGTGTCATTTTTTTGGGATGACAAATGCCAGAAGAGCTTTGAGCTACTCAAAGAAAAAATGGTCTCTGTACCTATCCTTATCTTCCCTGATTGGGCGAAGGAATTCCATGTTCATGTGGATGCTTCAGGGATTGCCCTGGTAGTGGTCCTTACGCAGCCTGGTGCCGGAGAAATTGATCACCCTATTGCATTTTCTAGTCGGAAACTCTCAAGTGCGGAGCGCAATTATGCCACTACAAAGAGGGAAGGGTTGGCCATGGTTTATGCGCTACAAAAGTATCGGCACTATCTGTTAGGAGGAAACTTTAAAATGTTTACAAATCACTCAGATTTAAAGTACCTAGTGAATAAGCCTGTGTTTGGGGGGGGGGGAATATGGAGATGGTTGCTGCTGTTTCAAGAATTTGATTTCAAAATCACTTATCCTGAATTGAGATAGGTGAAGAACCTACTGTTAGGGTCCTATAATAATAGGGTTCATAAAATTTTGAATTGACTTTGATAAGTCTTGTAAATATGTACATACCTTGCTTTCTACGAGTTGTTTTCCCATATTTTGAAAAGAGGAATTTTTTTTTTTTTAAATAAAAAAAGAGGGTAAAAGTCCTAAAATAAAGATCAAAGGACTTAGAAAAATATAGACCCCAAAGGAAAAAAGAGATAAAAATAAGACCTAAAAGTGAGAAAGTCCAAATGCCACTACTTTTTACTTTTTCTGCAAAATAAATGACTATGCAGAGTGTCAATAAATGCCATAATCCATGATAAGTCAAACTTTTCATGTTTTCAATTTCATGTTTTAGATAGTGAATAAAGATTGGTCAAACAAGTTAAAAACTTAACAAATCAGTAGATAGGTAGAGAATAATGAGAAGATCAACAATTTAATCTGAGCCCTTAGATGAAATAAGGTAGATCTAAATATTTTATGCTTTAAAAGAATAAATGTTTCAAGGTTGCAAGTCTAAATGCACCTGCCAAATGAAGAAAAAATGTTAGAAAAAGGCTGAGTAGGTAGAATGAAGTGGAGAAAGCATGTAATAATGATCATGGGGAAAAATCACTAATTTCCCCTCCCCTATAAGTATTCAATATTCTAAGCTATCAGTCAAAGAGGCTCATAGCATTTCTCTGGCTTTTTTTGGGACCGGACCCAAGGTTTGATGATTGGTTAGTTGAAAATATTGAGTTCTTATTTTAAAATCCCCATTTTATCATTATCCATCCCTCATTCATACATTATAACTCCTTTTCATAAGTAAAGACTCATTCTTACTTAATGAAACATAAAACCCCATGTAATTAACTTCATCCCTTCAGAAAAATGCATAAAATCCTCATAAATACATTTATCCTAAGTATTGGTTAAATGATAAAAATATAAGCTATGCTTTAATCTTACACTTTACTTAGTCACTATATGTATTTTGTGTTATATTCCATTTCCCTTTCATATTAACTTTAACCTATTTTATTAAATCCCTAACTAATTACCTTATCCTACTTATTTCACTACCTATATCTAAATACCCCAAAAACCCACTATTATAAAGTTTTAGACCAAAGTTATTACCCATGTGCTAAAATAAAAAACCCCAATTAAAAAGCCCTTTGTTCTAAACTATCATTAAATAAATTTCCCGCCCCTATGGTCTTTAAACCATTCAAAAAGGCTTAAATACTATATAATAAACTAAATACCACACCCTTTATGTTTGTATTAAGACATATTACAAATGTTTTGACTAAAACATATTAACCTCGCATTCCAAAGTTTTGAATCTAGTAAAGTTACAAAAGCTTTAGCCCCGCTTATACATAAAAGCCCACACCTTTGCATTGGTCAAAAGAATTATCCTATGTTTTAAACCATTATCCCTCTGTTATTATATAAACCAATGTATAAAGTTGTTAATCCTTGCCACATAATAAACCCCACCTCGATATATGATTAAAGCCTTTACCCGCAACAAAACATAAAGGTTTAATTATACGTTTTAACTATTTGCGCATGCATATAAAGCTCGGTCCCACCATTTCATTTAGTCATAGCTTTCCATTCAATCTCAGCCCTTCGCATCTAAACTTCAGATCCGATGGTTGATACGCAATATCACGTAGAAAAAGTAATCGATCGCCTGAACTTTGAATGCACGTGAAATGGGTAGTTTTTCTCATTTATCTCTCCTTGACGTGACGCTTTTTCACTGGATCGCGTGCGTTTTGTCCAAATCTGCTTACCACCCAAATGTTGCGCGATAACTACTTCCTGGTTTTCCATTTAAAATCCGAAACTGCCTCCCTCCATGACGCAACCTACATTTAATACTAATAAATACGAACAAAATGTTAGAAATATTGTCATTGATGGGAAAGAAAGCAAAGAACAGAAGCAGGGAATATGTACAACAGAAGGCAGAGGTAGAGGTCGAGCAGCGCTGAAGCAGAAATAGGAAAAGGAGACAGGCGGAAGAACACTGCTAAAGCGTAACAGTCAAATACATAGGCAGAGTGAAACAGTCGAGCAGTGGAGGCAGTGAAACGGTCGAGCAGTGGAGACAGAGGCAGCAAATACAGAGGCAGTGAAGCGGTCGAGCGGCAGAGGCGTTAGCACAGTAGAGGCACAAAAAATTCCGGGAATCGCTTAATCCCAGGCGGAAGGATACATAAAACAAATTCCGGGAATCGCTTAACCCCAGGCGGAAGGATACATAAAACAAATTCTGGGAATCATATAACCCAAAGCAGCAAAGTATATATATATATACAAATCTCATTCCGGGAATCTTTACCCATGCAGGAGTATACATACAACGCATTACATATTCGGCACCTTATACACAAAGGTTCAAAGCATAATATTAAATCATATGGAGCACTTTATTATTAGAACCCAAGTACATTATATGGTGGGACCCTTCCCAATCGCATCGGATTTAAGAAAGGCATCGGAACTTAAGAAAGTTGCGATTGCGATTGAAGACCGGACCCGATGGGTGTATGAATTATGATTCAAATGTATTTGAAGTCTGGCATAATCGCATCGGATCAGTCTAATCGCCTCGGAGATTATAAGAGCATCGGAACATCACAACAGAAAATTGCGATTGCGATTAATCGCAATCAGAGCAGGAGTGGTCAATAGCATCGGAGTATTCAAAGTCACGATTGCGATCAATCGCAATCGAAGAAATCGCAACAGTGACCAATCGCAATCGGAGTTAAAGTGGAGCATCAGGACATGCAAATGGAATTTGCGATTGCGATTAATCGTATCGCATTAGAGTAATCGCAATCGGAGGTTCGGAATATTAGAATGTTGGTATATTCAAATGGAAATTGCGATTGCGATCAATCGCAATCAGAAGAAGTCAAGTATAGCATCGGAAAGCGTGGCAAGTGGGCCCGGATATATGACATTCTATTGATTATAGTGGAAGTGGCAGTGTATATGTTAAAACTTTATATAAGCTCGCCAAGAATTGAAATTACGATATATATATATAAGGCGCTGTTATAAAACGTTGTGGCGATTATATTGAAATATGCCGCGTGGTCTGTGGACCCACGGGCTTCGGCTCAAGGTGGAGGGCGATTCTTTATTTAAAACAATTGGGATGTATGTCTGTTCTGCTTGCGGAACTCGCCACATCAATAAGACACTTGCTACGTACAGAGCGTTGGAATTTGTCCAGAATTACAGTTAGCAGTTTCATATATATATAAAGCACTGATATAAAAATATAAATAAAAATGTAGCTCATAAATTCAGGAGTTACGCAGCAGCCATAAACAGAAAGGCATACAGAGGAGAGAAAGGGACCAACACAGTCAAAGAAAAGACAAATGCGCAGCGATCCAAAAGGCTGTATGAGTGAGTTGGAGCTCTCCTTGTAATTAAATGTAATATTTTAATTGGTTCATATTGTTTGTGATGCATTGGCAAGTCTCTGGAAGAGAGAAAATATCCCACTGTAATATTAAAATAAGCACCTACAGTTATGTTTATTGAATAATCTAATAAAAGGAATGAGAAGACAGAAGCCAAAGAGTCATGACTGTTCACTCCAAATTCTTTGTGAAATACAAACAGTCATGTGAAGAACTCTATAAATAATATCATCTTGATATGCAAATAGAGGTTAGAGAGAGTAAATCCATAGAAGGCAGAATATAGAAGTGTGAGGCAGAGAAGATTAAGAAAAGAAGAGCAGAAAGAGAAGCTACATAACAGAGCTGATATGAGGTTAATCAACAAATTTTCAGTTTGATAAATTGAGGAAGTTGGAGCTTCCCTATCAAGTTGCAACTTGATAGCTGTTAGTTGTAGCTGACTGAGGTTGGAGCCTCCTTTAGGTTGGTGCCTGCAGAAAATTGAAGGGATTTGGTGCTTCCTTGCAAGTTGTAGCTTTCAGAATTGAGGTAGGAGTCTCCTGTAGGTTGGTGCCTGCAGAAAAACAGTGGTGAGAGGGAGTTGGAGCTTGCCTTTGCATCACAACAATAATAAGATGTGGTTTTCTCCCTTTATGGGTTTCCACTTACATCTGTTGTCTCTATGTGTGCTTCTTATGTGTTGATGTGATTATTTCAATCTGCTTAATTGCTTGCTGCTCTCAACATAAGAATGGTGTCACATTAAATTAATATTGGCTGCAAATAAGACTGTTCACATATTAAGCTGTAAATAATTTTGGTGAAAATTTTAAAAGGCTTATGTATGTATTTAACTGATTCACCCCCCCCCCCCTCTCAGTTTAATTAAATATTCAACAATTGGTATCAGAGCGAGTTCCTTGGTACCAGTCTAACAACTGAAAGGAGATCCTAGGTTCTCAGGATGGCTAGTAAAGAAGGATACTCAACAAATAAAGCCCTTTTCTTCATTGGTGAAAATTATGCTTTCTGGAAAATCAGAATGAGGACATACATAATGTCTCTAGGAATAGAAGTCTGGGGTGTTGTGGAATTAGGATATACCCCAAAGGCAACTGACACAGAGAAAAAAACAAAACAAGATTTTGTGGCTAATGCAAAAGCCATGAATGCCATCTTAAATGGATTATGTGAAGCAGAGTTTATTAAAGTAATGCACAAAGATACTGCCAAAGAAATGTGGGATACTCTGGAGAACATCCATGAGGGGGACAAGAAAGTAAAGACTGCCAAACTTCAAGTCTACAGAGTCTAGTTTGAAAACTTAAAAATGAATGATGATGAAGACATTGCTAGCTTCTTTCTAAAGGTTGCAGAAATAGTAAATAACATGAAGGCTCTAGGTGAAAACATAAAAGAAGCTATAATTGTACAAAAGATTCTAAGATCTCTTCCACCCAGGTTTAATCCCAAGGTATCTGCAATAGAAGAAACATCTAATTGGGAGACCTTGACCATGAACCAGCTACTTGGAAATCTAACAACATATGAGATGAGGCTCCCACAGAAGAAGTCAAGTACGAGGGAGGAAGCCTTTAAAACAGAAAAGAAGAAAGAAGAAGAAGGAGCATTAGGGGAATTTTGAGGTCTAAAATGGGCCTCCTAAGGAAATTATAAAATAATAGTGGAAAAAATCAAATAAGATTTGATGACATCATCAAATTTTAGAGGGAAAAATGGAGTACTCGTTGGATGCGAAATTTAATTCCCCATCCAAGGAGTACCCATTTTTCATACTTTCGATGGGTCCTACTACATGAAAAATGAGAAATACATAAAAAAAACATTATTACAATCACGTTTTTTATGTATTTCTCATTTTTCGTGTAGTAGAGTTCATCAAAATTATGCAACATGGGTACTCCTTGGATGAGGAATTAAATTTCGCATCCAACGAGTACTCCTGCTCGAAATTTGAGTAAACATTTTGGGAGATAAGTTGAAAATACGAGTTGAAAAAGTAGTTTTATTATTTTATTATTTTTTAATATTTTTACCCTTTTATTTAAAAAATGGTAAATCATCCCCCATGGTTGACATCATCATCTTGAATCCTATTGGTTGTTATAAGTTTATTTTTGTTGTACATTTTTCTTAGGAGGCCCATTTTAGACCTCAAAATTCCCCTAATAATGCATATGCTCTATGAGGATGAAAGAGGAGAAAATTCACATACTTGGATGAGGATCGGGTAAAGAGATTTTTTAAACTTTACTGTCTTTATTGTGGAAGAGTTGGACACTATGCTGCTAAGTGTCCTCACAAGAAAATAAGGAATCAGCCTCAAGAGCCAAAGAGAAATAAATCAAAGAACTGGCAGAAAGGAAAGAAGTTCAGCAGAAAATCCTTCTATGCTCAACAAGACAGCAGTACATCTAAATATTCAGATGAACCCTCAAGTGAAGAAGGAACCTACGAATTCTTATTGATGGCCATAGAAGAACTTGAAGGACTCCTGCTAGAATATGAAGAAGAAGAAGGGGAAGTCGACCTTGAGGGGGAGCTAAGAAGTGCTCTGGAAGAGATTGACAGACTCAAACTGAAATGCAGAAAACAAAAGGACATTCTTCTCAAGTATGTAAGAGAAGAACAAAACTCAGAAGTCCTCATGCAGCTGAAGGTAGAGCTTGAAGAAGCGAAAAAGATAGAAGACATGTTACTTCAGCAAATCAAAGATAAAACCCGAGAACAAGAGGAGCTGGAAGAAGAAGTAGTATGCCTCAGGAAGAAACTAGAAAATGCTCAAAGAAATGTGTCTATAAACTCATCTCAAACAACAAGCTATAGTAAGTTGAATGAAATTCTGGTTGCTCAAAGATCCCCTATGATAAAAACTGGAATAGGCTATGATGGAGAATCAAGTAAAAGCAAAGAAAAGGTTGACAGAGAGATTATTTTTGTAAAAGCAAAGAAGACATATGAAGCAGCTCAAACAATTACTACAAAAGAAGATACTTGTAATGAGAAAGACAGAGATCAGAAGAAACCACCAGTAGTCAAGAATGGAATAAATACTAAGACAACAGGGAAAGGGACATATGCCTTTGAATATATCAAACTTGGAAGTTTTCAAAGGAGACTCTTCCCTCCTATGAAGAATGCCACCTATTATGCTTGCCACAAGCTAGGACACATTGCTGCATATTGCCATGCAAAGAGGAGTAATTCAAACCAGAAAATGAAGCAAACATTGAAGAGACTGCCTCAAGTAAACAACTGGAAGAGACAACCTTACATTAGGTATGCAAATAGTTTCTATGATTACTGTTTTTATTGTAAGGAATTTGGCCATAAAATTATTGAATGTAGAAATTATGGACAAAGATTGATGCTCAACACCTCAAGGAGGTTTATGAATCAAAGAAGTTTTGTTCATACTCACAATTCTGCAAAAACTATAATCAAATGTTGTATATGCAATCAAGTTGGACATATGCCTTCCAAATGTCCTCTCAGAAGATGTAGTTCATCACCTCACAAAAGATATCAAACAAAAGGATGCCTCCAGTGGATAAAGAAAATGAATAAATGTGACTTGGCTCTAACTGCTCAAGATCTGAAAAGTCAGTGGTATTTGGATAGTGGCTGCTCAAAGCACATGACTGGAGACAGAAGCAAGTTTATAACTCTTGATGAAAAGAAATCGGGCAATGTCACTTTTGGAAATGACAAATCAGGAAAGATCAAGGGAAAAGGCTTAGTCAGCATAGAAAATGGCAGAGGAAAGGCCCAAGATGTACTATATGTAGATGGGCTCAAAGAAAATTTATTAAGTGTCAGTCAAGTGTGTGACAAAGGCTGTGAAGTTATTTTTAGAGCACAAGACTGTGAAGTCAGATCAAGCACCACAGGTAAGACTCTACTCAAAGGTGTTCGAACAGAGAGCAATGTTTACATTGTGAAAGAGGAAGATGAAGCATTCCATCTTAGAAAACTTGAGGAGTCATGGTTATGGCATAAAAGATTGGGACATCTCAGCTTCGATCACATCATGAGACTAAGCAAGAAGAAAGCTGTCAGAGACATGCCAGAAATAAAGTGACCTTCTAATACCATGTGCAAATCATGTCAATTGGTCAAACAAACACGCACATCCTTCAAAGCCAAAGAGGATTTATCAACAAGAAGACCACTCCAGCTTGTGCACATGGATCTGTGTGGACCTGTAAGAACTAAAACACCAATTGGAGAATCCTACTTCATGCTGATAATAGATGATTTCTTCAGAATCACATGGGTTGCTTTTCTCAAGAATAAATCAGAAGCTCTGGACAAATTCAAAACATTTAAAGCATTAGAAGAAAATCAGACAGGATGCAAGCTGAAATGCATCAGATTAGACAGAGGAGGTGAATTCACAGATTATGACTTTGCAGATCTATGCAATGAATATGGCATAAAACAACAATTTACTATTGCAGGGACACCTCAGCAGAATGGAGTAGCAAAGAGACAAAATAGATCTGTTCAACAAATAGCCAGAGCCATGATGCAGGAGAATAATATTCCACAAACCTTCTGGGCAAAAGCAGTACACACAGCAGTGCATATTCTGAACAAATCCCACTTAAGGCCAAGAAGTGACAAGACTCCCTATGAACTATGACACGGGAAACCTGCTTCAATTAAACATTTTAGAATCTTTGGAAGCAAGTGTTACATAAATAATAATGATGAAAATCTTGGGAAATTTGATGCAAGAGCAGATGAAGGGATATTTCTAGGATATGCATCCCAAAGTAAAGGGTACAGGTGCTACAACAAGACTCTTCAGAAAATAGTTGAATGTATTAATGTGAGATTTGATGAAGAACTTCCAAACAATACAAGAAATACAGACTGCATCAGTCCATCAGAAAACCATGAAGAAGAAGACCAGAATGATGATGAAACAAGCAAGACAATAGAAGATGCAGAACTGAGCTCGAAAGCCCCCTCAAGATACACTCAGAAGAATCATCCTGAAGGTCATATCATAGGAGACAAGAAAGCAGGGGTCCAGACAAGAAGGCAGCTAACAAAGCAAATAGAAGAGGTATACATAGCCATGTTGTCACAAATAGAGCCAAAGAAATTTGAAGAAGCCAGCAAGGACAAGTCTTGGGTGAATGCTATGAATGAAGAATTGGACCAAATTGAGAAAAATAATACCTGGGAACTAGTGCCTAGACCCACTGAGAAAAATGTCATAGGCTCAAAATGGGTATTCAAAAAAAAAATGAATGAAGAAGGACATGTAATCAGGAATAAAGCTAGACTTGTCTGTAAGGGATACTCACAAATTGAAGGACTGGATTATGATGAAACATTTTCCCCTGTAGCCAGAATGGAAGCTATTAGAATTTTTCTGGCATTTCCTTGCCACCAAAACTTCAAAGTATATCAAATGGATGTAAAATCTACATTCTTGAATGGAGACTTGGAAGAAGAAGTCTACATGGAACAACCAGAAGGCTTCTCATTGACATACAAAGAAGACTATGTGTGCAGACTGAAGAAGGCCCTATATGGACTGAAACAGGCTCCTCGTGCTTGGTACTCAAGACTGGATAAATATTTGCAAAAACAGGGTTTTAAGAGAGGTGGAGTAGACAACAATCTATATATAAAAGCCCATGAAAATGAACTCCTGATTTTTGTAGTATGTGTTGATGACATTATGTTTGGAAGCAACACAGAAGAAATAGGAAAAGGGTTTGCTGATGAAATGAAAATAGAGTTTGAAATGTCGATGATTGGAGAGCTCAGTTTCTACCTGGGACTGCAAATTCAGCAAAAGAACACAGGTACATTCATCTCTCAAGAAAAATGCTTAAAAGAAATGCTTAAAAAATTAAAAATGGAGGACTGCAAACCTGTGACAACTCCCATGATCATGGGATACAAGCTGTGTGCTGATGATGGATCTGCAGATGTTGATCAAAAACTCTACAGATCCATGATAGGAAGCCTGCTGTATTTGACAGCATCAAGACCAGACATCATGCTAGCAGTAGGACTAGTGGCTAGATATCAAGCAACGCCTAAACAAAATCACCTTCTTGCAGTCAAAAGAATATTCAGATATCTACAAGGAACAACACAATATGGACTTTGGTATCCTAAAGGCAAAAGCTTCACCTTGACAGCATACACAGATGCAGATTGGGCCAGCTATGTGGATGACAGAAAGAGTACAAGTGGAGGTGCATTCTATCTAGGAGAAATTCTGGTGGCATGGTTAAGCAAGAAACAAAAATCGATTTCCCTGTCTACAGCTGAAGCAGAATATATAGCAGCAGCAGCATGTTGTACACAAGTAATGTGGATGAAGCAGACTCTTCAAGACATGAAGGTAAGCATTAATGAACCTATCTCAATCAAATGTGATAATAAAAGCGTTATAAGTATATCAAAAAATCCTGTGCTTCACTCAAAAACTAAGCATATCCCAATCAAGTATCATTTTCTCCGAGAAAAAGTGGCTCAGAAGATAGTAAAGTTGGAGTATGTGCCAACCAAAGAACATATAGCTGATATATTTACCAAACCTCTTGCTAGAGAATCATTTCAATATTTGAGAGATAAATTAGGGGTAGTATCTGCAGATACTACTCTCTAATATGAAGAGAAATCACAGTCTCAGGGGGAGAACAGAAACGAAAATATCATTCCTAAAGGAAATCAGCAAGCAAGGGAAGTATAAAATATGTCCACAAGATCAAAGAGATATAAGATAATATTCTCAGTATTATCAGCATTCAACATGAAAAAGGTCAGTGGCAGAGCAAAAATAACATTAACTTGCTTACACCTAAAGTAGTATATTGAGCGTTGAAGCAATATCTTCTTCTATATATATAATTGCATGCCTTCCTGAAGCCGAAACATGTATATCTCCAAAGCTTTTTTTAATATCAGTTACAAAACTGTGCGAAGGCTGTTTGCCAAGTTTTCAATCAAATATCTTGAATATGCTTTTGCGGAAATTCACTCTGATAGAACAGTCAAAATATCTAAACAATAAAGGAATAACTGTGATTACCATCTAAATAAAACTGCATGGTTGATAAGTAAAACTGACCAAAACATTGAAGGGTTTGTTTTGAAAACACATTATACAAAAAGGAAAGTCAGTTGGCTTCTAATATTGAAAGATATTTCCCATTCTTACAATGAGCTGTAAGCTCTGGTTTGATTCATTGTTTACAACAACAACAAGGACCTTTCAGTCGTTAAATGCATCATCTCTGTCTGCAATCTAGCACAGATTACAAACAACAGGCACTACAGATGAAACACAGCTATAAAACATATATTGGCTCACTATATCAGACAGCGAAAAAACGTATATTCAAGTTCAATAATCCTTAAAGTGTTCTCTCAACAAGTCCTGTACAACAATCTGGAGCAGCATGGTACAAAGACAGAAAATGGTCATCTAAACACAACTCAAAGAAAGGAAATGCAACGACAGAGCCTATACGGAGAAATGAGGCACCGTCCTTTGCCATTGATGTCAAAGGGGGAGGTAGAGAAAGAAACAGAAGAAATGATTCTAACAGGCAAACAGAGGAAGTCTATTGCCATCAATGCCAAAGGGGGAGACTGTTAGAAATATTGTCATTGATGGGAAATAAAGCAAAGAACAGCAGCAGGGAATATGTACAGCAGAAGGCAGAGGCAGAGGTCGAGCAGCGCTGAAGCAGAAACAGGCAAAGGAGACAGGCGGAAGAACACTGCTAAAGTGTAACAGTCAAATACAGAGGCAGAGTGAAACGGTCGAGCAGTGGAGGCAAAAGCAGCGAATATGGAGGCAGTGAAACGATCGAGCAGTAGAGACAGAGGCAGCAAATACAGAGGTAGTGAAGCGGTCGAGCGGCAGAGGCGTTAGCACATCAGAGGCACAGAAAATTTCGGGAATCGCTTAACCCCAGGCGGAAGGATACATAAAACAAATTCCGGGAATCGTATAACCCAAAGCAGCAAAGTATATATATATATATATACAAATCTCAATCCGAGAATCATTACCCACGCAGGAGTATACATACAACGCATTACATATTCGGCGCCTTATACACAAAGGTTCAAAGCATAATATTAAATGATATGGAGCGCTTTATTATCAGAACCCAAGTACCTTATATGGTGGGACCCTTCCCAATCGCATCGGATTTAAGCAAGGCATCGGAACATGCAACAGAAAGTTGCGATTGCGATTAAAGACCAGACCCGATGGGTGTATGAATTATGATTCAAATGTATTTGAAGTCCGGCATAATCGCATCGGATCAGTCTCTCGGAGATTATAAGAGCATCGGAACATCACAATAGAAAATTGCGATTGTGATTAATCGCAATCAGAGCAGGAGTGGTCAATAGCATCAGATTATTCGAAGTCGCGATTGCGATCAATCGCAATCGGAGAAATCGCAACAGTGACCAATCGCAATCGGAGTTAAAGCGGAGCATCGGGACATGCAAATGGAATTTGCGATTGCGATTAATCGTATCGCATCAGAGTAATCGCAATTGGAGCTTCGGAATATTGGAATGTTGGTACATTCAAATGGAAATTGCGATTGCAATCAATCGAAATCGGAAGAAGTCAAGTATAGCATTGGAAAGCGTGGCAAGTGGGCCCGGATATATGACATTCTATTGATTATAGTGGAAGTGGCAGTGTATATGTTAAAACTTTATATAAGCTCGCCAATAATTGAAATTACGATATATCTATATATATATATATATATATATATATATATATATATATATATATATATATATATATATATATATAAATATATAAGGTGCTGTTATAAAACGTTGTGGCAATTATATTGGAATATGCCGCGTGGTCTGTGGACCCACGGGCTTCGGCTCAAGGTGGAGGGCGATTCTTTATTTAAAACAATTGGGATGTATGTCTATTCCACTTGCGGAACTCGCCACATCAACAAGACACTTGCTACGTACAGAGTGTTGGAATTTGTCTAGAACTACAGTCAGCAGTTTCATATATATATAAAGCGCTGATATAAAAATATAAATAAAAATGCAGCTCATAAATTCAGGAGTTACGCAGCAGCCATAAACATAAAGGCATACAGAGGAGAGAAAGGGACCAACACAGTCAAAGAAAAGACAAATGCGCAGTGATCCAAAAGGCTGTATGAGTGAGCTGGAGCTCTCATTGTAATTAAATGTAATATTTTAATTGGTTTATATTTTTTGTGATGCATTGGCAAGTCTCCGGAAGAGAACAAATATCCCACTGTAATATTAAAATAAGCACATACAGTTATGTTTATTGAATAAGCTAATAAAAGGAATGAGAAGACAGAAGCCAAAGAGTCATGACTGTTCACTCCAAATTATTTGTGAAATACAAACAGTCATGTGAAGAACTCTATAAATAATATCATCTTGATATGAAAATAGAGGTTAGAGAGAGTAAATCCAGAGAAGGAAAAATATAGAAGTGTGAGGCAGAGAAGATTAAGAAAAGAAGAGCAGAAAGAGAAGCTACATAACAGAGCTGATATCTGAGGTAAATCAGCAAATTTTCAGTTTCATAAATTGAGGAAGTTGGAGCTTCCCTATCAAGTTGTAGCTTGATAGCTGTCAGTTGTAGCTGACTGAGGTTGGAGCCTCCTGTAGGTTGGTGCCTGCAGAAAATTGAAGGGATTTGGTGCTTCCTTGCAAGTTGTAGCTTGCAGAATTGAGGTAGGAGCCTCTTGTAGGTTGGTGCCTGCAGAAAAACAGTGGTGAGAGGGAGTTGGAGCTTGCCTTTGCATCAAAACAATAATAAGATGTGGTTTTCTCCCTTTAAGGGTTTCCACTTACAGCTGCTGTCTCTATATGTGCTTCTTATGTGTTGATGTGATTATTTCAATCTGCTTAATTGCTTGCTGCTCTTAACATAAGTATGGTGTCACATTAAATTAATATTGGTTGCAAATAAGACTGTTCACATATTAAGCTGTAAATAATTTTGGTGAAAATTTTAAAAGGCTTATGTATGTATTAAACTGATTCACCCCCCCCCCCTCTCAGTTTAATTAAAGATTCAACACAAAATATATGTTAAAACCTTTGAAAACCTTCATTTTATCAGTTTATCTATGCATTTTAAACCTCTGAGTTGCTGCTCCTGACTGAATAAAGAATTTTGAGCCTTTGATTGCCAATTTACACCCAAAACCTTTGCAATTGCCAATATAAATCCCTGATACTATAGAGGAGCTATTCACTGCTCCAGAAAGCTGTTGAAGTCTTCAAATTCAAAGGAAAACCTCAGAACCCTTTCAGATCCAAGTACCTACATAAAAGGTATTTTTCGAAGAAATTAAACCTGAAAATTGAGTTTAAACTATCTTGAATAGAACCAATCCTTTTTTTAAGAAAATTAATCAAAATTGAACAGCCTAAAAACACAAAAAACAGGCCAAACCCTGGAAATTTTTTCCCAAAACCCCGTTTATCCTCTGTGCACCTGTCAAGAAATTTTCCTCAATTGTTACTATTTAAAGATCAATTTCAAAGATTTGGAAGGCCAAAAAACCTTTGAAATACCCTGAATTCCTATTTTCTCAGCCTAACAAACTCAGAAAACCCTCGTTTTCTGTTTTATACCAGTTGTTATATCCTCATATAAACTTGATTGAGTATAAAACCTAAAAGAGACTATCCTATGCCTAAGTTTGCTTAGTTTTCCCTCTGTTAAAAGAAAATTACCCTTGTAAACTGTTTAATCTTGCAAAAGTAACCTAAAAATGCTTAAAAAAAAGTACCAGAAAACCTGAAGGATCCAAAGCACCCAAACCTAAGGGATCCAAAGCCCCTAAGTCTACTCTAGTCATCACTACTAAATTTGCTATATCAGTAAACCCCCTTCAACCACCTGTGGTTTCTGTTGAAAGCCTTCCTTTAACTGAGATTGATTTTAAAATTGCGTTGAATTAAATTTGTTAGATATACACAACTGGTGTTATGAAAAGTATCTAGACAAAGATGAAATTCCTATTTGGGATACACATTTACCCAAGTATATAGTTCCCTTAACCCATCCAGGTCAAGAAGTCATAAGGCTGTGTCAAAAATATTATGAACCAGATCAAAGGGCTGTAGTAAATGCTGATAAAGAGATACTTTTCACTATTACAGCCTAGTCTATTAATCAAATGCTACAATTGTAGCCTGATCCCCAAGCAGTCCCCTTGTCTATAGAGGCCTTAACTCAGCTATACCTTGGCCTAGATTTCCCTAAAATATTCATGATCTTTCATAATTTTATGTATTCTCATGTTGATATTCCAAAGATAAATCCTCCATACTCCACAACTAAATTTTCTGAAGGTTCTAGACATATTATCTCTATGCTCTCTTTCATTCTTGGATATTTTACAGATGAGCATACTAATGAATTTGTTCTTGGTTTCTTATCCACCATGTCTCCTGGTCAACCTCCATCAAATTTTTTTTATTATGATGGTTTCATAGCAGATGCCATCCACTACCAGTTGACTAAATTACCCACAGAAGGAGTATTTATATATACTTCTTATCTTTTTCATTTGTTCCTATTCTTTCAAGTAGAAAAATTTCCAGTCACTTTGCAAAAAATGGATATAGAGGGAGAACCTCTATCAATTATTTTTTGGACTTCATTGCTGAGAAAAGAATGTAATGATTTCACCTATTCAGAGTTTTCAGAGCTATTTTTCATCCAACAATGACCATATTGAATAAATCAGAGAAACCAAGGATAAGTGAAGAAATGAAAAGAATTTTACAACTTTCAGAGCAGAACAAGGTTGGAGATTGGTACCTTTATGAAAAACACATTGAATTAAGGATTTTTGGGTCAAACTTGTTACCCTACAAGTTGCCCAAGCATATGTGTATGAGAATTTTTGCATTAGAATATCTTAGACAAATTCTCAATTCAAATTCAATTAACTTTATGGCAGCCAAGAAGAAGACCCAATTTAAGTTAAAAAATCAAATTGGTTCATTTATCTGCAACCATAGGGACGTTGAAAAGGAAGTGACAAAGATGTTATCAGAATTCAGATTTGAAGAGAGTTTTCCATGGAATTATGATCCACAAGGGATCTTAAGCCAACTAAGCGTTAAATGTAAATTAACACCCTTTATCCATGAGTCAAAGCCTGAAATAGAAAAATTTTCCAATCAAGTTGAATGGATTGAAAACACCTTGATAGAGGCAGCAAGCCAAAAAGATACAACACAAGCATTGGAAGTTTCCAAACAGCCAGAAACATCAAGTAAAAGAGTTAGGGAAGAATGAGCGTACATAGTAGAGACAATAACTGAGACTAAATTTAAAATAATCTATAACAAAAGGCCCAAGCTCAGTTCAATTGATAAAGAGAAAGTAACAATTGATATTGATGAGACAGATGCTCGAGTGACCAATAATGATATAGAAATAGCCATAATCAATGAAACACTTATGGAAATTCAAAAGAAAAAACTAGTAAATCAGGATGATACACAGATGATTGAGAAACAACATAGCATGGAAGCCTCTTCTTCACAACCAGCTGAGGAAAAGGAATTGGACATCAAAGAGAAGTACAAGCTAATTAAGCAAAAAAAATGAAGAAATAAAGACAAAAATATACTCTCAATTCTTGAAACAGAATCCTGGCAATCAAAATTGACTATTATCAGCATTTGATTATTCTAGCAATAAAATGATGATGTCATTTCTACAGCCTACTACCTCAGTACCAAAAACAATATCATACTATAAAAAGGTTGATATTGAGGTAGACACAGAAAAAATCCATGAGTTGGACCAGATTGAGTTCCATAGGCAGAGCTCTGAAATGTTATATTCTACAATAGCAACTAATGTAATGAGTGCAAATAAAACAACTTAGATTAATACTAAAACCCATGAACAGAAAGCTATCAGATTAGGGGAGCAACTAAAAAATCTACAAAAGGAATTGACTTTCACAGAGAAGATCTCCTACATCAAAAATCATCTCTGGACCAACATCATTGAAGCCATTCATAATCAATGGCCTTCAATTCAAGTAATATTTGAGCAGAAAGAATTGTTGTTGGCAGCTTAAGCAGAGATACAGAAGACCAAGGATGAATTGATTGATAAACTTGAACAGGCATTAAAGCTCATAACATTTCTCAATAGCAAGAACAGAGAAGAACTTGAGGATCTTCAAATATTAGACACGACAGAGACAATCCTACAAATCAGGAAGGTTGTCACTAAAAAGAACTTGATGAAAAATCTTGAAGAAAAGTGTGAAGCCATGAACCTTACCATAACTAGATTTATGGTAAAGTATACAAATCCTCGACAGAAAGGCTTACCTGATATACATGTTTTCAATGAAAATCTTATGCCACAGAAGGACTATGAAAAAAATATCAAGGAGTTTGCTAAAGAGCAAGTAAACAAGCCACCAGCACAAGGCACTCCTACAGGGAAAGTTTTACTGCAGTATTTTGAGGATTTATTCTTCTTACAACATGAAATTAAGCATCTCTTTATCATCAAGCCTACTTTTGCAAGATATACTGAGGCTGATGAGAATTTCAGGAAGTTGAAGAATGTGAAAATTCCTAAAGCAGAAGAGTGGCAGACTTTCACATACTTGATGTAAAAATTGAAGATAAAAACAGTAAAACAGTTTGCCTCAAGATAGTCAAAAGAAAAGAAAAAGAAAGAAAAAAACAGTTTACTGATTTTTACTGCTAAAAGATGTATTTTACAGTAGTAAGACAGTAAAATTGATGGTCAAAGAGTATAAGTGTCAAAGAGTATAAGGTTAAAGAGTATCAGCAGGAAAGAGTATCAGCGAAGGCAAGTAGATTGCAAGATAATATCTAGCAGCCAACAAGCAGGACACATAGGCAGCCAATAGCTCCTTGTCATCAAAATAGTTCTATTTATTTTGCATAAAAGAGGATAGCTTGTTGATTTGTTAAGCAACTGTCCCTTTTATTATATAATGATATTTTATTTTTCCTAAGTTAATTCCTAGAAGTCTTCTAGGATATTTGTAATACATTTTGTATAAATACTTCAACTTCAGAAGTATTAAGGGTGGAATAAAATTGCTGAAGGTTATTATAGACATATTGTTGACTTGAAGGCTGTGTGTTTCGACTTTGAGTAGTAGACTGGATATGCTTTTTGGTATCATACTTCAGGATCCCTGTGATAAGCAATCTGGAGTGAAGTACTCTCTAAACTTGTCATTTGTAATCTAGCTTTGTTACATGCATACATCTGTATTTAATTCTAAATCTAAATTTGCAACTAGGAGTATTACTACAGGACATGTTAATAGCACCCTGTTTTTAACTAGTTGTCATTTCTTTGTTTTCTTCTGATTTCCGATGTTGAGAATTCTTTATTTCTCTCACTCTCGTTTGACGTCGGCCTTCTACTTCCCTTTTTCGGATCAAAGGATCATTAAGTGCCCTTTATCCCGATCATATCACCTCAAAAAGCAATTTCCCATAATCTCCAAGGGTTATCTATCTTGCCCTGAAGACATTTGACGTTTTAGGCCCTTATCCTAGTTCGGCTAGCTTGATTTAGACTCCATAGCCCAATGGACAAGTAAATTTCCCTCTATTCATCCATTGTAGTGATTTTTTCTCACCATCACAATCAATCAAAACCAAAACTGCCCATTCATAACTAGCCTAACATTTGTAAATCAAACAAAGATAAATCTTAAAGAGAGAGCCCTCTTTGAACCCTAGGAAGGCTAGATCCTAGAGTTTGAAGTAGGTTTTTGGTTACCTCTAGAGTTATTTGACTTAAATCCAAAATCCCACAACTTAAGAATTTACTAGAGTGATAACATATTGGTGACCATACTGGGGAATTAACCAATCCTCAGTCATAAAAATTTTCTTGGGGAAAATTATTTTATTCATATTTTTATTTCAAGATTATTTTTTATAGGTTGTGGGTATTGAAAAATTGTAATTCTGGCTTCTAGGAAAACCTACTATACCAGGTCTAACCCAGATCCTAACCCTGTTGTCATAGTAGATAACCCAGACCGAATTAGAAAAAAGAAAAAACAAACAGAAAACTTAGAAGTTGAAGTATCATTAATAAGAGTCAATTCATTACCTCAAGAATTAGTTAGTTTGCAATATATTGATTTTGATTTCAGATTTGAGAATTCATTATTTAAAAGAAAATCTGAAAATGATTTAAAAACTACTGTTTTAGACTCTTCTTTTGTGTCATTTTTGAATACAAAACAGAAAATTATTATAGCAAGATCTAAATCAAAGAAAGCTGAATATCAGACTAAATTTGAAGAAATTAATGTTACAATTCTTACAGATATTAATGAGGCTATTGAATTAGCTAAATTTTTGACTTATGCAAACAAACCTCTAGTTTCTCAATTACACACCACAATAATACAAGCTGCAAATTCATCTTTGTATGTTGTTACATCATATATAAATACCACTCCCAACTCATCCACAGATTCATTTATCCCTAGATTTCCTTTGCAGCCTAGAATAATTTTCCACCATCCACTTCATCCACTAAATCCACTAGTTTACCTTCTAATTTTGCAAATACATCATTCTCATTTCCTAGTAGTTCCACTCATATCCCAATATCACTTCCTAGCATTTCTGGTACAGTTTTTAGTTCATCAGCGATCATTTCCAGCATAGCTCCAAGTTCTTCTACTAGATTTCCTAGTCAAACTAAAATTTTAGCCATGGCTGCTAGATATGCTCCCCTTGTCTTACCTCAAAATTTGCATGACATGCCTCAAGATTATAAAAAAAAATACCACTGTTTGATGGTACTACACAATATACTCCTCAACAACACATAACTAAAATGACAGACTTCTTTGAAATTTATGAAATAGATTACTCAGATGTTCAAATGATATTATTTGCTCAAACTTTCACTAGAGAAGTAAAGAAATGGTTTAAAGATCAAGCTCCTGGTAGCATAACTGATTTAGTTATATTTTTTACAACGTTTTTGAATAAATGGGAAAAAAAAATAACCCCCTTCAAATATTATTTGAATTTGATGCATTAAAAAGAGCCCCAAATGAGTTAGTTCAAGATTACTGCACCAGGTATAATAGTGTCTATAATTCTATTCCTGCAACTCTTAAACCTACTCCTTATTCTGTTCTGCTCAAATTCCCTGATGGATTTGATGCAGATATGGCTTATCAATTAAAGGAAAGAGATGCAGACACCTTAGAAAAAATGAAAGTAGATGTTGTTAGTGTAGAAATAAACATATTAGCTAAAAAATCTAGACTCATAAACGAAAGAAGAGTGACTATCAAAGAAGAAAATTCAAATTCAGATGCAAAAATAGATAGTTTAGCTAGAACCTTAGAAAGAATGATGGATAGACTAGATAATATAGAGAAAAGATCTCATTGGGATAATCAACAACAGATCAGAAATCCCAACTTTAGAAAAAACATGAATCAAGGAAAAAAAAAAGAAACAGACCCAGACCAAACAATAAGGCCACCATTCCAAGAGAACTATGCTGAAAGTTCTCAGAATAATGATGAAGATGAGGATTCAATGCATCATTTAATGGGAATAGATGATGATAATACTATTTTCCTTACTCAAGAAGATCATGAATTGTTTGAGCTTCAATAGCTTAAATTAGAATTTAGTGAATCTTTTGATTATAAACAGGGTTATGACTTTGCCATAAATGAAATACATAGTCAGTATAACCTCAGAAATAAGAAAAATAATGAGTCTTCTGCTAAAAAAACTTCCCAAAATAAGAATAAGAAAACAATAGAAGCTCCAAAAACAAAAAATTTGCAAATTCTCCCAAGGGAAAACAAGCAAATCCCCAATTCCCCCAAAACATTTCTAGTCTTAAAAAAGCATCAAGTCCTAAAATTGTTGATATTACTAATGAAGTGGCTCAAGCCTCGAAAGACACACAGAAATCTATTGTAGTAAAAGGCTCTAACTCTGTTAAATCAGAAAATTTAGATCCTAAAACACCTTCTGCTGATCCTAAATCAGTAGATTTAAAAACTGATAATTCAAGAAGACCTTCGGATAGTTCTAATTCTGAAAAAATTTCTACTACCTCTCAAACAACACCTGAAAAGAAAATTAGAAGCAGTAAAACACAAGTACTCGGACATAGACTATTAAGCCAATTGAAAATAAAAACATAACTGTAGAAACTCAAAATAAACTAAGACAAACTACAGTTAATAAAGAAAAACTGACTCAAATCAGTAAGTCTCAACCTACATTTAATATTCAAACAAAAATTGCTAAGTTGAAAATACCAATTCCATTAACTGAATTGGTGAAACATGACTTATACAAATCAACTATAACTGAAACATTGAATATGAATGATGGTGAAGATTCTATTAATTTGAATGATGATCAACCAGAGTTGATATTTGGCCCATATGTGAATGGAAAACCTGCAGATGGAGCTGTCCATCCTTTTTATATCAGTCTTACCATTTATGATCAAATTCTACATAACATTATGCTAGATTCTGGAGATTCCCACAATTTAATGCCTAAAGCCATTATGGAAACTCTAAATCTAGAAATAACAAGGCCTTACAAAGATTTATTTTCTTTTGACTCAAGTAAGGTTAAATGTTTTGGATTAATCAAAGACTTATGTGTAACATTAGTTCAGTACCCTGGTAAGAGCATATTAATGGACATTTTAGTAGCTGATATCCCCCTTAAATATGGGATGTTACTTTCTCACTCATGGGGAGAAAAGTTACAGGGATCTCTACAATTGGACATGAGTTATGCTACTATCTCGGTGTTTGGTCAACCTAAAAAGTTATATATAGAAACATTGATGAAGTATATGGTCAGTAGTGTTGAAAGATCTATAAATTTTCCAATTTACACTACATCAACTGATCTTGATTCTTTTATCCTGTGTAACTCTGAAACTGATAAAATCCAAGCTGAACTAATTGAAAAAAAGAAAGAACCAAAAAATGATAATATATTTCATCAATCCCTATGCAATTTAGACTTTGATGGTTCAGTTAACAAATTAGGGGTAGGAGCGGGAGTTTGGATAACAAACATGGAAAATAATCACTCAAAAGGCCATGCTTTCAAGCTTAGTTTCAAATGTACAAACAACATCGCTGAGTATGAAGCCTTAATTCTAAGACTTCAAATCATTATAAATTCAGGAGGACAATGAATTTTAATCATGGGAGATTCTAAATTAATCATAAAACAAATAAATGGATATTATTCTGTTCATAATCCAAGACTAGGTTGATACAGAGACATTGTGCTAGATTTAATTGATGATTTATTGGAATGTAAATTTACTACTATACCTAGAAAACAAAATATACAAGCTCATTGTCTAGCTACCTTTGCTAGTACATGAAATTTACCATTCCAACCAAATCACAAATATATTGTTGAAGTCAAGCATAGGCCAATAATTCCAGATAATCTCAAGTATTGGCAGATTTTTTCTCCGGATGAACATATTTACAGGTTTTTGAACAATGAAAAAGAATTTCAAAACTGTATGATAGATACTGATTGTACAAAAAATAATGATTTGGATTGTGAAATAGATTCAAATAACCTAGATGTAAATAGAATAAAGTTTGATAAACCAACTAGATTTACTCAAGCTGACATAAATAGCTTAGAGAAAGTAGAAATTGAAGAAATTATGGATGATGAATCTGACATTTTAAACCTCAAAGATAATTTCTTACCTAAAGGATTAACACCCTTAGAATATCTTTTTGACTCCAATGATGTAGCTAGAAAACAAAAAATGGAGCCAGTAAGATCTGACATAGAAGAGTGTAATATTGGTATAAAATTGAAACCTAAAATGATAAAAATTTCTAAAAAATTGCCTCAAGAAGAAAAGGATAGATATATTGAACTTTTAAAGGAATATCAGGATGTGTTTGCTTAGAGTTATGAAGATTTAAAATCTTATGATAGAAACATAATCCAACACAAAATTCCAATAAAAGAGGATAAAAAACCATTCAAACAAAAGTTGAGGAGAATTAATCTTGTACTATTACCTTTGATAGAAAAGGAAGTTAAAAGAATGTATGATGCCCAGATCATTGCACCAATCAGATACTCTGATTGGGTTTCAAACCTAGTTCCCACTAGAAAGAAAACAGGTGAAATTAGATTATGTGTTGACTTTAGAAATCTTAACAAAGTATCCCTAAAGGATAATTACCCTTTACCTAAGATGGACCATATATTACAAAGGGTAGTAGGTTCTTCTAGGATTTCTTTGTTAGATGGCTTTTCAGGATATAACCAGATCCTAGTCCAAGAAGAAGATGAGGCTAAAACAACTTTCACCACTCCTTGGGGCACTTTTATGTATGTAAAAATGCCTTTTGGACTGATGAATGCAGGGGTAACCTTTCAAAGGGCTATGGACATAGCCTTTGCAAAAGAGATTCATGATTTTTTGGTGATTTATTTAGATGACATAACTATTTTTTCCAAAAAAAATAATGATCATTTGAGACAAGTTTTCATTAAATGTAGGAAATTTGATATCTCTCTAAATCTCAAGAAAAGTATATTTGGACTAGAAGAAGGTAAGTTACTGGGGAATTTAATCTCAAAAGAAGGAATTAGAATTCATCCTGCTAGGATAGAAGCAATTCTGAACATCAGTCCACCTAGAAATATCAAAGAGTTACAAGCTTTCTTAGGTAAGATAAATTTTTTAAGAAGATTCATTTCAAACTTAGTAGAAATAATTAGAGAATTGAATAACATGCTAAAAAAAATTCAGTTCTTAAATGGACTATTGAGGCTAAACAATCTTTTGAATCTATCAAAATAGCCTTAACCAAAACTCCTGTCTGATAAGTCCTGATTTTAAGAAAGACTTCATAATCTTTTCATTTGCTTCAGAACATACCATTGTTGCAGTTTTACTGCAGAAAAATGAGAAAGGATTTGAACAACCTATAGCTTTCTTCAGTAAAACTCTTAGAGATGCCCCTTTTAAATATAACATAATGGAAAAACAAGCCTTAGCTTTGTTAAAGGCTATAAAATACTTCAGGGTGTATATTCTCTATTCACACATAATTTCCTATGTCTAGAATTCTGTAGTAAAAGACATTCTTACTCAAGATGGTCCTGATGGAAGAAGACGTAAGTGGATTGCCACTATCCTAGAATATTACATAGAAATTAAACCCACAAAACTCATCAAGAGTCAAGGATTAGCCAGACTTATGTCTGAATCCAACTGTAATGCCTTAGATATAAATTTTATTGCTCAGGTTGATGACTAGGAAGAGATGGCGACTCCAACGATTAGTGAAGCCTTCTCAGATTCACCTTGGTACTCTGGTATCATATTTGTAATATCAAACTTACAAGATCCTCTTGGATTGTCAAGAACTAAAGCTAGATTTCTTAAACTTAAAGAAGTAAAATTTTGTATCTTAGATAATGTACTAGTTTGGAAAGATAATAGTAGGATTTTACTGAATTTCTTACGAAAGGAAGAAGTTGATAAAATTATTGAAGAATTTCATGCAGGTGACTGTGGAGGGCAATTTTATTGGAAAAATATTGCTGATAAGATCCTTAGAGCTAGTTTCTACTACCCTAATTTGTTCACTCATGTTAAAAAGTTTGTGACTTCTTGTCACAAGTGCCAAATTTTTGAAGGCAAGAAAAAATTGTTACCCCTACTTCTAAAGCCTATTTCAACTAAGATGCCATTTCAACAATCGGGGTTAGACTTCATTGGTGAAATTAACCCTCCATCCTCAGGCCAACATAAGTGGATTTTAACTGCCACTGATTATTTTACAAAGTGGATCGAAGCCATACCCTTTAGACAAGCCACTGAAATAGTCATTATAGCCTTCCTAGAAAATAACATTCTTTCAAGATTTGGATGCCCACAAAAGATTATTTCTAATAATGCAGCAACATTCAAATCCAAAAATATGATTGCCTTTTGCCACAAATACCATATTACCCTAGGCCACTCTACTGCATATTGCCCTCAAGGTAATGGCCTAGCTGAATCCTCAAACAAAATTCTTGTAAATATCATTAAAAAACTACTGGAAGATAACAAGAAATCTTGGAATAGAAAGTTAGTCAATGCCCTATGGGCAGATAGACTTACAACTAAGAAATCCATTGGTACATCTCCTTACCAGCTCGTTTATGGAATGGATTTTTTTTTCCATCCTCCTTAGGAGTGCCAGTAATGAAAATTATCCAAGAATTATAGGTTGAAACTAATGATATTCATAGAAGGATTAACCAAACTATTCACTTGCAACAAACAAGGGAAGAATTTTATGTTCAATCCCAAGTTATCTAAGATAAAATCAAGAAAATCTATGATAAAAATACCAAAGAGGATGAATTTTACATTGGATATCAAGTTTTAAAGTGGGATTCTAGGAGAGAAGAAAAGGTAAACATGGGAAATTCGAATTCTTGTGGAAAGGACCTTATGTAATTTATGGGTATAGAGGAAATAATGCTTTCTTTTTGAAATAATTAGATGGAAAAAATCTACAAGAAGGACCAGTCAATGGCAGAATGTTGAAGCACTACTACTCCCGTGAGTTAACAAATAGTTAGTTTTTATTCACTTCGATCATTGTACATATATATTGCAAAGTTTAGATTGGATTGGATGTTTTCCTTACAGAGTTGAAGCCCGAAGAGAAGGCCCTAAGCTTTGAAGGGTAACATGTCATAAATATGAGTTATTACATAAAGCAAGAGACACTTACATGAACATCATAGTCTAAAGTCAAAGGCTACTCGATCTCAAAGTTCTTGACATTTCACCACGAAATTCCATCCCCATGTGGAGCCACTGTTAGGGTCCTATAATAATAGGGTTCATAAAATTTTGAATTGACTTTGATAAGTCTTGTAAATATGTACATACCTTGCTTTCTGCAAGTTGTTTTCCCATATTTTGAAAAGAGAAAAAATAAATAAAAAATAAATAAAAAAAGAGGGTAAAAGTCCTAAAAGAAAGATCAGAGGACTTAGAAAAATATAGACCCCAAAAGAGAAAAGAGATAAAAATAAGACCTGAAAGTGAGAAAGTCCAAATGCCACTACTTTTCACTTTTTCTGCAAAATAAATGACTATAGCAAAGTGTCAATAAATTCCATAATCCATGATAATTCAAAATTTTCATGTTTTCAATTTCATGTTTTATAAAGTGAATGAAGATTTGTCAAACAATTTAAACTTGACAAATCAGTATATAGGTAGAGAATAATGAGGAGCTCAACAATTCAATCTGAGCCCTCGGATGAAATAAGGTAGATCTAGATAGTTTATGCTTTAAAAGAGTAAATTTTTCAAGGTTGCGAGTCTAAATGCACCTGCCAAATGAAGAAAAAATGTTAGAATAAGGCTAAGTAGGTAGAATGAAGTGGAGAAAGCATGTAATAATGATCATCAAACAAAATCACTAATTTCCCCTCCCCTATAAGTATTCAATATTCTAAGCTATCAGTCATAGAGGCTCAGAGCATTTCTCTGACTTTTGTTGGGACTAGACCCAAGGCTTGATGACTGGTTAGTTGAAAATGTTGAGTTATTATTTTAAAATCCCCATTTTATCATTATGCATCCCTCATTCATACATTATAACTCATTTTCATAAGTAAAGACTCATTCTTACTTAATGAAACATAAAACCTCATGTAATTAACTTCATCCCTTCAGAAAAATACATAAAATCCTCATAAATACATTTATCCTAAGTATTGGTGAAATGATAAAAAGATAAGTTGTGCTTTATTCTTACACTTTACTTAGTGATTGTATGTATTTTGTGTTATATTCAATTTCCCTTTCATATTAACTTTAACCTATTTTATTAAATCCCTAACGAATTACCTTATCCTACTTATTTAACTCCCTATATATAAATACCCCAAAAACCCACTATTATAAAGTTTTAGACTAAAGTTATTACCCATGTGCTAAAATAAAAAACCCCAATTAAAAAGCCCTTTGGTCTAAACTATCATTAAATAAATTTCCCGCCTCTACGGTCTTTAAACCATTCAAAAAGGTTTAAATACTATATAATAAACTAAATATCACACCCTTTATGTTTTTATTAATACATATTACAACTGTTTTGAGTGAAACATATTAACCCCGCATTCCAAAGTTTTGAATCTAATAAAGTTACAAAAGCTTTAGCCCCACTTATACATAAAAGCCCGCACCTTTGCATTGGTCAAAAGAATTATCCTATGTTTTAAACCATAAGCCAATGTATAAAGTTGCTAATCCTTGCCACCTAATAAACCCCACCTCGATATATAATTAAAGCCGTTACCCGCAGAAAAACATAAAGGTTTAATTATATGTTTTAACTATCCGCGCATGCATATAAATCCCAGTCCCACCATTTCATTTAGCTGCAGCTTTCCATTAAATCTCATCCCTTCACATCTAAACTTCAGTTCCGACGGCCGATACGCAATATCACGTAGAAAATGTAATCGATCGCCCGAACTTTAAATGCATGCGAAATGGGCAGTTTTTCTCATTTCTCTCTCCTTGACATGTCGCTTTTTCACTGGATCGTGTGCGTTTTGTCCAAATCTTCTTACAGCCCAAATGTTGCATGATAACCACTGCCTATTTTTCCATTTAAAATCTGAAACCTCCTCCCGCCATGACGCGACCTACATTTAATACTGATAAATACGAACAAAATATATGTTAAAACCTTTGAAAACCTTCATTTTATCAGTTTATCTGCACGTTTTAAACCTCTAAGTTGTTGCTCCTGACTAAATAAAGCATTTTGAGCCTTTGATTGCCAATTTATGCCCAAAACCTTTGAAATTGCCAATATAAATCCCTGAAGACTGTTGAGGAGCTATTCACCACTCCATAAAGCTGTTGAAGTCTCCAAATTCAACGAAAAACCTCAGAACCCTTTCAGAGTCAAGTACCTACATAAAAAGGTATTTTCCGAAGAAATCAAACCTGAAAATTGAGTTTAAACTATGTTGAAGAGAACCAATCCTTTTTTAAAGAAAATTAATCAAAATTGAATAGCCTAAGAACACAAAAAATAGGCCAAACCCTGGAAATTTTTCCCAAAACCCCATTTATCCTCTGTGCACCTTTCAAGCAATCTTTCTCAATTATTACAATTTAAAGATCAATTTCAAAGATTTGGAAGGCCAAAAAACCTCTGAAATACCTTGAATTCCTATTTTCGCAGCCTAAAAAACTCAGAAAACCCCTATTTTCTGTTTTATACCAGTTTTTATATCCTCAGATAAACTTCATTGAGTATAAAACCTAAAAGAGACTATCCTTTGCCTAAATTTGCCCAGTTTTCCCTCTATTAAAAGAAAATTACTATTTCAAACTATTTAATATTTCAAAAGTAACCTAAAAATGCTTAAAAAATAGAGTACCAGAAAACCTGAAGGATGCAAAGCACCCAAACCTAAGGGATCCAAAGCCCCTAAGTCTACTCCAGTCATCACTACCAAATCTACTATATCAGTAAACCCCCTTCAACCACATGTGGTTGTTGTTGAAAGCCTTCCTTTAACTGATATTGATTATAAAATTGTTTATCCTCCTATTGAATTCAATTTGTTAGATATACACAACTGGTATTATGAAAAGTATCTAGACAAAGATGAAATTCCTATTTGGGAAACACATTTACCCAAGTATATAGTTCCCTTAACCCATCCAGGTCAAGAAGTCATAAGACTGTGTTAAAAATATTATGAACTAGATCAAAGGGTTGTAGTAAATGCTGATAAAGAGATACTTTTAACAATTACAGCCCAGTCTATTAATCAAATGCTACAATTGCAGCCTGATCCCCAAGAATTCCCCTTATCTATAGAGGCCTTAACTCAACTATACCTTGGCCTATATTTCCCTAAAAGATTCATGATCTTTTAGAATTTTATGCCTTCTCATGTTGACATTCCAAAGATAAATCTTCCATACTCCACAGCTAAATTTTATGAAGGTTCTAGACATATCTCTATGCTTTCTTTCATTCTTGGATATTTTACAGATGAGCATACTGATGAATCTATTCTTGGTTTCTTATCCACCATGTCTCCTGGTCAACCTCCATCAATAATTTTTTATTATGTTGGTTTCATAGTAGATGACATCCACTACCAGTTGACTAAATTACCCACAGAAGGAGTATTTAGATATACTTATTATCTTTTTCATATGTTCCTATTCTTTCAAGAAGACAAATTTCCAGTCACTTTGCAAAAAATGGATATAGAGGGAGACCCTATATCAATTCTTTGTTGGAATTCATTGCTGAAAAAAGAATGTAATGATTTCACCTATTCAGAGTTTTCAGAGCTATTTTTGTTTCTAGCAATGACCATATTGAATAAATCATAGAAACCGAGGATTAGTGAAGAAATGAAAAGAATTTTACAACTTTCAGAGTAGAAGAAGGTTGGATATTGGCACCTTTATGAAAAACACACTGAATTAAGGATTTTTGGGTCAAACTTGTTACCCTACAAGTTGCCCAAGCATATGTGTATGAGAATTTTTGCATTAGAATATCTTAGACAGATTCTCAATTCAAATTCAATTAACTTTATGGAAGCCAAGAAGAAGACCCAATTTAAGTTAAAAAATCAAATTGGTTCATTTATCTGCAACCACAGGGACGCTGAAAAGGAAGTGACAAATATGTTATCAGAATTCAGATTTGAAGAGAGTTTTCCATGGAATTATGTTCCACAAGGGATATTAAGCCAAATAAGAGTGAAATGTAAAGTAACACCCTTTATCCATGAGTCAAATCCTGAAATAGAAAAATATTCCAATGAAGTTGAATGGATTGAAAACACCTTGACATAGGTAGCAGGCCAAAAAGATACAGCACAAACATTGGAAGTTGCCAAACAACCAGAAACATCAAGTAAAGGTGTCAGGGAAGACGGAGCGTACACAATAGAGACAAGAACTGAGACTAAATTTAAAATAATATATAACAAAAGGCCCAAGCTAAGTTCAATTGATAAAGAGAAAGTAACAATTGATATTGATGAGACATATGTTCCAGTGACCAATGATGATATAGCAACAGCCATAATCAATGAAACACTTATGGAAATTCAAAAGGAAAATCCAGTAAATCAAGATGATACATAGATGATTGAGAAACAACACAGCATGGAAGCCTCTTCCTCACAACCAACTGAAGAAAAGGAATTGGACATCAAAGAGAACTACAAGCTAATTAAGCAGAAAAATGAAGAAATAAAGACAGAAATATACTCTCAATTCTTGAAATAGAATCCTAGCAATCATAATAGATTATTATCAGCATTTGATTATTCCAGAAATAAAATGATGATGTCATTTCCATAGCCTACTACCTCAGTACGAAAAATAGTATCAGACTATAAAAAGGTTGATCTTGAGGTAGACACAGAAAAAATCTATGATTTGGACCAGATTGAGTTCCATAGGTAGTGCTCTAAAATGTTATATTCTACACTGGAAACTAAAGCAATGAGTGCAAATAAAATAGCTCAGATTAATGCCAAAACCCATGAATAGAAAGCTATTAGATTAGGGGAGCAACTCAAAAATCTACAAAAGGAATTTAATTTCATAGAGTAGATCTCCTACATCAAAAATCATCTCTGGACCAACATCATTGAAGCCATTCATAATCAATGGCCTTCAATTCAAGTAATATTTGAGCAGAACGAATTGTGATTGGCAGCTCAAGTAGAGATACAGAAAACCGAGGATGAATTGACTGATAAACCTAAACAGAAATTAAAGCTCATAAAATTTCTCAATAGCAAGAACATAGAAGAACTTGAAGAACTTCAAGTATTAGACAAGACAGAGACAATCTTACAAATCAGGAAGGTTGTCACTAAAAAGAACTTGATGAAAAATCTTGATGAAAAGTGTGAAGCCATGAACCTTGCCATAACTAGATTTATGGTAAAGTATACAAATCTTAGATAGAAAGGCTTACCTGATATACATGTTTTCAATGAAAAGATTATGCCACAGAAGGACTATGACAAAAAGATCAGGGAGTTTGCTAAAGAGCAAGTAAACAAGCCACCAGCATAGGGACTCCTACAGGGAAATTTTTACCACAGTATTTTGAGGATTTATTCTTCTTACAACATGAAATTAAGCATATCTTTGTCATCAAGCCTACTTTTGCAAGATATACTGAGGCTGATGAGAATTTCAGGAAGTTGAAGAATGTGAAAATTCCTAAAGCAGAAGAGTGGCAGACTTTCACATACTTGATGTAAAAATTGAAGATAAAAACAGTAAAACAGTTTGCCTCAAGATAGTCAAAAGAAAAGAAAAAGAAAGAAAAAAACAGTTTACTGATTTTTACTGCTAAAAGATGTATTTTACAGTAGTAAGACAGTAAAATTGATGGTCAAAGAGTATAAGTGTCAAAGAGTATAAGGTTAAAGAGTATCAGCAGGAAAGAGTATCAGCAAAGGCAAGTAGATTGCAAGATAATATCTAGCAACTAGCAAGCAGGACACATAGGCAGCCAATAGCTCCTTGTCATCAAAATAGTTTTATTTATTTTGGATAAAAGAGGACAGCTTGTTGATTTGTTAAGAAACTGTCCCTTTTATTATGTAATTATATTTTATTTTTCCTAAGTTAATTCCTAGAAGTCTTCTAGGATATTTGTAATACATTTTGTATAAATACTTCAACTTCAGAAGTATTAAGGGTGGAATAAATTTTTTGAAGGTTATTATAGACATATTGTTGACTTGAAGGCTGTGTCTTTCAACTTTGAGTAGCAGACTGGATCACCTTTTGTCATCATACTTTAGGATCCCTATGATAAGAAATCTGGAGTGAAGTACTCTCTAAACTTTTCATTTGTAATCTACCTTTGTGACATGCATACATCTGTGTTTTAATTCTAAATCTGAATGTGCAACTAGAAGTATTACTACAGGACATGTTAATAGCACCCTGTTTTTAACTAGTTGTCATTTCTTTGTTTTCTTCTGATTTCTAGTGTTGAGAGTTCTTAATTGCTCTCACTCCCATTTGACCTCTGTGTTCTACTTCCCTTTTCCGGATCAAAGGATCCTTAAGTGCCCTTTATCTCGATCATATCACCTCAAAAAGAAATTTCCCATAATCTCCAAGGGTTATCTATCTTTCCCTGAAGACATTTGACCTTTTAGGCCCTGATCCTAGTTCTACTATCTTTATTTAGACTCCATAGCCCAATGGACAAGTAAATTTCCCTCTATTCATCCCTTCTAGTGATTTTTTCTCACCAACACAATCAATCAAAACCAAAACCGCCCATTCATAATTAGCCTAACATTTGTAAATCAAACAAAGATAAATCTTAAAGAGAGAGCCCTCTCTGAACCCTAGGAAGGTTAGATCCTAGAGTTTGAAGTAGGTTTGTGGTTACCTCTAGAGTTATTTGAATTGAATCCAAAATCCCACAACTTAAGAATTTACTAGAGTGATAAAACCTACTATCTTGGAGGAAGGGTTGCCTGACGCGCAGTTGTTCACCATTAGATTCATTGATGCACACTTTGCTGATATCATCCAGTTCTTGACTACAGGCATGGCACCTACAGAATATTCAGTACAACAAAAGAAGGAGTTGGTTACCTGAGCGACAGATTTCACCATCATCGCAGGTTAATTATATAAACTAGGCAATGATGAAGTGCTGCGCAGGTATGTTCTGGAGCATGAACGACATGATATCATGGCAAAAGCTCATGATGGAATCGTATGGGGTCACTATGTAGGCATGGCAATGGTGCATAAGATTTTACGGGTTGGACTATGGTGGCCTACCCTCCATAGTGACTCTCATGACTATTGTAAATCTTGTGATACGTGTCAATGGACGGGAAATTCGTCGCGAAGAGATGAAATTCCATTACAACCACAAGTAGCATTACAAGCCTTTGACAAATGGGCCATTGATTTTGTGGGACCCAACAACCCACTGGGGAAGAAGACGGGTGCACGCTACATAATTATTGCCACTGATTATGTAACCAGGTGGGCCGAAGCACAAGCAGTGAAGGATTGTATGGAAGATACTACTGCGCACTTCATCTTTCAGCAGATTCTGACTCGATTTTGATGTCCAAAGGTCCTTATGAGAGATCGAGGTATGCACTTTGTTAATGAAACAATCCAAGAATTGACTGAAGAGTTCTAGATCCATCATGCAAAAATCACCACATATCATCCACAGGAAAATGGAGCGGTAGAAGCTTTTAACAAGATTTTGGAGAAAGCACTGACTAAGGTCTACAACGCTGATCGCAGTGATTGGGATGTACGCATCCCATTGGTTCTCTGGGCCTACCAGATGACCTGCAAAAAACTGACAGGGAAAACCCCATTCAGGCTGGTCTATGGCAAGGAGGCCATTATGCCAATGGAGTATTTTGTTCCCAGTCTGCGTATTGCAACATTTACAAACATGGCAGAACCCGACATCATGGAGGCACCTTTAGCATACCTTATGGCTTTGGAGGAAGATCTCTTTATTGCTAATTTCCATCAGCAGGTTTAGAAGACTCGCGATAAGGCCTGACATAAACGACATATTCACCAGAAGACATTCGTAGAGGGTGACCTGGTCCTCCTATATGATAGCCAGTTTTCGAAACATATAGGGAAGTTCTGATAGCACTGGCTTGGTCCCTATACAATTAAGTAAATCAGGAATGGTGGAGTTGTAAGGCTAGCCACCCTGCGTGTTAGGTCCCTATATTACTAGTATAGTCCCTTATTATTGTTAGTGTAACCCCCTTATTGTTATTATTGTACCCTTATAACCCCCATATTGTGATTATTGTGCCCCTAAATTATTATTGTTAGGTCGGCTAGGATTATATTGTGGCCCCACTAGGACTACATTGTGGCCCCATGGACTCCTATATATAGAAAGGAGGTTTTTTAATTTGTATCATCCAAGAATTGTTCATTCATGTAATGTATTGGAGGTTTCCCCCTCGAAGTGGCTTATTTATAAGGCGTTGATATCTCTTTTATTCTATTTTTTGGGGTTGGTTTCACAACATTTGGTATCAGAGCTTTGGATTATAGGGTTTTCGCTGCTCCAAACCGGTCATCGTGGAATTTTCGCTATAACGTATTTTCTACGAAGGTTCAGAAGCTGGAATTTTTAGAGTGTGAAGCTGAAATCCTGAGGGACATCCTTGCAAAATTTCAGAGTTTGGTTCATAGTATTTTTGGAGATATGATCTGTGGAAGTTAGGGATTTTTACAGGCTCCTGAATTTAACCTAAACATGTCATCGCAACAGTTGTGCTATAACTTTTTTTATACAAAGTTTTAGAAGCCAAAATTTTTAGAGATCGAAGCCAAAATTTTTAGAGAGTGAAGCCAAAATCCGGAGGAAGATCTTTGCAAAATTTCAGAGCTTGGTTTGCAATATTTTCAGAGATATGATCTGTGGAAGTTAGGTCTTTTTCAGGCTCCCAAATTTCATCTCAAAGAGGTTATCGTGGGACAATATTTATAACTCTCTCTCGGAGCATCGAATTGGAATGATGTAAAAAGTGGCTGCAAGCACAAGGACTGTAGCTTCTTGTCTATCAATTTTAGAGCCAAAGGAGGAAACAGTGACACATGGAAAGTCGTACAAGTTTTCTCTACTGAACCAGTCCATAATTGGGTCATTGTGGGAGATTGGACATAACTTTGCCTTGAAGAATCCAAATCAGGTCAGAAATGTGACATTTGAAAGAAGCTTCAGAGGGATAATACAAGGCTGAATTTCAGATATTGAGGATCTATAATTACAGATATAATTAAATTTCAATATAGAGCTCCACAAAAGCAAGTAAAAGGGTGTATATTTTTTTCCCCAAATTGCATAAGTCTTGTTTGAAGAATCAAGTTGAATTGATTCCAAGAACATATTGTATAATATCTATCAGTATTAGATTCTAAAATGGCCCCTAAAAATAATTCAACACCCATTAAGCCTTTAGAAGGCTCTACTATGACTCATGAAAACGAAGCATGGCAACATGACATATCAAACTTACAGGAGCAAATGCAACAAATTTCGCTCTCGCAAAGAGCAACAAAAAATGACATGGAAGTTTTGAAGAAAGGCGTGGAAACTAAGATGGATGGTTTGAATAAAGGCGTTTAATCTAAGATAGATGGTTTGAAAAATGGCATGGAAGCTAAGATAGATGGAATGGAATCTAAAATGGAAAACATGAAGAATGATCTAAAAGCAGACATGGAAGGTTTGACAAAGTTGATACAACAAATGTTTCCTAATGTTGAAAAGATAGTAGAGGAAAATCATGATGAGAAAAAAATAAATTCTAATCGTGATTTGATAAACTCTAATGTTGGCGGAAAGAACCACCATATTCCAAAAATGGATATGAGGAAGTTTGATGGAAAGGATCCTGTAACATGGATACTACAGATGGAGCAATATTTTGATCTCAATAATGTGCAAAACACACAAAAGGTACGCATTGCAACTTTACATTTAGAACAAAATACATTTGTATGGTATCGATGGCTTTGCTCCCATAAAAAAATTATCACTTGGTCAATTTTTATGGAGTAAATGATAGCACATTATGAGGATACAAAGAGCAACACCTTCTTTAGCCAATTGATAAATCTCAAACAAAAGGGTTTAGTGGGGGAGCACATTGAGGACTTCCAAAGATTGAATATAAGGGTAACTGATATTCTAGAGGAACACATGATTGATCTCTTCATGGGTACTTTAAAGGATAACATGCAACATGAAGTTCGCATTTTGGAACTTGATTCATTGGAGAAGGCATTTAGGTTGGCAAGAAAAATTGAATGTAAAATTATGGCGACAAGGAAGCCTACCACTCACTTCTATAAAGAGGGAAGTGTTGCTACTCCTAGATTTCAACAACCTACAAGGTTGACACCATAACAATTGGAAGAAAAAAGAGCAAAAGGGCTTTGCTACAGTTGTGATAACAAATACACTAAAGGTCAAAAGTGTGCTGAGAAGAAATTATTTTACATAGATTGTGAAGAGGATGAATAAAATGAACAAGAAGAGGATATACACCAGGAACCAACCCTAAAAGAGGAAAAAATAAGTCCGACCATATCATGTAATGCATTTTCAGGAATTACAACTCCTAAAAATCTAAAGATAGAAGGACATATCAAGAAGAAAAAGGTAATAGTGCTGATTGATTCCGGTAGTACCCATAATTTTATTCATTGTAAGGTAGCCAAGGAATTGAATTGTTTCCTATACCCAGCACCAGAATGTCAAGTGATGGTTGCAAATAGAGGAACTATAAATTGCTCCAAAAAATGCCATAATATCAAGCTAACGATGGGGGAATATGTATTGAATATTCCATTGCTTTCCATTCCTATGGGAGGTGCTGATGTTGTACTAGGAGTACAATGGTTACAATCTTTGGGGACGGTAGCTTTTAATTTTCAAGAAATTTTCTTGAATTTTTTTCAGAAGGAAAGGAAGTCGAATTACGAGGTATTTTAGGGAAAATGGGAAAGACAATAAGCTCTAATGTCATGACAAAGCTTCTAAAGAAATAACAACGAGTCATAATTGCACAATTATGCTCACTAGAAGTTCCAACATCAAAATCATCTATTTCTGCAGATCTCCAAAAAGTCTTGGACAATCATTCCAAGGTTTTTGAAACTCCCAAAGAAATCCCTCCTATTCATGATCATGATCATGCTATTCCTTTGATTCTAGGAAGTGTTCCTCCAAACATCAGGCCTTATAGATATCCTTATGTCCAAAAGAGCGAAAAGATTGCAAAAATGTTAGAGGCGGGTATAATTCAACCTAATCAAAGTTCTTTCTCTGCTCCTGTAGTATTGGTACACAAGACGGATGGATCATGGCGCATGTGTCCTGATTATAGGGAGCTCAATAAGCTCACCATTAAATATAAATTTTCCATTCCTGTGATTGATGAATTATTGGATGAATTACATGGAGCAATTTATTTTACCAACTTGGATCTTCGTTCAGGATATCATCAAATTAGAATGAAGACTAAAGATATTCCAAAAACAGCATTTCGAACTCCTGAGGGTCATTATGAATTTTTGGTCATGCCTTTTGGCCTTACCAATGCACCTTCTACATTTCAAGGGTTGATGAATTCCATTTTCAAACCCTTCCTTAGAAAATTTGTGCTAGTATTTTTTGATGATATACTAATCTACGGTAGGTCTTGGAAGGATCATGTTGAACATGTTGACAGGGTGCTCAAACTATTGCAGGAGAAACAATTATATGCAAAAACATCCAAATGTTTCTTTGGAGTACAAGAGGTGGAATATCTGAGTCATATTGTATCTCACGAGGGTGTTAAAGTAGACCCTAACAAAATTAAAGCCATTAAGGAATGGAAAGTCCCCACAACCATAAAGCAGTTGCGAGGATTTCTTGGGTTAACAGGGTATTATCGCAAGTTTGTTAAGAATTATGGGAGAATAGCGGCACCTATAACAACATTATTGAAGAAAGATGCATTTTCATGGACTCCTGAAGCAACTAAGGCCTTTGAACATCTTAAAGAGGCAATGTGCCTAGCACCGGTCTTAGCTACGCCAGACTTCACAAAAACCTTTATTGTGGAATGTGATGCATCAGGAAATGGAATTGGTGTTGTTTTAATGCAGGAAGGAAGACCCATTGCTTTTGAAAGACGTCCAATCAAAGGAAAGTATTTACAGAAACCTATTTATGAGAAGGAAATGTTAGCAATACTGCATGCACTAAAGAAATGGTGAACTTACCTAATGGGAAGACACTTCAAGGTAAAAAATGATCATGATAGTCTTAAACGCTTTTTGGAACAAAGACTATCTTCAGAAGAGTAGCAAAAATGGGTCACAAAGATGTTGGGTTATGACTTTGAAATAATCTACAAAAAATGAAAGCTTAATGTTGTTGCAGATGCACTCTCAAGAAAGAATGAAGAAGTGGAAGCATTGCTTTGTGCCATTTCTATTATCCAACCAGATTGGATAACCGAAGCAAGAGATGAATGGAAGAAGGACGAAGAAGTGTGGACACTCATTCAAAATTTGCAACAAGATCCTAGTACATCTGATACATTTAGTTGGAAAAATGATTCCTTATGGTACAAAGATCGCTTATATCTTTGTAAGAATTCCCAAGTAAAACAAAAGATTCTTTTGGAATTGCACACTTCTCCTTTAGGAGGACACTCGGGATTTTTAAAAACTTACCACAGGGCGAAGAAAGAATTTTTTTGGGATGGCCTTAAATCTGATATTCAAAAGTTTGTGGCGGAATGTTTGGTTTGCCAGTAGAATAAAGTTGAGAAAATTAAGACCTAGGGTCTTCTACAACCTTTATCCATTCCAAGTCAACATTGGGAGGATATTTCAATGGATTTTATCACAGGTTTACCTAAGTCTGAAGGAAAGAGTGTCATCATGGTGGTAGTTGATAGACTTACCAAGTATGCACACTTGTGTGCATTATCTCATCCATTTAAAGCAAGTACAGTTGCTACTACATTTATGGACACAATTCAAAAGCTACATGGAAACCCAAGGGTTATTATGAGCGACAGAGATCCCATTTTTACTGGAAATTTTTGGACGAAGTTATTTTCTTGTTTGGGTACTCAATTAGCTCATAGCTCATCTTATCATCCTGAATCTGATGGTCAAACTGAGATAGTAAATAAATGTTTGAAAGGATATCTTCGTTGTTTTGTATCTGATAAAAAAACACAATGGGTCAAGTGGTTACCTCTCACTGAAAGGTGGTATAACACTTCCTTCCATACTGCAACAAAAATGACCCCATTTATGGCACTTTATGGATATCATCCACCATCCATCACATCCTCTTTAAGAGAAAATTTTAAGGTTCAAGCAGTGGAAGATCACATCGAGCATCAACAATAAGTTCTCCAACTCTTAAAATACAACCTGAATTTGGCTCAAAATCGAATGAAACAACAGGCAGATCAACATCACAGTGAGAGAAGTTTTGATGTAGGAGACTGAGTATTTTTACGGCTACAACCATACAAACAAATGTCCCTCAAGCAAGCTAAGAAGGATAATAAATTATCGCCAAAGTACTATGGTCCTTACAAGGTGTTGCAAAAGATTGGTACTATAGCATACAAATTGGAGCTTCCTGCTTCTTCACGAGTGCATCCATTTTTCCATGTTTCATGCTTAAAGAAGGTTATAGGTGAAAATCTTCCAGTTCAAACAATATTTCCAGAACTTGATGAGGAAGGAAAAATCGTATTGGAACCTGAAGCGGTCACGGAAACAAGAACTCGACAACTACGGAATCGATCAATTTCAGAGTATCTCATCAAGTGGAAGAACTTACCCACTAAAGATTCTACATGGGAGGATGAGAATTTTATACAGAAGCACCCAGAGCTACTCAAGCGTTGAGGACAACACTTTTTTGAAGGAGAGGGGCATGTTAGGTCCCTATATTGCTAGTATAGTCCCTTATTGTTGTTAGTGTAACCCCCTTATTGTTATTATTGTACCCCTGTAACCCCCATATTGTTATTATTGTGCCCTTAAATTATTATTGTTAGGTCGGCTATGATTACATTGTGGCCCCATGGACTCCTATATATAGAAAGGAGGTTTTGTAATTTGTATCATCCAAGAATTGTTCATTCATGTAATGTATTGGAGGTTGCCCCCTCGAAGTGGCTTATTTCTAAGGCGTTGATATCTCTTTTCTTCTATTTTTGGAGTTGTTTTCACAAAACTGCGTGGTGATATGCTCCCTAGCTATATCAATGGTAGCCGGCTCAAACCATATCGGGTCAAATGACTATATGGTAAAAGTAGCTATATAAGGCGGGATCGGTCTACCATAACACTTGAGTATGATCAGGGTACGCGTGGGAGGTGGCCACAACTTAGGAGGCCCAGAGTAGCAAGAAAAGGGCGCAGGTGTCTATTCAAAGTGCAGCAGGTGCGCTGGGAGTCCCGGGGTGTGCTCGATGCACATGAGGTGCGAGAACTAGCCGTTGGGATAGTAGAATCATGTAAAAAGATAAATTTACCGTTGATAGGAGTTGGTGGCTAGCGTTTAGTGATGTGATCTCTTGAAATTGTGTGCCATTTATCTGATGGAAAGTGTCCATTATGATTCACCCAACTGTTAGTAACTCTTTGGGGTTATAAAAGTGGAAGGATTGGTCGGATGAGGGTTTTGTATCTTTTGTCTTGTTTGTGCAAATTGGGATTATGATTTAGGATCATCTGGGTCTATTGTACATATTTCATGTCTGAACTGTCTACCCCCTCTGAGAGCAGCCACCCGGGGTTGTGATTCATTTTCCACCCTAGAATGACGACCACCGACCCAGCGATAGCCTCAACAGAGCCAGTAGTTGAGGAGGTAGTACAGATTGCATCAGGGGCCGTAGCAGTTATCTCCACTTCACCTCCAGTAGCAAAGAAAGGAAAACAAAAAGTGCAAGGGTCTGGGAAGCTTGCCAGAGAGGTTGGGATAAAATCCCGCACTTCTCCCCGCAATATGAAGCCACCACGGAAGATGGACCCGACCGACTTACCTAAACCAAAAAGCTGCCCTTTATATGATCAGGAAAATGCCCAAGTCTCCCAACCAGTCAAGTGGTTGCCCCCATTTGTTAGACCTCGCCAACCCTCGACCCACACGCCGAAGAACATTGATGGCATGGTCACCTACCTATAGATTCCGTTGACCCCGAGCAGGGTCCCCGTCATTGGAAAAACCGTCGGCAAGCTTTATGAGGTAAAGTTCAATGATAATGACTTAGCTAACTATGAGGCCTTTCCCTAGCTGGTCCCTGAGTTTTACCTAGAATAGATACTGGAAGATGACAGGGTACAGGTCATCCCTATGTGTTGGGTGCACAGGTTGGCTGGTGCTGGGCTACTGAACCTGCTCAGGATGTCGCATTTTGGCCACTACAACATTACAGATCACGTGGTCCATAAAATGATTGCTTTAGTTCATAACGGTAGCTTATGGATTCAGGACCACATCCCTATGAACGTTGCGCTAATTCAACGAATTACTGGCCTCCCCATGGAAGGACCTGAGCCAATGCTGAGGGTGGGTAAGAAGTATGAACGGAAGACTGCCGACAGTGTGCGCAAGAATTACCATGTCATACGAAATACTCGAGGATTCATGATCAATACATCAGCAACCCAGGTACGCATATGGGTACATTTTTGCTCGCATGTAAGCTAATGTGCAAATTCCAGGCTACCACCATACCCGCATATGTTATTCAGTTGGCAGGACAATGCGAAAAGGGAGTATGCTTTAATTGGGCCTAGCACTTATGTAACGAACTTTTGGCAAATATCCGCGAGGCCCATGATTAGGGGCGCCCATTCTGTTACTCCTGGTTGTTGCTTCTTATTGCATTGGTTGCATGGGAAGCACCAGAGGAAGCAGTCCTCCCCGAGATCACCCCAGATATGTGTGAAGGATCACACCATGCCAGCTTGTGGGACTCTAAGGACGCGGATTGTATCGAGGACAATTAGGTCTTCTGGGTTATGTTTCAGTGCTGCTTGGCAGCTGCTATCAACTCCCACCCATGCCTATCTCTAGCAGTATATGAAAAATACCAATCCATTACGGTATTTCAGGTCACCCTACACCACGTCCACATTAGAGCGTGCAATGATAAAGTCTGGGTCTCGCTCCCATATATGGCTGCAGACAAGGATATTGATCGCATAATCGCTACCTGGTCCCCGTAGTCGCAGGTTGGGTTCAAAACTGGTACAGTAGGAACTTCAAGAGCAAAGATTCCCCCGATCACCACAGCCAAAGGAACTGGCGAATCAAACAATGGCACGAGGGAAGAAGGGAACGTAGGGTCCCCGAAGGATTTGCAGCCAGATAGCAATATGAAGAAGGGTGTAGCAATACCCTCACTGAAGGCCTTGTAGCCACATGACAATACAACAAACTAGGATCCGGGGGATGCTACCTCCCCCGGAGGAACAAAACGAACGGGTATGACAACTAAGGAGCCATGCAAGAGGCATCACTCATAAAGAACAGGATGTGATGAAACAGTTACACTCATGGCAAGCGACCTAGAACAAATTGCCGATACAGTCACCTTGGCCATGGAGGACAAGTGGCTGAATTTGGAAAAGTAGCAGCAAGCTGCAGTCACTGCACTTCAAGCCGAGTTCTGGGACTTGCAAATGAAGACGAAAACACTACAAACCAGTTTGGTCTAGGTCCGCTTGACCCTTACAATCAGTCCACCTGACATCGGAACATGAGTAGAGGTCTTCGCAGAGGTCTAGCTGGGTTTGGAAAGATTGCCCCATGATTTTCTACAGGAATTTCATAGCTCACTATTTCAAGAAATACACCACAGTCACCATCAAGCCCACCAGTGGCTCTGCGCAGCAGAATAGAACATTAATGAATAGACAGCTGAGGTAACCAGGGTATAGGTTGCGCACATGAAGCTAGAGCATCTAATTGGCCAACTCTGTGCAAATGTTCTCGCAGAGATCCCGGCATCAACCACCCCTCAGGCCAAAGTAGAAATTCTAGTTGCAATCTTGAGAGCCTCCCAGATAGAGGTCCAGGTTGTCAAAGCTCAGATGGAATAGAAAAGTATAGAATTACAGACCAAGCTGCAGCCAGAAACACCTTCGGAGGTTAGGGCCCAGTGGGTTGTGCTGGTTACAGCCGCCATGGACATAATCATAGGCCACATTAATCAGGGCACCCTATTATTGGACACAGTGATGAAGCTATGGACTAAGGCACATCGTGCTCATCTCCTGCACGAACTTAATAAAATGCTGTGCCAGAAGGAAGAGGAGTTCAATCAAATGGAGGCTACCTTGACTACACTAGTCCCAGCCCAGTGCTTGACTCGACTGTGCTCTAGCGAGGCCCTTAGAGATGACATAGAATCCCTTCGATAACGGAAGCAGACGTTGAGAGATAACCTAAAACCATAGGGTGGACGAGGCCCTCAAGCTATCCCACGATGTGGATATTGCAGTGAAACAGTTGAACAAGACATTGGAGAGTGTTGCAGCCACTACAGAAGGCCCAAACTCACAAAATTTGGTAGAGATAGATCAAACTGTCGCTGCAAAAAGTGAAGGGGTGCTTCCTCCACTAATTGAGGCTATCACGCAGCTTCAGGTGAAAATGGAGGACCCACGACCACCATGACTCGGGACGAGTCACAAGATTGTGTTGGGGGACTGTTGGAACAGGGTCCCTTAATAGCTGCGAATCTTGTATAATTTTGTATTGTTTATTCTAACACAGGTGTTTTGGGGTGGGTCAAATCCCCTAACGCATTTCAAATGGGTCAAGGGTAGACCAAGAGTCCGCAAACCACAGTTTGTGGACCATTGGATGTGTATGCTAAATCGCTATAAATAGATGAACCTTTTTTTATTCATAGGGTAGGAATCAATGGAGATTGATGTGAAGTACGAAATGTTAGATCTATGGTAGGGTTGTTTGGGTTAGGATTCCTGTTGGTTGTGTGCATGTAGATCCTCTGTCTTGCTGTGTGTGGACCCTGCTGGTTGTGTGCACAGGTGGTAATTTGGGGAATGTAAGAGGATTTTTGGGTAATAGATGCGTGGAAGTATTGTGGATATTTGATGTTATCTGGATCTATCCTGTTATGGTTAATGCGTACTTGAGTTATATGATGATGTGTCTGTTAGTAAGCTGCGATATCTATGTTATGGTAAATGTATCTGTGATTTGTTAATCCACTGCAAATATATTGTTCTGTGATTATAGTTGATAGTAAACACGTGGATGTGAGCATGTTGTTTAGATCTGATAAACTGTATTCTGGTTATTTATTTAAACTCTCGTGAATGGCCTCTGGCTGTGTAGATCTGATAGTTGCAAACTGGCTTGACTTACCTGCTCTCTCCGAGTGTGTGGAAACCTGGTTCCAGCACCCTCCCATACTACTTCAGGTGAGACTTTAGCTTGCGCAAGCAGTTCACTGCCGAAAATGCCAGTAGTATAGGGGTTTGTTGGAAAACCTTAACCTTTGAACCTGGGTCAAGAGCCCTCGAGCCAACACACCTCTACTTCCATGGTGAATTTGATTGAGTCTGACTAGGAATTCAGGTCTCCTAAGGACGAACCACATTAGATGGTTTGAAACGTCAACAAAATCCTAATGATGTGATTAATCTGAAAGACATATATCTAAAGCTACTATGTATTCAACCATATTTAACATTCTATCAATAATATTTAGAAAATAACATAAAACACTACATTAACTTCTCTTTGTTTCAAGAATAATAGATTTTCTATTGAAAAATGCTAATGATGTGGAAATGGATGCTCATGTGGTCTCCCCACCTACCACCCCCACCTCCATTTCACACCACTAACATCATGCTCAATTAAGAAATACTTGAAATTAACAATATTAAAGATCTTGTCAATCCCTAGATAAATCCCCATGTAAATCCCTAGATAGTGAGTTATATTTCAATTATTTATTAGTGTGATTGGATAGAAATTTTAAATGTAATTGTATTATTTCTATTCTCTATAGACACTAAGGAGATACAGTCTTAGAAACATCTTGTGAAACCCCTTTCTAAACCCCAATTTTGTAATTATAATTAAGGCTTATAATTTTGAAAATGGCCAACATGTATATTTGATAAACCTTATTTTCTATAATATGCATTTTATTTTATTATATTGATAGAAACTAAAGAAGAAAGTAACCTAGATGGATACCACTTCCTAAGAGGAAATTGTGAAAGGGGCTTGGGAAGTTTCTTATTCATCCTAATTTTAATGTCCAATTTTCCCTATTTCTTGAAATTTTAATTGGTTGTTGAACTACAAAACTATCATCAATTATGAGAAAGAGTGGGAGTGGTAAAAAAATACTCAATTGGTATGTGAAACATACCCATATAGATACTTTTGAGTTGTCCACATTTCCTAAGACATGGACCTTTATTTTTCATGAAAGTAGAGTGTTGTTGGATATTAAGAAAAGGAAAGATGAGTAGCGGTAATAGAGAATGAAGGATATCGTTGTTGGAAAGTGTATTACTGTGTGGTCGGGAATGTTCTCCTTTGATATGATTGTGGTCAATAATCATGCCAAAACATCTATAATGTTTTGTTTGTATTTTGTGATGCTTGAGGACCAATGCATATGATAAATTTTAGCAAGCAGTTATGTATTTAAATCTTATGGATAATATCAGTAATTAAAAGTAAGGGTTGCTTGTTCATCTCATACAGTGATTAAGATTTGATAGAGTCGATTAAGTGGACTTATGTAAGAGGATATTATTTTTAAATATTCACATTGAATTCTTCAATAAACCATAAGTTGGAAAACCTTTAAACAATGTCTAAAAGTTTAACAAAATATATCTAACATTATCAAGATGCTAACAATTTATAAATAAAAGGGACTTACATCAACAGATTGTCAAGTAAATCATTCTTTATAATAATAATAACTTCAAGAGGAATTATAAGATTGATGAAACACATTCAACCTCACCTAGTTATCTTGATAACAATTAAATATATGAAGAAAAAAATGGCTAAAAACTAAAAAAACTCACAGAGAAAACAGAGTTGTATGAGATAAGTTTAGAATCCTTCTTGTATTATTGATGATAAAAAATACTTGTACAATTTCTGCTTACAAAAATTCGCTCATCCAAGGGTGCAACATCCAATACTTCAATGAACAAAGTATTTATACAAAATGTAAAATATTACAATCAATGCCCGAGTGACAAGGAAAACTGAATTTTCTGAAAATGAATAGAAGGGAAAGAAATTGATCTAAAAGGAGTGCATCTGCGTTTCTGGCCCTGTTCTGCTAGAAAAATGTTGCTGAGTCACCACTGTTTTAGTACTGCACTGGAAAAACTGAGTGTTGTGCTAGCACAATGACTTTTCCTTCAATATTGATATTCGCAAAGCTTCTCCCATCGCTCCTCATCCAGAATTGAAACTTTAATAACCTTGCGGTAGATTTCATCTACCTCACTTTACTTTGTAAAAGTGGGTTTTATAGTGAAAATGTGTTTTATTTCATGGTGAATAAAAATGACATCTTCAACGACATTATAAAATTCTTTACCTATCATAGAACCTTGAATAGAAGACATAGATGCAAACCTTACTGTTTTTTTGAGCTTCTTCATTTAGTCTTCCATGGGCATTAATTTATCATTTATAATAAAAAATGATGGCAAACCTTTTTTAATCAATACATCGATTCTTGAAAGAAACCTGTTGATTGCCACATCAAGATTATGACATTTTTATGTTAACTGTACTAATAAGTTCTTTTTAATCAGAAATTTCTTTACTTCAAGGATAGTCTCAGTCCTGTCATCTAACCCTAGCTCATGAAATTCTTGGTTTTCCTTGGATTTTAGAAATTTTATGATGTTGCTGGCTATGTTAGGCATTTCTCCCAGTTGAGTGTTTATATCAGAAATTTCCTGATTTCCCTTTTCTACTAACTCCTTCTGCTCGAAGATGATCTTGATAGATGGCTAGATTTCATTAATGTCCTCAATGATGTTATTCCAAATGATTTCTTTGACATTCCCAAGAGTGTATCCAATATAATCTTCAGTGGCTAAATTCTTCCATATTTCTACTTGGTTTTGAGCTCTCTGAAGCTCTGATGCATGGAAACTGTTAGACTTCTTCTGTTGATCCTCAAGAAGTTTCATTTTGTCATTTAACTTATTTATTTCTTCAGTCTGCAAAGTCATGTTTTGGAGTGTAGAGGCTAACTGATCTGCAACATCTCCTTTACGGGTGCTAGCAGTTATAACAGTGGGAATAGTTGTCATAGGAAGTGCTTCTAAAGGAGCAGCTTGCTTGGCTGGATTTTTTCTTTCCTTAATCCATTTCTCCATATTTCTTTCCATTTGTTTCAGTTGTGTAATCTGTTCTAGAATGAGCTTCATCATGTTTTCCTTTTATGTTTCTATCTCTTCAATTTCCTTGGCTAAATAATCTTCTGTTGTTGGTAGTTTCAACTGCTTCCTTAATGTTTCAATATCTGCATTTTTTTAATTAACTCCTCTGTGGGATTAACATTTTCAAGATCATAACCCAATTTGATTACCAAATATTCCAAGGTTTTAATCCTGGTATATTTTGCAAAAGCTAAGACTTTTTCCATGTTGAGTTGTGATCTGACATTTGCTAGTGTGACCTGCAATTTAGATAAAGACATAGCAGTATTAGTTACAGTAGAGAAGATCATCTCTCCAGTTTTTTTATGCATCTCCATTTTATCAATGGGATGTATTTCGCTGACATTAAACTCAAGAGATGTCTTCTTATAGTCTGCTTCTCCTTTAGGCTGAGGAACTTGTGCTTGAAGAAATGCCATCATAATTATTTCTTTCTCTGCATCAAAGGTTGAAAATAGCCTGCTTTGGACACTTGAAGTTTGTTTCCATAATTGGTTATATGTTTTTATCTTCAAGGCTTCATTTTTTAGTTTTATTTCCTTGAAGATGTCTATGGTTCTCTTCTCTAGCTCACTTAAATTTGATGTACCTATATGCATGATCTACTACTACTCTGAAGTATTCATGGAAGTAGTAGGAGACTGTGTGGATTTCTCACCTATTAATGGGGATATAAGAGGCTCATTAGTGTTAATATGAGTCTCTTTCTCTGAATCCTTTCTAATTATTAATATAAAGCTAAGATTAGATTTCTTTCTATACATGATTTTGAATCCTTTGCTTAAGATATATGCTTCTGAAGAGAATCCTTATTGTTTGGTCCTTTTGGTTGTCTTTTCCTGATTTGTAGGAGTCTGAACTGTTGATGATGAAACTGGTTGTTCTTATGCCTCATGCAATGTGTTCTCTATCCACTCTAGCTTTTTCTTATACTACTCTATCTCTGGCCTAGGTGTGTGAAAATAAGAAGTATATTTGGTTTCTACCCTTAATTTAGAAACTATGCCTAATGGATCATATGACCAAGTGAAGGTTAAATAAAATTGTATTTTCTTAAATAGTTGATTTGCTTCTACAGCTACTCTCCTGCTGCTACATATGAATGGGCCAATCTGCATTTTTATCGTAAACTGAGACTTTTTCTTGGCAGAAATAAATGGATATGGTCCACGTTGATCATCTACATGATGAATTCTAAAGAAAAATCCTCACTGGGATGAATTTTGGTAATTTGTATGGTTACAGCTCAGATCCAAAAACTCTTATTTCTGAGTAGTTTTCATATAGATACCAATCTCATGTTTATACCTGTTCTGTCAGCTATAAAATATTCTGAATTTCTTCACTGATTCCTAGTTCTTATTTGTTCTTTAAAAGAATGATAGCTGGGTGGACAAACATCTCAATGAATTTCTTATATGTAAATTTATTCTGATCTTTCATAACTAAAGTGGTCTAGACAATTACTGACTGCTGGTCTCCTTTATCATTTAATTTTTTCATTGACAATTTCATGTTGTCTCCTTCAAAGTATATGAACATGTAAACTAGAACATAGGTATATTTAAATATCTCCTCTATCTTGAAATCGAGAAACTGCTAATGAATGGAATATGCAAGGAAATGGCTGAAATTGAATAGTATGGAAGGTTTGGAATCATTGCAAAATATTGATAGAAATCCTATAATGGCCTCATCTATGTATTGATTAGAGTAGTATCCAAGCATGTGAGATAGGACAATGGTTATCTTCTTGGTTCTCTCATGGAATAGGATGAAGGATAAGGAGGATTTATTTTAGGAAATGCAACATCTTGTGCTAGGAATAATTCTAAGGTTTGGGTTCTCTTAGCAAGGTCTAATCTCTGATATATTTCAACCAGAGCTTCATGAGAGAATGGGGTACCATTATCGACTGTGGGAGCTAGCATCATTTTTTCAATGGCTTGAGGAGTTATGGTAAATAGAACTTGGCTATTAGAATTGACTATGGCTCTCTAGCTTGGAAAATAGGAGGCATGCCATTTCCTAATGAGATCAGGAGTGCTCTTGGTAGGAGGAAAGATATATCAGGGTAGTTTTGACTCCCAGAACTGGATTTCATTAGATTTCTCAGTCCATTTTTCTTCAAGCCAACAATACGTCTCAAGAATATAAATATCAGAATGTGTTTCGTAGATTCTGTAATCTCTATCAGCCATAGGGATATGATGAACGTCTAGAGGAGGGAAAATCAGAGGATTAATATTTTCCTCGGGTCCTTTATCTTTGGGAGGCATAGTGGCTACAGTTGAAAGTGGAATTGGTTTTCAACGGAGGGAAGAAGAAGGTTCTGTGAGTAAAATAAAATTATGTAAGAAACAACAGGAAAGGGAATACAAGATGATAAAATCGAGCGTTGCTCACGCAATTGTAGCGATTCTAGATCTATTTATAGCCTGCAAAAAAAGAAGCGTTATAACCTGTATAGAGAAAAAAAAGTTTGCAGAGGAGTTTCGAAGGTTTAATAAGGAAATTCTAGTTTTCGTTGATGGTGTGGGTTAATGGATAAGTGATTAAGTTCATAACAGAAATATGGAGAGAAAGAATTTAAGTGGCTAACAGCTAATGAGGTGGAAGTGGAGGAGTGGTGAACGCGTAAACGTGAAATGATCATCAAAGGTAAGTGGTATAATGGAAACAACTTTCGGAGGGGGGGGGGGGGGTAAGATGGTTTACGGTTTTATGCCTGGGGGGTCCGAAATCGTGTGGAGCTGACACATATTAGTGGGTTGTTTCAAAATACAATTATTTTCAGACCCCCCCCTTGGTGATAAACTTCGAATGGCGGAGGGGGTCCGAAAGGCCATGAGGGCCGTTGGATGCCGACAGTTGTGAGAATTATCATCAGATATGCGGGAATGTGGGAGGACAGTAAATGCGCTGATGTGGAATGGTGAGGTCGTGTTTTATTAAATAAAGTGTCGGGAATGTATGAAGGGATTGATTTAGGGAAGTGAAATGAGGGGAATACATGGCGGAATGTGTTTTAGGGACATATGATTAAGGGAAATGAAATAAGATGGGAAGTATGGTGGGGTGTGATAATATGGTTTAAAACTTAGGATATGAGTTAATAATTGATATTTAAACCATATAAATTTCTCCTTTAATGGGTGCATTTAGACTAGCAGCCACTCAAATATTTTTAAACAAAATGAATCTTTCCATTTTATTTTTGCTTCCCTAACATTTTATTTTGATTTTCCCTCTTTATTTAGGGCAACTAACACCTATCATTTTATTGATATGGATGCCTATAAAACATAATAATTTTTCCTAACATTTTTAAAAAAATTTCATTCTTTTTCATCCATATCCTACCTTGACATTTTCAAAATTATTTAACTACTTATGCTAACTTATCAAAAAAAATAATATTACAACATCGGCTCCAGCTGGGGACTACTTCCCCCTATGGGATCTAGAGAACAAGAAGTTCCATGTGCCTTCTCCTCGGGCTATGGAGTCTTTTTTGTAGAAAACAAACAAAATTCAAATGACAAAAGAAAATGATTATGTACAATAATGATGTAGCATTTTCTTCAGTACTAGATATAGTGTTTCAAAAATATGCCATTTGCAGGAAGTATTGAAAACTTTCCTTCCAAATTATGTAGAAAAAATGTGTTGTTTCCTTTTACCTTTGCAATGCTGAGTGGCCGAAACTATAAATTTTCAAACTTTCCAAGTTTTCCTTTATCTTCTCTCCTAGCATCCCATCTTAAAACTAAATCCCATTCTCTAAAATATCTTTCCTTTGCCTTTATGTCAAAAAGAGTCTTCATTTTATTTTGATATTTCCTTAGTTTTTATTTAATATCGTCTTTGTTTTCATTCAACTCAATAATCTGATTAATTGTTCTAGAGAAATCATCAGGTTCATCAGCAGATTCTTGTAAAAACTTGAGCACAGGGAAAGCTAAATTTGTAGGAAAAATAACATCTTTTCCATAAACTAATTGGAATGGAGATTTACCTATAGATATTTTGGGAGAAATATTGTTTTCCCAAACTACATAAATCAAATGACTATCCTAGTTTTTCTTATGGTATTCTAAATTTTTCTTGATTACCTTTACTAAAGTCTTGTTAGATGATTTAGCAAGGCCATTTCATTGTGGATAATAGGAGCCGAGTGATGTAGTAGAATATGATATTTCTAGAAGAATTTTATCATTTTTATGCTGTTGAACGTTGTGGCATTATCAGTGACTATTTGTAGTGGGCAACCAAATCTGGATAAAATTTTCTCTTCATTGAATTTTATTACAACTGAATCTGTGGCATTTCTTGCAGGAATGGCTTCCACCCACTTGGTGAAATAGTCAGTAGCAGTCAAGATCCATATGTTCTGATTACTGGAGGCTAGATGGATTTCACCTATAAAATCTAATCCCCATTGTAGAAAAGGTGCTAAAACAACTACTGGAACTAGCGGAAGGGCTGCTAGCTTTTGCTTACGAGCAAACATATAAAATGGAACACAAGCTCTGACTTTTGATCCTACTTGTGAAAACAAATTAGGCCAATAGAATCTTGCCCTAAGTATATTGTATTTTGTTGCTGTCCAAGCATAGTGGTCTCCACATATTCCTGCATGAAATTTATCAATGATTCATTCAGTTTCTCATTATGTTAAAAAAAGTAGTAGAATATTAAGAGGGTATTTCTAGTATAAGTTGGCATTGAAGATACAATATTTGATGGATTTAAACTTGAGTGTTTTGCACTGGTTTTTTGAAAATTGAGTTGGGCATTCAAAATGAATCATAAAATGAACAATATCTGCATAACAATATGATAAAACAAACTTCTCATCAATATGAACAGGGGTTTTTTTAGTTGAAGGAGAAGCTTCTTGTGTATTCGTTCCTTGCAATCCATGGGAAGGTTCTTGGGGATTCTCACCTTCTGCATTTAAGGAAGGTTCTTGTGGATTCTCCCTTTCCAAATTTGAAGAAGGTTCTTGTGGATTCTTATCTAAAACTTCAAAAATAGAGTTTATGCCCAAAAATTTACAGTTGGACTCAGCTAACAATTTAGCTAAACCATGCCTCTTTACTAACTTGGTAGTTTTAATGGTAAGGTCAAACTCAAGGATTTGAGTTATCCATCTTCCTCTTCTCCCATTAATGTCTGGTTGTGTGGGGATATTTTTTACAATGTTATTAGGCACATAGGCAATGATAGAATAATGGATGATATACATTCTAAAAGACTTCAGGGCTTGAACTAAGGCATAGGCTTGTTTTTTGATAATATCATATCTACGTTTTTCATCTGTCATGACCTTAATAAAGAATGCTATAGGTTGATCATGATAATCTTCATTTTTTTCAAAAGGAAAGCAGCAAGGGTGGTTTAAGAAGCAAAAGAGAACATGTTGAAAGGTTCGGAGTAGTTTGGCCTAGCTAACGTTGGGGGTTTAGATATGGCTTTCTTTATCTGGTCTAATGAAAATCTTGCGGGAATGGTCCATTTGACTTCATGGTTATTTTTTAGCATATCTATTATGTCCTTCACTATTTCTGCATAGTTAGGCATAAACCTTCTCAAAAAGTTAATTTTCCCTAAGAAAGCTTGAATCTCTTTCTTATTTCTAGCTAATGATAATGATTGAATAGCAGAGACCCTTTTGGGATCAATAACTAATCCATATTTTGAAATAATATGACCTAGTAATTTACCCTCTTTAATGGCAAATAATGACCTTTTAGGATTCAAATATATTCCAAACTTCCTCCACTTGTCAAAAACTTTCATCAAGTGCTTGAGATGTTTCTGATCTGATTTAGAGAAAACAGTTAAATCATCAAGATAAATAAAAACAATTTGTTTATCTTTCTGACAAATGCCAAGTCCACGGCCCTCTGAAATGTTGCTCCTGCGTTTGATAGAACAAAATTCATCCGAGCATACATGAATGTACCCCAAGGTGTGGTAAAATTTGTCTTCTCCTTGTCTTCTAAATTGACCAATATTTGATTATAACCAGGGAATCCATCCAGCATAGAGAGTCTGTTAGCACCTAACACTTTTTGAAGTAATTGATCCATTTTTGGGAGTGAATAATTATCTTTCAAGGATGCTTTATTAAGGTTTCTAAAATCGACACAGAGTCCTATTTCTCCATTATTTTTTCTCACAAGAACTAAATTGGCAACCCAATTAGAGTATCTTAATGGGACAATTATTTGGGCATCTAAATTTCTTTTCAGTTCTTTCTCTATGGTGGGAATCAAAACTGGGTTCATCCTTCTTAAATTCTATTTATAAGGTTTTTCATCTGGTTTTAGTGGAAGTTTATGCTCAATTAAATGTGTCATAAGTTTTTAGATCAACATAAGACCAGGCAAAAACATCTTTGTAATTCTTAAGAAGTTTGATATATTCAGATTTAAGTTCAGGAGTTAACGATGCAAAAAGTTTAATATTTTTAATCTCATCATTAGTACCAATGTTAGCATCTTCTATGTCATCTTTTGGTGAAGCAAAGAACGGATTTTTGGGAACATCGTTTTTATCAAAAAAAATTCTAAAGGAACTAAACCCTTGGGGATAAAATTATTTGATAGTTGAATTATATCATGATCAGCTACCTTTTATTTAAGATTTGAATTTTCCTTGTCTTTGGTAGCTTCATCACTGTCTGAGTTATCCTCTTCAATTTGCAATGCAGAAAATTTGTCAATGACTTGCAGAAAGGATTTTAATTGTTCATCGTCTTCAAATATTTTCCAATGTTTAAGATTGTCTGGGATTTACGGCCTATATTTGACTTGTATTTGACATTGAATTTGAAATTGATCTGGAATCTAAAAAGAACTAGATGAAACAACTAATGAATCTGCATGTATGTTTTCATCTCTAGGAATATAAGTGATATTGAAAGCATCAAAGGAATTTTAAATGGTGTCCCAAATATCATTTCTATAAGATCTAAGACTAGGGGGCTTTGTTTGACAAATATTCTAACCTGTCTTACTATAAGTTCTGAATCAATAAAGACACTCAAATTTTGGACCTTTAGTCTTTTAGCAAGATGTAATCCTAGGATAAAATCTTCATATTCAGCAACGTTATTTGTAACCTAAAAATATAACTTGCATGATTGAGTGATATTTTATTTATCAGGGGAAATCAAAACAACACCTGCTCCATCTCCATCTTTGGTGCAAGATCCATCAAAGAATAATTTCAAAATTTCATTTTGAATTGATTTAGGGGTGTCAACTATGTGCTCAATATTGAGTTGAGAATCCTGTGAAGTATCTGATGATAGTTGAAAACTACTAAAATCCTGATCAACTGCATAAATGGGATGATTTCTAGCCTGATAAAATTTGCAAACAGTGTTTAGGAATCTGACTTCTCTATATAACCTAAGGCTCTCTCCACCATATAGAGGAATAGTGGAAAACTACATTTCCATTTGAATACTTTCTCCCAATTTTGCACAACATGATCTTGATAAAAGCATTCCAAATTTGGGAGGAATATCAGTGACAACTATGTCTAATACTACACTTTTAATTGGTATTTGATGTAAAGTGACCACTAGATATTTAATAATTCCTAAAAATTGAACCCTCTTAGAGTCAAAGGTATATAAGTCATTATAGGTTCAAGTGATATCCAAATTATGTTGTTCCATGATGAATTTAGGCATTAAGTTGTTCGAAGCACTAGAATCAAGCATACAGTTGTATAGCAGGGAGTCATGCACTTTTAAAGTCATATAAAAATGTGGTATGGATTCATCAATCATATTAGAACTGGTACCAAAAGATATGTTGGGTATTTCATTTTGCAGATTAATAATATCTCCTTCAACATCCATACTAGAGTATTGGATCCATTTTGCAACTTGAATTTTATACCCTGGGTTTTTAGAAAGCTATGAAAGTGGAATTGGAATTTTAATTTTTTCTAATTCTTTCTCAACATTCAAAGTTGTCAATATAGTTTTGTCAATATGAGTAGAATCACTTAACTGATTTATAGTTTGAACAAGAGTAGTTTTACTTTCGATATTTTTTACTGGAGGCTTAATTATTATAGGGTTTTTTGGGAGGTCTACCAAGACTAGATCTAGGTCTTAAGTCATATCTTCTATTGAGTTTTTCAATCAGAAACTCAGAAAAAGCTTGATATTTGGAAACCTGAGAAGTATCTTCGTCTTCTTGAGGGGTTTGACTTTGGAGAACAAGGACAATGGCAATATGAAGGGATGTATGATCTACATTATTAATGTCTTCAATAATAGAAAAATTATTGTCATCAGGTTTTTGATCATCAATCAACAACGGTGTGGGTACTTGCTGGTCATTATGAGGCCTCTAAGGAATTTGAAATGGAGAAACCTTTTTATACTGACATTGGACCCGTGTTTAAGGTATAGAAATAATTTGTTGAATTGTTCTTGGTTTGGTTTCAATCTTTGAAATTCTATCGGATAAATGTCGAAGAAGTGTTGTGATTTCATCAATTTTTGCATCTTCACTTTTAGATATAGAGGAAGAAGATGATTCCTGATTTTTTAATTTCTGTTAGGCTTTTTCGGCTTTAGTTTTTAACTTAGCAGATGCATAACTATTTTCTTCAACCTTTATAGCATTATTTTGCATTTCCTCTAAAGTTCAGGATGTCCTTTATCTCAACATGATAACAAAGTCATCCTCAAAGGCCTTTGAGAATCTAACCTTAGCTGTTGCTACAGGGGGTTTACAATCAGGAGACATTTTGTGGTAAATCTTATTGAATATTTTGATGAAATCAATAGTTGGTTCTCCAAAATTTCACTTTAGTTCTTCAAATTCAGTTAAGAAATACACAACATCCTTTTTTACTCGCCATTGATTTTTAAATATGGTTTTTAGTTCTCCCAAATACATAATAGAATTTCTTGAATTTGTTTGAAACAAATTCTAACATTCCCTTCTAGAGATTGGACAAAATTCTCATGTAAAAATTTTCATATTCAATGTTCATGTTATCTGCAAAATCCAAAAATGCTGATAGATGGTGTTCAACTGATAAGCCAGTTTCTCCATTGAATCTGAGGAGGTGTTTTAGATATCCAGGTGGAAAATAATTGAGGATATTAGGAAGTAAAAGAGAAGCATATCTTGCTTGTAAAATTGGTCTAAAACCAGACATAGTTGAAGATGTTGAAGTAGATGAGGAGGAAGAAGAAGAAGTTGTGGATGAAGATGGAGAAGTTGGGGGTGAGGAATGAGGTGCAGAGTGAGGAGGAGAATAAAATGGGAAACCATGAAACCTTTGGGACCTTAAAGAAGTTCTAATAACCATTTTTTGAACTTCTTCTTCTTCTCCTTCTCTAAGTTCGAATAAAGGATTGGAATAAACAGAATAGAGATCCTTTGGTTGATGTGAAGTTGAGGGTCCAGTGTATGTAACAGGGGAAATGAAATCAGTAGGTTTGAATCCAGGAAAGTTTAGATCCAAATCCTGCTTTGATATAGGAGATTAAGAAGGTTTCTGAGGTATTTTATAGGATTCTAAAGAATGAACTAATAAGGCTCATTGAAAATACAGTCCTTTAGATACTAGTTCACACAATATATTAGGTACATCTTCTGATTCTAAGGGTACTGCTCTAGATATGAAGGGATCAGGAATTATATTGATATCCTCTTTAGGAATAGAAGAAGAAGGGGTTTTATGCCTTCTCCTAGAAGAAGCTCTTCTCACCAATCTCTCTAGATCTGATAAGGGTTCAATAATCTCGGAGTCAGATTGAGATCTGGTGTGCTTTGAAGGATCCAATTTGGTCACAGTGGATTTGGCAGGTGATAAATTTTTGACCTTACTAAACCTTTAGTCACCTTAAAGGAATAGGGTTTTATCATTGTCCCAGGGAAAAAAAATCAAATTTGTTCCCCAGCAACGACGCCAAATTGAAGTTGTCCTTTGAGATGATTGTGGTCAATAATCATGCCAAAGAATCTATAATGTTTTTTGTTTTTTTTTGTGATGTTGGAGGACCAATGCATATGATAAATTTTAGTAAAAATTTATTTATTTAAATCTTATGGATAGTATAAGTAACTATAATTGATGTCTACTTGTTCATCTCATGCAGTGATTAAGATTTTATAATTCGATTAAGTGGAATTATGTAATAGAATAAGATTATTAAATATTTAGATTGAATTCTTCAATAAAACATAAGCTAGAAAACCTTTAAAGAATGTCTAAAAGTTTAACAAAATATATCTAACATTATCAAGATGCTGAGAATTTATAAATAAAAGGGACGTACATCAACAAATTGTCTAGTAAATCATTCTTTGTAATAATAATAACTTCAAGAGGAATTATAAGATTGTTGAAACACAATCAAAATAACCTAGTTATCTTGATAACAATTAAATATATGAATAAACAAAATGGTTGAAACCTAGAAAAAACTCACAGAGAAAACAAAGTTGTATGAGATAAGTTTAGAATCCTTCTTGTATTATTGACGATAAAAAAGACTTGTACAATTTCTGCTTACAAAAATTCCCTCATCCAAGGGTGCAACCTCAAATACTTCAATGAAAAAATTATTTATACAAAATGTAAAATATTACAATCAATGCCCGAGTGACAAGGAAAACTACATTTTTTGAAAATGAACAGAAAGGAAAGGAATTGATCTAAAAGGAGTGCATCTACGTTTCTGGCCCTGTTTTGCTGGAACACTGTTGCTGAGTCACCACCTTTTTAGTACTGCGCTGGAAAAATTGAGTGTTGTGCTGGCACAATGACTTGTCCTTTAATCTTGATAGTCGCAAAGCTTCTCCCATCACTCCTCATGTGGAATTGAAACTTTAATAACCTTGCGGTAGATTTCATCTACCTCGCTATACTTTGTAAAAGTGGGTTTTACAGTGAAAATTTGTTTTATTTCATGGTGAATAAAACTAATATCTTCAACTACATTATAAAATTCTTTACCTGTCATAGAACCTTGAATATAAAACGTAGATGTAGACCTTACTGTATCTTTGAGCTTCTTCACATAATCTTCCCTCCGCATTAATTTATCATTTATAACAAACAACGATGGCATACCTTTTTTTAATCAATGCATCGATTCTGGAAAGAAACATGTTGATTGCCACATCAAGAGTATGACATTTTTCTGTTAACTGTACTATAAGTTATTTTTAATCAGAACTTTATTTACTTCAAGGATAGTCTCAGTCCTGTCATCTACCCCTAGCTCATTCAATTCTTGGATTTCCTTAGAGTTTAGAAATTTTATGATGTTGCTGGCTGTGTTAGGCATTTCTCCCAATTGACTGTTTATATCAGAAATTTAATAATTTTCCTTTTCTACTAACTCCTGCTCGAAGATGATCTTGATAGATTGCTAGATTTCATTAATCTCCTCAATGATGTATTCCAAATGATTTCTTTGACATTCCCAAGAGTGTAGCCAATAGAAGCTTCAGTGGCTAACTTCTTCCATATTTCTACTAGGTTTTGAGCTCTCTGAAGCTCTGATGCATGGAAAGGGTCAAACTTCTTCTGCTGATCCTCAAGAAGTTTCATTTTGTCCTGTAACTTCTTTATTTATTTAGTCTTCAAAGTGATGTTTTGGAGTGTAGAGGCTAACTGATCTGCAGCATCTCATTTAATGGTGGTAGCAGCTATAACAGTGGGAATAGCTGTCATAGGAAGTTATTCTAAAAGAGCAGCTTTCTTGGTTGTTTTCTTTCTTTCCTTAATCCATTTATCCATATTTGTTTCCATCTGTTTCAGCTGTGTACTCTATTCTAGAATGAGCTTCATCATGTCTTCCTTTTCTGTTTATTTCTCTTCAATTTCCTTAGCTAAAGGATCTTCTGTTGCTGGTAGTTTCAAGTGCTTCCTTAATGCTGCAATATCTGCATTATTTTTCTTAATTAACTCTTTTGCGACATTAAAATTTGCAGGATCATAACCCAATTTGATTACCAAATATTCCAAGGTTTTAATCCTGGTATATTTGGCAAAAGCTAAGACTTTTTCCATGTTGAGTTGTGATTTTCATAGCAGTATTAGTTACAGTATAGAACATCATCTCTCCTATTTGTTTATGAATTTTCATTTCATCAATGGGATGTATGTCATTGACATTAAACTCAAGAGATGTCTTCTTATAGTTTGCTTCTTCTTTAGGCTGACGAACTTATGCTTGAATAAATGCCATTAGCATTCTTCATTTTTGTGCATCAAAGGCTGACAATAGCCTGCTTTGGGCACTTGAAGTTTTTTCCCAGAATTGGTTATATTTCTTTATCTTCAAGGCTTCATTTTTCAGTTTGATTTCCTTGAATATGTCTATGGTGCTCTTCTCTGGCTCACTTGAAGTTGATGTACCTGTATGCATGATCTCCTACTGCTCTGAATTAGTCATGGAAGTAGTAGGAGACTGTGTGGATTGCTCACCTATTAATGAGGATATAAGAGGCTCATTAGTGTTAATATGAGTCTCTTGATCTAAATCCTTTCTAATTATTAATATAGAGCTAAGACTAGATTTCTTTCTATACATGATTTTGAATCCTTTGCTTAAGATATATGCTTATGAAGGGGATCCTTCTTGTCTGTTCCTTTTGGTTGTCTTTTCCTGATTTGTAGGAGTCTGCACTATTGATGATGAAACTGGTTGTTCTTATGACTCATGCAATGTGTTCTCTATCCACTCTAGATTTTTCTTATACTACTCTATATCCGGCCTTGGTGTGTGAAAATAAGGAGTAGATTTGGTTTCTACCCTTAATTTAGAAACTATGCCTAATGGATCATATGACCAAGTGAAGCTTAAATAATATTTCATTTTCTTAAATAGTTGATCTGCTTCTGTAGCTACTTTCCTGCTGCTACATATGAATGGGCCAATCTGCATTTTTATCTTAAACTGAGACTTTTTCTTGGTAGAAACAAAATGGACATGGTCCACGTTGATCATCTACCTGATGAATTCTAGAGAAAAAATCCTCACTGGGAGGAATTTTGGAAATTTGTATGGTTACAGCTCAGATTCAAAAAATCTTATTTCTGAGTAGTTTTCATATAGATACCAATCTAATGTTTATTCCTGTTCTGTCAGCTATAAAATCTTCTGAATTTATTCACTGATTATTGGTTCTTCTTTTTTCTTTAAAAGATTGATAGCTGGGTAGAAAAACATCTCAATGAATTTCTTATATGTAAATTCATTCTAATCTTTCATAACCAGAGTGGTCCAGAAAATTACTGACTGTCGGTCTCCTTAATCATTTAATTTCTGCATTAACAATTTCATGTTGTCTCCTTCAAAGTATATGAACATGTAAACTATAACATATGTATATTTAAATACCTCCTCTATCTTTAAATTGAGAAAATGCTAATGAATGGAATCTGCAAGGAAATGGCTAAAATTGAACAATATGGAAGGTTTGGAATCATTGGAAAAGATTGATAGAAATCCTATAATGGCCTCATCTATGTATTGATCAGAGTAGTATCCAAGCATGTGAGATAGGACAATGGTTATCTGCTTGGTTCTCTCATGGAATAGGGATGAAGGATAAGGAGGATTTATTTTAGGAAATGCAGCATCTTGTGTTAGGAATAATTCTAAGGTTTGGGTTCTCTTAGCAAGGTCTAATCTCTAATATATTTCAACTAGAGCTTCATGAGAGAATGGGGTACCATTATCGACTGTGGGAGCTAGCATCATTTGTTCAATGGCCTGAGGAGTTATGGTAAATAGAACTTGGCTATTAGAATTGACTATGGCTCTTTAGCTTGGAAAATAGGAGGCATGCCATTTTCTAATGAAATCAGGAGTGCTCTGGGTAGGAGGAAAGATATATCAGGGTAGCTTTGACTCCCATAACTGGATTTCATCAGATTTCTCAATCTATTTGTCTTCAAGCCAACAATATTTCTCAAGAATATCAATATCAGAATGTGTTTCGTATATTCTATAATCTTTATCAGCCATAAGGATATTATGAACGTCCAGAGGAGGGAAAATCAAAGGATTAATATTTTCCTCGGGTCCTTTATCTTTGGGAGGCATAGTGGCTACAGTTGATAGTGGAATTGGTTTTCAACAGAGGGAAGAAGAAGGTTCTATGAGTAAAATAATATTTTGTGAGTAAGAACAGGAAAGGGAATACAAGATGATAAAATCAAGCGTTGCTCACTCAATTGTAGCGATTATGGATCTGTTGAAAGCCTGCAAAAAATGAAGTTTTATAACCTGTAGAGAGAAAAAGAAATTTGCAGAGGAGTTTCGAAGGTTTAATAGGGAAATTACAGTTTCTGTTGATGGTGCGGGTTAAAGGATAAGTGATTAAGTTCATAACAGAAATATGGAGAGAAAGAATTTAAGTGTCTAACGGGTAATGAGGTGCCAGTGGAGGAGTGGTGAACGTGTAAACGTGCAACGATCATCAAAGGTAAGTGGTATAACGGAAAAAAATTTCGGAGGGGGGGTAAGATGGCTTACGGTTTTTCACTTGGGGGGTCCAAAATCATGTGGAGCTGACACGTATTAGCGGGTTGTTTGAGAATACAATTATTTTCAGACCCCCCCGAGTGATAAACTTCGAATGGCAGAGGGGGGCCGAAAGGCCATGAGGGCTGTTGGATGCTGACAGTTGTGATAATGATCGTCGGATATGTGGGAATGTGGGAGGATAGTAAATGAGCTGATGTGGAATGGTGGGGTCGTGTTTTATTAAATAAAGTGTCGGGAATGTATGAAGGGATTGATTTAGGGAAGTGAAATGAGGGGAATACATGGCGGAATGTGTTTTAGGGACATATGATTAAGGAAATGAAATAAGATGGGAAGTATGGTGGTCTGTGATAATATGGTTTAAAACTTAGGATATGAATTAATAATTGATATTTAAACCATATAAATTTCTCCTTTAATGGGCACATTTAGACTAGAAGCCAATAAAATCTTTTTAAACAAAATTAATCTTTCCTTTTTATTTTTTCTTCCCTAACATTTTATTTTGATTTTCCTTCTTTATTTAGGGCAACTAACACCTATCATTTTATTGATATGGATGCCTATAAAACATAATAATTTTTCCTAACATTTTTTTAACTTTTTTCATTCTTTTTCATCCATATCCTACCTTGACATTTTCAAAATTATTTAACTACTTATGCTAACTTATAAAAAAAAAATAATGTTACAACGCCAGCTCTAGCAGGGGACTGCTTCCCCCTGTGGGATGCAGAGAACAAGAAGCTCCATGTGCCTTCTCCTCGGGCTATGGAGTCTTTTTTTGTAAAAAAAAAACAAAATTCAAATGATAAAAGAAAATGACTATGTACAATAATGATGTAGCATTTTCTTCAGTACTAGATATAGTGTTTCAAAAATATGCCATTGGCAGGCAGTGTTGAAAATTTTCCTTCCAAATTATGTAGAACAAATGTGTTGTTACCTTTTACCTCTGCAATGTTGAGTGGCTGAAACTATAAATTTTCAAACTTTCCATGTTTTCTTTTATCTTCTCTCCTAGCATCCCATCTTAAAACTAAATCCCCTTCTCTAAAATATCTTTCCCTTTCCTTTCTGTCAAAAAGATTCTTCATTTTATTTTGATATTTCCTTAGTTTTTATTGAATATCATCTCTGTTTTCATTCAACTCAATAATATGATTAATCATTCTAGAGAAATCATCAGGTTCATCAGCAGATTCTTGTAAAAACTTGAGCACAGGGAAAGCTAAATTTGTAGGAAAAATAACATCTTTTCCATAAACTAATTGGAATGGAGATTTACCTGTTGATATTTTGGGAGAAATCTTGTTTGCCCAAACTGCATAAATCAAATGAATATCCTAGTTTTTCCTATGGTATTCTAAATTTTTCTTGATTACCTTTACTAAAGTCTTGTTATATGAATCAGCAAGGCCATTTCATTGTGGATAATAGGAGCCGAGTGATGTTGTAGAATCTAATATTTCTAGAAGAATTTTATCATTTTTATGTTGTTGAATGTTGTGGCATTATCAGTGACTATTTGTTGTGGGCAAATAAATCTGGATAAAATGTTCTCTTCATTGAATTTTATTACAACTGAATCTGTGGCATTTCTTGCAGGAATGGCTTCCACCCACTTGGTGAAATAGTCAGTAGCAGTCAAGATCCATATGTGTTGATTACTGGAGGCAAGATGGATTTCACCTATAAAATATAATCCCCATTGTAGAAAAGGTGCTGAAACAACTACTGGAACTAGCGGAAGGGCTGCTAGTTTTTGCTTACGATCAAACATATGAAATGGAACACAAGCTCTGACTTTTGATCCTACTTGTGAAAACAAATTAGGCCAATAGAATCCTGCCCTAAGTATATTGTATGTTGTTTCTCTCCAAGCATAGTGGCCTCCACATATTCTTGCATGAAATTTATCAATGATTCCTTCAGTTTCTCATTATGTTAAACAAAGTAGTAGAATACTAAGAGGGTATTTCTAGTATAAGTTGGCATTGAAGATAAAATATTTGATTGATCTCAACTTGAGTATTTTTCACCGGTTTTTTGAAAACTGAGTTGGGCATTCAAAATGAATCATAAAATGAACAATATCTGCATACCAATGTGATAAAACAAACTTCTCATCAATATGAACAAGGTTTGTTTCAGTTGAAGGAGAAGGTTCTTGTGTATTAGTTCCTTGCAATCCATGGGAAGGTTCTTGGGGATTCTCCCCTTCTGCATTTAAGGAAGGCTCTTGTGGATTCTCCCTTTCCAAATTTGAAGAAGGTTCTTGTCGGTTCTTATCTAAAACCTCAAAAACATATTTTATGCCCAAAACTTTAGAATTGGACTCAGCTAACAATTTAGCTAAACCTTGTCCCTTTACTAACTTGATAGTTTTAATGGTAAGGTCAAACTTAAGGATTTGAGTTATCCATCTTCCTCTTCTCCCATCAATGTCTGGTTGTGTGAGGAGAGTTTTTACAATGTTATTAGGCACATAGGAAATGATAGAAGAATGGATGATATACATTCTAAAAGACTTCAGGGCTTGAACTAAGGCATAGGCTTGTTTTTTGATAATATCATATCTACGTTTTGCATCTCTCATGACCTTAATAAAGAATGCTATAGGGTGATCATGATAATCTTCGTTCTTTTTCAAAAGGAAAGCAGCAAGGGTAGTTTAAGAATAAAAATAGAACATGTTGAAAGGTTCAAAGTAGTTTGGACTAGCTAAGGTTGGGGGTTCAGTGATGGCTTTCTTTATCTGGTCTAATGAAAATCTTGCGGGAATGGTCCATTTGACTTCATGGTTCTTTTTTAGTATATCTATTATGTCCTTCACTATTTCTGCATAGTTAGGCATAAACCTTCTCAAAAATTTACTTTTCCCTAAGAAAGCTTGAATCTCTTTCTTATTTCTAGCTAATGATAATGATTGAATAGCAGAGACCCTTTTGGGATCAATAACTAATCCATATTTTGAAATAATATGACCTAGTAATTTACCCTCTTTAATGGCGAATAATAACCTTTTAGGATTCAAATATATTCCAAACTTCCTGCACTTGTCAAAAACTTTCATCAAGTGCTTGAGATGTTTCTGATCTGATTCAGAGAAAACATTTAATCATCAAGATAAAAAAAAAAAATTGTTTACCTTTCCGACAAAGGCAAAGTCCATGGCTCTCTGAAATTTTTCTCCTGCGTTTGATAGACCAAAAGCCATCCAAGCATACATGAATGTAACCCAAGGTGTGGTAAAAGTTGTCTTCTCCTTGTCTTCTAAATTGACCAATATTTGATTATAACTAGAGAATCCATCCAGCATAGAGAGTCTGTTAGTACCTAACACTTTTTGAAGTAATTGATCCATTTTTGGGAGTGGATAATTATCTTTCAATGATGCTTTATTAAGGTTTCTAAAATACACACAGAGTCTTATTTCTCCATTATTTTTTTTCACAAGAACTAAGTTGGAAACCCAATCAGAGTATCTTAATGGGACAATTATTTGGGCATCTAAAAAAATTTTCAGTTCTTTTTCTATGGTGGGAAGCAAAACTGGGTTCATCCTTCTTAACTTCTATTTATAAGGTTTTGCATCTGGTTTTAGTGGAATTTTGTGCTCAATTAAATGTGTCATAATTTTTTAGATCAACATAAGACCAGGCAGAAACATTGTTGTAATTCTTAAGAAGTTTGATATATCTAGATTTAAGTTCAAGAGTTAAGGATGCACAAAGTTTAATATTTTTAATCTCGTGATCAGTACCAATGTTAGTGTCTTCTATGTCATCTTTTGGTGAAGCAAAGAACAGATTTTTGGGAACTTCGTTTTGATAAAAAAAATTCTAAAGGAACTATTCCCTTGGGGATAAAATTATTTGATAGTTGAATTATATTATGATTAGCTACCTTTTATTTAAGATTTGAATTTTCCTTGTCTTTGGTAGCTTCATTACTGTTTGAGTTATCCTCTTCAATTTGCAATGCAGAAAATTCGTCAATGACTTGCAGAAAGGATTTTAATTGTTCATCCTCTTCAAATATTTTCCAATGTTTAAGATTGTCTGGGATTTACGACCTATATTTGACTTGTATTTTACATTGAATTTGAAATTGATCTGGAATATAAAAAGAACTAGATGAGACAACTAATGAATCTGCATGTATGTTTTCATCTCTAGGAATATAAGTGATATTGAAAGCATCAAAATAATTTTCAATGGTGTCCCAAATCTCATTTCTATAATATCTGAGCTTAGGGGGCTTTGTTTGACAAAGACTCCTAACCTATCTTACTATAAGTTCTGAATCAATGAAGACACTCAAATTTTGGACCTTTAATATTTTAGCAAGTTGTCATCCTAGGATAAAATCTTCGTATTCAACAACGTTATTTGTAACCTCAAAATCTAACTTGCATGATTGAGTGATATTTTATCTATCAGGGGAAATCAAAACAACACCTGCTCCAACTCCATGTTTAGTGCAAGATCCATCAAAGAATAATTTCAAAATTTCAGTTTGAACCGATTTAGGGGTGTCAACTATGTCCTCAATATTGAGTTGAGAATCCTGTGAAGTGTGAAGTATCTGATGATAGTTTAAAACTACTAAATGCCGATCAATTGCATCAATGGGATGATTTCTAGCCTGATCAGATTAGCAAATAGTGTTTAGGAATCTGACTTCTCTATATAACCTAACGCTCTCTCCACCATATACAAGAATAGTGGAAAACTACATTTCCATTTGAATACTTTCTCCCAATTTTTCACAACATGATCTTGATAAAAGCATTCCAAATTTGGGAGGAATATCAGTGACAACTATGTCTAATACTACACTTTTAACTGGTATTTGATGTAAAGTGACCACTATATATTTAATAATTCCTAAACATTGAACCCTCTTAGAGTCAAAGGTATATAAGTCATGATAGGTTCAAGTGATATCCAAATTATGTTGTTCCATGATTAATTTAGGCATTAAGTTGTTTGAAGCACCAGAATCAAGCATACAATTGTATAGCAGGGAGTCATGCACTTTTAAAGTCATATAAAAAGGTGGTATGGATTCATCAATCATATTAGAACAGGAACCAAAAGATATGGTGGGTATTTCATTTTGCAGATTAATAATATCTCCTTCAGCATCCATACTAGAGTTTTGGATCCATTTTGCAACTTGAATTTTATACCTTGGGTTTTTAGAAAGTTCTGAAAGGGGAATTGGAATTTTAATTTTTTCTAATTCTTTCTCAACATTAAAATTTGTCAATATAGTTTTGTCAATATGAGTAGAATCACTTAGCTGATTTAGAGTTTGAACAGGATTAGTTTGACTTTCGACAGTTTTTACTGGAGGCTCAATTATTACAGGGTTTTGTTGGGAGGTCTACCAGGACCAGCTCTGGGTCTTAAGTCATATCTTCTATTGAGTTCTGCAATCAGAAACTCAGAAAAAGCTTGATATTTAGAAGCCTGAGAAGTATCTTGGTCTTCTTGAGGGGTTTGAATTTGGGGAACAAGGACAATGGCAGTATGAAGGGATGTATGATCTACATTATTAATGTCTTTAGTCATAGAAAAATTATTGTCATCAGGTTGTTGATCATCAATCAACAATGGTGTGGGTACTTGTTAGTCATTATGAGGCCTCTAACGAATTTGCAATGGAGAAACCTTTTTATACTGACCTTGGACCTATGTTTGTGGTATAGAAACAATTTTTTGAATTTTTCTTGGTTGAGTTTCAATCTTTTAAATTCTATTGGATAAATTTTGAAGAAGTGTTGTGATTTCATCAATTTTTTCATCTTCACTTTTAGATATAGAGGAAGAAGATGATTCCTGATTTTCTAATTTCTGTTGGGCTTTTTCGGCATTAGTTTTTAACTTAGCAGATTCATAAATATTTGCTTCGACCTCTATAGCATTAGTTTGCATGTCCTCTAAGGTTCAGGATGTCCTTTCTCTCAACATGACAACAAAGTCATCATCAAAGGCCCTTGAGAATCTAACCTTAGCTGTTGCTACAGGGGGTTTACAATCAAGAGACATTTTTTGGTAAAGCTTATTGAATCTTTTGATGAAATCAACAGATGGTTCTCCAAAATTTCATTTTAGTTCTTCAAATTCAGTTAAGAAATACACAACATCCTTTTTTACTCCCCATTGATTTTTAAATATGGTGTTTAGTTCTCCCTAAAATCTAATAGAATTTTCTTGAAGTTGTCTGAAACAAATCCTAACATTCCCTTCTAGAGATTGGACAAAAGTCTCATGTAAAAATTTTCATATTCAATGTTCATGTTATCTGCAAAATTCAAAAATGCTGACAGATGGTCTTCAACCGATAAGCCAGTTTCTCCATTGAATTTAGGGAGGTGTTTTAGACATCCAGGTGAAAAATCATTGAGGATATTAGGAAGTAAAAGAGAAGCATATCTTTCTTATAAAATTGGTGTCTAAAACCAGACATACTTGAAGATGTTGAAGTAGATGAGGAGGAAGAATTAGAAGTTGTGGATGAATATGGAGAAGTTGGGGGTAAGGAATGAGGTGCAGAACGAGGAGGAGAATAAAATGGGAAACCATGAAAACTTCGGGACCTTAAAGGAGTTCTAATAACCATTTTTTGAACTTATTCTTCTTCTCCTTCTCTAAGTTCGAAGAAAGGATTGGAATAAACAGAATAGAGATCCTCTGGTTGATGTGAAGTTGAGGGTCCAGTGTATGTAACAGGGGAAATGAAATTGGTAGGTTTGAATCCAGGAAAGTTTAGATCCAAATGCTGCTCTAATATAGAAGATTGAGAAAGTTCCTGAGGTATTTTATAGGATTCTAAAGAATGAACTAATAAGGCTCATTGAAAATCCACTCCTTTAGATACTAGTTCACACAATCTATCAAGTACATCTTCTGATTCTAAGGGTACTGGTCCAGATATGAAGGGATCAGGAATTATATTTATATCCTCTCGAGGAATAGAAGAAGAAGGGGTTTTATGGCTTCTCCTATAGGAAGCTCTTCTCACCAGTCTCTCTAGATCTGATAAGGGTTCAATAATCTTTGAGTCAGATCGAGATCTAGTGTGCTTTGAAGGATCCAATTTGGTCATAGTGGATCTGGTAGGTGAGAAATTTTTGACCTTAATAAACCTTTAATCACCTTAAAGGAATAGGGTTTTATCGTTGTCCTAGGGAAAGAAAATTAAATTCGTTCCGCAGCAACGAAGCCAAATTGATGTTGTCCTTTGAGATGATTGTGGTCAATAATCATGCCAAAGCATATATAATGTTTTGTTTGTATTTTATGATGTTAGAGGACCAATTCATATGATAGATTTTAGTAAACACTTATGTATTTAAATCTTATGGATAGTATCAGTAACTATAAGTGATGTCTACTTGTTCATCTCACGTAGTGATTAAGATTTTATAATTCGATTAAGTGGACTTATGTAAGAGAATATGATTATTAAATATTCAGATTGAATTCTTCAATAAAACATAAGCTGGAAAACCTTTAAACAATGTCTAAAAGTTTAACAAAATATATCTAACATTATCAAGATGCTGAGAATTTATAAATAAAAGGGACTTACATCAACATATTGTCTAGTAAATCATTCTTTTAATAATAATAACTTCAGGAGGAATTATAAGATTGTTGAAACACAATCAGCCTCACCTAGTTATCCTGATAACAATTAAATATATGAAGAAAAAAAATGGCTGAAAACTAGAAAAACTCACAGAGAAAACAGATTTGTATGAGATAAGTTTAGAATCCTTCTTGCATTATTAATGATAAAAAAGACTTGTACAATTTTTTCTTACAAAAATTCCCTCATCCAAGGGTGCAACCTCGAATACTTCAATGAACGAAGTATTTATACAAAATGTAAAATATAACAATCAATGTGTGAGTGACAAGGAAAACTACATTTTTTGAAAATGAACAGAAAGGAAAGAAATCGATCTAAAAGGAGTGCATCTGCGTTTTTGGCCCTGTTCTGCTGGAACACTATTGCTGAGTCACCACCTTTTTAGGACCACGCTGGAAAAAAAAAGTGTTGTGCTGGCACAATGACTTGTCCTTTAATATTGATATTCACAAAGCTTCTCCCATCACTCCTCATTGGGAATTGAAACTTTAATAACCTTGTGGTAGATTTCATCTACCTCACTATACTTTGTAAAAGTGGGTTTTACAGTGAAAATGTGTTTTATTTCATGGTGAATAAAACTGATATCTTCAACTGCATTATAAAATGCTTTACCTGTCATAGAACCTTGAATATAAGACATAGATGCAGACCTTACTGTTTCTTTGAGCTTCTTCACATAATCTTCTCTCAGCATTAATTTATCATTTATAACAAACAGTGATGACATACCTTTTTTTAATCAATGCATCAATTCTTGAAAGAAACATGTTGATTGCCACATCAAGAGTATGAAATTTTTCTGTTAACTGTACTACTAAGTTATTTTTAATCAGAACTTTCTTTACTTCAAGGATAGTCTCAGTCCTATCATCTACCCCTAGCTCATCCAATTCTTATATTTCCTTAGAGTTTAGAAATTTTATGATGTTTCTGGATGTGTTAAGAATTTCTCCCTATTGACTGTTTATATCAGAAATTTCCTAATTTTCCTTTTCTACTAACTCCTTCTGCTCGAAGATGATCTTGATAGATGGCCAGATTTCGTTAATCTCCTCAATGATGTTATTCCAAGTGATTTCTTTGAAATTCCCAAGATTTTAGCCAATAGAAGCTTCAGTGGCTAACTTCTTCCATATTTCTACTAGGTTTTGAGCTCTCTGAAGCTCTGATGCATGGAAAGGGTGAGACTTCTTTTGCTGATCCTCAAGAAGTTTCATTTTGTCTTGTAACTTCTTTATTTCTTCAGTCTACAAAGTTATGTTTTGGAGTGTAGAGGCTAACTGATCTGCATCATCTCCTTTACTGGTGGTAGCAACTATAGTAGTGGGAATAGTTGTCATAGGAAGTTCTTCTAAAAGAGCAGCTTTCTTGGCTGGTTTCTTGCTTTCCTTAATCCATTTATCCATATTTTTTTCCATTTGTTTCAGCTGTGTACTCTATTCTAGAATGAGCTTCATCATCTATTCCTTTTCTGTTTATTTCTTTTTAATTTCCTTGGCTAAAGGATCTTCTATTGCTGGTAGTTTCAATTGCTTCCTTAATGCTGCAATATCTGCATTCTTTTTCTTAATTAACTCCTCTGTGGCATTAAAATTTGCAGGATCATAACCCAATTTGATTACCAAATATTCCAAGGTTTTAATCCTGGTATATTTGGAAAAAGCTAAGACTTTTTCCATGTTGAGTTGTGATCTGACATTTTCTAGTGTGACTTGCAATTTAGGTAAAGTCATAGCAGTATTAGTTACAGTATAGAACATCATATCTCCTATTTGTTTATGAATTTCCATTTGATCAATGGGATGTATGTCGTTGACATTAAACTCAAGAGATGTCTTCTTATAGTTTTCTTCTCCTTTAGGCTCAGGAACTTATGCTTGAAGAAATGCCATTATCATTCTTCCTTTTTGTGCATCAAAGGCTGACAATAGCCTGCTTTGGGCACTTGAAGTTTTTTTCCAGAATTGGTTATATTTCTTTATCTTCAAGGCTTCATTTTTCAGTTTGATTTCCTTGAATATGTCCATGGTGCTCTTCTCTATCTCGCTTGAAGTTGATGTACCTGTATGCATTATCTGCTACTGCTCTGAAGTAGTCATGGAAGTAGTAGGAGACTGTGTGGATTTCTCACCTATTAGTGAGGATATAAGAGGCTCATTAGTGTTCATAGGATTTTTCTGCTCTGAATCCTTACTAATTATTAATATAGAGCTAAGATTAGATTTCTTTATATACATGATTTTGAATCCTTTGCTTAAGATATATGCTTCTGAAGGGGAACCTTCTTGTATGTTCCTTTTGGTTGTCTTTTACTGATTTGTAGGAGTCTGCACAATTGATGATGAAACTGGTTGTTCTTTTACCTCATGCAATGTGTTCTCCATCCACTCTAGCTTGTTCTTATATTTCTCTATCTCTAGCCTTGGTGTGTGAAAATAAGGAGTAGATTTGGTTTCTACCCTTAATTTAGAAACTATGCCTAATGGATCATATGACCAAGTGAAGCTTAAATCAAATTTCATTTTCTTCAATAGTTGATCTGCTTCTGTTGCTATTACATATGAATGGGCCAATTTGCTTTTTTAGCTTTAACTGAGAATTTTTCTTGGCAGCAACAAAATGGACTTGATCCATGTTGATCATCTTCCTCATGAATTCTAAAGCAAAAATCCTCATTGGGAGGAATTTTGGCAATTTGTATGGTTGCAGGTCAGATCCAAAAACTCTTATTTCTGTGTAGTTTTCATATAGACACCAATCTCCTGTTGGTACCTATTTTGTCAGCTGTAAAATCTTCTAAATTTATTCAATGATTCTTGGTTATTCTATTCTTTTTAGAAGACTGATAGTTGGGTGGAAAAACAACTCAATTAACTTCTTATATGTAAATTCATGATGATCTTTCATGACCAGAGGGGTCCAAAAAATCACTGACTGCTGGTCTCATTTACCATTTAATTTCTGAAAAGACAATTTCATGTTGTCTCCTTGAAAGTATATGAACATGTAAACTAGAACAGAGGTATATTTAAATACCTCCTCTATCTTGAAATCAAGAATCTGTTGATGAATGGACTCTGTAAGGAAATGGCTAAAATTGAACAGTATGGAAGGTTTGGAATCATTGGAAAAGATTGATATAAATCCTATAATGGACTTATCTATGTATTGATCATAGTAGTATCCAAGCAAGTAAGATTGGATAATAGTTAATTGCTTGGTTCTCTCAGGGAATAGGGATGAAGGATAAGGAGCTAGGAATAATGATAAGGTTTGGGTTCTCTTAGCAAGGTCTAATCTCTGATATATTTCAACCAGAGCTTCATGAGATAATGGGGTACCATTATCAACTATAGGAGCTAGCATCATTTGTTCAATGGCCTAAGGGGTTATAGTAAATAGAACTTGGCCATTATAATTGACTATGCCTCTCTAGCTTGGAAAATAGGAGGCATGGAATTTCCTAATGAAATCAAGAGCGTTGTGGGTAGGAGGAAATATATATCGGGGTAGGTTTGACTCCGAGAGCTAGATTTCATCGGATTTATCAATCCATTTGTCTTCAATCCAATAATACATCTCCATAATATTAATATCACGATGTGTTTCATAGATTATGTAATCTCTATCGTCCATAGGGATATGATGAAGGTTAAGAGGAGGGAAAATCATAGGATTAATATTTCCTCAGGTTCTTTATCTTTGGGAGTCATAATGACTACAACTGATAGTGAAATTGGTTTTGAACAAAGGGAAGAAGAAGGTTTGTGAGCAAAATAAAATTATGTGAGCAAGAACAGGGAAGGGAATACAAGATGATAAAATTAGGGGTTTCTCATGCAATTGTAGTGATTCTAGATTAGTTGAAAAGCTGCAAACAATGAATTGTTATAACCTGTAGATAGAAAAATAAGTTTGTAAAGGAGTTTTGAAGGTTTAATAGGGAAATTCTAGTTTCCGCTGATGGCGCAGGTTAACGGATAAGTGATTAAGTTCATAACCAAAATATGGAGGGAAAGCATTTAAGTGGCTAATGACTAATGAGGTGGTAGCGGAGGAGTGGTAAATGCGTAAATGTGCAATGGTCATAAAAGGTAAGTGGTATAATGGAAATACATTTTAGAGGGGGGGTAATATGGTTTACGGTTTTTCTCCTGGGGGGTCCGAAATCGTGTGGAGTTGACACGTATTAGCGAGCGGTTTCAAAATACAATTCTTTTCGGACCCCCCCTAATGATAAAATTTGGATGGCAAAGGGGGGTTGAAAAGCCATGAGGGTTGTTGGATGCCGACAGGTGTGAGAATGATCATCAAATATGTGGGAATGTGGGAGGATGGTAAATGCATTGATGTGGAATGGTGGGGTCATGTTTTATTAAATAAAGTGTCATGATTGTATGAAGGGATTGATTTATGGAAGTGAAATGAGGGGAATACATGGCAAAATATGTTTTAGGGACATATGATTAAGAGAAATGAAATGAGATGGGAAGTATGGCAGGGTGTGATAATATGGTTTAAAACTTAGGATATGAGTTAATAATTGATATTTAAACCATATAAATTTCTCCTTTAATGGGCGCATTTAGACTAGCAGCCAATCAAATATTTTAAAACAAAATGAAGCTTTCCTTCTTTTTTTTTCTTCCATAACATTTTATTTTGATTTTCCCTCTTTATTTAGGGCAGCTAACACCTATCATTTTATTGATATGGATTCCTATAAAACATAATATTTTTTCCTAACATTTTAAAACTTTTTTCATTCTTTTGCATCCATATCCTACCTTAACATTTTCAAAATTATTTAACTAATTATGCTAACTTATCAAAAAAAAAAATGTTACAATAGGGAACATAGAGAGTAGATAAAAGAGAGTGCATGTGATACAAAGAAAACTTTTGGAATAAGAAACATAGACACACATGAGTGCTAAGGTCTTAGCTCTAAAAAACAAGGTGACAAAAAAATATTTTGCATGACAACAACTAGTGTGGAAGTATGATTTAAATGTTGAGGTAAGGAATATATTGTTGAAGTATTCAGCTTAAGCTAGAGTTATAGGAAAGTGTTGAATGAATTTTTATAACTAGCCATGGAAATCATTGAGAAAGGGGAAGTACCAAGGAACTACTGGATTGAAGGACTAACTTTGTATTGTGCAATCCCATTATGGAAACACTATGAATGATTATAGGCCTTGGCTCAATGTTTGAATGGTAACATTGATTTATATGTTTGAAGGAGATTTGTATTCATGTTCTCTACCCTATATTATACCATGTTAGTACCTAAGTGAGTCTTCCTCTTGTGGCATCAAATCTGGGTTAGGGATGGCGAATTGTAAGAAAATTGCAGTTTAGATGAGACTATGGTTGGGTGGAGATTGGATCTCCCTATTTAATTTTTCAATAAATATTAAGTGATTAAGATAATTATAATTACTTCTCTTTTAATGAAATGACATTATTTTAGAGTTTTCATGAATATTTCTATGTTGGGTTACAAAGTATGCTTATAATGATGAGATGGAGCAATGGTTAATTGTGCTTGGTTACTAGTTGTTATTTCTCATATGAATGAATTTTTTATATTGAATTATTGTTTGAATTATATTACCTACGATAGATGTATGGTCTTTTGAAGTAGAATATATAATTTGAATTGAGCTCTAGTGTTCTTAATGCATTTTTTATGTGTTTTTCCTTTACTAGGTCAATTGTGGGATTGAACAATTGTGTTGTATCTTTGATTGGAAGTGAGCAGACTTAAAAAATTTTCCTTAATTGGAGACTTTGAAAAGGTATGGACAATTCCCTCTTTGGGACACTCTAGGAATATATTATAATTTTATAAAATACATAAGCTATCATATATCTATTAAGTATGTGTATTTTTACTAATATTCTATAAGGACTTTTTTTCCTTATGAGACAAGAAAAAATGTTGTCCTATTTAGTTGTTACTGGTTGGAGTGAGGAATATGCAATATGCAGTCCCATAGGAGTGAGAATAATTTCATTTTGTTGGGTGAGTTGTGGATTTGGCCTTTTTTCATCTCTATGAATTCCTTTGAGAACGTGCCTAGATGGGTAATAATTTTGGATGCCTTTAGAGGTTGTTTAGGATTTCTAAACCTTCAAAACTCTTCTGAGAAAATGGATCAAATGATTATAATCCCTTGGGAATTTGTGGATTGAAGATATACCCCAGCACTAGATCACGTTGACCGGTAGGGGAATGGTGACTAAAGGCTGATGAACAAATGGAATAAAGGAGTGGAATCCTTATGCGAGTGGATTTCCTTGTTATCTAGACATATATATAACTATGCATCTTGGATTATTTCCTTGTCAAAGCACTAGAAAAGGTATGGGATGTTATGAATATCTAGAAATCCAAATAATTAACAATTCATGTTAGGGTAGCAATGGTGTAGTTCTTTATGTTTGAAGATACTAATATCCAAGTAGCCAAAATTATTTATAACTAGAATTTAAATAAAACCCAGATGTTAAATTTCTCATATGGTTAAACATGTTATCTCTAAATTGGTAATGATGGGCTTCTCCACCAGACAACTTAGAGTAACTCTTTCAAACCAGATTTCGACTAAGGATTATCCTTTTCAGCCTTAGAGGGCTCTCTCAAATTAACTTATGATTTTTTCAATTAGAATTCAATCATATGGCTAACTCTGTGATATGCACTTTAATGTGTTTGATTGTAGGTGAAAAATGTGTAGGGTTCACTACCATTAGGCTTATCGAGTCAGTGTGAGGAAATTCAATGAAAATGTCTCTCCTTGTGGAAGTTGAGACTTATAATAATTCAATGAAAGGACAATACACACACAGGAATATTCAATAGCTTAATGTTCAAAGGAAGTCAGAGCATGAAGAACATGAATTCTGAGTAATTCAACATCAATATATTGGAAACAAAATATAAAGAGACATAAGACATAAGTTCATTGAAACACTCAAAGAATCTCAGGTGAAGAAGAAAATACACTCACTATATATTACTCATGATTACAAATTTACAATAGTGTTAGTGTCAAATAACATTCTCCAACCCCTTCTCATTCGAATTTCTACCTATGAATAGGCCTTTGTTAATTATATTGGATCTTCCCATCTAGCTAGAACATCGAACCATCATCTTTGACACCTATCTTAACCATAAAATATATTCCTGGAACTGAAATAGACACCTAATAAATTTAGACTTACAAGCCTATCAGGACTCTACCTTCCATTTATTGCATTCATCATCTGTAGAACTTGATAATTACATCGATGATAACCAAGTGCTTGAGTGGAACTAAGCATAACCTAGAAATAAATATACCCACTAGACTTAGGAACTGATCACCCTACTTTTAAGGAGAAGATAACCATGACATTTGATCATTGTCTTTATGCTGAGCTGGAAAGGTGACATCTTTGTCGAGGAGAAAATCCCTACTAGAGTGTCCCACTGATACCTTTTAATGCCTCCACGTGGTTGGTTGACCTTCAATACACTTTCAAAACACCAAAATACAACTAAAACATCCTCACTGCAAAAACATAGTGAAATAGGAAGTTTTGTAGCGTAGTTTGGTAGAAAATCCATTTCAGCCATCTAGGTCAACCTTTAGACTCCCTTTCTGATTGGGATATGTTTGTTAGATAAAATAAGCTAAATACAACTCTTATCCTCCTTTGATTTCCAGCCAAATTGGGTTTTTTTGCAAAAAGTAACCTACAGGGATTTTGTAGGGAAATATGGCCTTCAAGCCTGGGCTTCACTACGAAATTGCCTAATTGGACGAAAAACACATAATTTTCCTTTTTCCTCACAATTTCACATTCAAAACTGGAAATGATGTTTCTTGAATGCTGAAAAATTTGTCAAAATTTTTTAGGCTAACTCTTCAAACTCTGGGAACTCCATCTTTAGCAGTATAAGGATGCATCTCCTCAAGCTCATTTATCACTTTGATTTTCTGCTCTCTTTTCTTCAATTCTTCCTGAATAATCTCCATTTTATCTTCTAATTCTTTAACCTATCCCTTGAGCTTCTTCCTTTTAGGCTGTAACCACAGGTTCCTATTTCTAGTGTTTTTCATTACTCTCCTCAAAGGAAGTGTTATTTTGAGCAACTTTTTGGAATTTGTTAGTGATTTATCATATTGGTTCGGCTGATCATTTACTTTTTCTTCAAAATATTCCATCATATTTCTATCTATCTTGGCCTCCCGTTGTTCTAATTTGACTTCTATGACCTCTTCTCTAGCCTTTCTTAATTGTTCCTACAATACCTGCACTTCAGTCTTGTCCACCATCTTCTCCTTTCCTTTCCTTCGCACAAAAAATTCTTCTATTGTTGGAAACAATTCTATGATGTATTCTATGATAGTTTGCTTTCCTTTGTCAACGTCTTCTATATTCTTGTTTTCCATGACACCCTTTGCAATTTGTAGCCTAGTAAGTGGTTTCCTTGGTTGGAATATGAAACCTGCATCTTCTCCTGAAAAATATAACTTTTTAACAATCTTACCTTTCTATTTCTTCTTATTGTCATCTTCAATGTCTTTAGCTCTGAAAATTGGATCCTCTTCAATATCTATTGATTGGAGGATGTCTTTAAGATTTCCCTTTCCAATGGTTTGACTTCTAGTTATCCTCCTACTACCATGCTTACTAATCCTCTGTTTGTTGTTTGTAGGTGAAGGTTGTGGGATATATGCCTCCGGTAGAGGTTCTATTTCGACATCCATTGGCTCCAAATAGGCTCTGCCTCTTCTTCATTTACACCTTCTGTCACAACTGGAGGTGAAGTAGTTTTTGGCTTTGAATTCTTCTTAAGTGTCACTAAATGAAATTCATACCCACTAAGAAAAAGGAAAGATGCCCAATCTCTATTTAATTTCTTCAATTCTTCCAGCACTAAGAGTTTAATAAAACCATGGTGAAAGACTGATGTCTTACTGCCTTCAACCTTGGCTTGAACCTTATGATACATCTTCCCTAAGCTCCTAAAAAAAAAAAAAAGTAATATCAAGGCGTTACGTACCAGTGAAATGTAAAAGGAGCCTGAAATGGTACAAGTAAACCATATGAAACCTCCCCTCACAAGTAAAGTAATTATGGATCACAAACAATAGTTTAGAATAATTTTCCTTCATATATATCCTTAGAATCCCAGATGCCATGTCAGCTCCAATGTGTTATGGTTTGAAAAATTCCTCACCGCTCTACATTTTGAATTTAGTGGCTTTGAACCACTCTTCACCCTCTCTTGGTATCTCTGTGGCCTGAGAAATGGAATCAGGTGACACTATGAAAATTAATAACCCCACCTTCAAGGTCTTGGCTGTAAATTTCACTGCAAAATCCTTTGATATTTTAGCATGAAATCCTTGAAGCTTTTGACATAATTGCAGACATTCGACATTTCTGAAAGCATCCATGAAACTAGGGTCTTCATTTAATAATTTTAGGTCCATGGGCTTGTATCTCAGACAAGAGCCTCCCTTGTTCACCTTCTTCTTCATAGCCATTCTCCTTTATAACCATGTTGCATCCCTAACTATGACACCTGCATAGAAAAACACTAAACAAAAAGCTACTTGTAGTGGGAGTTAGCTCTTTAAAGATGATACTAGACTGTTGCATGCAATGCTTTGAACAATGTATGAGAGAGAGATGTTTTGAGATGAATTTAAAAATGAAATTTTAAAGTTGGGAGAATGATGCCAAGTGCGGTAATAAAAGTTAATGATAAGGGTAATTATGATCTTTCCTTCTTGGGTGATCATAATAACTAATTGGGTGACCTCACCTTTACCCCTGACCATCAAAATTTTGACAACTCATTGTCCTTTGTTTTTCTGCAGAAAAACATGATTTTCGTAGTGAAGACAGTTATAAACCTAGAATATTCGTTACAAAATTTTCAAGTGATTCCATAGCGAAATCTACCATTCTGCAGTTGTATTCGCTACCAAACAGTGAAAAAACATACAAGTGGCATTTGTTTGATTTAAGACCATGCATGTGAAAACTAAGTGGAATTGGACGGATTTGACTGACATGACACGACTAATGGGGGGTTTTAGACTTAGGGTAAGGTTTATTTCATGGAAATTTTCATCAATTTCATGAACCAACCTATTTAGAAAAAATAAAACCTAGGTGAGTGAGGTGAGTGATCCTATCAAAAAATTTGAAAATTTATGTGTGATAACAAAACCTATAGCAATGGAACCTTGATTTTCAAGTTACAAGAGATCTACGAATTTGGAAAAGCATAGATGATAATATTTTTTGAAATACCTATATTTGGATGCCAGTTAGACAGATCATGTGGGGCTTACTTGGATTCTATGTTGATGCGCACTAAGGTACCAAAGGAGTTGACATGGTAGTTAATATGGCTCCACATGGTAGGGGTTACATGGGATCTGGGAGTTGAAAGGTACAATTATTTAATTAAATGGATTGTTTGGAATTTATAAATGATCATATTTCAAAAATATCTAGATATCACTCTTTTGTTTAAGTGATTTTTCTAGAGTTTTCATATATCTAGAGGATTTCCTAAAGTATACCTTGTGATAGGCCAAAATATGGAGGTATCCAGAGGTTTAGAGTATTAGAATGGATCTAGTGAGGATGGATGCATATGAAAGAATGAATATCTAAAATTATTTAAAATGGGATTACAGGGAATCTTAGATCTATATTCAAGATGGTGGCTAACGTGTTTATATTTGCACGTGTGCCCCATTGTGTAGTTACACAAGGATGATAGAGAGTAATCTAGTTGATGAAAGAGGAAATTTGATAACCCCATATTCATAAAGTAACCTTGGAGATTGGGTCTATCTGCCCCATACTCTAAAAATTTCATTAAGGGGATCAAGTGGGTTACAAAGTGGTACCAGAGCTAATTTTCAACACTCATGTTGAATGGGCTGAAGGGAGTGGGTGAATTTAGTTTTTGCTAATGATAAATCACCCCCTTGTAAAAAGAAAGGTTTGCTATAATAAATTGTTAAATTCATATTTATTGGTTTTTATAATTTATCTATCCTAATTGGAATACTAAAAAAGATCTAAGTGTGACTTGTAGTAGCAATAGAAGATCAATTTTATGTCATTATAGGGTAATGCATGTATGAAAAAGGAAATTAGATGTGAATAAATTTATTTTTATTCTATGAAACTAATAGTGGCATGTTACTTAAACACATGTTAAAAGGGTATACAACAATAAACAAGGAATGTAAGCTCAAAAAATAGGTGCATTAGAACATAGAGAAATACTCACACAACGAGGAGGATGAGTTATCTGATAAAGAAGTGGTTGCAAGCCCTACAGATTTGGTGGAAACATTAAGAAGCTTGAAGGATGGAATTCATAGCTATAAGGTAGATATTAATAGGCTCATTAGATCCTAGGAGAAGAAAACTAAAATAGATACAGATGAAAATGTAGCATGGATTAATTTTTACTATTGTGGATAAACATTAGTCAAATAAGGTTCTTATCCCATCATAAATTTAGAGTTATGAGCCAACAATGAAAAATACAAGAAGAGGAATTTCAAGGAAGAGGCACAAGAGTGCCAAGTAATATACATCTAGTGATGACACCATAGTAGACACCTTGGGTGAGGAATAAATATTTGAAAAATATTGTTTAGAAATGCAACCAACTTGAGCTTGCACAAAAAAAATAAGAAAGGGCCTACAAAGAGTTCCTTGCTGAATGAATTCAAAAAGGAAAAGCCTCCTACTTTTGATGGTGAGGTTAGGAAAAATGAGTAATCTAAATCATGGATGTTATGGCTAAATAAGTATTTCTTATTGCATAATTACTCTAAAAACATGAAGGATAGAGTGGCGATATTTAAATTCAATGGAAGGGAATATATTCGTGGGGATACCTCAATAATTTCAAGGAAATTAGGGAAAGGAAGAGGTTGACATTGAGAAATTATGAGAGATATTTTAATGGAAAATACCTATTAGATAGTATTGCAATGGAAAGATCAGATAATTTAATGAGCATAGATTAGGGAAACTCACTGTGGATGCATATTCAAATAGATTTGTAGATTTTTTAAAGTATGTGCATATATCAAATATCATAAAGTGAGGATACAATGATTTCTCAATGGAATTTCCTTTTTTTTTTGTAATTCAACATAGAGGATTTATATTAATTTAATCAAAATGGAGTACAAAATAAAAATTGGTCTACTAGATTGGAAACGAGACCAACTGCAAAAATATATTGTCTTAATATCGCTTATGTCCATGAAAACCATTAAGTTATTGTGTCTTTTGTTCCACTTAAAAGAGTCAAAATACTTACTACTATGATTATAGTCGTTATAAGGTTTTCCTAGCTGATGTCTCTGGTAACCTTAGTTTACAGACCTATATTTTAAGAAAAAACTACTAGCTTGCATAATTAAACTAATATCTAAATATCCTATTGAAAAAGTAAACTATATGAACAAAGATCCCACATTATCGAACCTCATTCCACAGGAACCTCACCAAACATAGCTTTCGCTAGAGACATCATTAAAGGGGCACCAGAACCATTGGTTTCCTGAGCCTTGTACTTCTGCAGGCGGGTTGGTTCACCTTTAGCTTCCCCACAAAGTAATGTCTATATTATGAATGTACATGATATAAATTGTGAACATAGTATTCAGGTCTCTTTTGTGGATGTCTTAAAAATTCTCGATAATCATCAGCCCCTTTAGGGTTGATTCAATACCTCTCAATCATTAGTTGATGGCCCTTAATTGGCTTAAGGTATCCATATAACCTTTCTCCTCTTCCTCTTATGCTTCCACTTGTAGTTTTTGTACTATGATCTTCACTTTCCATGTCGTTTCTAGGACTTTATGGTAGAGGGTCATACGGGTCCTAGTTTCACCCATGTAAATTATCCAGTTGACCTCCTCTATTGAACTAACTAGAAGAACCCTCCTTTTCTTGAAAACTTTGTTCTTCCAAAACTCCACCACTTCTTACCCTTTGTTGGGAAAAATACTAAGAGGGCAAGGGGGAAGGGGGGGGGGTTGAATCAGTATTTTTAAATTCAAACTTCCAAAATTTATATTTTGTAAATATACACTATTTTTATTAAGAAAACCTGTATATGTACGCTACTACAGAGAAGGAAACTAGTGTATATCTATTATGTTGATATTTTATGTATTCTGTCAGATGATTATCCTTATTTAGTGCGTTAGTAGATTATTTTTTCTAGTATAATGAAATCACAACAAATACACAGAACACCAGGATTTTAGGTGGAAACCCAATGTGGGAGAAAACCATCACTGCTTTTGTCTTTGTCTTCTTTCTTATGATATAATGAAAAATATTACATTTTTACTGATTCAGGCTCTTGCAAGTATGCAGGCACCCATCTGCAGAAGGTTGCAATATTCTCCCGTTCTCTAGCACCCACTAGAAGGAAGTTGCAACTCCCTGAACTATTTTAATAGATCTTACCGGAAGGGAGATCCTACCCCATTTCTGAAGGTTGCAACCATTAGCTTCTTTTGGACCACTTTTCAAAATATTTCAAACTGGATCCACTTGTCAAACAACCATCACACAACCTGTAGGCCACCTTTTATTAAATTTTCGAACTGGACCCATATCAACCATAAAAATAAACAAACTGACACACTAAATATGAGATGATGTCACACTACAAATCAATTGAAATTCTGAAGCATCAAGTCATTTAATGAAAAACCAAACCAAAAACAACAAATATCAAATTTTGTGTGTAACTATACTAAATAAGGCTCACGTATATACATGATTTCTCTATATAACACCTGCGTACAGATCTCAGAATAATTAACACTAAATAATTAATTTTTGAACCACACATAGACCATTTCACCAATTACAGATCATTGAACCATTCACAGATTTGTGAACCAATTACAGATCATAGATCATACACCTAGTCAAACATATTAAAAACTGATCAATTCAACCAAGTCACCTTAATTTTCACTGTCATAAATAGATCATCATGATAGACACATCATCAATAGACAACAAAAAATAAATCATACAACATAAACTGTAATAATCAATCATCATATCAAACCCTAGTTTGTATATGCGACTTCCATAAGAAACGTCTACGTATGTACATGCTTACCATGAAAAACACCCACATATAGATTTGCACATACTGAAAATTATTTCTCATAATATATATGCGACCCTATAGAGATGGATTTTCATTTGTATGTGACTATTACCAAACATAGTTGCATAAAGATCTAAAAAAAAGTTGCTGCAACCTCAATTTCACTTTTTTCATCCTCTATTGTCAATACTACAGAATTCTAAATAAATCATTTAGATCGCAATATCGCACTTTCTTCAATATTAGCTACTTAGATATTTGTGACAAGTAAATCAATCAAGCATATATGTCAACATATTTCAGACCTTATTCTACCCTTTTCTCCCCTAGTGCACACCTATTTCAAATCAAATCATTCATAGACAACCCAATGCTTGCACACCGAACACCTTGATCTTCATCTCTTTATATATCTTTACCCTTAGCCAATACCTTAGGCCAATCCCTTAGTAACGTCGTTAGTATTATTTGACATGATCAAATAATCATTATCACACCCATTACTATGGTTCAATACCATGGTAAATACCCTTTTTATCGAGATTACCATGGTGTGGATTATGTACGAGACTTTTCTTCACATTTCCTATGTATGTACACGACCGTTCTTCACAGGACCTGCGTATACTTTCTCAAACTTTACCTTTTCCATCCATCTGTCTATGAAGTGACATTCATTTTTCCATATCACCTATAACATTTGTATCACTCTGCATAAGCATCCTATTATCACAATGTTGACATCATTATCGAGTAGGTTTCCATCAAGGACAACACATTATCCATAATTCTAGCAATCTCCCCCTTTGGAATAGATGGAAACCATTTAGGTGTTTGGTTACCACCTGCAAACACACCTGCAAATACCAAGACTTTTTACCAAGATTATTTCCAAACATTCTTCTCCAAACACCAAGCTTCTCTCCCCCTTTTGCATTAAGGGCAAAGGGTTGAATAATTTTGAACAAAGGCTTATATTCCCCTTTGTAAAGAGGATCATTGTGGGTCTGGTCTACTACATATGAAAATTGTATTCTGACCATGCTCCCCCTGAGCATATGCTGAAATTCATTGTCGAAACAATAATACAATAAAAGGTGGCTATTTATCAGAAATTGAAGTCATATATTCTACACAGTAAAAAGCATAGTTATTTCACTGAGATTTTGGTTATCTCATAAAAGAGGCTATGAGTAAACAGGTAATCAGTTTTCGAAGTAGGAAAATTAAGGCTTCATGGCAACCAGAGTTCTTTAAAATCAAAGCGTAGCTAGAAGAAAACAGCTTAACCAATAGAGTGGAAGATCCAAAGAAGAGTAGAAGACAATATTTAAAGGAAGCTGGCTAGGAAATAGACTAAGGAATGAAGCAACAAAGAAGAACCACGTGCAAAAGGAATGGATGGCCATGATCTAATCATAGATCCAAAGGGGAGCAGACCGACGGCTGAGATTAAAGCGCACATGGGGCAACTTCACAAAGCGCAGTTTTTAAGTTTTATCATTAAGGCAAATCGCATGGTATGTTAAGTGATTTGCGATGCAATGAGGCTAAGGGGGAAGCAAGGAAGACCGTCATATTTTGGTGCAGATCAATGGTGGAGATTAATGTTAGGTCTCTATATTACTAGTATAGTCCCTTATTGTTGTAGTGTAACCCCCTTATTTTTATTATTGTACCCTTGTAACCCCCATTTTGTTATTATTGTGCCCTTAAATTATTATTGTTAGGTCGGCTAGGATTACATTGTGGCCCACTAGGGTTACATTATGGCCCCATGGACTCCTATATATAGAAAGGAGGTTTTGTAAATTGTATCATCCAAGAATTGTTCATTTATGTAATGTATTGGAGGTTGCCCCCTCGAAGTGGCTTATTTATAAGGCGTTCATATCTCTTTTCTTCTATTTTTGGAGCTGGTTACACAACATTTGGTATCAGAGGTTGGAATTCTAGGGTTTCGCTGCTCCAAACAGGTCATCGTGGCATTTTCGCTATAACTTTTTTTCTACGAAGTTTCAGAAGCTAAAATTTTTAGGGTGCGAAGCTGAAATCCTGAGGAAGATTGTCTAAAACTTTCAGAGCTTAGTTCGCAATATTTTCGGAGATATCATCTTTGGAAGTTAGGTCTTTTTTCAAGCTCCTAAACAAGTCATCGTGGCATTTTCACTATAAATTTTTTTCTACGAAGGTTCAGAATCTGAAATTCATATGGTGCGAAGCTGAAATCCTGGGGAAATTTTTCAAAAAAATTCAGATCTTGGTTCGTAATATTTTTGGAGATATGATCTGTGGAAGGTAGTGCTTTTTCAAGCTCCTGAATTTCATCTCAAAGAGGTGATCGTGGGAAAAGTTCAATAACTCTCTCTCTGCGAAGTGGATTTGAGTGCCGTAGCAAGTGGTTGCAATTACACGGACTGTAGTTTCTTGGCTATCAATTTCAGAGACAAAGGACGAAACAGTGACACGTGGCAAGTCCTACAAGTGTGCTCTATTGAACCAGTCCAGAATTAGGTCATTGTGGGAGATTGGACACAACTTTGTCTTGGGGAATCCAAATTAGATCAGACCTGTGGCATTTGAAAGAAGCTTCATAGGGCTACTACAGAGCTAAATTTCAGATATTTAAGATTTTCAATTACAGAGATAATTCAATTTCAATATCGAGCTCCTCAAAGCAAGTAAAAGGTATCAATATTGGATTCTAAAATGGCGCCTAAAAAGAATTCAACACCCATTAAGCCTTCAGAAGGCTCTACCATGACTCATGAAGATGAATAATTGCAACATGATCTATCAAAATTACAAGAGCAAGTGCAACAACAAATTTCGCTCTCGCAAAGAACAACAAAAAATGAAATGGAAGTTTTGAAGAAAGGCATTGAAACTAAGATTGATGGTTTGAAGAAAGGCATGGAAGCTAAGATGATTGGTTTGGAAGCTAAGATGGATGGCATGGAAGTGGGCATGGAAGCTAAGATTGATGACATGGAAGCTAAGATCGATGAGAAAATGGAAAACATGAAGAATTTTCTAAAAGCAGACATGGAAGGTTTGACAAAGTTTATACGAGAAAGGTTTCCTAATGGTGAAAAGATAGTAGAAGAACCTCATGATGAGAACAAAATAAATGTTAATTGTGATTTCATAAACTCTAATGTTGGCGGGAAGAACCACCATATTCCAAAGATGGATATGAGGAAGTTTGATGGAAAGGATCCTGTAACATGGATACTACGGATGGAGCAATATTTTGATCTCCATAACGTACAAAACACACAAAAGGTACGCATTGCAACTTTACATTTAGAACAAAATACATTTGTATGGTATCAATGGCTTTGCTCCCGTAAAAAAATTGTCACTTGGTCAATTTTTACGGCGGAAATGATAGCACATTATGAGGATACAAAGAGCAACACCTTCTTTAGCCAATTGATAAATCTCAAACAAAAGGGTTTAGTGGGGCAGCACATTGAGGACTTCCAAAAATTGAATATAAGGGTAACTGATATTCCAGAGGAACAAAGGATTGATCTCTTCATAGGCACTCTAAAGGATAACATCCAACATGAAGTTCGTGTTTTGGAACCTGATTCATTGGAGAAGGCATTCAGGTTGGCAAGAAAATTTGAATGTAAATTATGGCGACAAGGAAGCCTACCACTCAATTCTATAAAGAAGGAAGTGTTGCTACGCCTAGATTTCCACAACCTACAAGGTTGACACCACAACAATTGGAAGAAAAAAGAGCAAAAGGGCTTTGCTACAGTTGTGATAGCAAATACACTAAAAGTCATAAGTGTGCTGAGAAGAAATTATTTTACATAGATTGTGAAGAAGAAGAAGAAAATGAACAAGAAGAGGATATACACCAGGAACCACCCCTAGAAGAGGAAGAAATGAATCCGACCATATCGTGTAATGCACTGGCAGGAATTACCACTCCTCCAACTCTCAAGATAGAAGGACATATAAAGAAGAAAAGGGTAATAGTGTTGATTGATTCAGGTAGCACCCATAATTTTATTCATTATAAGGTAGCCAAGGAATTAAATTGTTTCCTATACCCAGCACCAGAATGTCAAGTGATGGTTGCAAATGGAGGAACTATAAATTGCCCTGGAAAATGCCATAATATCAAGCTAACCATGGGGGAATATGTGTTGACTAGTCCAATGCTTTCCATTCCTATGGGAGGTGCTGATGTTGTACTAGGAGTACAATGGTTACAATCTTTGGGGACGGTAGCTTTTAATTTTCAAGAACTTTTCTTGAAATTTTTTTCAGAAGGAAAGGAAGTTGAATTACGGGGTATTGAAGGGAAGAAAGGAAGGATAATAAGCTGTAATGTCATGACAAAGCTTCTAAAGAAAGAACAACGAGGCGTAATTGCACAATTATGCTCACTAGAAGTTCCGACATCAAAATCATCTATTTCTGCAGATCTCCAACAAGTCTTGGACAATCATTCCAAGGTGTTTGAAACTCCCAAAGGACTCCCACCTATTAGTGATCATGATCATGCTATTCATTTGATTCCAGGAAGTGTTCCTCCAAACATCAGGCCTTATAGATATCCTTACTTCCAAAAGAGCGAAATTGAACGTATGATTGCAGAAATGTTAGAGGCAGGTATAATTCAACCCAGTCAAATTTCTTTCTCTGCTCCTGTAGTGTTGGTACACAAGAAGGATGGATCATGGCGAATGTGTCCGGGTTATAGGGAGCTCAATAAGCTCACCATTAAAGACAAATTTCCCATTCCTGTGATTGATGAATTATTGGATGAATTACATGGAGCAATTTATTTTACCAAGTTGGATCTTCGTTAAGGATATCATCAAATTAGAATGAAGACTGAAGATATTCCAAAAACAGCATTTCGAATTCATGAGGGTCATTATGAATTTTTGGTCATGCCTTTTGGCCTCACCAATGCACCTTCTACATTTCAAGGGTTGATGAATTCCATTTTCAAACCCTTCCTTAGAAAATTTGTGCTAGTATTTTTTGATGATATACTAATCTACAGCAGGTCCTGGAAGGATCATGTTGAACATGTTGACAGGGTGCTCAAACTATTGGGGAGAAACAATTATATGCAAAAACATCCAAATGTTTCTTTGGAGTACAAGAGGTGGAATATTTGGGTCATATTATATCTCACGAGGGTGTTAAAGTAGACCCTAACAAAATTAAAGCCATTAAGGAATGGAAAGTCCACAAGACAATAAAGCAGTTGCGAGGATTTCTCGGGTTAACAGGCTATTATCGCAAGTTTGTTAAGAATTATGGGAGAATAGCAGCACCTCTAACAACATTATTGAAGAAATATGCATTTTCATGGACTCCCGAAGCAACTAAGGCCTTTGAACATCTTAAAGAGGCAATGTGCCTAGCACCGGTCTTAGCTACGCCAGACTTCACAAAAACCTTTATTGTGGAATGTGATGCCTCAGGAAATGGAATTGGTGCAGTTTTAATGCGGGAAGGAAGACCCATTGCTTTTGAAAGTCGTCCAATCAAAGGAAAGTATTTACAGAAACCTATTTATGAGAAGGAAATGTTAGCAATACTGCATGCACTAAAGAAACGGCGAACTTACCTAATGGGAAGACACTTCAAGGTAAAAACTGATCATGATAGTCTTAAACACTTTTTGGAACAAAGACTATCTTCAGAAGAGCGACAAAAATGGGTCACAAAGATGTTGGGTTATGACTTTGAAATAATCTACAAAAAAGGAAAGCTTAATGTTGTTGCAGATGCACTCTCAAGAAAGAATGAAGAGGTGGAAGCATTGCTTTGTGCCATTTCTATTATCCAACGAGATTGGATAACCGAAGCAAGAGATGAATGGAAGAAGGACAAAGATGTATGGACACTCATTCAAAATTTGCAGCAAGATCCTAGTACATCTGATACATTTAGTTGGAAAAATGATTCCCTATGGTACAAAGATCGCTTATATCTTTGTAAGAATTCCCAACTGAAACAAAAGATTCTTCTGGAATTGCACACTTCTCCTTTAGGAGGACACTCAGGATTTTTAAAAACTTACCACAGGGTGAAGAAAGATTTTTTTTGGGATGGACTTAAATATGATATTCAAAATTTTGTGGCGGAATGTTTGGTTTGCCAGCAGAATAAAGTGGAGACAATTAAGACCCCGGGACTTCTACAACCTTTATCCATTCCAAGTCAAAGTTGGGAGGAGATTTCAATGGATTTTATCACAGGTTTACCGAAGTCCGAAGGAAAGAATGTCATCGTGGTGGTAGTTGATAGACTTACCAAGTATGCACACTTTTGTGCATTATCTCATCCATTTAAAGCAAGTACAGTTGCTACTACATTTGTGGACAGAATTCAAAAGCTACATGGAAGCCCAAGGGTTATTGTGAGCGACAGAGATCCCATTTTTACGGGAAATTTTTTGACAGAGTTATTTTCTTGTTTGGGTACTAAATTAGCTCATAGCTCATCTTATCATCCTCAATCTGATGGTCAAACTGAGATAGTAAATAAATGTTTGGAAGGATATCTTCGTTGTTTTGTATCTGATAAACAAACACAATGGGTCAAGTGGTTACCTCTCTTTGAATGGTGGTATAACACTTCCTTCCATACTGCAGCAAAAATGACCCCATTTATGGCACTTTATGGATATCATCCACCATCCATCACATCATCTTTAGGGGAAAATTCGAAGGTTCAAGCAGTGGAAGATCACATCGAGCATCAGCAAGAAGTTCTCCAACTCTTAAAGGATAACCTGAATTTGGCACAAAATCGAATGAAACAACAGGCAGATCAACATCGTAGCGAGAGAAGTTTTGATGTAGGAGATTGGGTATTTTACGGCTACAACCATACAAACAAATGTCCCTCAAGCAAGCAAAGAAGGATAATAAATTATCGCCAAAGTACTATGGTCCTTACAAGGTGTTGCAAAAGATTGGTACTATGGCATACAAATTGGAGCTTCCTGCTTCTTCGTGAGTACATCTAGTTTTCCATGTTTCGTGCTTAAAGAAGGTTATAGGTGAAAATCTTCCAGTTCAAACAATATTTCCAGAACTTGATAAGGAAGGAAAAATCATATTGGAACCGGAAGCGATCACGGAAACAAGAACTCGACAACTACGGAATCGATCAATTTCAGAGTATCTCATCAAGTGGAAGAACTTACCCACTGAAGATTCTACATGGGAGGATGAGAATTTTATACAGAAGCACCCAGAGCTACTCAAGCATTGAGGAAAACACTTTTTTGAAGGAGAGGGGCATGTTAGGTACCTATATTACTAGTATAGTCCCTTATTGTTGTTAGTGTAACCCCCTTATTGTTATTATTGTACCCTTGTAACCCCCATTTTGTTATTATTGTGCCCTTAAATTATTATTCTTAGGTCGGCTAGGATTACATTGTGGCCCACTAGGATTACATTATGGCCCCATGGAATCCTATATATAGAAAGGAGGTTTTGTAAATTGTATCATCCAAGAATTGTTCATTTATGTAATGTATTGGAGGTTGCCCCCTCGAAGTGGCTTATTTCTAAGGCGTTCATATCTCTTTTATTCTATTTTTGGAGCTGGTTACACAACAATTAAAGCACAGATGGAGTGATTTCACAAATCACAGTTTTTAAAGTTTATCGTTAAGGCTTCGCATGGTATGTTAAGAGATTTGTGATGTGATGAGGCAAGGGACATGTATCGGTGTAGCACACAAGCGTGATTTCATAAATCACAGAGTTTATCATTTAACCGTTATTAGTGTAAATTTAAATTTGCGGGCAACCGATTTGTGATTGCTTCCTATTGGTCAATTGGTTGTGGGGCCCAAGAACCACAATTCCACATGAATGCATTATTTGGGAGCAATTGTGGATGTTTAAAGTTCTGATAAACGTTGTTGATTGCACTCATATGTATGTTTATAACACTCGATCCAGGATCTGTGATCGCTCCCATTTCTCTGCCACGTCACCTCCACCCTCATTGCACATCACACTTCATCATTTTCAACATTTAACTCCTGCATTTCACAATAAGACTTTCGATGTGCGATCTATGATCGATCCCACTTCTTCATCATGTTACCCCCCCCCCCCCCCCCTCACTTATCATTTATTCCATTCCATGTCTCCTTTATCAATTAAACCCGTTTCAAAGGATTTTGTTTGTAATTTCTCATAAAATGAACCTTCGTCATTCTAACCAAAAGTTTCGGGTTTTTCCACAATTACAGAGGGTATTCAACCAAAAAAGGGAAAGAAATAGTGGAACAATGACATAATTTCTCTCGAAAATTTTTATACCACTACTCTCAAAACCAACATGTTTTTACCAGGCACCGGGAAACATTCAAGGAATAGCCACACACCATTTTACTATTGTTTGAATTTTTTATGGAGTTGATTGCACCAGAATGGAAGAGAAGACTTTGATACGGATTTATGCAGGAACGCAACAAAATACACATATAACCATAAATAAAAAGATGCAATGGAAATAACACTTCATTTCATTAATATCAAAGAACTGAAATTTTCTTACAGACAGAATGGAAATAACTAGCTAGGGCACTAGTAGCTTATCTCTTAGAAGAGATGTGGTGGATACAGGCCTCTGAACTGAGTTACAATGAGGCTCGAGGGCCTATTTATTATTTAGAAACAATGGAAAATCCTAAACATCCAAAACCCTAACCCTAGGAGATGAAGCGCCAAAACAATGGGCCCCGTTTGGGTAAATTGGTGTTTCAACTTCCCAGGGACGTAACTTTAGCATATGATCTCCATTTGACGTGAACCATACCTCATTAGAAATATCTATCCAAGTAATACAAATTTTGAGTGAGCAACATCGGTCCATGGACCTATGTTGCTCCTAGTTTTCCCAAAAAATGTCGTTTAGGGCCTCAAAATACCTCCGGAAGTTCAGGACCCGAAAAACTGCTAAAAATAGTAAGTTGCGTTGAAATTGAAAAACTAAAAGAGATAATGGTGGGGCCCCAAGTGGAATAGGTGGGTGGAACCAATATCCACCTAGATCATTCCTCCCCCCTTAGGAAGCAATTATCCCCATTACGTTGAGTTCCTCCATGAGATGAGTAAAATTCTGCTAAACTTGGTCCCTGGTGAACCACTTGCCTTGGTGCAGGATTTGGCCAGCTTTGACAACCCGATACAGTTGGATCTTCTATTGGCGAGTGTTCTTGATTTACATGTCCATGATACAATCTATGGTGGCCTGTTCCATGCAATTTGGGTTTAACTCTTTTGGTGTGATTTCTTCTGCAATGTCAAAGGTGTCTAGTAGAGGTGGGAAGTAGGGATGAAGGCAGTCTACATTGAATACAGGGTGCAGACCAAGGAATGGTGGAATACTAAGCTCGAAGGCATTGTTCCCTATAGCCTTGGTGATGGTGTATAGCCCATATCAGAGTGGGCGAAGCTTGCGGTGGGTTCCAGTGAGGCGCTCCTTCTATAAATGTAGCCACACTTTGTCGCCCACCTGGAAGTTGTGTGGCACCCTATGTTGATCATGTAGTTGCTTGTACTTAGCACTGGCTCTGTCCAATATGTCATGAACCTGTTGGAGGATGTGTTGAATATGCTTGATGAATTTGTTCACTTTGTTAGCTTCAGATTGGACATGAGCTGAATCGACCTAAGTATCTGCAAATGGCATGGCTACGTCAGTGGGACATAGTGGCTGGAATCCCAAGCCTGTAATATCTTGAAATGGGAATTGTCAGCAAGGCATGCCTGAAAAATGTATTTTTCAGGAATGTATGCTACAAAAAACAAGATTAGCCCTTGGATCTCTTAGATCTGATAATCTAAGATCCAAATCCAAGAGGAAATCAGAAACCAAGCAAATTAGGTGAGATAAACAAGCCTCTCACACCTAGAATGGCCGGAAAATGCCCAATAATGGGACTGCAGCAATATATAAACACAGTAATGGATATGCAGCATTAAATAAGCTCCTAGGATGTATTAAAAACACATAGCCATCAGTCCAAGCTACAATATCAAACTGTACTTCATTTTATGAGCCAAAAGTGAGGGAAAAGCAGCAATTTATGCCATAAAAAGGCTAATTTCAGAGATAAGCGTAAAAATAAGGGCAAGTGATGGTGGGATCTCATAGCTTAGGTCATTTTGGATTCCCATACCAAATTTGAGCAGAAAAAAATGACTCTAGCTATATTAAACAGATCTCCCACTCCCGATATGGCTCAGAAATGCCTAATCCCCATGAATTAATTACTGCAGAAATTACTGAAGCACATGCAGCGTGATTTTATGAAGGTGATGGATGAAATATGGTATGTAAATCAAGAAATTAGATCCATATAATTTTTCATACAATGTACAATAGATAAACAGAAGAATTACATGAAGAAACCCTCAAGATTGAGGTGCTGCAACAACAAAATGAGACTGCAAAGCTTGACAACGTTATTTTATGGGCTGAAGTAGTTGAATATAACATTTTAGATCTAGAACAGATCTGTGTACAAAAATATAGATCTATATCACATCTGTACACTATATGAGTTCCTCTACAAATTCCCCTTGGTGTTTTGATCAAAACATGAATGTACAAGAGTAGATCTGAGATCTAGAATTACAGTTCTGCAACAATATTTAGGAATTCTGTAGTAAATGAATTCATAATTAAATAATATCTGAAACAAAAATTAAATGGTTGTCCAATCCATGGATCACCACAGTGAAAGGGAGAATCCTATCACCGGAGATCTCTCCTCCAAAAGCAGTCAAAACACCCTGTAACTTCCCTCTTGCAGATAACACAGTTATGGGAGATAAACTGGGTTGTTGGCTTTAGTACTGAATAGTCTTGATGCCTAGATCTGAAAATGTAGCTCCAATGATCCAATACACTCTTCCAGGAGGTTAAAAGGCACACTCACTGAGAAGAGGCACTAGATTTTCCTAGATCTAAATAGATCTAGCTTCCACTACTGCAGCTTGCAAAAACAATCAAACCCTCAACAGGATCTAAATTATGGTTGGAAGATGAAGCTTGGCCCAAAGCCTGATTATAGACAGGATAGAACAAGTCTCCTCCAAGAGATACTCAAGGAAGGAGGTGGGATTTCCGACCAAGAACACCCAAGTGCTAAAAAGCACTATTCTCAGCTAAACAGCTAGAGAATGAGGAATGTCTAAACAAAAAACACCTTGAGAAATATCAAATAATCAACCCTCTCCTTGGTGTCTTCCTCCTCCTTTTATAATTTGGAAATCTTGTCAAACCCTAAACCACCTTGATGATTTAGCCTCATTCACATGAGTGACCTCCAACATGAACTGTGATGTGCCTTTAGAAGATACATTGCATGTAGAAAGTGCTGTGGATTTGGTCCTGTTGACCCAGTCAATTGGCCCAGCCTTGTTCACACTTAAGTGTGTTTATGAAAGTAGCTCAGATTTAGCTTGTTTCACATTGAGCATTGATTTATTTTGATGTTTAGGAGTTATTATTGGTCCTCCTTTACAATTTTATTCATAAGCATGAAAAACAAAACAAAATTGAATATTCCTATTAGCTTGGGCTAATTAGGAATATTACTGTCCTCCCCCTTCAAAATATTGCTTGTCCTCAAGCAACTACAAGGTAGAGAAAAATTCCTCCCTTCTGCTTCTTGTGGCCTCATCAATGGATCCCACCATGGCTGAAAATGATAGGCAAATAATCTGTCCTCCAATTATTCCCTCCAAGTGTAGGATAACAAAGTGTACATCATGAGAAAATGGAAGGTACAGGTGGTGATCTCCTTGTTTCTAAATGGCCTCCTCAAGGTAGGAGTGATGAAAACATGGGAAGTCTTGTTCCCCAATGAGTGACTCCCTCACCCATGCAATCATCCAAATTAAATGAGCCATTCTAGGTAGCTCATCAAAGAAAACTTCAACCCCGGATCTATGCAATGTGTTGGGGCTGAATGGAGAGTTTATATTTTCCATTAAAATTGTTTCTCTCTCCATTTATGGTAAGTATGTGGTTTTTTATGCCCTTGGGCTGAAATGATATGGCCTCCAAGAATGGCCCAAGCTACCCCATCAAATAATTCAGCCATGAAGTGCCTCCTCCAAGCACTCAAGTTCTTCAAATGGCTTACTCCATATGAAGAAAAGAGTTCTGATGTGGCAATCATGGTTTTCCCATTGCTCCTCTTGAAACATACAACATGAATAGTAGGGATAATGATACTCCCAATGGGCATCTCCATCTCATATCCCACTCTCCAAATAAATCCTCCCATGAACATAGAAATATCAGCAATACATGGAAGCAAGAACAAATGAGAACAAGCTGCCATATGACAACCGGAAAGTGGATCATAGTTCCACACATGGAACCAGTGCAGTGCATCCTTTTCCTGCATCAAATCAAACACTAACAAGTGCTTTTCCAGCCACTTGTTTGTTGCCACAATAATTTTACAAGATAGCATAATGAAGGTACAAAGTGGTGTCAATGGTGCACACCAAGAATCATGTGGCTTCCCCCACAAAGCACCAATGAGATAACCAATCTCAATGCTACAAAAGGCTACAAGTACATTATCATACCACATGCAAGAAGGAACAAATCTTCTTGATACATCATGCTGCTCAAACAAGGAAAAGAAGTACAATACAAAATGTGAAATTATACCTCCTCCATCATGCACTTGAGATTTTGAGCTGAAATGGCTCAACTGGAATTTCTCCCTCACCTCCAATGAGTAGGGAAGTGGCTGTGACCTCCTCTTCATTACCATCTGGGCTATGCATCTCTCCATATGTTGAAATATTTCATGTTGGATGCCCTCCCAAGTGAACTCCTCCATTAAATGGAAATATGCATCAAAGTGCATGGAAGATAAGTCCTCATGTGCTGCATGTAGTAGCTTCTCCTTGAGACTAGAAGATCTACTCAAGAAGATCCTACCATAGGAATAGATGACCACATCATCCACTATGTATCTATCATCTCCATTTGGGTCATCGAGAATCATGCATGCACCAAGATCCTTGGAGTAATCTACCAAAAGTTGAGACCTCCAATAGGGATCAATCCTCCTAAGAGACAACATTGGTGATCTAGCATATGAAGCTCTCCTCATGCTTCTGCCTGCTACTTTGATATTCCTCATGCCAAAGTCATCCTCCAAACTCCTCACCTCCCTAGAATCCAAGAATGGCGAGCCAAGAGGTAAGATGTCTCTCACCAATTCTAGATATGGTGGCCTCCCAAGTGGAATGCCTCCATGTAGTGAGACATCAAAATCTGAAGTGGATTGCATGTATGAGTGGACTGATCTTTCCCTCTCTTCTCTACATAGTGCAGTCTCCTTCCTTTGTGTAGAATTCTTCTGAAATATATAAGGGTGAATGCGCATCATCCCTTGATGCTGATCCTTCTTCTCTTCCTCTCCTTCTATCTCACAATCCACCAATGCTACTGCATGTTGCTCCGGAATTGTTTTTTGGTTCCCACAAGTTGAATCATTTGGAACCCCTTGTAAATATGCAAGGGCTCCTCTAGGGGAAGCAATGGCTCCCCTGTCACCTTCATGTGGTGATGGATCTTATCCCTCCATCCTCCTTGCAGCAAATGTGGGCAAGAGATTGCGTTGTGGATTTGCATGTGTGGCTAAATGCTCACACCCACCATGAGAATAGTTAGGGCTTGTTTCAAACCCTTCCAAAAATATTCTACGCTCCTCCCCTTCCATCTCCTTGAGATATTCTTTAATGCCTTCCAAGGTTTGGAAAAGAAGCAAGGAGATCTCCTCCTTCTCCTCTTTCTCTCAAAAAGAAATTAGGCATGTCATAGCATTGTAGATCAGATTGTGTGGCTGAATGCTCACACACAGCATAAGAAGTATTGGGGCTTTATTCATGAGAAGAACTCCTTGAGGGATTTGCATGTCTTCCTCTCCTCATTCCCTTGATTTCTTCCTTCAATTAATGCATGGCTTGAGAGAGAGTGTTAGGAAAACTATTCTCTTTTTCCTCTGTGTAATATTTCTTCAGTCTTCTTCTTTATTCTTCTGATGGCTAGATCTCACAGGCTGAGCCAGAGATCATGCTCTGATACCACTGTAATATCCGAAAATGGGAACTGTCAGCAAGGCATGCCTAAAAAACGTATTTTTCAGGAATGTATGCTACATAAAACAATATTAGCCCTTGTATTTCTTAGATCTGATAATTTAAGATCCAAATCCAAGAGGAAATCAGAAACCAAGAAAACTAGGTGAGATAAACAAGCCTCTCACACCTAGAATGGCCGGAAAATGCCCAATAATGGGACTGCAGCAATATATAAACACAATAATGGATATGAAACATTAAATATGCTCCTATGATGTGTTAAAAACACATAGCCATCAGCCAAAGCTACAACAACAAACTGTACTTCATTTTATGAGCCAAAAGTGAGGGAAAAGCTGCAATTTATGCCCTAAAAAGGCTAATTTCAGAGATAAGCATAAAAATAATGGCAAGTGATGGTGGGATCTCATATCTTAGGTCATTTGGGACTTCCATACCAAATTTTAGCAGAAAAAAATGACTCTAGCTATATTAAACAGATCTCCCACTCTCGATATGGCTCAGAAATGCCCAATCCCCATGACTTAATTACTGCAGAAATTACTGAAGCACAGGAAACGTGATTTTATAAAGGTGATGGATGAAATATGGTATGGAAATCAAGAAATCATATCTATATCATGTTTCATACAATGTAAAATAGATAAACAGAAGAATTACATGAAGAAACCCTCAAGATTGAGGTGCTGCAACAACAAAATGAGACTGCAAAGCTTGACAACATTATTTTATGGGTTGAAGCAACCGAATATTAAATTTCAGATCTAGAACATATCTGTGTACAAAAATATAGATCTATATCATATTTGTACACTAGATGAGTTCCTCTACAAATTCCCCTTGGGGTTTTGATCAAAACATAAATGTACAGGAGTAGATCTGAGATCTAGAATTACAGTTCTGCAGAAATATTTAGGAATTATATAGTAAATGAATACATAAGTAAATAAGATCTGAAACAAACATGGATTTGTTGAGAAATCCATGGATCACCAAAGTGAAAGGGAGAATCCTATCACCGGAGATCTCTCCTCCAAAAGCAGTCAAAACACCCTACAACTTCCCTATTGTAGATAACACAGTTATGGGAGATAAAATATGTTGTTAGCTTCAGTACTGAATAGGCCTAATGCATAGATCTGAAAATGTAGCTCCAATGATCCAATACCTCTTCCAGGAGGTTAAAAGACACAGTCACTGAGAAGAGGCACTAGATTTGCCTAGATCTGAATAGATCTAGCTTCCACTGCTGTAGCTTGAAAAAAAAATCAAACCCTCAACATGATCTGAATTGTGGTTGGAAGATGAAGCTTGGCCCAAAGCCTAATAGTGGACAAGATAGAACAAGTCTCCTCCAAGAGCTGCTCAAGGAAGGAGGTGGGATTCCTGACCAGGAACACCCAAGTGCTAAACAACACTATTCTCAGCTAAACAGCTAGAGAATAAGGAATGTCTAAACAGACAGCACTTTGAGAAATATCAAATAATCAACCCTCTCCTTGGTGTCCTCCTCCTCCCTTTATAATTTGGAAATCTTGTCAAACCCTAAACCACCTTGATGATTTAGCCTCATTCACATGAGTGACCTCCAACATGAACTGCACTGTGCCTTTAGGAGATACATTGCATGTAGACAACACTATGGATTTGGTCCTATTGACCTAGTCAATTGGCCCGGCCTTTTTCACACTTAAGTGTGTTTATGAAAGTAGCTCAGATTTAGCTTGTTTCACATTGAGCATTGATTTATTTTGATGTTTAGGAGTTATTATTGGTCCTCCTTTACAATTTTATTCATAAGCATGAAAAACAAAACAAAATTGAATATTCCTATTAGCTTAGGCTAATTAGGAATATTACAAAGCCCAGCTGAAAGGGGCTGTGGTCGGTTGAGCTGTGGAGAGCATGATTATAACTGTGTTTTACATAGGGGAGGCTCTCATCCCATGTGTGTGGATGCTTTGAATTGTACATGCACAGAATGTGTACAATCATCTTGTTGAAGACCTCTATCTGACCATCAGTTTGGGGATGGAAAGTTATGGACTTGGTGAGCTTGGTGTCCAACATTGACCAGAGGCTAGACCAAAATGTGCTGAGGAACCTGCTATCATGATTTGATATGATAGACTTCGGGATCCCAAAGTGCACCCACACTTGTTCAAATAAGAGTTTAGTAGTGGCTTCTGCTGTGATATTCTTCTTGCAGGCCGCCATAATGGCCATCTTCGAGAATTTGTAGTCAACCACAAAAACACAATCATTTCCATGCTTAGTAGAAGGAAGGCACGACATGTAATCCATGGAGATGGATTCCTAAGGTCGACTAGGAGTAGGTAGCAGAGTATAGAGGCCTTGCTTCTTGATGGTCAGTTTGGCAATGGCACAAGCAGTGCAGGATCTGATGTACTTCCCGACATCCTGTCGAAGGTTCGGCTAATAGAAATACTTTTGCAGTACTGCCACTGTTTTCTCAACCCCAAAATGCCCAGTGACTCGACTGTAGTGCGCTTCCCATATCATCTTGGCACGCTTGCTTGAAGGAACACAAAGGTGTCCTAGGTGACATAACAGTGCATCTTGGAGGTGAAAATTTGGAACTTGTGTACCCCCCAAGAGTGCCTTGTATGTGTGGCTGAATTCTGGATCACTCTTGTAGAGAAGCAGCCAATCAGAAGTCTCGTGCCCATAAGAGTTGAGAACGGTGGTTATGGCCACGATCGGTGGTCGGCTGAGGCAGTCTGCAACATTATTGGTGCTACCCTTCTTATACTTGATGTTTAAATGAAATTGTTGTAGATATGTGGATCACTTCTTATGGCGATCGTTCTGCAACTTCCCTTGTGTCTGTATGAACTACAGGGGTCGTTGGTCTATGTGGATGATTGTCTCCTTCCCAAAAATTTATTGCTTCCATTTTTGACATGCTTGCACAATGGAATACATTTATTTTTTGTAAGTGGGATACTTGCGAATTGTGTCAGACAATGTCTCACTGTGATATGCCACTGGATGCCCTTATTGAGTAAGAACTTCCCCAATAGCATAGTCAAAGGCATCTGTCTTGATCTCAAATGGTTGTTGCAAGTTTGGTAATGTGAGCAATGGGGCAGAACAGAGGCAATGTTTCAGTTCTACGAATGCCTTCTGTTGATATTCCAACCAAAATAATTTTTCTTTCACTCCTCCCTTGGTGACTTGACATAAGAGCCAAGTGATATGAGAAAATCCCAACACGAATCTGCGTTAAAAATTAGCAAGACCCAGAAAGCTACGAAGCTATGTTAGAGTGGTTGGGTCTGGCCAATCCTGAATGACTTGGATCTTGGCTGGATCGAAATGCACCCCCCTTTCATCAATAATGTATCCCAGATATCGAACCTGTGTCATGCCAAAAGTTCACTTCTCCAAGTTGGCACACAACTTGTGTTGCCGTAGTGTTTGGAGGACTTCTCAGATGTGGTGGAGGTGCTCTTCCCAAGTCCGGCTGAAGATTATAATATCATCCAAGTACACCACTACAAATGAGTTGGTGAATGGATGTAAGATGTCATCCATAAACCTCATGAAGGTTGCGACAGCATTCGTCAACCCGAAAGGCATGACGAGCCATTCAAAAAGGCCCTCCTTGGCTTTGAAGGTAGTCTTCCACACGTTCGACGGTTCGATTGGTACCTGGTGATACCCAAACTTCAAGTTGATCTTGCCGAAATATTTTTCCCCTTTGAGTTGGTCCAGAAGGTCATCAATCCATGGGATCAGGTACCTATTCCAGATAGCGATCTTGTTCATAGCCCGATAGTCAATACAGAGTCTCAAAGTCCCATCCTTCTTCTGTACCAACACGATCGGGCTCCCACATGGTGATGTGAAATTGGCCGGATGTGACCTTTTTGTAGTAGCTCTTGAATCTACCTCTTGATTTCATCATTCTCCAGAACAGAGTGCCTATAGATCGGTCTGTTGGGTAGCGACACACCTGGGGTCAGGTCAATGGGGTGCTTGACCTGACAGTGCAAAGGCACCCCTATGGGTGAGGGGAAGATCTCCCCATACTCCTCCACAACCTTGTCCATTTGTTGTTGTCATGTAGAGCGATTTCTGGAGGTCGTGGCCACAATCTTCTTCCTTCCTTGGGGGTGGATCATCTAGAAAACAAATTTCCTAGTTTGGGAAATGAGCTTACTGCATTGTTTTGCAGTAACCAGAGAGATAGTGGGAGGCGGTGTTACCTCTGGTATCATATACAATTTATTTCCCAAAGTAACAATAATAGCACGAGGCCGGGACTCATACACATCATGTCACTTCCACAAGTATGGTTGGCCTAATAATACATTAGAAACATCAATAGGAGAAATGTCACGCAATATCTCATCTGTGAAGGGCTTGATGCTATAGGGAAGTGCGCATTGCTGGCTGACGCGAAGATCTCATCCTTGGTGAAGCCACCCGATGGTGTATGGTTGTGGGTGTGATGTGGTCGGCAAGCCCAAATGCTTTATGACATCTGCTGAAATGAGGTTCTTTTGGCTCCCATTATCGACAATGAACTGTAGCGGGGAACCCTTTACCCACATTTGGGAGTGGAAGAGACGCTCTGCCTCCTCTGGAACTTCTGGTTCCTCCTTTTGGATCTTCGCAGTGGCAACAGTGGTGTTGGGCTCCGCATCAATAATCTGCTTCCCTTTTTCATTCCCCTTGTCAGGTTCTGATTCAAAGTTGGAGCATGCATTTGATTCAAAAGCCCTCATCTCAGCCACCAGTGACTGCTTGGCCCAACACTCATTAGTGTTGTGAGTGGAGCACTTATGGAACTCACACCACTTTCTCGTGTCCTTATTTGGCTTTGTGGTGTTGTTCTTTGCTTGTGGATTTGGCAGGTTTTCTTGGGCCACCATGCCTTGGCTTTGTCCTTTGTTCTATGGTTTGCGAGTACCTTTCCCTTGCTTTTGATTCACAGATCCAAAGTCTCGCTTCTTCTGTTTCAATTTCTGCTCAATCTTGGCAGCATACCGATATGTTGTACCAAGAAAGGAGATGTCGAGGAACTCCATTTACTCCTGAATGTATCTGTGCAGAAAACTGAAATACTTTAGCACCAAATTTTTCTCTGAATCTTTGATACCCAAATTTGTGCACATGGTATGGAATAGATTTTTCAGCTCATGCACATCTTGAACCCTTTATTGCCGTAGTGTGGTCCATTGTATGTATTTGTCCTCATAGCTCCCCATTGGATAGTATTTTTCCTTGATGCATCTTGGAAATAATTCCAAGTGGGTACGGCTGAGAACAAAGAGGGTTCTATCTCATCCTTTTTGTCACAGTTGTTTCCCACCAGTCCTTGACATGGGGGGGTAGCTTTAAGGAGTGAAAAAATAATCTTCTCCCAGTCAGAAAAGTCATGAACCGAGAAATACCCTTCTAATAGACTCAACCATCTATCTACAGCATCTACATCTATTTGACCCTCAAATATCGGAATGTCAAAGTTTACTTGTACCTTAAAGGGAGTCGTGCCTCTAGAGTGGCTGCTGAATGCAGATGTGCCCCCAGTGGGCAGTGATTGAAGGATCTGGGAAAATTTATCCATCATCGCGTTCCTTTGTTTTTCGAGGGCCTCCTCGAGCAATATTTTGATAGGATCTCTTGCTCCATAATATTTCTTTTCGTCCCCCATGGACGTTCGTCGGGGTATGCGAGGCTAATATTGCAAAGGTTCCACTAGATCGAGCCCTAACTCCTTATACCCCGACCTCGTTGGGGACATGCAAATAAGGATTGAGAAAAAATAGACCGCTCTGATACCACTGATCCAGATTTATGCAGGAATGCAATAGAATACACATATAACCATAAATACAAATATGCGGCGGAAATAACACTTCATTTCATTAATATCAAAGAACTAAAATTTGCTTACAGACAGAATGGAAATAATTAGTTAGGGCACTGTTAGCTTATCTCTGAGAAGAGATGTGGTAGCTACAGGCCTCTAACTTGATTTACAATGAGGCTCGAGGGCCTATTTATTATTTAGAAACAATGGAAAACCCTAAACATCCAAAACCCTAACCCTAGGAGATGAAGCACCAAAACTATGGGCCCCATTTGGGTAAATTGGTGTTTCAACTTCCCAGGAATGTAACTTTGGCATACGATCTCCGTTTTACGCGAATGATACCTCATTAGAAAGATATATCCGAGGACGACAAATTTTGAGTGAGAAACATCAGTCCATGGACCCATATTGCTCCCGGTTTTCCCAAAAAACGTTTTTTGGGGCCTCAAAACGGCTCCCAAAGTTCAGGACCCGGAAAAATACTAAAAATAGTAAGTTGTGCTAAAACTAAAAAACTGATAGAGACAATGGTGGGGCCCCAAGTGGAATAGGCGGGTGGCCACCAATATCCACTTGGATCAGACTTCCCATAAAACTGCCACATCATAAAAACCACTTCAAATTGTCAGCCTTAATGTTGTTATTTTTTTTAATGTAGCACTTTGTAATTAAGATTAAGGGATGCACCTCACCTCTTGCACGAGGTTGTAATGAATTTTGAAAAAGATTTAACTTTTTCTATGGAAGATGACAGTATCATATTTTGTATATATATGCCAAACTGATATGAAGTCCGGGTTGGTTGGTGGTTATTGAATTTTGACTTATATGAATTGTAATCGTTTTTGTGAATGAAATGGACTAATACTACTGAGGAATTATTACCAATTTGCTGTGTGTATTTTCTACTTTATTTGTGTTTCTATATCTCCTTTCCTCCAGTTCTAGTTTGAAAATCATCATACTGTTATGTAATTTTATTAATCTCTTAAGCATGTTATGTGTTTTATCAGTTTTTGTTAGTCTCACATAGTGAGAATTCCTGATAAAATATATGTTATGACAGTGGAAGAGCATCACTCATGATAGTTACTCTTCATGATATTTCAGTGAGAATCTTGTCAGAGTAGAAATAGATTTCTCTCAATGGAATATTTTTAAACTGCTACTTTTTTCAATTTCTACTAAATCAGTAGATTTTTGTTTTACATACCTATTGATTCTCCTCTCATCTTTCAATTTCCTCTCACCATAGACTACAAACTTGCACCTTGCTACCACATCAAGTTACAATACCCTATTTAGTAGAACTTTGGATTTGACCGAAATATCTCTTCAGTGAATTAGAGTTTATACCATATTCCAATCCCATATAAAAAAACATTAAAATTGCCTTGGATTTTAAGATGTGTCTGTTTAGGTGCTTGCTGCAGTCCAAGTGTCGATTCCAATGCCAACATCTTTTGGTGCATCTGCCGGGAGAGGAAGACATTGTAATGAAGTGTTCTCCCAAGTCTATTGTTATGAATTGTTGATAATGAGTTCTTGATGGTGAACAAGAATTGGTGACCTAAAGAAGACTATAGATTTTTTCACTTGGAGACTCCACGAAGAGGAAGATGGGTTTCAAGACATCCTTCTACAAGGAGGAATCAGATATCTCCAATTGTGACTCTAGTTGCTGACCCAGAGAAAATCATCAAATATTCTAAAGGAAAACAAATATCAGTTGAAGCCACATCTCAATCAATGAAGAATGTACACAAAAATTATGTTCCAAAGAAAAAATTACCTCTATATACTTTAGAATCTAAAGAGGTTTTAGTTTCAAAAGATTCTATTGAAAAATCTCAAGTTGAAGCTACTCCTCTAGAAAATAAAGTGGATGTTGTTAACCTAGGCTCAGTTGAAGGTTTTTATTACTCATCACCTAATAAATTCTAAATAAGTACTGTTCTGTTTAAAGAAGGAGAAACTAAATTTCTAAGTGTTGAAAAGAAGTCAGAAGAGTTTCTGCTGACTGAAGGGGAATTGGAACAAGTATTGGCTATTGAACCCTTTCTTGATAGGGATATTTTGACTGAAGATTATTTCAAGACTATTTTAAATTTCCTTCAGACTCGTCCTGAATACCAGTCTCTTGTCACCCCTCAGCAAGAATATTTTCCTTTCTCTCGAAATCCAACTTTTGGGTCATCTTCCTCTCATCCACTTGAAGACATTGTACCTATAGGTCTTACTTTTAATTTATCTGATTTCCTTGCTCAAAAAAATAAAGATGAATTAACTCCATTCCCTCAAGAGAAAACTTTATATTCGGATTCTTCTACTGAAGGAGAATTCAATACATCCTCTGTCCATGTTTTTGAAAACCCACTCTTCTCAATTCCAAAGCCTGAAAAATCAGCTCAAGACCCCTAATTTTCTGTTATCCTAAATCAGAATCAAAATTCACCAATTGTAATTCCTATTTTTCAAACAGCTACATCAATTATACATCAGCAAAATATGGCTCAGCCTACCCTTACAAGCATGCAGCAGATAGTGGTTGTGAGATATGCGCCACTTGTTCTTCCTCAACACATGCATGCACTTCCCCAAGGATATTACTTGAAATATCTTCCAAAATACACTAGGAGGGAGAAGGCATTTCTGTTGAAGAACATTTAGTAGCTTTCTATATTTATGCTGATAATCATAATATTGAACATGAAGATGTCTGTTCAAGACTCTTTGTTTAGATCTTGGATGGTGAAGCTCGAAAATGCTTTAGAAGTTTGGCTCCAAATTCAATTACAGTAATTGATGAATTAGAAGAGATATTTGTGAAGCAATGGGGTGATATGAAAGACTATGTTTATTATATTATAGAATTTGGAACTCTAAAGAAGATTAAAGATGAGTCATTAGTTTATTTTACTAAGAGGTTTAATAAGATTAATCAGAAAATTCCTGAAGAAATTAAACCTATTGAAACCACAACTATGATAAATTTTGAAAATGATTTAGATTTTGAGTTTTCCTTATGGTTGAGTGCTGAAAAATCATAGGCACGGAAAACTATGCAAGAGGCTGCAATTGGAGTGCAGTCTAATCTCATGGCTTATAATAAATTAAAAATGGAGGAAGAAAAGGAAGAAAAAGACAAAAATAAGATGAAATAAGAGAAACCTTCTTCTTCTAAATCTCTTTCAGCAGAAGAAAAGATTGATCAAATGTCCAATTTGATCAAGGAACTTGCCTCTAAGATGTCAAAATTAGAGGTAGAAAATAAAACAGATGCTAGAGCCAATAAAAAAGAAGCTAATAGAAATTAGGCTCCCTTTAGGAAGCCTTTTCAGCCTCAACAAATACTACAGTGCATAAGGAGGAATGATGATGATCAAAATGTTCAGCCTCTTTTGAATAATTTTGCTGAAGAAGAAGAACAAGGAAATGAAGAAGAAAATGAAGAAATAAACCATGTGGGAGAAACTTCATAGTCAACATGTTTGACATTGCAGGAATATGAAGATAGATCAAGAATTTGTTTGTTTTCTGATGATATTAATGCTCAAATTTATCCACAGAATGATAAAAAACAACAAGAAGTTTAAAATAGAAATTACCCTTTGAGGTCCAAAGGTCCTATTCAGCAGCCTCAACAAAAATCAGATTCAGATAAACAAGTTGCTAAACATAAGGCCAAGGTAAATGAGGTTCCTCCACCTCAAAATTCTGCCCAATTGTTAAAATTACTGCAGAAAATAAGGAATTAGTCCCAATTTATTTTAGTTTCAAATCTGAATTGAATAAAATCAAAATTCCAGTTCCACTCGTGGAATTATTAAAAAATCCATCTTATAAAGAGTCTTTCAAGAGTCTACTACAACCTCCTCTCGCTCCTGATTCAGTCAACCTTGAGGATTACCATCCCACTATTTATCTAAGTTGTCATATATAAGACAAAAATGATGATAACTCACCTTTTTTCTACCTGCCACTCAATATACATGACAAATTGTTGCATAATTGTTTGTTAGATTATGGAGCTTCCCACAATATCATGCCAAAGAAAATGATGGATGAATTGGGATTAGAGATCACCAAGAAATACCATGACCTTTACACCTTTGACTCCAAAAAATTCAAGTGTCTAACCGTGATTAAGGATTTGGTTGTTTCCCTTACCCAACTGCCTATGAAGAGCTTAGTGATGGACATTGTGTTGGCTGACATTCCTTCTATATTTGGGATGTTACAATCTAGATGTTGGTCTAATAAATTGGGAGGTACCCTTCAGATGGACATATCATATGCTACCATCCCAGTATTTGGAGGGGAATTCAGAAGGTTGTATAGGGAAACTCAAATGGCCTACATCATTAGTGATCAACACAATCCATCAAACCATCCCATATATGCTGAAGAAAAATAATTTGGGTCTTCAATTTTGCACCTTGATACTGATGATAATGATTCCCATCCTGAATTAAGTGAAAAACAACATTTTCAAGGTGCATATGCACAACATTTAGAAGGAGGACAGATCTGGAAATTGTTATTTGACAGACCTTCTTCAAGAGAAGGATCAAGAGTCAGTGTAGTCCTCATTTGTCCTACTCAGTAGAAGGTAACCACATCATACAAACTACAATTTTCTACCACTAACAACACTGCTGAGTATGAAGCACTTGTTTTGGGTATGAAGGCAGCAAAATATTTGGGAGTAGAGAAACTAATTGCCTTTGGTGATTCAGAGTTGGTGATTAAGCAGGTGAGAAATAATTACCAATTGAAAATTTCCAAATTGAAGAATTATAGGAACGAAGTCTGGGATTTTATTGAACATTACTTCTCATCATTTAATATAAATTTTGTCACTAGAGAAGAAACTCAAATTGCTAATTCACTAGCTATTTCTACTAGTAATTTCAAAGTTCCTCTAGATGTCAAGGCAGTCTATGATGTTCAAATAAAAGACAGACCTTCAATTCCTGATAACATCAAGCACTGGCAAGTATTTGAAGATGACAGGGAGATTTAGAAATTTTTGGAGTCTATAGAAGTGTTTGAAAACATACAAAATGACGATGAGTAGGAAATTGTTGAAAACAAAAATAACAACCCTTTTAAGAAAACTATGGTTGCGAAAAACATTATAGATCTGAAAACTAACTTTATTCCTAAGGGTTTGGTTCCTTTAGAAATATTTTTTGATAATAATGGTGTTTTTATCAAGCCTGAAAGCAAGGTTGATGGAGAGAGTACAATAGAGTGTAACATTGGTACAGAAGATTAGCCAAAATTAGTTAAAGTGTCCAAATTCCTTCCTCTAGAAACCAGAAAAAAATATATCAAACTGCTGAAGGAATTTGCTGATACTTTTGCATGGTATTATAATGAGTTGAAAACTTATGATAAAAGCATAATGGAGCAATATCCATTTGAAAACAGATGCAAATCCTGTAGCACAAAAAATTAGACACATCAATCCCATGTTGCTTCCAATCATTGAGAAAGAAATAAAAAATTTATGGGAAGCAATGATTATTCTACCTTTGAAATTTTCCAACTGGATAGTTAATATAGTCATAGTCTAGAAAAATAATGAAGAAATAAGGATTTGTGTTGATTTTCGCAACCTAAACCGGTGCTCCTTGAAAGATAACTATCCACTTCCCAAGATGGATTATATCTTACAGAAGGTTGTAGGATCCAAAACACTATCAATGATTGATTGCTTTTCAGGCTATAATCAGATTTCAGTTAATAGGCAAGACAGAGAAAAGACAACATTTACCACACCCTGGGGCACATTCATGTACAATAAAATGCCATTTGGTTTGATGAACACAGGTGCAACCTTTCAAAGGGAAATGGATATTTCCTTTGCGGGAGAAAAGGACAGATTTTTGGTCATCTATTTGGATGACATCACAGTGTATTCAAAATCTGATGAATACCACTTGAAACATTTGAAACAAGTTTTTGACAAATGCAAAAATTTTGGTTTGTACTTAAACCCCAAAAAGTCGTCTTTTGTTGTCCAATAAGATAAGTTATTGGGACATATTGTAACAAAAATTGGCATATGTATTGATCCAAGAAGAGTAGAAGCTATTCAGAAGATTGGCTTGCCAAGAAATAAGAAGGAATTGCAGTCATTTTTAGGGAAAATCAATTTTCTGAGGTGTTTTGTTCCTAAATTTGCAGAGATGATCAAACATATAAATGTTTTGCTGGAAAATGTTCAGAAGTATCAGGCTAAAGTGAAATCTATTTTTGATAAAAGATCAATTCAACAATTGTTTCAGGAGAATGATTTAGTGTTGCGTTGGGATGCTAGGAGATAAGACCATGGAAAGCATGGCAAGTTCGAAAATATGTGGTTTGGGCCATTTAGAATTACTGAAGTTTTGGAGAATAATACTTTTATGCTCAAACATCTGGATGATGATCATCTAACTGGAGGCTCAGTCAATGGTCATTTTCTTAAAAGGTTCTTTATTTAGTAAGTCAGTTGAGTCACTCCATTATAAATATCTTGTGTGATGTGTCAATAAACTCCATGGCCAATGGTACTTATGTCTATATATATGGTCAATCTCGAGTCTAGTATGTCAATGGTCAATCCTTGTCTCTATTTTTAAGAAGTCTTCTAATTTTCAAGAGTTTTTGAGGTATTGAGTCCACATTCCTTGAAGCCTCATAGGGGGGACTTCATCCCCAATAGGATCCACTGTTAGCACTGAAAATGTTAATGGTGTAATCTCCATTGTGTCACTCTTCTCAAATTTTTATTGTGTCTTAGTCCATGTCCAAAGTTTGAGTCATTTCCAATAAAAGTTAAAAAAGAGTCCCAACATAGAAGTATTTTTAAGTGAATAGGTGTCATAGTGTTTTAGAGTCCCAAAATAAGTTAAAATATATGTTTTGGCTTATGTTCGTGTTGAAGGTTAGTTGATGTTTGGGTAATAAAATTGCAGTCATCTAATCTGGAATAATAGCTACCTTTGTTGAAAATTCATTGTCGAAACAATAATACAGTAAAAGGTAGCTATTTCTCAGAAATGGAAGTCATATATTACACACAGTGAAAAGTGCAGCTATTTCACTAAGATTTTGGTTATCTCAGAAAATATGCCACAGGTAAACAGGTAATCAATTTTCGGAGCAGGAAACTAAAGTCTTTGTGGCAACCATAGTTCTTTAAAATCAAACTGCAGCCGGAAGAAAACAACTTAACCAACAGAGTGGGAGATCTGGAGAAGAGCAGTAGACAATATTTAAAGGAAGCGGCCAAAAAATAGACTAAGGAATTTAGGAACGGATAAGAACCACGTGCAAAAGGAATGGATGGCCATGATCTAATCGTAGATCCAAAGGGGAGAAGACCGACGGCTGAGATTAAAGTGCACATGGGGCAACTTCGCAAAGCGTAGTTTTTAAGTTTTATCGTTAAGGAAAATCATATGGTATGTTAAGTGATTTGTGATGTGATGAGGCTAATGGTTAATCAAGGAAGATCATCATATTTGGGCATAGATCAATGGTGGAGATTAAAATGTAGATTGAGAAATTTTGAAAATCACAGTTTTTAAAGTTTATCGTTAAGGCTTCGCATGGTAATTTAAGTGATTTGCGATGCAATGAGGCGAGGGACACGTGTCGGCGTAGTGTGCCAGCGCAATTTCAAAAATCATAGAGTTTATGGTTTAGATGTTATTAGTGTAAATTTAAATTTTTGGGTGGTTGATTTTTGATTGCTTCCTATTGGTCAACTAGTTGTGGGGCCCAAAAAACACAATTCCACGTGAATGCATATTTTTTGGGAGCAATTGTGGTTTTGTTTAAATTTTCGATAAACGTTGTTGATTGCACACGTATGTATGTTTATAACACTCTGATGCAGGATCTGTGATCAGTCCCATTTCTCTGCCATGTCACGTCCACCCTCATCGCACATCACACTTCGCCATTTTCAACATTTAACTCCCGCATTTCACAATAAAACTTCTGATGCATGATCTGTGATCGGTCCCACTTCTTCACCATGTCACCACCCCCGATCACTTATCATTTATTCCGCTCCATGTATCCTTTATCAATTAAACCTATTTCAAAGGATTTTCTTTGTAATTCTCATCAAATGAACCTCCATCATTCTATCCAAAAGTTTTGGGTTTTTCTGCCATTACAAAGGGTCTTCAACCAAAAAACAGAAAGGAATAGCGGAACAGTGGCATAATTTCTCTCAAACAATTTTCTACCACTACTCTCAATACCAACACATTTTTACCAGGTACCGAGCAACATTCAAGGAATAGCCACACACCATTTTACTGTTGTTTGCACTTTTTATGGAGTTGGTTGCACCAGAACGAAAGAGGAGTCTTCCCATAAAACTGCCACATCATACAAACCACTTCAAATTGTCAACCTTAATATTGTTATTTTTTTTAATGTAGCACTTTGTAATTAAGATTAAGTGATAAGCCTCACCTCTTGCACTAAGTTGTAATGAATTTTGAAACAAATTTACCTTTTTCTGTGGAATATGATAGTATCATATTTTTTATATATATGCCAAACTAATATGAATTCAGGGTTGGTTGGTGGTTATTGAATTTTTACTTATATGAACTGTAATGTTTTTTTTTGTGAATAAAATAGAATAATACTATTAAGGACTTATTACCAATTCGTTGTGTGTATTGTCTACCTTTTTTGTGTTTCCATATCTCCTTTATTCCAATTCATGTTTGCAAATCATCATATTGTTATGTGTTTTAACATTTTTTGTTAGTCTCACACAGTGAGCATTCCTAATAAAATATATGTTATAACAATGGAAGATCATCACTCATGATAGTTATTATTCATGATATTTCAGTGAGAATATTTTTAGACTAGAAATAGCTTTCTCTCAATGAAATATTGTCAAACTGCTACTTTTGTCAATTTCCACTAAATCAATAGATTTCTATTTTACATACCTATTGATTCTCCTCTCATCTTTCAACTTCCTCTCATCATAGACTACAAACTTGCGCCTTTCTACCACATCACGTTACAATACCCTCTTTAGTAGAACTATGGATTTGGCTGAAATCTCTCTTCTATGAATCAGAGTTTATACCATATTCCAATCCCATAAAACAAAACATTAAAATTTCCTTATAGTTTAAGATGTGTCTGGTCTGGCGCTTGCTGCAGTCGAAGTGCTGATTCTAGTGCCAACACCTATCACCAAGGATGTATGAGTGCATCAATCACCCAACATAGTGGGGTTACATACATAAATTACTTGACCCCAATAGCCCATATATGACTGAATTTTACAAATATTTACAAAATGAGTCTTTACATGACCTTTCATTAAGAGACATATATGACATTTATAACCAAAATAAGACCTCAACAATGAGGTATTAAGATCAGAAACCACTTTTTACCATATATGAACCTGTAACATGGATGTTTGATAGAAACACCATAGAATCCACATGAATATCCTCATCATTAAGAAGTAATATATGGAAATGGAGAAGCATCGTCAACATGCTACTAAGTATGCAAATCTTCCAAGAATCACCAAGTAACCTTAACAATCAACAACCAATCATCAATACCAACCATAGTACACACATCATCTTCATCAACCATGTAATTAGGTAAACTTTATCATTTGTAATCCATGCATCATTGATAACTAGTGACAGAACAACACCATATAAATATCCATCATTAATAGTATACATATTTAGTCATTAGCATATACATGGAACAAGACATGCTTATGAAGCCATAATGACAACACCCTTCTGTGGAATCGTAGCTTGAAAATCATCTGTTGCTGCCCTCGCGGTCATTTCCATGTGAGAATGCTTACTACAACCCACCCCTTATTCCTTCATTCTAGGTCTCCCTCTTGGCCTTCCTAGAAAATGCTTAAATTTTCTCATTATCAACTCAAAAACCCTCCCCAACTTCATAATGGCTCTTATCAAGGCTTTGTTAATCCACCATTACTCAATTTACAAGAACAAATGATAAAAAAGAGCTTCGAACTTATAATTCAAAGCTTTTTCTCTTGTAATTATCTTTCTTGTCAGATTTTTGGTGCTTTCCATCGCCATCTTCGCACCCTCTAATCTTCCTGCAATAATATTGTAACTCCATGTGAGCTTGTTCCATCTCTCCATGTCATTCGCTAGGCTCAGCAGGTTGTACAGACTCATAATCACCATTTTCCTCCTCTCGTATGTATCCTCTACTACTATCATACCTACCCACATCCAAGTCACCTCCTTATCATTTCTGGACTAGCCTACATGGCACACCTTGATGGAGGTGTTCATAAATTTTCCTCCTTTTCCTACCACCTTGCCCATGCAATAATCCCACATGCACATTCTTCCACTTCATTTATATATTCCTCTCACTTCCATGATATCATATTAATCAAACATGTGAGCAAGTGGGGATCTTCTCGAGCTGGAGCCCGCCTCTGCACTGTCCTCGTTGTTGGTTGCCATGGATATATCTATTTTCGCCAGCTTTTTTCACTCATCCTTGAGTTGTCCCTCTTGGAGATCCAACCATGCCACATTAGTAAGCATATGCAAGTTGGAAACCCCTTAATTGGTCAGCCTTTCTACCATTACATTTGTTGACCTACGAACCAGGATGAATTTGATTGTTATCAAAGTCACAAGGTGGTGTTATATGTGTTGGATTAATTTTTCCAGACGCCAATTCCTCATAACCTTCCCTACATTTGAGCCACATTATAGCTTCATTGTTTCTTGGATGGCTATCGTCGAGTCTCCTTCTATGATAGCACTAACAATACTTTCTTGAGTCAAAATTTGTAGCCCATGTTCCATGCCATGGAATTTAGCTATGTTGTTGGATGGATGTTCCAAAATTATGAAAAATACCATGAAAATTTTCCCTGTCTAGTGTCGTATAAATCGACTCACTCATGCATTAATCCCTTTACATGCCCCATAAAAATTAAACTTAAAGAAACCTTGGGGAGGAGGCATCCAAATCCTTGAGCCCAACTAGATTTAAGGATCTCTAGCTTGGGACACCTGCATACCAAGGTAATCCATCTCTAAGAAGTTTTAGACTCTTGCCTCCTGTGGAGATGCTTGTTCCTCAGATATTTTGGGTCCTTTACTAATTACATTTTCCTTTAGTCGGCGTCGAATTGATTCCACCAAGATTTCTTTAGGGAGATTCTTATTCTGGAATATTTGTCAGTTCCTTTCCTTCCATACTGACCAAAGGATGAAACCATGAAACAAGCACCAGGTGAGGTTTACCACTCCATTCTTTGTGTAATTCCCTCGCCATTTCCTAATAGTCTCTTGTATGTTGTCCTTGATTCTATCAATTTTCCTGAAGATAAAAACCGTCCAATCCCATATGACAAACTTATAACTATAGGTGTTCAAAATATTATTTAGGTTTTCCTTTTCGATTTCACACAGACAACACCATGAGGCTCCAATAAAACCTCTCTTCACGAGATTTTCCCATGTAATAACTTTCTTGTGCAACACCAACCACAAGAAGGTTTTAATTTTCATCCATTTGGGTGATGACCACAGTTTCTTCCAATTTGGATCAGTTGCATCAGCTTGGGAACCTTATGTATAAACTTTCACCTCCTTGAGATTAAATTCTCTACCTTATTTTTTCTCCCATCTTAATTTGTCTTGGTCATCATTACAGAGGATTCTTCTCCTACTTAAATCCTCTACTAATACTTGAACCAATTTTTCATTCTTGTTGGGCTCCTAGAAAAGGCTAAGTTTCCATTTTCTCCATTTATTTCCATCCAACACTTGTTCCCAGAACTGGTGCACTTCCCTGCATCCATGGATCTTAGTAAATAATTGGATTGAGCACCACTTTTCTTTGCTTAAACTATTTTTTCGTTGCCAAGCATCTTCCCAAAACAAATATGACCTTCCATTTATGATCTCCCAAAATAATTGTTTTTCATTACTTATTTATTGACATAGGCCATATTACATATTATCGAAGCTTAAATTGACCCTAGCATATGGGAAAGGTCTTGAAGAGACCAATTGGAGGAATATTTTTCTCTCCAGAGCTAGGTCCACGACGCCGACCCTCCTTTTATCCAGCACCACCAAAGTTTAGCTCCACTAGCTCTATTAACTATATCTAGATCCTCTAAGCCTATGCCTCCTAAATATTTTGGTTTACATATAATGTTCTAGGCTAGAAACACCCATTTTCTCTTATGCTCGACTCCTCTCAATAAAAAATTCCTTTGAATTTATCTAATTTTTTGCAAAAATCCTTTGGGAGTAGGGAGTATTTATAACATATACCCTAGAATCTCTTGCAGAATGGATTTAGTCAGGACTAACCTACTTGCTAGTGTAAATGGTCTAAAAGTCCATCATTTAACCTTATCCTCCAAGTTCGAAACAACCTTCTCCCAATTCGATTTATTCTAGGCTTGAAAATTTAGAGGGATACCCAGATATTTGGAAGGACAAATTTTCATTTGAAAGCTTAGAATAGAAGTAAAATTTATATTAATATAAATATGTGTATGTAAGAAAAGAAAAATATATTTGGAGTGGTTTATCTCCATACCTAAAGTTTCTAAAAAAGTGTCCAGGATAGACTTGAAAGAATGAGATTCCTTCACTCTAGGGATACCATGTAACATGGTATCATATATAAATTGTTGGTGCGAGGTAGTTGGACTTCTCTCATGCAATTGGATCCCCCTAATGTCCACATCCCTGGTAGCTGCTGAAATTGCTTTGTCTAGGCCTGTCAGCATTATGAAAAACATGAACGATGACCTAGGGTCACCTTGGCATATTCACTAGGAAGGGAAAAATGGTTTTGCAGGAGCTCCAGTTAGCAAAATCGAAAAGTTAAGAGAGGTGATCAAGGCCATTATCTAGTTGATCCATATATTATCAAACCAAAGTCCATTAAAACTACCCCCATGTATTCCCAACTGATCTTATCATACACCTTCGAAAGTTCAAGTTGTATTATCATCCCAACCTTCCTCGAGCTCTTTAGAGAATGGGAAATCACATGGGCATGAATCAAATGATCCATAATTTTCATACCTTCCACAAAAGAATATTTTTTCTTCTGATATCAAAATAGGAAGTATCGTTTTGATCCAGTTGGATCCCACATTTGATATAATCTTGTATAGCACATTGCAAAGAGTTATCCGTTGAAAATTATTATGGGTACTTACCTTTTTCTCCTTCACAATAAGAGTGATAAAATTATATTTTAGAGATTTAAGAATTATAGATAGGTCATGGGAGTTAGCTACCACATGTTACACAACATTTTGTCACTGTCCTTGCAATCCCTCGCCCCACATATTGGAGGGTAATTCCCATGACTTGTGAGCAGTGTCATAATTTGCAAACACCTTCTTTGCATCCTTCTACATATGGAAATCATTTCTCCTATTGGACATTTCCTCAAAAAAGCACAAAAAACCTATGTTTTTGCCTTGGCGTGGATAGCCAGTTCACCCCTCACGCCGATGTGGAATATTTTCACTAGAGCTCGCGCCACCTGGCGCTCTGTCTCAGTGCAGTGCCTGCGCTGAGTTGTTTTAGGAATTTTTTTTTTAAATTAGAGGTGGAATTTTCCTTCTAACCACCTCAAGGATGAGTCACTGGAAGTGGTTAAGTTGATTAGCCACGGATCTCCCTCTTTAGGCAGTGGTTTCCACATCCCATGGAACACTCCTTGGAGATAGGCCTCCCTTCCATAATTATAGGGATCCTAACCTCTCCCTCTCCTTCTATAAAAACAGGCCTTCTCCCTTTATGAAAGCTAGCTGAACTTGGAGAAGAATACTATAGCTGAGTAATTGCTATTGAGAAGGTAGAACCAAGGAGAACTCCATAGAGAGAGTCCCGTCCGAATTCCCGACGAGCCTTTGTGAGACGCGCTCCGCTTGAACCCTATTGGAGGAGACCGCAACGCCGTAGCTTGGTTGTACTCTTCCTTTCATTTATTAATATACTCAACTATGGTGTTGGTTCCATCATTTTGTTATGTTTTTTATTTAATGCAATTGATTTAGTCCTCTTCGACTGACTAATAGTTACTAATGTGAATTAGTATGTTGTATATTGTTGTTGTTTCTTGTGTATGTGCAGGTGTTCGAGCGTGAAAGAGAGCAGATCGTGATCTATCAAACCAGGAGCGAGGGGCAGCCACTCTTTCCGACGACAACAACATCATAGGACCTCCCGTAATTCATCTATTGAATCTTCATCCATTTGTTAACTAGGAATCAATATTATAGCTTGTTTTGTTTGTTGCTAGACCCACCCTAGGGCTAGTGGGATCACCTCTGTCCGCAAAGGGGATTTACCTCACCAACAAATTGGCGACTTCACTGGGGATCAGTGTGAGTTTTTCTTTCACCCATTAGGTCTTATTTTTGGTCCTTTCTTGCTTATTTTTCCTTTTTTGATTATTATGCTAAGTCTAAGAACCTTGTCCAGCCCCGGAAGATTATATCTGACCTCTGTCTTTTAAAATTATTCCCTTTTGCCTGAGTTAATTGGCTTGGTGCGATTTCTATTCAGACAGTCATGCTGATTGGCGCTAGTTGCTAGTGTTGCGCCCGTGCCATCCCCTATTTGGCGCTAATTATAGCCAAACATCTGCACCGACCCCTGTAGGCTTTAGGGTTTGGTCCGTTTTGAAGATTGTTGGTCAATAATTTTGCTTCTGGGTTATTTTTAGATATTTCTTGAGTTCTTTGGGACTGTTTTTTATTGTGATCGACCTTCTTCCTTTGGTTTTTTGTCTGTTTCCTATCAACGTCACAGCCTTAGGGTTTTTTTATTTTTATTTTTACTGCTTTGATATGTTGAGCCTCCTGTAGGAGTTTGAGTCTTTTGTTTCGTAGTCAACTTCATTCCTTGTTTGGTTGCATTCAGCTCCCTTGATCCATTTGATTGATTGCATTGGTTGAATGATTCTTGCCTCTTTCGTTCAATTTTTCTTCTTGTCACTCCAAGCATAAATCACACTGCTTGCATGGGTTTGTTTTGAAATATTTCTTCAATTTGAGAGATTGCAACATTGGTTTGAGTTTTGTTATGTTTGTTTTGGGTTCATTGAAATTATTTCGCTTCAACTCTCGTATTAACATTCTCAAACTAGTGTTTTGGCTTGTTTTTAATGTCATTTAGTGCACTGTTTGCTCCATTACATTGAAAAAAAAAAATTGCATTCTTGTTTGCATTGTGAAATTGAAAGTCTTTTGCATATCTAGCATTGGATAATTCTAGGAAATATTTCTCATTTTCATTAGCTTGCATCGGATACTGTAGTGGATGCTTCTGCATGTTCTTATTATTTTCTATCGCTTGAAAACTCCTAACTTTCTCGTAGATAGATTTTCATCGAACGAAATGGTATCTTTTGGCATGTAGCTTACATTTAGGGATTTTTGAGATCCAACATTTGGTAGGACCTTGGAATTGAAACGTAAATACAAGATCAACTGAAAATTTACTCAATTGACCTAAGGAAACATTGACACCTAACGAAACATCTAGTGGTCTAAGTTAGAGACATGTTTCAACGTCTTTAAACCTAGCAACTGTCGCTCACCATCTGGCTTCAGATAGCACTAGTACGAACTTGTGCTCCCCATACCATCAAGTATATAAAGAGAGACCCCTCTAGGTTGAAATCCTTTTATCCGTAGGAAGCCGAGTCTACCTCCTTATAACCGTGATACACTGAACACAACATTTTGGGAGACTACTTCCACATACGTCAAGTCCTTGGTCAATTCTTCTTTCATTTGATTACCAAGGTGTATATGGTAGTTCACGGAAACCTGGTACACCCTTTTACCTAGACTAACTGGGCAGTCATTTTTTATCTTTACTGACTCCATAAATTTGAAAAGATCATCGAGCACTTATCCTTTCATGTTCGCTTAAAACTGAAAGTGACTATAGTCATATTTTTCCTGTTTCTTGACTCTTAAAACATGAAACATTGAATTTTTGGTTTCAATGTGGTAAAATAAACTACCTATGATTACATGCCCATTAAAGTTTGATCGCTTGGCCTGTCTTTGTTTGGCTTGGTTTTTGTCCAAGAGTCTTTGTTTTCGATCTTTTTTTTCCTTTTTTGGTGTGCTACAGTCACACTGGCAGAACCATCAGTTTCGTCTAGTGGTAGTCCTTTCTTGGATGATTCATCTGAAACTTCTCAAACCTCGAGGTTTGTCGAGCTTTAGCAGCCTATTCTCCCATCAGAGCACCCCTTTGGAGAACCAATTGAGTTCACTTGGCCTCTTTCAAAAGCTTGTTTTAGGTTTGGGGTCGGGGAACATTTTCCCCCTCTTACATCGAGATCGCCATTTTTGGCTGTTATCATACCTCCTAGTCTCCATAGTCTTTTACAATATCTCACAATGGATTTAGACATGGACTCGTCTAGTCCTATTGGCAGCGAGGGAATTCCTGTTTCTGATGAAGAATACCAAATTTTTCCAAAAGACATCCCTCAAGGGTCTGCTCAATATTCACCATTGGTGTCACTTCCAGCCGGATATAGGTCTTTGGGTCAGATTATGGTCGGTATTTCCTCCATGGAAGCATCAAATCCGTCGAGGGGGGTGGTCCTTCCATCGTTAGGGATGTCGCCAAAGACACCTATCTCATCGATGCCTTTTGTTACGTCTATCCCAACTAGACCTACTGTCTGCGTGGTTGCATCAGCACCGGTCGTCACCACTCAGTCGTCAGGGGCTTTTCCTTCGATAGAGACTTCAATTTCCATGGCGATCCCTGATGGCCTTTCTTTCTAGGAGTATCGGCTGACTGTTCAGTAGCAGAGCTCCCGGACTTACTAGTTCCCTCAGGATTCTAGTGATCCTTATATTTCTTATTATGACGTGGTCGGTAACCCAATTTATTCACTTTCGTTTCATTATGATGAGCACGAAAACCCTATCTATTTTCTTGCTCCTGAAGCTTATCAGTTCCTTTCCAGTTTTAGACCTACCTTGTCTGTACAACCTTCTAACCAACAAGAACAACCCTTTCAGGGACAACCTTAGGTTTAGCAAGGGTATGCTTATGACCCACAAGGACAACCCTTTCAGGGACAACCTTTGGTCTAGTGAGGATTATTTTATGGCTTGCAAGGGCAGCCTTACAATCCACAAGGCAAAACTTTACAAGGTCAGTCTATGATCCAACCTGGGCAACCGATATATCATCCAGGACCTTCATACAGTCTTGGGGGGGAAATTTATCCATCTCAAGGGCAACCTTTCGTGCAACCACAACAACCATACCTTCCTATTGGTCTAAATGTTGCACAGCCAAGGCCATCTTATGGTCCTGCTCTAGGTCAACCTAGTCATTAGGCACAACCTGGCCCATCGTAGCCATCAGACCAAACTGCTCCACAAGGACAACCTGCACAGACATTTCACCCTGCTCAGCAACCACTTTACTCCACACCGCGGTCACGTCAACCTGCGCACCCGATTTATCCAACTCAACAGGGCCCTACTTCTCAGTAGCCCACTTGACCCCAAGGTGCTTATTACCCTCGAGGTCAATATCGACTGGTATACAATGCGCCTCAAGGTTCTACTTATTACCCTCAACCGCAAGGCCATACTTAGATTCCGCAGCAAAATATTTATGCTTCTCAATCAGGACCCCCATATACTTAGAATCAGTATCCTGGTCCTCAACCTCAATATCTTGGTCCTCAGCCACAATATCAGCCGAACTATCCAGCTTATACCCCTTATGGTCTGAATCCTTCAAGACATAACAAATGGGGGTAGAGTTACACTCAACCAGGATGGAATATGGGTACGAGTCCTTATCGAGGACCTGCTATGCCTTTCAACCCTCAATTACCCTTTCTCGCCACGTTGGAATTACTGGATGTGTTAAAATTAACAAATGATCCAATCCTTCATAATCTGTATTGGCCTCCAATTCCAACGAAGGTTCTTGGTGATTGCCCCAAGTTTGAGGGAAAGTCTGGAGAAGACCCCCAAGCACATGTTATGACATACCATTTATGGTGTTCTTCCAATTCTTGGGTTGATGACTCTATTCGACTCCATCTTTTCCAACGAACTGTCACCAGAGCTGCTGCTAAGTGGTACATCGAGCTGTCTCGTGGTATCTTTCAATATTTCAACTCTCTCGCTATGGCGTTCCATACTCATTTCCAGCTACTGGTTCGTTATGAAGCTGGGACACATCTCCTAACATCCTTGAAACAGGACCGGGCTACCCATATCTCGGACCACATTCATGAATGGAGACGTCGTCGTCTTCTGATCAAATTCGAAATTTCTGATCAGCTTCTTACTCATTGGTTCACTACCTCTTTTTTCAGTCAGATTGCAAAAGACATAGCCATGCGGGCATGTGTCACCGAGGAACAGGCCATTGCTCATGCCCATTACCTTGAGTTAGTGTACTCTCAATCGGGCATATTGTATGATATCTTGACTGATGCCCCGTGACCTCGGACTTATAAAGCGTCGGCCACCCCATCCGTTGACGGCGTTATTGGTTCTATGTCTCATACTTCACGTAAGTCTCCCTCTTCCAACACTGGGAAGCAAAAATCAAATTCTTCCAATGATTTTTCTCCTCAGTCTACCCCGGATTCTAGAAAAACCTTGGAGGTCAACGTCGTTCAGGCCAATCCTGCAGACAATACATCCAAAGGGAAAAAGAAGGGCAAAGGCAAGGCCAAAGCCAATGCCCTAAAACCTGATTCGTCTAAACCTCGTGCTAATGATGGTTCACAACGCAAGCCAAAGTATCCCTGTCTAATTTGTGATGAGGAACACTACACTAAGGATTGTCCTAGATGAGCCGAAGTTGGTAAATTTCTCAAAGGCACTAAGGGAACTCCAACTGTCCTCAAAGAACGTTTTTTGTCTCAGCAAACACAGATGGTCGAGAAACCTACGCCATCTGCACCATTTGGATCTCAAGTGTTCATGATGAAAGGTTCTACACCTGTTTCCATCGCTACTTAGTCGAAATATTATAATGGATCATGCCAGGCAGCCGAGAAAGAGATCGTTGATGTTCCTTCTCCCCCACCTGCCTCTGGTCCTCTTGAGATTAAAAGGCCTAGTGTTGAACCCATTGTACGACCACCTTCTAAAGGTGTTCTCTGGAAATCTTCTTATAATCCTAACATCCATGTTGCTCAAAATTACAGTATTGTTGAGGATTTAGCACAGGCGCCATCTGCGATGTCCACATTAGAAGTGCTTCAGAGTTGTCCGTCTCAATGGAAAGCACTATTATTTGCGATTGGTGGGATTGATCCTGCTGATTCTAGCCTTCTCACTTTCGACTTAGAGAATTTCATCCCCCGACTTCTGCACCAGATTGCGCTTCTCATACAATTCGGCATTAATGGTCTCAATATCCGTAGAGCCATTGTGGACAAAGGTGCATCCACCTATGTCATGTCATTTTCTTGCTGGAAGGCTATTGGCTCTCTAGCCCTAACTTCGTCACCCAATACCCTTGAGGCATTTGATGGAAGGGAATCGAAACCCTTGGGTGTTCTCGCCAGCTTGCCAATCACGTTGCAAGGAAAGACGATCAATGTCGAAGTACAAGTAGTTGACGCTAAAATCAAGTACAATCTTATACTTGGTCGCAGGTAGACTCATGCTATGCTATGCGTTCCTTCCACCCTCTTCCATGTTCTAAAGTTTCAACACGAGGGAAAAATCATTACTGTAGACTAGTTGTCGTTCTTTACCTAATCTCCTGAGAACAACGTTCCATACATGGATCAGATTCCTTCTCCCCTCGACAGCGTAGGGATGAGTATTTTCAAAGATCCCGCCCTCATGGGTATCTTTCCCCTTCTACCACCAAATACCGTTCAAGTTAATATCATCTCTCAGTTGAATGACCCGTGGATTGTCCCTTTACTTGAACATGTTGTTTCATTTTGGGATTCCATGCCGCTTATTCCAATTGAAATAAATTATTGTGAGCTTGTAGCTGCATCAGATTATCCCCCTTCTGAAGATGCTCCCTTGAGCATGTATCTAGAAGTTTATTCTCAATCCCCCTGGCTTGACGATACAGATTCTCTTGATCCTTTGAAAGAAGTGTTTCCATCCGATGAGGCTATCGTGGAAACCATGTCTCTCGAAGACCTACCGTGGAGCGATGGGCATCATCGTTCCTTGTTTATGCCTGGCCTCGGGCAATTTCTAACTTTCTTGAGCATTTTGCGTCTCAAGTTCCTTCTCTGCCACTTCAAACGCCTATCTTGACTCACGAAGTCTTCACTGAAGGTAACTTGAGTAAAATCACCCAGACGATGCCTATATAAATTTCCGTGAAACCGTGAATTATCGAGAACATCCATGTTAGAGTCACTTGTTCTTCCAATGAAGTCCAAGAGTACACTAGCCTCTTTCGCGAATTTCTTGATGTTTTCACCTGGTCTTACGAAGAGATGCCTGGAATTGATCCTAGTATTGTGGTGCACGAGATTCCAACCTACCCTGGTGTGAAGCCTGTTCGCTAGCGTCTTCTTCCAGTGCATCCTCGGAAAGCTGCCGCTATAAAAGCGGAAGTTGAAAAACTTCTCAAAGCGGGTTTCATTTATCCGATTCCTCTGACAGAGTGGGTTTCTAACATTGTTCCTATGGATAAGAAGCAGGGAAAAATTCGCGTCTCTGTTGATTATTGCGATATTAATCGGGCCTGCCCTAAGGATAACTATCCAACCCCTTTCATCGATCAGATCATTAACGATTGTGCGGGGAGTGAGATTTTTTCCCTCATGGATGGATTTTTTGGGTATAATCATATCAACATTCTCCCGTTCGATCAACACAAGACCACTTTTATCTATCCTTGGGGAATGTTCGTGTATAAAAAACTCCCTTTTAGCTTGAAGAACGCTAGGGCTGTGTTACAATGTGCGATGTCTTATGCCTTTCATGATATTCGTCATGTTGTTCAACCATACCTGGATGACATTTCGGCTCATTTAGCTGCACGAAAAGACCATCCAGACTGTCTCAATCCACATAAATGTGTCTTTTGCATTGATTCCGGTAGCATTTTAGGGTTTATCTTATCCAAAGACGGAATTCACCTTGATCTGCTTAAGGTTGAGGCAATTTTTAATCTCCCCTCTCCATCCTCGTTACACCAGCTCCAGAGTCTACAAGGGAAAGCAAATTTCTTACGTCGTTTTATCTCGAACTATGCCGAAGTAGCCAAAGAATTCACACGACTTTTAAAATAGGACGTCCCTTTTTGTTGGGATGAGATTTCTCAACAATCTTTTGATATGCTTAAGACGTTGCTTGTCAATGCTCCTCTATTATGTCCTTCGAATTATCATCGTGATTTCACCCTCTATCTAGCTGTCGCCTTCAGTACGATCACCATGGTTTTGGTTCAAGATGATGATGATGGTAACGAGCATGTTATTTACTACTTGTCTCGAAACATTCTCGACCCTGAAACACATTATGAACATGTTGAGAAGTTAGCACTGGCTACGGTCTAGGCCGTCCAGCGTTTTTGTCATTATATCCTTTTATAGACGGTAACCGTGATTTCTGATTGTAACCCCATGACCTATATTCTATCTCGAAAGTTGCTGGGGGGAAAATACTCAAAGTGGGTTGTTATCCTCCAAGAGTTTGATTTGGAATTTACTGTCGCCAAATCAAAGAAATCACTCGTTTCACTAATTTGATTTGTTCTCTCCCCGCTGACTCTGCTCCTTCTTATTTCGATGATCATATTCCAGACGAAGCTCTTTTCTTGATTAGCACCCTCGATCTGTGGTACGGTGATATCATCGTGTATCTCCAGACTTCTACTTTTAGGTCTGATTTGACAAAAGATGCCCAATGCAACACCATATTCGGCATCAGTCGCAACCTTATCGTATTATCGGAGATACCTTGTATCGTGTTGGAGTCGATTCCATACTCCGCCAATGTCTGACCCTCGAGGAAGCTGAGAAAGTTTTAAATGATTGCCATAGTGGCACCTATGGTGGTCACATGTCTGGTTATGCCACCGCACAGAAGATCCTTCGTGCTGGCTATTTCTGGCCGTCCATTTTTAAAGACTGCATTGTCGTAGTACGCAAATGTCATGTGTGCCAGATATATCAACACAAGATGCATGCGCCACCTATTCCTTTACACCCTATCATTACCGTTGGCCCTTTTTCCAAATGGGGCATCGATTTTATGACATGTAACCCTCGCTCGGCCGAGGGGCATGCCTATATTATTGTCGCCATCGATTATTTTACAAAATGGGCCGAAGCAATGCTTACATTGGCTATGGACGGTAAGACACAATTCATATTCAATCATGTTATTACTCGGTTTGGTGTCCCTCAAGCCATCGTTACCGATCATGGTTCACATTTTTGGGACTATATGATGGCGGAGCTGACGTCTAAGTTGGTTCTGCGTCACGACAACTCAACACCATATTACCCTCAAGCTAATGGCCAGGTTGAAGCCATAAACAAAGTTCTTGTTACGATGCTTCAACGAAAAATTGGGATCCATAAATAAAATTGGCATCTCATGTTGTTTTTAGCTCTATGGGCTTACCGAACGTCGATTAAGAGTGCAACCGGATTCACCCCATTTCATTTGGTATACAATTTGGAAGCTACTCTTCCGATTGAGTGTGAAATTCCTTCACTCAAATTAGCTGTGGAATTACTGCCTAATACTTCACCTGAGGAAGAGCGTCTCCTCTATTTAGAGAGATTGGATGAAACTCATGGCTTAGCTGCTTTGGACATCGAAGCACAAAATAAGCGATTCAAAGCTCACTTTGACCAAACATTTTCCCCTCGTTCTTTTATCGAAGGCAACCTCGTCCTCCTGTACGACCAAGCTCATGCCAAGCTAGGGGTAGGTAAATTCCAACCCATGTGGAATGGGCCCTACATTGTCAAACGTGTGTTACAGAATGAGGCTTATGAGCTTATTGATTATGAAGGTTATCCCTTAGCACAGCCCAGAAATGGGTTATATCTGAAAAAGTATTATTCTTGAGTCATTCATACATGATATGTGTACATAGGTGATTTTTTCATTTTTGTGCATGTTTAGGTTTGATGTGCTTTGTAAGCGTTTTTCTGCTTATTGGTTCTTGCTTGTTATGCAGATGCCTATTGCCCCTTATGTCGGTTTCACGGATGGTGCTTCCCACAGTACTAGAAACTTGTCTTCGGCCTGGGTAATTTATAATCTTGCTGGTGAGTTGATTAACCTACAAGGTATTTGTATAGGACCAATAAAAATAATGTCGCTGAATATAGTGTTGTTTTGGAACTATTAACCGAGGCAGTTAACCTCATCATACGCACATTTCTTGTAAATCTAGATTCACAGCTTCTTGTTCTTCAGCTTAACGGTCATTATTCGGTTCGAAACCCATGCATTTTGAGATTGCATTTACGTATTCGTTTGCTTGAAAGACATTTTGATTTCATCACATATCAACATATACCAAGACAAATGAATACATTAACTAATGCAGTGGCTAACATTGTGTTAGATAGACATTTGCACAATTTATAAAACATCATCATATGTAAATAGACCCATGTAGAAAATATATATATATATATATATATATATATCAATTTTTTGCAGCATGTGCATCATAAAAATCCAAAAAAATATATATGTATGTTTCAGTTACATCCTGAGACAACATATCTCTCAAAATGTGTGGAAATAAAAGCCTAGGTGCCTAATTAGCGTGGTGCTCATGATAGAACGTCACTGCCCATACCAACTGCCTCAGCAAGCAGTGAATACGACTCGACACCCCTATGGTATGCCTCCGGTAAGCCCGAGGAACATCATCAAGGCGAGCATAGTCTGGAATCCCATGGGCGATCCCCTCCAAATTTTTTACTATCTCCTCCCCCTCGCCGCCCTCACCATGAGGATCGAAACGCGAGGATTTCATCGTGCTATCGGTGACATAAATATAGGTCTCTCTGGGCCAAAATCTGCATACATATAAGATTAATTGTCAGAACATGCATATATACCAAAAAATCATAAACTCATGAAAATAAAAAATGAGTCTCACCTAGCTCTTCGTCCCAATACTCTCCCTCCGGGAGCGGGAGGTTTGGATCACCGGTGAAGTTTGTACTAGAGTAGGGCCAGTCCTCCATGACAATTAGTTTTTGGCGGAGCCAATCGAAGAATTCTAGCCTCAAAGACATCTGTTGGCTGCCCCCTACTCTGGGCATTAGTGCAGCCCATCAGGCCATCCGTGGTTCTTTAGGTGGTGGCATCAGGACAATGACCTCCTGGCGCTGGAATATCAGTAGTCATTCTAAGAAGAATGATACCAAAATTGATCCATACCCAAACTGATTCAGTTTGGTCTTCTTTCACTTGGTTAGTTGCCGCTTAATGTTAATAGTCACGGCCTCTGCCCATTTGTAGAGATTCGGGTTCAAGCAGTCTATGGTAAGAAGAAATTATGTTTTTGTGGCTTCATGTGGTGCTTGCGATCCTGCAGCCCACGTGATAGTGTGCAACACTACTTTTAGTGCCAGATCTGGGATGGTTTGGATGTCAACCTTTCCACTCCCTGTTCCTTTTCGTGCCCCTTGGCACACCCTGTCGATCACCATCCCCATGCTTTCCATGGTGGGATGGGTACTGGTAATGATAGGGACTGCACCCCTTCGCGACAATCCTGTGATAAAATAGACATCAAAAAATTCGATTTCAAGTTCCTGATCTCGAAGCACAAACTTTTCTTGGTCTTCATCCCAGATGCTTATCAAATACTGAAGCAATTCCGGCTGAGCCTAAAGGCACGGTGTTAGGAAGAATTTCTTTAGCCCACAATCTCTGAGGGAATCCATGCATCGATCATTATCCATGGCAAGTTCATCCTCCTCACTGTGTTCCCTCTCTTTCCACTCAATCACCATTCTTTCTGGTTGGTACCTGCACACATTGTTCATATGAGCATTGTTAGTCTACTTGGGCATTGAAATTTGCAAGAAAATGACTGATTTTCCTTAAAATTATGCAAATTTTTAGGTTGCATAGTTGGCGCGACAATTTCGTAAACAGTCACGGCAATGGCTACGCCCTCTGTGTAAAAAATGGGCGATTGGTGCAGGGCCGTGCGTGAAAATTGCGCCAACCATGATGCCCTAATTTTGATAAATATTTTCCTAGGAAATCAAAATGACATGTACATGTAATGAAATTTAGCTTAAAAGATGGAAAATGGTGTCAGCTCTTACCTGAGACTGACGGAATCAAGATCAGTTCACTGGATCACTCACAATCATTGCCACAAGATCGCAAAGCACAATGGGTCACTCTTGCTCCACAAAGAGGTAAAAGTGAAAAGTAAATAATTTTTACCACTTATGGCATTTTATAACTTTTCAAAATCTTAAATTAGGTTTTAAAACAGATTTTTCAATTATTTTATCATATTATTTTTTGAGAAATGGGTTTTACACATGTCTCTTGTGCAGCAACAGGTTTTTCACATAGTTATGACGAAGTAACGAGTTATATTTTATAATTTTTTGGACTCGGTAAAAACATGAAAAGGTTACTACTGGAGTCATATTTCAACTCTTTTCTAATTCTCTAAAACCAAAAATATTTCCGAGACGCTTGTCGTTTTGAACTCGTTAAATGGCTGCAAAACGATATCTACCCAATATACGTTTACCCCTTTTTCGGGCTTGGATAGATTATTTACGAAAAAGGAATACCTTAGCCTATCATGACTAAGAGGTTCTCTCGGATGATGTTTTGTACCTTTTCGGATCTGAGAAACTATTTACAAAAAGGGCCTTGTTGGAGTTTTCTTTTTCGCTTTCTTTTCAAACTCTCTAAACATGAAAAGATGTCGAGTTCTCCCTTTGTCAGACTCGTTAAAAACTGATGACATCGGACTCCATCATTATGATGTTACCCGAGTTCCTCCTTCCTAGGGCTCATAAAATGTACTAGGTTGGATTTTTCCGAAGGACAAACTTACATCGCAAGCATATGTTATCCCCTTCAAGCTTGTTTATAAAAATAATTGGGGTACTTGCCAGAAATGGTGGGGGAAAATGGAACCAGACTTTAGTCGGCAATATGTCACTCTTGAACATGGCACTTGTCTGCATTCGTGTCAGGTTGGGGACATCTCATTTCGTCATTTGTTTGCCTCCATGGGTTTGGGTAATCTCTTTTGACCGCTCATCTGCTCTTTGCCACGTCACCATTACCTCAGATCCCTTGATGTCAAAGACTGCCAAATCTAGTGTCGTGCTGCCAATATGTTCAAGAGAAATTTTTCCTCTGCAATTTTCAACCTCCCTCTGATTCTCTATTGGTACTGATTCACAAATAATCATATTCCTCTATCTCATGTCGATGATGTGGGAAACATCATGGCCCTCCTTCGACCAAGTCGCTTCCTGTCGACTTCAACTCATTTTTCAGGAAGCTGATCTAGAGACTCCCTTCAGGTACCTTCGAGCTTGCATGCCTTAATGGCAGGTTCTTTGCATCCGACGCAAGGTTCACATCATCAGTCTTTGATCAGAAGATTCTGCAGGTGTTTGACGCCAGATCACTATTCACATCACGTGGATTGTACCTTTTGTACCTTGAGAGCCATTGTCATTAGTGGTGGTTTCTCTCGTGTCTATTAACAACTCTCATTACTGGTTGGTAATCAGACAATGTTCCTGCATGTTCGACTTCAACTCGTCTATTCGCATGCTCAAATTTGTACTTTGTTTGGGTCGAGATGGAGTGCAAGACTCTGGGTTTTGCCTGATGAAATCCAGGTTGTGGGTTCTTTGTGGATTAATATGACTTATTACATGACTCTTCTGATTGCATGGTTGTGACCATACCTGAGTCTACTTTTTGATCCTTATTGTTGGATGGCTACATCCATACCTTGAATCTCACTTTTTATGTACTCTATTATGGATGGTTGTGCCCATGCCACATATCATGTATCAGAGATATCAGTTGTATTTGTACTCGCAGGTTTTCTGATAGCAGTGTTTGGGTTGAACATGTTCTCATAAAGCATTTCACCCCTCCCTCTCTCTCGGACCTCATGCTTTAGGGGGCATATATTACACATCATTTTTTCACCGTCCCTGCAATCCCTCGCCCCACATATTGGAGGGTCATTCCTGTGACTTGTGAGCAGTTTCATACTTTGAAAACACCTTCTTTGCATCCTTCTACATAAGGACATCATTTCTCCTGTTGGACATTTACTCAAAAAAGCACACAAAACCTATGTTTTTTTCTTGGCGCAAATAGCCAGTTCACCCCTCGTGCCAATGTGGAAGATTTGCACTAAAGCCTGTGCCACTTGGCGCTATGTCTTAGTGCAATGCCCGCGCCAAGCTATTTTAGGAATTTTTTTTTTAAATTAGAGGCGGAAGTTTCCTTCTAACCACCTCAGAGATGAGTCACTGGAAGTGGTTAAGTTGATTAGCCACATATATCCCTCTTTAGGAAGTGGTTTCCACCTCCCATGGAACACTCCTGGGAGATAGGCCTCCCTTCCATAATTATAGGGATCCTAACCTCTCCCTCTCCCTCTATAAAAACAGGCCTTCTCCCTTTATGAAAGCTAGCTAAACTTGGAGAAGAATACTATAGCTGAGTAATTGTTATTGAGAAGGTAGAACCAAGGAGAACTTCATAGAGAAAGTCTTATCCGAATTCCCTATGAGCCTTTGTGAGACGTGCTCCGCTTGAACCCTATTGGAGGAGACCACAACATCAAATCTTGGTTGTACTCTTCCTTTCATTTATTAATATACTCGACTATGGTGTTGGTTCCATCATTGTGTTATGTTGTTTATTTAATGCAATTGATTTAGTCCTCTTTGACTGAATAATACTTACGAATGTGAATTAGTATGTTGTATATTGTCATTGTTTCTCATGTGTGTGCAGGTGTCCGAGCGTGAAAGCGAACGGATCGTGATCTGTCAAACCAGGAGCGAGGGGCAGCCACTCTTTCCAATGAAAAAAATAGCATAGGACCTCTGATAAGTCATCTATCGAATCTCCGTCCATTCATTAACTAGGAATAAATATTATAGCTTGTTTTTTTTGTTGCTATACCCACCCTAGGGCTAGTGGGTTCGCCTCTATCCGTAGAGGGGATTTACCTCACCAAAACCACATAAAACAAATATGTCTTGACTATTTTCCATCATGCTTTGAATAATTCTATGGTAAAGCCATTTGGACCTTGCGCCTTACCATTGGACATCTCATTTACCACCTGGGCCACTTCTTCCATGGATATGGGTTTATTCAGATTCTTATTATGTCCATATGTTATTAGTTTTGGAATATGCTTCACCGGCTTCTAAATGGATTTTGATATTTCAAGCAGGGGCTCCTCCACAATCTTCTAAAAGTGTTGAACCAAAACCTGCTCAATGTCTTGGTTTGCTTCATAAGACTTCCCCATATCGTCCTTAATCCTAAGAATTTGATTAGAGTTTCGTTGCTTAATTATCGATCTATGAAATAATTTAGTATTATTTTCACCTTCCTGGAGCCGTGGGACTTGTGACTTATGTTTCCATAAGATTTCTTCCTGAAGTAATATTCCCTCCCATTACTTCAGAAGATTTGTTTCCTCATTCATCCTTTCTTCAGTATACCCTTCTTTATTCAACACTTTCTATAACGCCTCCATATTCAGTTCTAGATCATTTTTTTCTTGAAATATGTTACCAAACATTGTCTTATTCCACTACCTTAGATGGGTTTTAATATATCTCAACCTGGCTTGCAATTTAAGCATATGAGAGACCCCTGTTGAGAGTGGATCTTCCCACCATTTTTTATATTCTTCATAAACAAGGGGTGATCTATCCAGAAGGCCTCAAATTTGAGTTGTCTATTTTTAAGTGTACCTAACATTCCAATTGTTAACACCATTGACCAATGACCTGAGCCCCCATAGGGGAGAATGTTGGCTTCCATATATATCCATTGCATCATCAAATCCTCTGATATTATGAATCCTTCCAACCTTGAAGCAAATTGATGCTCCCCTTCAAGCTCATTTCTCCAGGTAAATATTCCATTACATGTCTCCATGTCGATTATATTTTATTCATTAATGAACCTTTTAAAGGTCGTAGAATCTGTGTCAATATGCCTTTTACCACCCTTATTTTCTCTCAGGGAAGTGATCATATGAAAGTCCCCCCTATAATCCAAGGGAGATGGAAATTTATGTCTCTGAGATCCTTAAGGGAAAGATGAAGATTAATTTTCGTCTATCCTCTGCGGACCATAAACATTTGTGAACATAATCGACCTAGGGACTCCTATTATCTGTATCTCCAAATATAGGAAAAGCATGGTGCCTTCTACATCTACTATATTCAAAAACTACTAGTTCCACCAGGTCACCAATCCCCTAGTTGTACTTTGAGATTTCAACTCTAAGTATGTGGACCCCCTTCCTAATTTCCTATTCACTTCCTTAATCTTCTCTATTGAGCATTTCATTTCTTATAGGAACATAATATCTAGTTGTTCCATTTTTTATCTTTTTCATTAACAATATTTTTTTCATAGGTTATTGATGCCTCTTGCGTTCCACGTTAAAACTTTCATTTTTAACTCTAAATATTAGGTGGTGAGCTTAGAGCTTTCATCTTACTTGAGTTGATTAGAATTAATCCCAATTCCTAAAGGGATATGCTCTTCAACATCCTTCCTCTTTTCCTTGGTGTTGATAGGTTTTGATATTGTGAAGCCTTGATTCCCATCTCCCTAATGTCTTCACGTGGTCATTTTTTTCCTCGAAGCTTTACCTCCTCCTGCATCAGGTAGAGGTATTAGATTAGATCCATCTGCCCTGCTGGGATGTCCTCCAAACCATTTTTCCTCCATTGTTCCACCATATTTTGTAATTCTGCCCCTTCCCTATAAACTATTTCATGTAGATCTGGGTCCTTTGTTCCTACTTCACTTGGGGCCATTTTGGAATCCCCTTCAAAGTCTTTACCCAGATATGGTATTTCCAATTTTCTAATAAGGTATTATAAGGATTCCATCATTCCTTCCTCTTTTTTCTCCTTTTGATTCTCCTTTTTATCTTCTTCACTACTGCTATCCTTTGTGTAACACCCTCCTCTCACGTCTACCCAAGTTACCACCCAACTGGGTTAAACATGTGACAAAGAGTTACTATGATATGATTCAACCTCCCAAGTGACCTTAAGGAAGTGGAATCAATAGAAACACATCAAACATACCTTCCACATCAGCAACTGAATTCCCAAGAGCCAACCCAACCACTCAGGTATCTAACCCTTGGGTCCCACTAAGCTTTTAAACCATTAAACCCTCGTACTCTCCCTTGAAATGGACAAGGGTGCATCTGGGAGGCTTTGGAATCTCCCATAGCATGGGCATGGGTGCTTCCAGGGGATTTTTCCCACAGACCTATGCCAGCATCCCCGGGATTTGAGCCACTTTTTGAGGCCTAGAGCTTAGGTCACTACCCATAACTCAATGACAAGTTCAAAAATGAAATATAGTAGCAAAATAATGGTGCACAAGGAAACACTTGAATAAGGACTTGACTGGACCCCCACTAGCCATGACAGGAGTTTCATAAAAAAATTCGCAAATATGTAATCTATAGGTTTTAATAACATATCTAAGCATAGGGGTCTCATGCTTATCTGAGAATCGCTAAGAAGCATGGTTCCCTTATATCATTAGTTGCATTATCATCTATTAGGTCATAGACACATTTTTCATTCATTTACAAATCAAAACATGAGGGGAGCCATACATCATCACTGTCATAATACATGCTTATAACCAACATAATAACAACGGGAATATCAAGGATACATCAGTCATAGAAGCCACAAAATAACAAGCATATTTAGCCATCAATAAAAGAGAAAAATAGTTTTTTTTTTTAAGAAAAATGCAACCAAGTCTAAGAAGTCTATGTTCCACCTGAACATAGACATGGTTGAGCCAAATCTATCTTCAACCAGTCACCCCCGTGTCATATTCCAAGCATGAATTTGGGATCTCATAAAATTCATCAATCAAAACCAAACTAGGGCTTCTAGAGGCCAAACCACCTGAACCCTCAACCAGTGATTCCACCTCACATTTAGACATCACTAACCATGACCATATTTGTCTCTACACGAGTTGTCGAGGACTCCAGAGCATTTTTTCCAACCCACCTTCTAGGACTAGTAACTAAACCAACAATTTTTTCCAGGATCCAGAGAGTTTTTCCAAATAAGGCTCTAGGATTAGTAACTCAACCCACAACTATTTTCAGGCTCTAGAGCATTTTTCCAAATAGGGCTTCAAGGACTAGTAACTCAACCCAATTTGTTACAGCGCTTCAAGAACATATGTCCAACCAAGGCTCCAGGACTAATAACTCAACCCATATCTAAAGCAACATGAGAACCAACCAGGAAAAAAATAAAAAAATAAAAAAATAAATAATATATCTATATATACATATATATATATGAAATGAACCCACAACACCATGGCTATCTAGGAAAGGGAAATTCTAGGAAAATCCACTGTCAATCCAGGAAATCCTCCATTGCAATGACATATCATAACCAAGAAACCACATGCATGTTCCATGCATGCCAAAACTGGCAAGGAAACTATACATTCAAATCGATACCTGCAAATAAATCCAATTGTAGCCGTTGATCCCAATGTCCTCTTATGCATTCCTGCCTTTCCTTTAGCTTCTTGCTTCAAATACAAAGTATTCCACACTCCTCCAAGGGTTATCCAAGAAAAATCTAAGTATCTAAGAGTATGAGAGAGAGAGATAATATAATGAGAGCCATAAGTGTAATAAAAATCTTACCCACTAATCCTCAGGAACCTTTTTACCAATGAGACCTCTATTTTCTTCATTTTCCTCCTCACATGAAACCTATGACCTTTCACATACCTTTTCTCCTATTTTCCATTATTTTCATAAATAAAATGCCAATTAAAGTCTCATGCATTTCCAAAGTATTTGTCATTTCCTTTTTCAATTTCCTTTATCCATAATAACCAAAATGAATACCCGCTAAGATGGTTTTCCCACCATTCAGCTTGGAATATGTGTCCCATGACCTTGGTATTATATTGTTTTACATGGATTTTTAACCAGGGTTGTTACAGAACCCTCCCCCTTGGGGGAACACCATCCTCGTTGTTCAATGACACCTACAACCAGAAAAATAAAACATACGGCCTATGGAGATTTATAACATAGCTCACTGCAGTATTTATAATGAAAACTGCTAAAAAATGACAAACATACCGTTTACTGAATCTTCATAAAAAATCTCATTATGGTATTTACAATAACAACCACATATATATTCATACACATTTTCTTCAACTAGCAAATAACCATACTGTGTATGGAGCTTTATAAATCTAGCTCGATACAGTATTTACAATAATATACACATATGCACATTTTCTCAACCATAAAATAAAAGGATATGATGCATGTATCAACAACAAGGGAATCCATAGGCTCACACCTCCACCCTCAAGGTGGTACCAGGGTTCACCTCCTTCCTAGGAATCCTGGAATCCACTGTCCAAGTCAAAGCTCCATCCAATGTCTAGTGCTACAATCTTGTTCCACTTGTCCTCTCCATGAATATTTATTGGCTCATTGTTTTAGGGCACACTCCCAATGTGCATCTAATTCCATATAGAAATTATAATGACCAAAAAATCCATCCTTGACCTTCCCTTCTCTGCTACACGGTTTCTTTGGAAATTTGGTCACCCCCTTTTGTGCAGTCACACACCTTCCAAGTTCCCCTGGCTCCCCCATCCCAGGCAGTCTATCCCTTAGCAAGGATTCCTTGAATCAGAAGATATAAAAGCCAAGGCATATCCCTGCCTCAAAACCATCATATTGTTCATATAATGCTCATGGAAATCACTGGAAACTATTGGGTACTAGTGTCCCACAATGGCCCTACTCCTAAAGTTCTTTACCAGCATATTACTACATGTTCCAATTCCTTTTTCTAACGTTGGTAGTTATTGCAGTCAGTTTCAACCATCTCAAACCGAGCATTGCAATATTTCCTGTACCAAGCACATAATTCACATTAAACTCAAAATGAATTGAAATAAACTCAAATAATACCTCATTAGTAGTTCGTCAACAAAGTACACTTGCAATCTTGTCCACTTCTTGTCACAACAAGTCAAACTAGTTGTTTGATCAATCATCATATAAACATATCATATCTGGTTAACTCAAAACACAACCATCATAAATTAAAATCATGAATCATATGGAATCACCACAAACCATAATCATGAATCACATGTAACCATAATAAGGCAGAATCACATATCACATGCATAATAGAACTGAAATAAAATATCGATAATTATCCTTCATCGGTCCTTATTTCTGCCTTTGATATTTTGTACAAACACTGGATTGGTTGTCATACCTGGAAAGCACCTAATGCCTTTTCTTCTCTTCAATCACGTACGCATGCACACAGTGTACATCAAAACATATATAGCCACATACAACATACAACACCATATAATACACACATCCACATTGGCATATGACACATAAACCTACACCCGGTGTACAATACAACACAATACATTTGCCTACACCGAAATACAACACATACACCTACACCTAGTGTACAATAAGAAATAATGCATACACCTACATCTGGTGTCCAATACAACACAATACGTATAAATATACAGAGTACAACACTATGAATACACATGTTGTGATACCCTGAATACACAATGCACATTCACAAAACCACATGTACACAAAAAAACATGTACCTCATGCACACAATACCACATATGCATCACAAAGCATGTAGGACATGAACACAATAACACATGTAGAGCAGTACCACATACACAACATGTACACACTACCACATGTACACAACACCAACTCCACAACATGGGATTTACACGACACCACCTGCACAACGTGTACACAATGCCACATATACACCACACCAACATGTACACAATACCACATGTACATAGCACCACATGCATGACATGTACACAGTGCCACATGCACGACATGTACATGGCACCATATGTAGAACATATACACAGCACCGCATGCACACAACACCACATGTACAATCATGCACACAAGACCATATGTACATAGCACCACATGTACTACATGCATGCAACACCATATGGAAATAGCACTATATGTACACAACACCACATATCCAACATGCGCACAACACCATATGCACACAAAATCACATATCCAACAAGCACATGATAGGATATGTACACAACACCACATATCTAACATGTACATAGAACCATTTATACCAAACACTACATATGCAATATACACACAACAACATATATAAAACGAGAATACAACATCATATGTACACAATAATACATATGTTACATGTACACATCACCATAGGTACAATCACAAAATATACAACATGCGCAACATATACACAAAAATAGTATTTCACATCCATAAACCACACACTGACCCCACAAGAAACCTTGATTCTAGTGTCTTTCCATTATCCATGCTTATCATAGCATGTCACGGATCACGCTATTTTAGTTTTTCTGATGTATCTCTTAGCATTACCTATCCATAACATAAACATAGGCATAGTACAAGCATATAATATCAATTCATGTGCACATGATACTGACCTCATAGATCTATCAGGGTTACTCTTCCCACTTGATTCCTCATAAGACCGAGAACCTCTTCATGCCATCCACCTGCATAAGAAATCATTCCTCCACAAGAATGATCCTTGAAAACCCTATCATACAATGACATACATACATATCATTAGCACAAAAAAATCATGATCATGTTAGACAACAACATACATACACACATATATATACATATAAACATTAGCATTAAACAATCATTATTCACGATGACCCTATGATACATGACATACATGTATACATATATAAACATCAACATAATCATGATCAAAACACAATTGCTAGATATGAAAAGGTCTAGGTTAAGATAAATTCCTTTATTCGTGCACAACATGCACAATGTTGAGAACAACAGTTCCCAACATAGCCAAGGAATATAACACCTTATATCCATTCACTTTACCTTTTGTGATACGTTTCTCATGTTTGTACTGCCACCTTCGATTTACCACAATGGACCCAACCAATCCAATCGATTGTCATACTCTTACCTTCAACTGCCCTTATACATGCACCAAGCTTCATCCAAGACTTTCATTACCTATCAAGTTCCACACAACTCTCCCCGAGCTCCATCAACTTTCCTCTTTCCCAACCAATTCCCAATACTCTCAAAAAAAAGTTAAGAACAAGAAACAAACAAGAAGAAAACCATGAAAACCAATGGCAACATGTCACCACAAACAAAGTGGCATGGCTTGCACTAGATGCAATCAAGACTGCAAATCAGCCGCAAAAAATCATAAGAGATCAAAAGCATAAGTCTTAGCAACAAACACCATGACTCAATCCCCATGGTTCATAGTGCTTGCCAGGGAAAGCTCAACTTGAGCCTTCTTGAAGATTTCATAACAGTCTCTTTTGCCATGCAATCCCCTACATCATACTACAATAAACACATAATTGTTAGTGCATAAAAAAACATAACATCATGCTAGTTACCTACCTTATTGTGCCAAGCACTCTAACCTGTAATTGAACACACATGTTAGCCATATGTACCAAACATCAATTCAACGTATATGTCAATTTGAAATCAACTTTTACCAAGACTAACAAACATGTCATAATCAAAAATCAACTAGCATTAATCGGTCATAATACATAATTCTACAACTATCACCTACTTACACTCATGTATATATTGGCTATCTCAGCACATATGTGTTAGCACAACCATATTAAAATAAGATCATTCCTTCATGCAATCCTACAGACACATATACGCATACCATGCAAATTATAAAAAATTCAAACAACTTTCAAACATACCATGTTAAATAAATCAACCAGATGACGTAATAGACAAAAAATCACTCAAACACCAAATAGATGACATAATAAAACATTCAAGCACTGATTATAGTACATAAGAAAAATCATACATTAATGTATCTTAGGGGAGGCTATCTTATTTTTACAATCAATCTATATTGGCATGATATAACTTCACAACACATCAACTCAAACACAAATACGGTCATTATATTCATGACAGTAACTAGCTAACATGTTCACATTATAAGCTCACAAATAATTATCCTCATGCATAACAATCACATATGCGCAGTCAGTCTAGATTAGTACAACCCAATATCACAACTATATCATCTCATACTTGAATTTCATAACCATAACCATATGAATAGGCCAATAAAACTAGAATGGTACGTACAAAATCAATATCTTAAAGGAAATAACATTAATCATCAATTTAGCTAACATATAACAACAACAAGTTAATCATATAACATAATCATCAACAACATATAACATAGTCATCAAGATAATACCATGCATGACTAACTAACGCATGTACATATGATCAAACTATTTGACTAACATCTATCATGTATGTGACCATAATTTCAATAGAATGAAAGGCATACACATAACCGTAATGCATATAACTAAATTGATCAACTAAAATTTTTCATACATGTAACCGCAAAAACAATAATATGACAAACATTTATATAACCATAATGCTTATAACAACCATTAACCAACATAACTGCATGCCAAACAAACAATACATGTATGATGATCTTCTCTTACCCCGAAGTCTAGTGCCACAACTTCACTTTGATGATCTGCTGGTCTATCTCGGCAAACACATTAGCATCATAACATACCAAAAAAATCATGATGACCTAATTGCATACAATGATCTCATGGACAACAACCATAACCATGAAAATCCATGCATAACAACATATAGACACTGACATGCATAAAAAATGCATAAATGACATGCAATCATGACAATCACATCCAAAAACAAACACCATCAACTTCCACATGGCGAAACAATTGCAACAATGACCACCATCATGCATACAAAAAAATAACATAGTCCACCAACATAGATAACACATATGTAACTAACATGTATGCATGAAAAACACATTGTAATGCATAACCAATCATACAATCATGGTAACACACTTCACAACAACAATATCCTATTTCACATGGCGACATCACTACAACCATGACCGACACCATACATATGCAACAAGCATATAGACGAAAAGGATGATTAACCCATGTGAAACCGACATGAATGCATGAAAAACGCACCTCCCCTCTAGTCCAAGGGGTTAAACATGCTCTATTACCACTCTGTAGCACCCTCCTCCCACATCTACCCAAGTAACCATCCAACCAGGGTAAACATGTGATGAATAGTTACTATGATCTGATTCAACCTCCTAGGTGACCTTAAGGAAGTGGAATCGACAGAAACACATCAAACAAACCTTCTAGATCAGCAAAAAAAAATCCTAGCACTACAAGGAAAAGACCCTCTAGCAGAGGTTATAAAGGAGGTTTTTAGTGTTATAAAATTGGCCAAAATTGTCATAAAAACATTTTCTACAACATCCGTTTTTGGTAACGGAGGTTTTGGCAGAGATTTTAACGGAATTTAAACACAACTAAAATACCTGGGCAGCTGGAGGATATTATGAATTTTTTTTTCATCGATGCGCTACTAAGGTGTTAATGCACCGATGTGTGTCATGTAGACGGTCGACCCAGGGCGGTTGAAGGTGCATGCACTAGGCCATAAAGGTATACAACCACACCAAGCACACTGTAGGTGATACAATGCATGGGGCTGTTCTAATTGGTATTGGGATTTGTGCAATGCCCATATGTCGTAACAATGCACCAGTACGTAGTCTTATAGAAGCGCATCGGTGCACAGTATCAGACAAACTCACCGATTGTTATAATTCGTATTAGGATTTTTGTAGTGCCCATATGTCATATCAACGCACCGGTATGTAGTCTTATTGAAGTGCACCATTGCGTAGTATCAGAAAAACACACTAATTTTTCTAATTCATATTGGTATTTTTGCAGTCTTCATAGGTCGTACAAATGCACCGGTGCATAGTCTCACATAAATGCACCGGTGCGTAGTATCGCACAAAGGGACCAAGATTTATAATTGGTATTGGTATTTGTGCAGTGCCCATAGGTCATAGCTATGCACTGGTGCGCTGTATCATACAAACGCATTGGTGTATAGTAACTGACATGCACCAGTGTTCATTTTGTATTTTTTAGAAACATCGACCTGTGACAGTGCAATTATTGTGATTTTTTTAAATTCATTATTCATCAAAAGTCGACACTTCTTATAACAGTATTCATATTAATTAAAATTTTATTAATGCATTTGAATGTGATGTTTGGATTAATTTGTTATATCATATCATCATATTTCGCATCTCTTCATTATAATATTTAATCATTCATAAATTTAAACAATGGTGTTACATTTCACAACGACAATGGAGAACACAATAGAGTAAATTAAAACACACACACACACACACACACACACATATATATATAAGAAAATCTTTGTCATGCAAAATGGGACAGTTATTGGTATCCCTTTGTCTTTCAATTGGGACATTATGTCCATTAAATTAAACAAAACATCTGATTTCACAGACAAATATTTCAAAAAATACAATGCCTTGCTTTGATATCCAAACATAATTATCATCATTCTTCGCTTGAACTGATGTCACTGCTAGAGCTACTTCCATGACTTGGGTTATTTTCAAGAATGTTTTGTTCACGGTGTTGATTGTTTTGTTCTTCTTCACCTTCCACCTAAAAACATAAAATTAAAAAATAATGAGCATATATACATTGGTAAGAATAATGAAAATTGCAATATTAAATAATATACATCAATGTAAATCTAAAAGAAATGACGTACCATAGCAACAAATTGACTCATTAATTATATACATTCTTTCAAAACCATGTAGTATGCCATATTTCAAGATTTCATCTTTTGGCACAGTTCCATACTTTGTTTCCAACAAGTTTTATACCCCATAACAAATCATATATTTAATATAAAAGATTTTTTTGTTCTATTAATTATAGACGGAGCTAAGTAAAATAAGATCGATAGATGCTTACAAATTCCACAATTAATTTCTGATATGCCAACATATATTCACAACCCATATTTAACCCAATGTCAATCAATTCGTCTGATGATTATTCTTTGTATGTTATCACCTATTTGAAGACATTCAATGATGATTTTTGTAAAACAACTTAAAATATACAAAAATTAAATCTAGTTAAGTTGTTATAAGGAAGTAACAATTACTCACAAACTTAGATATCAACATTTTTCTTCCTTGTCGTCCTGTTTTATGTGCTGAATGGGTTCCATTTTCTTTTCTTTTCTGCAAGAAAATAGTTGAAAATTAATATTTAATGATAAATTGTTTATTTATTGTACCTAATGATCGAAAAAATCAATGATTACATATTACATTTGAAGCACGTAGTTGTTGAGATGGCTCCTCCCGCGATGCAATTTTGTCCATTTCTTTGACCATCTCTTTGTAATCCTTTTTGGACATTCCTACTAGCATATTTTTTATATCAGCTCATTCATCTTTTGAGATTTTCATAATATTTCTGAAAATGTAACATGACAATAAACTATTTAATTTTTATAATGATATATGAAAAGTAAATATAACAAAAGCGAAAATTATAAATAATTCTAGAAAAAGATTTAAATGAATATTACTTTTTCATTCCTTGTTTTTTTTTGTTGTGCGCTTTTTCCATTAAAAGTCTGACATGTCTCATTGGCCAATTCTCTGGAAACGCTTCCTGTAGTTTAGATAAAATTTGGTTCTTGGAATCATTGGATTTATTTTTTATTGTATGTGGAAAGAATGTCTATACAGTCGTTCCACTAGATCCCTCAAAATTTTGTAAAAAAATTTCCCCCTTTCGTTAACCTCCAACACCACTCCAGATGAGCTAAGGAGCAATTCATTTTCATTTGCATGTTCTATTGTTTTTATTTTCTTAGAAAAACATTCATTTTCTGAGTTGTTGGTCCCTGTAGAACATTAAACAGATGTGAATTAATAGATTTTTTGACACATGTTATCTAATAATTTTAAGTATATTATTAATGAAAACTAAAAAAAGAAACTCATATTGGATCGATAGTATTTTTTCATTCACTTGATTCATCCTTTTGCAATTTTTCCATCAAGATTTTACACTCTTCTGGTCCTAGATCATAAATAATATTATTGAGCTTCATAATTTTGTGGCTCTGAATGATACACAGTAAACAATACATATTAGTTAAACTTACATATATTTCAAAAATAATATTTTTTGTAAAGAATTTACAAAGAAATTGCCTTTTTTTCTTTTATTGACATGTTGTCAGTATTTTTGTTACTTGATCTCTTTTCAGAAATTTATTTATCAATATGAAACCTGTACCATATCATTCATTAATATATTTTATAAATAAATTGTCAACTTTTCAGGTAAAAAAAAAATATCAAGAAACTGGTATGCTTTTCATGGTGTACGCACTGACGTTGGTGCGTGGTGGTCTTATAAACACAATGCCCAAATAGTATAAAACACCGTATGGTGCTCTATGTCAACAAGGAGCACCGGTGCATTACATTTTAACCATCACACCGATTAACACAGACAAAATAATAAAAATTGTCTAGTGTTAATTTTGTAGCATATGGTGTTGTGGAGGGGGCAGTGCGACCTATTCTTATAAATGCCCCGTGCAAACAAGGGACCACCATATGGTTCTCTCTATCAACTAGGAGACCCGGTGCATTAAATGTTACATGGTGCACCGATTAACACAAAATAAAAAATTGTTTTTTCCAAACAGTACGTGAGCGGTGCGCGATAATGAAAGTGTACCAGTGCCCTATTTTACATATGGTGCATGGATTAAATTTTTTATTTTTTTTATTTTTTTATCAAATGGTACATGCGCGGTGTGCTGGGATAAGCCAGCGCAGCGGTGCGCTAGGTTACACAGGGCACACCGATTAAAAAAAATCTATTGTTTTAAAAATTCACGCAAGGACCGACATGGATTTGGATCTGACTATGCAATTCGTCCCATGGGTTGGATGTCATTGGCCTATATATATAGCAATATAGAAACAGGAAGAAGCAAGGGCAGAAACAAAAATAATGAAGGGTTTAGGGTAAAAATGGATTTTTTTTAAAAAAAATTTGTTTCTGAAAATGAACAACAAATTGAAATTTTTTACTTGTTGCGTAAAAAATACTGCAGAAAATGTAAAAAAAACAATACAATTTAATCACGATATTGTTTGAAATTCTATGCTACAAGGTTTGAATCACCAGAGGTTTGGAATTCTAATTGTCTGAAGATTCTGTTCGAAAGTATTTCTCTACTCCAGAGTGCTCTCGTGCTCTCTTGCTCAAGGCATGTCTCCTGTAAATTTCTAGCTGAAATTTTTTGCAAAAATAGTGAAATAATGAAAAATGTTTAGTATTTAAAGAATTTTTTATGAAATTATATTTTCGAAAATATATTTCCACTCATTTTTCAATTTATCGTTTTTTTATTCACTTTAAAAAAGTAAAGTTGCGTTTTTTTTTTTTAATTTTTGGCTTTTCGTTACTGGTGCGTCAATTAATAACAACACACTGGCACATCAATTAATAACATGGCACCAGTGCGTAGTAACTAAAACAACACTGGTGAAGTTATCTGTACATAAGCACCGATAAAAATAAGTCCATTTTTAAGGCACCAAAATTACTTTTAGGTGTGTGCGCTAAACTTTATTGTTGATTTTCCTCAAATGTAGGGAGAAAATATCATAATTATATCGAATGGACAATTCTTCAAAATCCAACTCGTTCCATAATATTTCTCCAAGTCCATCGTGGAGTTATCCCTATCCATATCGAGATGTAATATTTACTTCATATTTTATTTATATTTTCATTATCTAATTGAATTTATGTTTTTTATCGACGTCAATCAGCTTAATAAAATTTATAATGTATACAAATTTGCAAGTTCATGTAGATTTAGAATCAAGTTCAGATGCACAAAATAATCAAACAACTCCAAAATGTCAGAAGCTCTTATCGGGAGCAACATACCGCAAGGCATATTTGGTAGATGAAAGTGGACAACCGCTTCACTCTACCAATTCTAACAATAATGCATCTTCTAGCCACAATCCCGGGACAATGATGGTAATAATAATTGTTTGGTATATTAATGTTATTATTAATTTTAACGTCTAACAAATTAATCATGCATTGTAAACGTTCTTACTAATTGATATCATAGATTTTGTACTAATCATGTTCAAATATATTTTTTGAAATGATTAGGATTCTAGTGATGATGAGCGACCTACCTACCATCTTCCGTTGCACCCCACGACAATGTCAAATCGAGAGAAGGTTGAATTAAGAGAAAAAATCGGAGAGGAACAATACCAAGGATGGTTGAAGCAACCACCAATTCAATTCCTACTACGTCCATATTTGATGCAGGAATTCTACTAGAAAGCAGATCCCGCATATAAGGATACAACCCCTTCACGAACCCTAAGGATGCTCAAAGTTTCTATAATAAAATCATGAAAAAAATTCAGCTCAATTTAAAAATAAAGGCGAAAAGAGCCATACAAATCAACTCCCTTAACTATATTAAAATTTTGTGGCCAGATATTATATTGGTGGCCTCTTGGCTCTTGGCCCTTTAAACCACTCCTCACTCACTCCACTCTTAACTATCTCAGCTCTTCAACTATTCAAGTGTGTTATCCTCACAAAACCCACTCATATTTATACATAATAATGAATTTAATTCATTCCAAAAATATATCCACCTAATCCTCAAATAAATCTAATTTAAATTCATTTTAGGTGTGGACTCAACTAAGTCCCGTACATAGCATTCCTACTCCCTAAATTTTCTACCTAATTCTATTTTCTCTCATATCCTTTTAATTAATAAAAGAATATTTACAAAATCCTCACTTTTATAATTTATCTCCTATTTTATTTAAAAATAACAATTAATAAATAAAACAATTAAAATGTCACACCCCCCTTTATTACATAATTAAAAAATGAAAATTGGCCTTGATGCTCCTGCATCAGACTCCCAAGGTCAAAATTAATCATGATTTCCTGATCATGTGTTCAGATCTGTGTCTGCCTAGATCCCATATCTTATGTTGTAACTTTCCATTTGTCGCTGCTTCTGTCTGTTGTTCTTCTCCAGGTCTCCACACTTTATGCTGCATTTCCCCACTGGCTATGCTTTCACAATCTTTTTTTGTCTTTCTCTTGCTGCTTCTTCTTTGTTTTACTACTGCTGGCCTCTTCCGGGATACTTTCATCATCATCCACCTCATCAGTTCAATTTCTCGATCCAATATATTTCCTCTAGCATCTGCAATAAAACCTGTACTCACAAAACAATTGTTAGAATAAAAAACATAAGGCTTCAGTGCCCCTTCCGCTGCTGGCAACATTTCAGTATGATGCTCTGAAATTCCCTCATCTATCAGCACATCAGTATGCTGATTCAATTCCTCTGTGAGACTATCAGTTAGTCCCTCCTCCACATCATATGTTTGAAAAATGTTTCCCTGTTTTGTGTCTTTCAGTAACTTTCCCTGAACATAGATCCTCTACTTTTCCAACTCTCTTCTCTGAAGATCTAACTTTATGTATAACTTAACAATCTCAGCTGGAATAGAACTCGGAAATTTTACACAACTTTCCATACCTTTCTTTGCTATTGACCAATCATCAGATGGTCCTTCTTCCCCCACTTCAATGTTTTGCTGAATATTTCCATAAGACCCCTCTGTCTTCATTTCTTCCTGATATCTTGCTATCTCAGCATCATTCTGAATAGATTCCAGATTCAACTCTTCCTCTTTAACAAACTTCAAAGTTTTTCCAACATCTTGTGATATGCCTGCCATCACACACAAATCATTAGTCTTAAAAACATAAGACCTTGTGGTCTCACTGGATGCTTAAGTCAACATCTCTCTTTGCTGTTGTGAATTCTTCATTTGATTCAGTTCTTCTGTAGATTTCCCTTCAGTCTCATCACTACTTCCATTCTCCCTCTGGCAATCTTCCTGAAATTTCCTGGTTTCAACATCATTATATTGTAAAAAAAATTCAGCAATCCCATTAAACAAATACACTTGTTTACCTCCTTGGAATTTTCCTTTAGCATTTCCACTTTGTTCCTGCTCCATAACAGCTTCGACTTGCTGTCTTATCCCAAACAAGAATTCATTTGTGATTTCTTCCTGTTGTAACCAATCAACACATTCCTTCTTTGAAAGGAATTCTCTACCAGAATTTACCTCAAGAATTTCATTCTCCTTTGTGACAGTTCCATCAGACTGCTCACCATCTTTCGCACATCCTGCAAACATACATAAACTATGAGAAAATATGTAAGGCTTCATGGCTTCATCTTTTTCTCTCGCCATTACCTCTTCAGATGCTTCTGAACTATCCCAATAGTTCATGAGATCTTCCTCACTAATCTCTTCCCCCAGAATTTCGCCATGTTCCGGGCCACAAATGGAAACATCCATTTTTAACCCAAGCTCTCTGAGTTCTTCACAACTCAACATCTGCTCAAGCTTCCTCAGCTCTTCCATCAACTGTATGTTTACCTGCTTTTCCCTTCTTGCGTGTAGCTTCTGCCACTTCACCTTCTTTGTCATGGTCCAGCCATGTGTCTTCTATCTCACATTTTCCTGCAACAACTCCATTAGCAATTCAAGGTGAATTGTTATCTCGGCCTTCTCCCACTCATACTCTTCATCAGATCTCCGAAAATGACTATCAACAGTCATCTTCCCCTCCTTTGTGAACTGCATCTGTTCACGTGTGGACTTCATTTAAGCCACTTCCCCGCAATCCTTCACACTTGTCATTCATCAAAATGCAAATTCTCCTCCTACGCTTGGCTTCTCTTTGTCCTGGGACCAATCCCTAGCAACCTTTTTGCTACAATTTGTTGCAAACAACACCTTAGCATGCATGTGTTATTTGATAGTAACCCAAAGGGCTGCAAATTCATATTCACACTCTCAGATGCATATAAAAATGCATTTCAAATTAATGCCCCAATAAAATTTGAAATCTGGCAAACCCGCCAAACCCACAAACACACACTCTCTTCAATTTTCCAAATAAGAATGTACCTCAATTTTCACAATCTAGGCAATCTCAATTTAACATGCGAAAGCTATGCTTTAATTCATGGCTATCAAACCCAAACAATCAACCCAAAAATTTAAAATCTCATGTTGAAGCTTCATTACTTAACAATGATTATAAAATCATTGAAATACCCATCTTATGATTTTAAATCAACTATTGAAAAGGCCAATTAAGCCCAAAATAATGGACTTCAACTCTCACCCTCATGGGAGTTCTATTTAACCTTCAACCCTTATTAAAACTTCATATAAGCCCAATATAGCACTCACCAATTTTAAATTTTATTTGACCCAAGTTACAAACTTGGTTTTCAGGCCAAATCACTTAATTTCACCTTAAGACCTTGTCACATTTCAATATAATAATGATCTTTGCAAATATTATATTCATTTAGGCCCATAGCTATCATACCTTATCAACAAAGAAAACAACGCTCAATATACCAGAGTTAAAAATCCAGTAGCTTCAATATGCAAATACCCTTATATTTTCACCTTCAATCTATTCAAGGTTCCATGCGCCTTCATCATCGTTCCCTTGAAACTTCATTTGCTATTCTGAACGAATCCATCATTACAGATTCCAATGCTCAATTATTTTCGTTCTTCTGTCCATGATTTCCCATCTCCTCATCGCTTCACTTATCACTATCCGTCTACTCTGCTACTCAATACAACACCTCTGCGTCTTAATTGAACCTTCGTTGTCTTCAGTTCAATCCACTACATTTACAATTAACACCACTGCAATCTGTAAAAATTCTAACTGTCCACTTCAATTCGGAGTTCCGCCCAGACTTGGCTCAGGTTCAAATCTGCTTGCTTTAATTCCACAATTGTTAAAAAAAACACAACACAGAAATTCATTGATGAAAAATAATGTTAATACAGAGGTATTTGATACAGACTTCATGGTGTATGCATTCCATGACTCTCCATACAAGTTTAGACCACCTTCAGATCTTTCACAACGCTGATCTGAGAGAAATTGCATTTTCTTAAAAGCCGAAATTTAACATGCCACACTCTACGTTAACCAACCCAAAACTCTCACAGTTTTATCCTTTCAAAACCGTCTTCTCCCTTTATGCTATAATCGATCAACATGCTGAATAAAATTCGCATTTACCAGACGCTGACATTGCTTGCAATCGAACAACAGTCGGTCATAGATTTTTAACAAAGTGTTACTTTCAGGTACGCTGCCAAATGTCGAATATACAATTTCTGGACAGGCTCACACCATTCAACGAATAATACTAACTGTAAGTCAAGGTTTACACTTACATGCTTTCATATGTGACACGGTACTTGTAAGAATCGATTGACACAGAATTTACTCCTGCGCACACTCCAAATTGACATAGAATTTGGGAATCGATGACTGTCATCGTACTCTTCAGCGTCAGGAAAATTTCTCCCTACTTCAACGCAGGTCCTGCACTCGTTGAATGTTGCAGACTCAACTTTATTACTCACTGCTTCAATAGCCACAGCTCCAGCTCAACGCCACATCTGCTACTCCACAAAACACTGTCTCAACTCGTCCCTACGCCTTCCAGCATGCTGCCTTGACAAGCTGTGTCACTGCTTAATGCTGGTTATTCCAATTATTTAACGTCATTCAACACGGACTCAGTCTTACCAACACGGCCTTCATATAAAACACAGCTTCTGTTCTTCATAGATAACATATGAACCAACTCACACACAGTTCTGCTCCTGCGTGTGCTCCAACTCCATGTGACTACAACTCATGCCAATGCACTACACATTTCACACTATCAAAATTCACTGACGAATGTAAGAAATAAAAAAAATCAAGAAAATCTTCCTCCCTATAGCCGAATTTCTCTGGCCAATGGACTTGACGCTCTTGAAAAAAGAAAAAGAAAATTATTGTAAGCACCTCTCTTCCTGCAAAAATTCGATGGTTCTCTTTCCCTCAACCTGCTCTGTTATGGTAGCCAATTTCCAATTTCTGTGTTCATGGAAGCATCACTACTTAAAATATGTAAATTCGCTATTAATGGAAGCTTACAAATTTAAATAGCAGACTCCATGACTGTGCATCGATCTGGCCAATGCTCACTTCTCATAGCACCGAGATTTCCAACATGGTCAATTCACACAAATTCATAGCTGCAAACTCTCATCTCAACCAACGCTTTCTTAATTCAACAAAATCGAACAACAACCACATGTTTCAATTCCTAGTGGAAATCTCCAGAGTACTAAAACTCCAAGCGTCGAACTCTTCATTCAACCTTCTAAGTGTCCAAAAAAATGAAACAACAATCCACAATGACCTTATTAAATCAATACACACTGTCAATTCTTTGCTCCATGAAATTAAGCCAATGACAATCTCAAACAACAATCCACACATGCTTAGTGAGTCAATAAACGCTGCAAATTCTCACTTACTTTTCCTACACCCCTAGTGAACGCCCAATCGATTCACAAATCAGCGCGCAATCCAGGATTGTTGCGTCAGCATTACAACTTCTCCATTAGACCACTGTGCAGATTTCATGTTGGAGAATGACGTCTTCCACCAACCCACGACCTTCGTCAATTCTGGCAACAATACATGCAGCTTCTTGCAGATTTTCACGGTGCCACTCCTCAAATTTTGTCTCGCACTATAGGCATTTTCTGTGCTCTGATACCAAAATGATGCAGGAATTCTGCTAGAAAGCAGATCCCACATATAAGGATACAACCGCTTCACGAACCCTAAGGATGCTCAAAGTTTCTATAATAAAATCATGAAAAACATTCAACTTAATTTAAAAATAAAGGTGAAAAGAGCCATACAAATCAACTCCCTTAACTATATTAAAATTCTGTGGCCAGATATTACATTGGCGGCCTCTTGGCTCTTGGCTCTTTAAACCACTCCTCACTCACTCCACTCTTAACTATCTCAGCTCTTCAACTATTCAAGTGTGTTCTCCTCACAAAACCCACTCATATTTTTACATAATAATGAATTTAATTCATTCCAAAAATCTCTCCATCTAATCCTCAACTAAATCTAATTTAAATTCATTTTAGGTGTGGACTCAACTAAATCCCGTACATAGCATTCCTACTCCCTAAATTTTCTACCTAATTCTATTTTCTCTCATATCCTTTTAATTAATAAAAGAATATTTACAAAATCCTCACTTTTATAATTTATCTCCTATTTTATTTAAAAATAACAATTAATAAATAAAACAATTAAAATGTCACACCCCCCTTGATTACATAATTAAAAAATGAAAATTGGCCTTGATGCTCCTGCATCAATATTCACCAATTAGGAATGTCTATAGCAATAGTAGTTCTTCACAAGTTGGCAATGGAGGCAATAAAATAGAGGTTGGTATGGATGATTACTTAAGGGATACGACTTCCATGGAGACAATGTTGTTAGATGCATTCCAAAATGATGATCATTTAAAAGAAAATATGCCAAAAATATGCTCCAATAGTTGGGTTGCTGACCAAGTCAAAGAGAAATACGGTGCAACTAGTCATTACCCACATGTTAAAGAGGATGCGCTAAATGTAGGGATTGGGTGCAGAAACTAGGTAATAATATATTTAGTTTATATGTACATTTGAAACTTAATAATGCACCTTTCAAATGTAATTACATCTATATTTCATATTTTAACTGTTGGGTTATTATAAGATACATGACACTGATTTTTAAATTTTTTATAGGTGCATTTTTTCCCATCTATGTGGACATATGGACACCATTTTCACACAGAAAATGCCAATGATGGACACATCACACAAGACTGTGGAGTGGAATTCGAGTTCAATCAATCTAGTCAATATAGCCATTGTGATCAAAACCTAGTACGAGGGACATTAGGTTACGTCGGAAAGATACAAGATATCATTGAAGTGGATTTATATTCTTTCCAATGTGTTATTTTTAGGTGTAAGTGGTGGGACACCTTTGATCGGAATAGTGTAAAGGAAGATCGCGATAATAGGCTGATATGTATCAACTCTAGAAAGATGTGGGATGAAGCTAAGGAGCCCTATGTTTTACCCAAACACTGCAACCAAGTGTTTTTTTACCCAGATGTGTTAGATAGGGATTGGTGGTTCGTAATGACACATGACCCTAGATCAAAACATATTTTTGAGAATAACAGTGTTATCATGCCATGCGAGTTGGAAGATAATGAGGGTGATCATGAGATCCGAGAGTGATATGGTACATGTGTTATTTCATCAATATTTATACTTTTTAAGATGGGTTTTTATAAAGAAGAGGACTTAACTACCTTATAACTTATAAGCTGTCTCTTTTTTTCGAAACATTATAATATGTATTTTGAATTAATTGGTAATTTGCATTGTGTTAATGTTAAAATCAATATTTCACTTGATAATTTTCAATTATGTTGATCTAAAAAACAATGGCATACTATATAAAGTTATTTTTTTGTATGTAAGATCATAGTAAAATAATGATAATTCTAAAGTACATGAATTTATTTGCATTATTTTCTAAACTTTATTATGTTACAAAAATTCATATTATTCTAGATTTATTATTTTACAACTATTTAAATTTTACAAATTTAAAAATTTAAAATTTTTAATAAAATCATTTCACTTTAATTCAATTAAAATTTTGACATTAATAAAACTAAAATTTTACAAATATTTTACATACAATTTCACATAAAATTGGAATTAGAATTACAATCGCAATTACAGTTACAATTTTGAAATTTTACATACAATTACTATTACTATTACAATTTTACAATTACAATCATTTCACATAATTAAAATTTTACAAACATTTTACATACAATTACAATTACAATTTTACAATTTCACGTACAATTAAAATTAAAATTACAATTACAATTTTAGAATTTTACATACAATTACAATTACAATTTTAGAATTTTACATATATACCATTACAATTAAAATTTGAGAATTTTACATATAATTAGAATTACAATTACAATTTTACAATTTTACATTTATATAATTACAATTAAAATTAAAATTACAACCATTTCACAATAAATTAAATATTACTATTACAATTACAATTAAAGTTTTACAAATATTTTACATACAATTAAAATTAAAATTTCAATTACAATCACGACATAATATTTAATAAATATCATGATCATTTAATATTAAATTAATTAATAAACATCGCGATCATGATAACCATTGTACAAACATCATATTCGACTAAAAAACACATTCAAATTCGCTAACATCATCGTGATCATGATCATATAACAAAACACAATTAGCATTGTATAACATCATCACAACACAAACATCAAATATACATCTCATGTCAAATAACTACTAACACATACACATCTATCTACAAGCTGTGCATTAAATGAACATATCTAACATGACCTAATAATATACACATCATGACGATCACCAACATGTAAATTAAGTACAATTGCAACATGAACATAAAATACATGGACCATATATATATATATATATAATGTCAAAAATATACAACTGTAATATAAATGTCAAATATCAACTGGTGGTACATAATCAATAGTAGTACTAGTTGAGGCCTGCTCAATCAATGGTGTAGCCTTAACAAGCTCAGATACATGTTGATCATCACGTGCCCGTTGATCTGGTACTGGTGCCTCATGCAAATCAAGACCAACTGTTAGTTGCTCATCATGATGACTCGACATGGTCGATGGTCCAGCCTGCTCACGATCATGACTACTGTTGGATGCTGCAGGCTGCTGACTTGACGTGGCTGATGGTCCAGCCTTCTCTCTATGATGACTGTTGGTCGATGCTCCAGGTTGCTCATCTAGCGCAACGCAATCTAAATGATGATCACTCCCCTGATCATGATCATCAGATCATGTGTCATTTCTTGCGGACTGTCGACATGCTGCATCTCGACCACGCCTATAACATCGAAGGGACCTCCTCAACCGCGTAACTAATCTTGTAGCTCCTATGACATGCCGCATCAGGCTGTACATGTCACACGACATGCCTCTCCACATATGTACTAGAATACCATTGGCCTGTATATCTATCATAGTGGTAGGCCTAACTCCTACCTCAACAAAAAATGCACAAAGTTGGTCACCCAACTCCATCCTCAATCTATTGTCAAGCCTACACCTAGCAGAAGGCAGTATCGGTGCACCAACAGGAGTAGGTCTATCTGCACTAGCCTCATGATCCTCAGCTTCTGCCATATCCTGATCGTCATCAAGATCCACACCTGGATCATTTGGTGGTGCTAGCATCTCATCACCATCAAAATATCCAATGTCTGCAAAATATATATAAGTACAGAACAATAATTAGACAATTTTATTAAATAATTTAATAAAAACAAGTTTAAAAACATGTTAGAATAAATTTAAATAAAACAGTAATATTTCCTCTATCATCCAGAGGCTCATCATCTGTGAAGAGGATGTTGGCACACCCTTGCCAATCCAAACCAGAATAAGGATAGGAGACCATAAAGAAGGGATGCTCATCAACGCTGGCTAGCAACTCAATTGCATCATGCGTTATCCTTGCGGAAAACTCAGTCTCACCCCTCTTAGGCATCATTTGTCCCCACATGTGCATCCGTACATGTAGCATCGGCCTACGAGGCTACCGATCAAAAGTAGGCCTTTTCTTTGGAAACCTCTCAAAAAATAAACAAAATAGCTCTAAATCAAAAGGGAAGTTGACCCTCCCTTGTTCATGAGCACGACATCTATCTAAAGTCATACATAACTTCCACAAAAAAATGGTAGACCACTTGACAAGTTGTGGCTCCTGTACTAAAGAATCAACATAATATAGAAGCACGAAACTAATGCATTGCACGTCGCTGGTGTTGTGTGAAATGGTCGAATTCAGATTTGAGAGGAACCTCACCTCCGCACTACCAAATGAAGCAATACGTAACTAACTTTTGGAGACCTAAAAATCCGAAAGAGACAGTATATCCGCACTAATGTATCTCTGGGAGTGCACCAATTGACTCCCTTCTGCATAGCCAACTGGAACCTCTAGGAATGATGGAATATCCACCACTCTCCTCAATAGGCCAGTAATTAAATAAATTTCCTCCTTAGTGGGCACGTATCACTAGTTAGGACCAACCCGAAAAGCCTATAGGTGGGTATTCCACCTACGGATAAGGTGTGGTAAAAACACACCATGGCCCTTTAGGGAAGTAGCCTCATCATAGAACTTGAGGAGGGCTACCTACCTTAGGACCCCCTAGGTAGCTGCTGTAATAGGGAAATGGTACACATATCTCTCCCTCTCTTATGCCTCCCACATGCGAACCATGTTATACTAGCCTGCTTGTTGTTGTTGTTGTTCCCTCTCTTCTCTCCTTTCACGTCGCTGAATGATTAACATATTAAATACAATTTTTTTATTAAATGAGACATGTATTTAGGAATCTACATATATAAACTTTTTTGAAAAAAAAAAATAGTCCTTGCACCACAAAAAATAGGCATGCACTGGTAACGGTGCGTCTTTTTTTGTCGCACACTGGAGGCAGTGCACCAGAAAATTTTCGACACACCGGAGGCAATGCACCTGAAAAATTTCATTGCACCACCCTCCTGGAATTTTTCCAAAATCAACAGTGCGGTGGTATAATAGACCGCACCGTTGACTATGGACCAGTGTCGGTAGGGCGGTGCGCTAACCAAACTATATGCCTCGGGGCGTAGAGTTTGGTCAGCGCACTGCCCTCCTAACATCACTATATCATCAACAGTGCGGTCTTTTACCAAGCCGCATCATTAACCATGTAGAATTTCTAGAATGCAGTGAACTGACAAAAATACCTGCCCCAGGGCAGATATTTCTGTCAATGCACCTCATTCCTGTTATTCGATGGAGTTAATAGTGCGGCCAAGTAACTGACCACACTTCACCTTTTTTTAAATTTAAAAAATCACGGTGTGCCTTTCGGTACCACCCCAGAATCGGTGCAGATACCTTTAGCACCGATTGCGGTGCAACCTATAAATTTACAGGAAACACCATGAGCCTGTGCGAGCTGAACAGCTCGAGTGCACCGCGTAGGATTTTTTTTTTCTTTTTAAAGAAGGTGAATTTAAGCTAATTTGCAAAACTAACCCGTTAAAAGGTTTAATTATGGAAAAAAAAGGAAAATACCTGTACATTTGGCCATCTAGGAGGCATATTGGCTGTAGAATTTGCGAAGCTAAATTTTCCCACTATTTTGTAAAATTCAAAATGGAGATGGTGGGCAATGGACAGCAGCAGTGTGTGCAATGGGAGCACCGATGGTAAGGCACTCACACAAGGTAAAGTTGCACCGGTTATTGAGAGCTCTGGAGCACTAAAAAGTGAAAAATACAGATTTTTGGCTGTAATTTTTTTTTTTAATTTAACCCTCTTCCGGTGCATGGGTTTTATAGGCGCATTGGTGCGGTTTCTTAGGACCACACCAAGCTGTTTCATTTTTAGCGTGGGGTTTTAGGATGAACCGGTGCAGAATCTTTGTAAAGCACCGGTGTGCTACAGTAATAAGACGCACCGGGCAGGTTTGTATGGAGCGCACGGTGTCTCGATGTGCCAATTTTTTATGCACACTGGTGCTTTCTCTAGTTGAATGCACCGATGTAGTTTAGGATGATAAGTTCACCAAAAGAAAAACATACGCAAAAACCTCCACCTGCCAACCTCCTCTAGTAACCTCCGCTACAAACAGATGTCTAGGATATTTTTATAAGGGGTTCCTCAAAAACATCTGATAGAGGGTCTTTTCCTTGTAGTACAAGTGCCAACCCAACCACTCAGGTATCCATTCCTTGGGTCCCACTGAGCTTTTAAACCATTAAAACCTTCGAATTTCCCTTGACATGGACAAGGATGCATATGGGAGGCTCTAGAAGCTTCCACAACATGGGCATGCATGCTTCTAGGGACTTTTTCCCACATACCTGTGCCATCGTCCCCGGGATTTGAACCACTTTTTCAGGCCCAGATACCAGGTCACTGCCCAGAACTCAATGGAAATTTCAAAAATGAAATATAATAGTGAAATAATGGGGCACAATAAAACACTTAAATAAGGACTTGACTGGACCCCTACTAGCCATGACAGGCATTTTTTCAAACATGTCACAAATATGTAATCTACAAGTTAAATAAAATATCTGAGCACATGGGTCTCATACTTATCTGAGAATCGCTAAGAAACATTGTTCGCTTATATCATTAGCTGCATTATCATCTATTAGGTCATAGATACATTGTTCATTCATTTAGAAATAAAAAAATGAGGGGAGACATACATCATCACTGTCATAATACATTATTATAACCAGCATAATAACAACATAAATATCAAGGACACATCAACCATATAAGCCACATAATAACAAGCATATTTACCCATCAATACAATAGGAAAAAGAGCTTTTTTTCCATAAGAATAATGCAACCAAGTCGAGGACTTCCATGTTCCACCCAACCATAGACATGGTTGAGCCAAATCTCTCTTCATCTAGTCACCCCCATGCCATATTCCAAGTATGAATTTGGAATTTAATAAAACTCATTAATTAAAACCAAACCAAGGCTTCTAGAGGCCAAACTACCTAAAACCTCAACCAATGAATCCACCTCATGGTTGTACATCACTAACCATCACTAGATTGGTCTCTACTCGAGTTGTATAGTGCTCCAAATCGTTTATGCCAACCCAAATTCCAGGACTAGTAATTCAACCCACGACTATTTTAGGGATCTAGATCGTTTTTCCAACCAAGGCTCCAAGACTAGTATCTCAACTCACAACTGTTGCTATGCTCCAGAGTGTTTGTCTAAATAGGGCTTCCTGGACTAGTAACTCAACCCACCTAGTGCTTTAAATTTTTTGTCCAACCAAGGCTTACAGGACTAATAATTCAACCCAAGTTGTTACAGGGCTTCCAGATCGTTTCTCCAACCAAAGCTCTAGGAATAATAACTAAACCCAAGCCGTTATAAGGCTTCTAGAGTGTTTTTCCAACCAATCTTCCAGGAACTAATAACTCAACCCACATATAAAGAAACATGAGAACCAACCAAAAAAAAAAACAATGAAATGAACCCAAAATACCATGGCTATCTAGGAAATAGAAAGGCTAGTACAATCCATTGTCAATCTAAGAAATCATCCATGCCAATGACAGATCATAACCAATAAACCACATACATGTTCCATGCATGCCAAAACTAGCAATGAAATCATGTGTGCAACTCGATGCTTGCAAAGAAATCTATTTGTAGTGGTCGATCCTAATGTTCTCTTGTATTTTCATGCCTTTCCTTTACCTTCTTTCTCCAAATACAAAGTATGCAACACTCCTCCAAGAGTGCTCCAAGAAAACTCTAAGTATCCAAGAGTATGTGAGAGAGAGAGAATAGAATGAGAACCACAAGTGTAAGAAAAATATTACCCACTAATCCTCAGAAGCCTTTTTATCAATGAAGCATCTATTTTCTTCATTTTCCATTATTTTCCTTCATTTTCCTCCTCACATGCAACTTATGAACTTTCACCTCCTTTTTCTCCTATTTTCCATTATTTTCATAAATAAAATGTCAATTAATGTATCATTCCTTTCCAAATCCTTTTCCATTACCTTTGCCAATTTACTTGAGTCATAGTAACAGAATTGAACATCCAGTAGGATGTTTTTCCCATCGTTCATCTTGGAATACCTATCCCATGAGCTTGGTCTTATATTTTTTTACATGGATTTCTAACCTGGGTTTTTAAATTGGATTTTTCTTCGAAAGAATCCAAAAACTTTTCTTTGATGCCACTCTACCTCCTTGATTTCATTATTGGTGTCTCATGTTGGCATGTTGGCATGTTTCCTTCTTCTCTTTTTCTTTACCCTTCTCCTCAGTTCTATTCAGGGGATAGTCCCTGATCAAATGCACATGCTCAAGGAAAGATCTGTATTTGAATGGAATTTGTTCATAATTGATAGGCTACATCCAGATTTCATCCTGGAATTCCAGTTTGGTCACTTCTAGTAGCGCTATTGACACACCCATATCCACACCAATATTTTCATACGATGTGTATCTTCCTTTCATCCTCGCATCTGAGATCTTGAAAAAAGTTCCCTAACATATATCCTATAAGCTTTAAGGTTGAGGGTAGCCGATAATCTAAGGGTAGGGAATAAAAACTAGCCCAAACTGGAAAATTAGTAAATGTATATTACTTTGGAGTAAAGTTCTCCTTCCATGGACACACGTACAAGCTCGTAGAGGAAAATAAATAGGGACATTCATCAAAGACTCGATCCATGTCCTCTAGATTATCAAAGACCATTGTAAAATAACCTTTGTACATTAAATGAAACTCTATCTCGCCATGAGGATTCTAGTGGTGCTTGATCCAATCACATAACACTTTCTTTGTGTGTCATAACCCATGAACTTGCAGATGATAGCATATGTTCACATGCATTCCCTGAATTCTTGGGTCTGGGAATATTTTATTAATGTTGTTGGAATTAAAGTTGTTTTGGACTTGCATGGGACATTCCTATTAGCCCCTTTTGAATTTTTTTGTTGATATAACTGGATTCATGTGGTACCTCTATCCTCATCTCTTCTTTGGCCATTCCCACCTTGATTACATGTAACTAGTTCTCGTTGACCCTTCAGCCGAAGTTCTAAAACTCGCCTTGGAACCTTTTCCTTTATTATCTACCACATTTGTGCAGGAGGGAGCCCCACTGCCTTCCCCTCTGAACACCATTTGAATTAGAACCTACCCAAAAATGATCGGAAAACCCTAGTTATCACCCCAACCTCCTCCCAAAAACTCCATGGTTGAGAAATAACATTTTCTTGGCTCTGGTGCATTTATTTATATTATTCAAGTGTGGTATGATCTCAGTTTCTCAATGTATTTTCACAATCATATCAAGATCATATTTATTTTTTTGAACCAATAACAATAAATGGAACTATAAAAAATGTTAAATACTATTATAAATATTAAAATCAAAATTTGGAATCTTAGATGATGTGCAAGAAGAAATATAAAGAAGAATTCAAGAACAAAGGATCCAAGTTCTCACGTTATAAGTAATCAGGAAAAACTATCAAGTTAAATGATCCAACAAGTAGTGAATATTGACAAATTTATCATGCTCAAAGTGCGGATAAGCCAATGAAAATAGTGAAGGAAAAGTAGAAAAACTAAAGAGATGATCATTTAAATGATAGGGGTATAGGGATGAGTGCTTAAGATGAGACTAAACTTAAAGGAAAAATGATAAAAAAGTGTATATAATGTCTAGTATTCTATTATGTTCAATGATGTAGGCAAGAGAGTACCCATTATTTATGCGCCTATGGAAAATAAATAAGTAGACCTGATGCAGGGCTAATGGCTAAGCTCGCTCTTACCCCAGGATTATACTTGTAAAATAGTATACACTCCAAAATTGTTACATTCAGATAGGTTCATTTAGCTCATAAACTTTAAAAAACCCTCTTTAATATTTAAAAAAAAAACATTTCGTGGAAGCTCCCTTCAATCCAACCTTATGCCAAACTTATATAAAAAACAAAATAATCCTAAACTTCTACATGGGATAAACATCAAAACCAGGCTTTTTGGGACTCCGGTTAAAACCAAAGTAATCCTTCATAATAAGCTCATTTAACATTAAACGTGTATACTTACATTATCGCATTTCACAATACCAAATGGCGCATCGCAGATTTATATTGCATCGCTAAATCACAAAACTATGCTACATTGCAATCCAAACTCTTTCCTTTAGTGCCTATCGCACATCGCAAAGCTCACCATATCGCATATTTCAAAATTATCTCTTTATCCTAGTTTCCAGGGTATATCACAAATTGCAAACTTAACCCTCATCCCATTTCAGCTATTGCAACTTCAATACTCATCACAATAACAAAATCCTTTTGCCAAATACGATATGCGAAGAGATCTCTAGATGACACATGGATCCTCATCTGATATCTCACCTTATCTTTGTGATATTATCTTGACTATCAATTCCCACTTCATCTCTATGATCTGATCCTAACCGTCCATCGCTCTCGCTTCAATTTGTGATTTGATCTCCACCGTTCATCTTCAATATTCACCCTTCCGTTCAAAAATCTCTTAAGTTTTGGGGAAAATCGTGGTTTTTACCTTTGGGAAAATGTACTATATTTCCTCCTATGATTTATTCACAATCTTAAAGTGATGCAATCTTGAAACATTGCAACTTTGCGTCATTCACATCTCAACAACGAGCTTGATTTAATTACACAGGCTCGACACAATGCTCCTTCAATGCATAAATGAACTTTGTTGATTACACAGGCTCTACATATTAATTTCACAATCATTCACAACGTTAAAACCCTCCTGAGCTTTATTCTGGTTCTTCAATTGTACCCAAAAACTATTCCCGTCACTTCTCTACCTGATTTAATTCCTCCATTCTACAAGAAATCAGATAATACAACTATCTATGCATGCCTAGATTTCTTAAAACACACAGGTAAATGCAATTTCAAATGCAAGAATGGTTTCACTACATTAAATTAAAAATACTGTAAATACAAATTATGTCGATCCTCGTTCCCATCTATTCGATTCAGGGCCTGATTTTCTTTAAAAAAAACGGCCTTCTCTCATCCTTCTCTCTGCCCATAGGTTTACAATCCAATCTCATCTATTACCGATCTAATAATATGGTCTCCTAATGCCTTTTAGGCTTACAAATATATAAAAAGTATTTTGCAACCAATTATGGTTCATATCCATAATTTTCTCAACTAAATCCTAAGAATCCTCGAAATCCACAAAATCATCAACTAAGTCTAGGATTCACAATCCCTATGAAATATCAACAAGCCTAAATTTCTCATGTTCTCCTACAATCAAGAACATTTACAAATATGCCTCACAATATTTAATTAAATCCTATTCTAAATTTCTCACATAAAATCACTCAAACATTGAAAATTACATTAATTAAATACTTAAGGAACCAACTCCCTTGAAAATACAAGACCCCCTAGATTCTACTAAATGTACAAAATTGGAACCTTGATGATCCTGCATCAGACTCCCAAGGTAGAAAACAATCATGATCTCTAGACCGTGTGTCTTCAATGCTGATGGAATTCCTCCTGGATCTCAAACCTTAGTTTGTAATTGTCCAAATTCTTTACTCCTTTGTTGTTGATGCATGTCTGTTGTCTCCTAGTTTATTCTCCTCTTTTCAATCAAGTTCAAATTCTGATTGATCATCCCTTATGCTGTCAGTATTCTCCATCTAGACTGTTTCAACATTAACTTCCACAACTCCTCAATCTCCATCTCCAACATATCCTTGGACTGGTACATAATCTTCCATTTGTTGTTTCTTATTTCTTTAGCTTATTTTGCTTCAACTTCTACTATTATTCTCTAGATTTATCTAGATACGGTTGTAGATATTTATATTTCTATAAAGATTTCTCTAGATATTGATGCAAATATTTCTATTGTTGCCACCCAAACTTCCTGAATATCCTTGAATATATCATCCTCTGCAATATCCAATTTCTACTCTTTATCTGTAAATTTACTTTCCAATAATTTAATGTCTTCACTCCATGGGTTAGATACTATCATGGAATCTTCTTCTTCCTCCATTTGATTGTTCTCCTATGCCAACTATTTCTTGTCTTTGCAATAGTATCTTCATCAAAACCTGCAATCATAAACCCATTATCACAATAAAAAATATAAGGCCTCATTGCCTTTTTCTTCTCTAGAAACATTTCAGTATGTTGCTCTCAGTTTTCCTCTAACCCCTTTGTCAGCACATCAGTATGTTGATTTAAATTCTCCAAAGAGTTCATGAGACTATCAGCTAGTCTCTCCTCCATATCATCCATTCCAGGGATGTCTCCCTGCTCTGGTTCACAATAATGAAATTATTCCTCTGCAATTTCCATTTTCTGCTTCATATCTTCAGATTTAATTTCCAAAAGTAAATGTCCTATCACCTTCGCAGCTGCATACTCATCCACCTTTTCTTCTATATTAACCAGTACTCCGGAATCAACCAATTCATTACGCATAATTTTTTCACCCCGTTTTCTCTGTATGCCAAAACTTTTCACAACTTATTTTCCATATTATTCATCCTTGACAACCTATTTATTCTCACTCATATCTGATTTTACATTTTGAACACTTATTCTTTGGTTTTCTATCCTCTTCTCCAAAAGAATTAACTCATGCCACAAATCTACCATCTCACTTTGAATTTCTCCCAAAATCTCTACACAATCTTCACTACCTTCATTGTCTACAACAACTGTCAGCAGTCCTTCTTTACTCTGGCTATCTTCAAGATTAACAACCTTTAGTAACTGTTTACCATCTACAAAATCTTCTATAGCAACCTTCAGTAGCTGCTCTTCTTTGGCTTCAGTCTTCAATAGTTGTCCAATACCTACATAATTCACTACAGTTGTGTTTAATAGCTTCCCTTTCTCCCGCATTACAAGATTAGGTGAATTTCCTTCTTCTACCTTCAGTTCTATGACTATCTTCGCTTTTTCCTCAGACAAATCTGCCTCACCTCCTTTTTCAACATATTTTGCTTTACTGTATTTTTTTAAGCTCTCTTCAAGAGCTATCCTTGCCCCATCTTCTACAATACTTGCAATCATGCACAGATTATCAATTTAAAAAACATAAGACCTTGTGGTCTCACTTGATGCTTCATCCATCAAGTCTTCTTGCTTCTATAAATCCTTCATGTGATTCAAATCCTCTATAGGATTTTCCTTTGTCTCTTCATTACTTTTAGAAATCAACGGGCTATGTTCTGGTTTACATACCAAAAATTTCTCCACATACTCACTTATTCTTAGTAACTCTTCCTTCAATTGAGCATTAAATCTATGCTCCCACTTCACTCGAAACCTATTCCATTTGAATTTCATTTTTATAGTCCAACCATACCTCTAGTCTCCCTTATTCATCTGTAACATTTCCATAAATAACTCAAGACGGAAATTTATCTCAGCTTTCTCTCTGTCAAACTCTTCTTGACTCATCATCTATGTGCCTTTTTCCTTGGCATATTTCCTTTTATTGTGGCTTTCCTCTAAACCTCTGTAATGACCTTCAATGATCAATTACTTACCCTCCTTTATGAATTTCATCTGTTCACTTGTGAACTGCACTAAGCCTCTATTTCTCAGCAAGTCTCCATACCTACTGCAAGTACCTCACCAAGCCTTCTCTCCTTTGAGCTTGGTCTTCTGGTAACATTGGTTCTCTATATTTGGAACCTCTGTTGAGCAACTCCTTTTCTCCTTGGCTTCTACAATTCCACTTTCTTCTAAGAACATGCTTGTCCTCTTTTTCCAACCTTCAGCTGGAACATTTAGGTTCTTTGCCTTCAAGAACACAACTGGTTCTTCTTTTACAAATCCTCTTTCTTTTCTTTTGCTGAGATATTCCTCCTTCATATGCAACCTAAAATATACAAACACAATCCTCAAAACCATAGTTATCAAAAAAATATACCTCCAAGATCTTGTCACGATCTTGTCTCTCCCTTCTTCAACATTTCAATGGGTCACCTTATTTTTTATTCAGATTCTACAGATCTTAAATTCCTCATAGTCTTTGGCACACATCTTCATCACTATTTCTTCATGCATCCATTAAACACAATCTCTTTCAACATACAGTTGCTGCCACCTCCTCTGTTACTCTGTTGCAATTGTAATCTATTTTTCCTTCATTCTATTGCACGCAGAATCTCCTTCTAATCTGATACCAAATAATGCAGGGCTAATGGCTAAGCTAGCTCTTACCCCAGGAGTATACTCGTAAAAGAGTATAAACTCCAAATTTGTTACATTCAGATAGGTAAATATAGTTGTAAGAACCTTTAAAAAACCCTCTTTAATCTTTAAAAAAAAATCCTTCGTGGAAGCTCCCTTCAATCCAACCTTATGCCAAACTTATATCCAAAAGAAAAGAATCTCGAACTTTTACACGGGATAAACATCAAAACTAGGCTTTGTGGGACTCTAGTTAAAACCAAAGTAATCCTTCATAATAAGCACATTTAACATTAAAATCTTTTACTTACCTTATCACCCTTTGCAATACCAAATAGAGCATCACCGATTTATATCGCACCGCTAAATCACAAAACTATGCCACATTGCAATCCAAACTATTTTCTTTAGTGCTTATCGCACATCACAAAACTCACCATATCGCAGATCGAAAACTTATTGCTTTATCACAGTTTCCAGGGTATATCTAAAATCGTAAACTTAACCCTCATTGCATTTCGGCTATCGCAAATTCAATAATCATCGCAGTAACAAACTCCTTACACCGAATGCAATATGCAAAGAGATCTCCAGCTGACATGTGGCTCCTCATCTGATCTCCCACCTTATATTTGTGATATGATCTTAACCATCAATTCCTGCTTCATCTCTGTGATATGATCCTAACGGTCTATCACTCTCACTTCAATTCTGTGATTTGATTTTCACTGTTCTTCAATATTCATGCTTCCATTCAAAAATATCTTAAGTTTTGGGGAAATTCGTGGTTTCGGCCTTCGGGAAAATGTACTATATTTCCTCCTATGGTTACTTCATGATATTAAACTACTGCAATCTTGAAACATCACAACTTTACGCCATTCACATCTCAACAACAAGCTTGATTTAATTACACAGGCTCGACACAACACTCCTTTAATGCATAAATGAACTATGCTGATTACACAAGCTCTACATATTAATTTCACAATCCTTCACAGTGTTAAAACCCTCCTGAGCTTTATTTTGGTTCTTCAATCGTACCCATAAACTATTCTTGTCACTTCTCTGCTTAATTTAATTCCTCCATTCTGCAATAAATCAAATAGTACAACTATCTATGCATGCCTAGATTTCTTAGAACATAGGTAAATGAAATTTCAAATTTAAGAATGATTTCATTACATTCAATTAAAAATATTTTACATACAAATTATGTCTATCCTCGTTCCCATATATTCAATTCAGAGCCTGATTTTCTTTTAAAAAAATGGCCTTCTCTCATCCTTCTCTCTGCCTGTAGGCTTACAATCCAATCTCCTCTATTAACGATCTAAGAATATGGTCTCCTAATGCATTTTAGGCTTACAAATATATACAAAAGTATTCTGCAACCAATTCTGGTTCCGATCCATAATTTTCTCAACTAAATCCTAAGAATCCTCAAATCCACAAAATCATCAGCTAATTCTTACGTCTAGGATTCACAATCCCTATGAAATCTCAACTAGCCTAAATCTATCATGTTCTCCTACATGAAAGAACATTTACAAATATGCCTCACAATATTTAATTAAATCCTATTCTAAATTTCTCACATAAAATCACTCAAAATATTGAAAATTACACTAATTAAATACTTAAGGAATCAACTCCCTTGAAAATACAAGACCCCCTAGATTCTACTAAATGTACAAAATTTGGAACCTTGATGCTCCTGCATCAAGGCCACCAATATTGAAGGGTGGAAATGGAATGTGTAATTTCCAACCATTATATTTCAATTATAATTGATTTTGAGTCTCACCTTGACTATTTTCCCCTGATGTTTTTGAGCCTTTTCTTTATATAAAAATAATCATACCATGTCCTAGTTGGTATAACTAGCTATAACAATTTAGAGAAAGGTGACTAAATTTATTGATTTTTTCCCAATTTAAATGAATGGATTTCACACTCAATAAAACTTGAATTTCCTATCACTAGGGTCATATGACTTGTTTATTATCATGGATTGGTTGATAGCACACAAATTAAAAATAAACTATTTAAAAAAAAAATGGAACATGAATATGAAGATGAAAAAAAAAGGAACTTACAATGGATGCAAAAGCTATTGCTGGTGAGGAAGATTTTAGCATTATAGTTTAATAAATGCTATAGGAAAGGGCGTCAATTCTATGTTACTCATGTGTTAAATTCTATTAAGGACATCAAATTAAAAATCGAGGATCATCTAATGTTGTTGGAGTACATGCATGTATTTCTAGAGGAAATATCAAGATTTCCATATAAGTGAGACATATAATTCTTAATCAAACTTATGCTTGGAGTATTTCTAGTGTCTTGAGTACTATATAGGATAAGTGTGCTTGCATTGGTAGAGCTAAAGTTACAATTAAAAACTATTTTGTATAAGGGATATACTAGGCCAAGTGTATCCCCCTAGGGATCACCAACCTTGTTAGTGAATAAGAAAGACAACACTCTTAGTTTGTGCATCGAATATCTAAAACTAAATAAAGTAATCGTGAAGTACAAGTTCCCATTATTTTGGATCGATGAATCGTTCTATAAATAGAAGGATACCACAATATTCTCCAAGATAGAATTAATATAGAGATACCAACAAGTTCGGATAAAAGAAGAATATATTCAAAACAAAAAATCATGACTAGATATGGTACTTATGAGTTTGTATCAGTGTAATTGGACTTACTAATACACCAGATAAATTTATGTGTTTGATTAAAAAAATTCTCAACAAATACTTGGATAAGTTATTGATCTGAAATAGATCTGATCTAAACTGAAGTAGAATTGAATATTTGCCAACAATGAATTGAGTGTTAACTCGATCACTTAGTGTGGAAGACTGAAGGAAATTCAATGATTTAATGACTTAAAACAAAACTCAAGAAGAATATTAAACATGGAATTTCATAAAATACTAGAGATAGAATACATCAAATATTGATTACGGAGTTTGTCCCTGGTGGACTATGTCTTTGGGTCCGCTTTCAAGATGGGCATCTGTTTGATTAAGGATTGATCCAAGGAAGTATTTACATAGAAAAACACCAAACTGAACATGCTTAGAGGCACCTCTGGTCTCTGTCAATAGAAATCTCTCTCACCTAGCTTTCCAACACCTATGTCCATGTCCAATTCCGCCTTCGGACGACCAGGAAACACTGAAAACAAAACTGCTTCTCTTGCTCAGAAATCTGGATAAGCCTTCAAAAAAACCTCTATCTTTCTCCATCATGAACAAAGATGGTTTTATAATTACATTCAGGTCAAACCTGGGCCAAGAATGGAAAATTGATTGAGAAATTCAGTGTCATTAGGTGGATATTTACTCTCGGTCATGTAGAAATGTGACACCTTAGGAGATTAGGTACATCGTGGTTTAAATTACAACTGTGCATATTTAATAAAAAACCCAAAATATAATTTGGTCTAAAAATAAACCCCTACAGTCAATAGATGTTGGATCAGTGAACAAATAATCATGTGACTGAGCTGTCGTCTACCCATAAGCTGCCACCTGGTGGTTAAGTCCCGGTGGATCCTTTTGATGGTTCTGCTGCAATTGGCCTCCATGTGACAACACAACCGGAAGCTAACATATGCAGTCTTCCAAACTATGCGACTAGTTGCGTTAACTGCACAGTTATAAACTATAGAATGTTCACATATCAACTCCCGATGGTCTTCTCCATAGTAGTCAAGATCCCTGCATGGTTAGACTGTGTACATTATAATATGGGTCTTTTATATAGTTTAACATTGTCTGAAACCTTTTATGCTCTCACCACCATAGTGTTTATAACATTACATTGTTACATAGGTTTCGAAAGGGTCATAACATAGGATTTAACATTAGCGCTAGGTCTTAGGATCATTACATGACATTACATAGTTTAAACCCATAGGTTTAGGTATTAGGTTTTAACATGTAGTTTTTCACTTAGCATAGCTTTTGACCATAGGTTTTCCACCATAGGATTAAAACATCATAACATTCAATTTTTCACCAAATGACATTTCCACCATGAACCAAATTTGAACCAATTTAAGACTTCTCATCGGAAAAACTAGAGAACTGAAATACTCAAGATGAATTGGACCTCATTGTAGATTTGAACTAATGTAATATCCTCCTAGATCAATCCTCTCCACTTCAAAGGTTTTGGACCAACAAACGTTTGAATTAAGCATATATCAGGTGAGGGTACAACTCCCTCACTCTTCTGATATCCATCCACCTCACCTTGCTCGGATTCACGCCCTTGAGTCCCACTCGAAGATATTCAACATCCCCTCACCTGAACATGCAAACTTTCCTATCCAAGATGGTATCTTCCTGCAACTCAGTCATATACTCAGGTGCCAAATCATCAATGGTAGGAATCTTTGTATCTTCCTCTGGATCAATGATCATTGAAGGTTCATACAAATTTAGATTTTCTACATTTACAATTGAATAAATATGCATGTAAGGAGGTAAATCTAACCAGAATGCATTATTTCCAAACTTTTCCACAATCTTGAAAGGACCATACTTGATGGGTTTCAGTTTCTTAACTTCACCTTTCAACATGTATTTACTGATATACAACCATACCTGATCACCGATTTGAAAATGATGATCGACTCAATGATTGTCGTGGTGAATTTTGTACTTGGCCTGACTCTTCTCTAACTGATCCTGCACTAATTCATGTATCTATTATATTCACTAAATGAACTTAACTGCTTTATTTGAATTGTTGTTTCCATCCACTTTATCTTCTTCACCGCATATGAAGTCCATCAGTGACTTTGGTAGATACCCAAAAAATGTTTCAAATGGCGATCGATTATTCGAATAATGTAAGGCTCAATTGTAAGCATGTTACACATAAGGTAAATATTCATCCCACAACATAGGATGTTTTCTGCAGTAAACTTAGAGAATATGTATCACTATTCTATTCACCACTTTTGTCTGCCTGTTGGTGTGTGGATGAAAAGATGTGCTCTTCCTCATTTTTTTATCCATGATTCCCCACAAAGTGGAACAAAAATCTCCTACAAGTCGAGTGTCTCGATTAGAAATAATGGAAGTAGGTAACCCAAAATGAACCCATACCTGTTGAAAGAACATTTGTGCAGTTTGTTTAACAGTCACTTTCTTTTTGCATGCAACAAGAATGCACATCTTGTTGAAACGATCAACCACAACATCCGTGTAATCATGCCCTCTCCTAGACATAGGAATTCCTCCAAAAAAATCCATGGAAATATTTTCCCATGGTCGCAAAGGATCTGGAAGTGGCATATACAAAACAATCTTTTGATTTCTTGGATTGCTTGTTGAACACATAAAAAATCCTTTAATGTACTTAACAATTGTTTCATACATGCGAGGCTAGTAACAATACCTTTGAATTTGTGCCATAGTCTTACTTACGCCAATATGTCCTGCAATGCGAGAAGAATGTGCTTCCCGAATAACATGCGCCCTTTTTGTCTGTGGTATGCACAACTTACCTAGATGATATAACAACCTATCATGAACATGAAAATTGACTTCTTCCACCTGAGTACCATGAGTTAGTGATTCATAAATATATTTGAAATCAACATTTGTACTATATTTTTCTAAATAACTTTCAAGTTTTAAAGAACTATTGTGCATCACTACTGAAGCATTCAAATATGGTCTAGAAAACATATCAGCTACTTTATTTGTTACACCTTTCTTGTACTTAATTACTAAGTGAAATTGTTGAAGAAATCCCATCCATATGTAATGGCGAGATTGCTGCAACTTAGTCTGAGACTAAAGGTACTGAAGTGGATGATGATCTATGTGAATCATTTTTTCCTTAACCATTAAGTAGTGTTTCCATTTCTTTACACTTTCAACCAAATAAAAGAGTTCTTTATCATATGTCAGATAATTTGCAATTGCCTTAGAAAATTTTTCTGAATGAAAACAAATAGGTTTCCATTTTTGAAGTGAGACTTCACCCATTTCATAACCACTAGCATCTGGTTCAATTTCAAATGGCTATTGAAGATCTGGTAAAGCTAAGATTGGTGTTGTGACAATTTGTTGCTTAAGTGTATCAAAAGATTTTTGTTGTTTCCCTCCCCACTGAAAGGAAACTTTAGAACCTATTAAAGCATGTAATGTTGATGCAATCAAACAAAACTGAGAAATTAATTTTCTCCAAAATTGAATGGCACCTAGAAAAATCCTAACTTCTGTCACATTTTGTGGTCTTGACCACTTAACAATCACATCAATTTTAGCTGGATCTATTTTCAAATAACCACCTCCAACTATGTAACCAAGATAAATCAATGAAGTTTTCCCAAACTCACATTTCGACATTTTAAGGTACAATTTTTCCCTTTACAATACTTCAAAGACCTGTTTAACATGCCTAACATGCTCTTCCATACTTGAACTGAAAATGAGGATATCATCTAAGTAGATTATGACAAAATTATCAATGTATGGATAGAATACGTCATTCATAACCCACATGAAAGTTGTTGGAGCATTACACAAACCAAAAGGAATCACTAACCATTCAAATAGTCCCTTCCTAGATTTAAATGCAGTTTTCCAAATGTCATTTTCTGTAATGTGAATTTGATGATACCCACTATGCAAATCCAACTTAGTGAAATAGAAAACATTTTCCAATTGTTCAAGTAAATCATCTATCCTGGGAAGACGATATCTGTTCTTGATTGTGATTTCATTTAAGGCCCTAAATTCGACACACATTCTCCATGTCTTGTATTTCTTAGGAACCAAAATTATGGGTGAACCACATGGAGATGAATTGGTTGAATGAAACCTTTTTCAACCAACTCTTGGATATGTTTCTTTATTTCTCTGTTCTCTATAATTGACATGTGATATATTCTGACATTAAGAAGAGGGGAATCAGACATCAATTGTATCACATGTTGTATTTCCTGTTTAGGAGGCATATGTTTTGGTTCTTTACATAGACTTTGAAAAGAATATACCACTTTAACCAAACTATCTTTAAATTGAGATTCACAACCTAAAAAGGCATCATGTTGATCCTTATGTTGTTCTTTTACAACCATGAGTACATATATCTTACTTGAACTTATTAGTCTCTTCATCTGATTAACAATAACTAAATCCAAGTGTGTTTTGATTTTATGTGCCCAGATAATGTATTCAATCCCATATTTCTTAGGGTGATATTTATGCTCTTTCCTACAAAACATAACATCATGATCATAGAGATAAGGACTTCCCAGCACTATTCCACATATGTCTAATGGAATCACATCTAAATCCACTTCATCAATGTAATTAGCTATGATGGAAAAATTTAAATGACACTACTTTGTGACATTAATATAAGTCTTTTCTTTTAGCCAACCTAATGGGTATGGTCTTGGATGATTATGTGTCTCCAAACCCAATTTCTTAACTAATTCTTCAGATATCAAATTTTTCTGTGATCCACTGTCAAATAATATATCTATTTTTGTGTGCTTAGAAGTTACCCTTATGTGAAATAATTCAACTCTTTTATCCCCATCCAGATGGTTTATGTTTGAAGAATATTCATAAGTACTAGAACTTGAACTAGCGTAAGAACTTTTACCTGTCGAAACCATTGTAGTTATTTTCATTTCATCACATGAATCGGAGCCCAAATCTTGTTGGACTACTGTATTAGCCTTTTTTTCACCTTTCTTTTTTGGGAACTTATTTGTTCTGAGTTCTGGGTGAAGTTTCCAACATCTTGCTTCATCATGTCTGATTCTCTGGCAGTGAGAACAAGTAGGTCTTTCACCTTCCTTCTGAGTTTTCGATGTTTTCTTTCCCTTCGAACTGCTTTTCCACTTGTTGTCTTTGGAATCCTTGTTTTCCAACTGTTTGGATGCTTTCTGTGAAAACTTGAATGATTTTCCACCCGATTCAATATGTATGGCTTGAACACACACTTCATCAAAGTCATCATGATTAAACATCAACAACGTATGTTGTAAATATGATTGTAAATTGCGAATGTACTTTAATAAAGTTTTACGTGTATCCAATGGAATACCCTGTGCCAAATATTTCTTCCTGAACTCCTGAGTAAACTCCTGAACATTTTTCCCTTTACCTTGCCTCAAATGTTGCCAACCAATAACAACTTGTTGCATGTATCCCAAAGGATAGAATTTCTTTCTGAGAGATTTTAAAAACTTAGACCATGAAGAGATGACTTTACCATTCTGCTATAAATCTACTTGAGTTTTACTTTCCCACCAGATTAAATTTTTTCCCCCCATTCTAAGTGTAGATAACTGAATTTTTTTTCTTTCATCAGAAATGTTTTGAATTCTACAATACAATTGTAACTTAATTCGATCCACTTATCTAGTTTCTCAGGATTCATTTCACCATCATAAATAGGTAGTTCAAATTTTACATAAAGTTTCAAAAGAGATTATTTCTGAGGTTTATTTTCTGTTTCTGAATCTAAACTAGAAGAAGAAGACGATGATGATGAAGTGATGGAGGGGAAGGAGGTTTATCAACTTTTCTTTTTCCCTTGTCCTTCTTTGATACCTTTGAAGAAGAAGATGCATCTCTCACTTTCTTATCTTCATAGATTTATCCCAATATTCACTGCATGTTTAAGAACATTTCCTGAATCTGTTATTCACCCATGACCTTCACTTCAAAAATTTCACCTGGATCGGTTCCTCCCATTATCGATCGTTGAGCGACTTTCCTCTTTCCAACTTCTAAGTCTATCTCCTCGAGAATTCCTTCTCCACGTCGCAATTTGGACCTGGTTAACATTCATTGGAAAAAATCCTACAACACAACCTACTCTAATACCAAAATATATGATGTAAAATAGATCTAATCTAATACTGAAGTAGAATTGAATATTTTCCAATAGTGAATTGATTGTTAACTCGATCGCTTAGTGTGGAAGAATGAAGGAAAGTAAATGATTTAACGACTTAAACCAGAACTTAAGAAGCATATTAAACATGAAATTTCAGCAAATAATATAGATAGAAGACAAAAAACATTGAGTACAGAGTTCGTCCCTGGTGGACTACGTTTTTTGCTGCTTTCAAGATGAGCATCTGTTTTATTAAGGATTGATCCAAGGAAGTATTTACACATAAAAACACCAGATTGAATGTGATTTAAGGCACCTATGGTCTCTATCAACACAAATATCTCTCTCCTATCTTTCCAACGCCTGTCTCCATGTCCAATTCTGCCTCTGGACAACCCAGAAACACTAAAAACAAAACTGCCTCTCTTACTGAGAAATCTGAATAAGCCTTAAAAAAAACCTCTATCTTTCTCCATCATGAGCAAAGGTGGTTTTATAATTACATTCAAGTCGAACCTGGGCCAAGAATGGCAAATTTTTTGAGCAATTAAATGTAATTAGGTGGATAGTTACTCTCGGTCATGTATAAATGTGAAACCTTAGGAGATTAGGTACATCGTGGTTTAAATTACAACTACGCATATTTAATAAAAAAACCCAAAATAGACTTTGGTCTAAAAATAAACCTTGACAGTCAGCAGCCGGTGGAGCGGTGAACAACCTGTCATGTGACCGAGCTGCGGTCTACCCATAAGTTGCCACCTGGTGGTTAAGTCCCGGTGGTTTTGGTTGACGGTTCCACTGCGGTCGGCCTCCATGTGACAACACAATCGGCGGCTAACATCTGATGTCTTCCAAACTGTGCAGTCTGTTGTGTTAACTGCATGGTTCTAAATTGTGGATTTTTCACATATCAACTCCTGACAGTCTTCTCCATTATGGTCAAGCTCCCCGCACGGTTATATTATGTACATTTTAATATGGGTCTTTTATATAGTTTAACATTGTCTGAAACCTTTTATGCGCTCACAACCATAATGTTTACAACATTACATTGTTACATAGGTTCTGAAAGGGACATAACATAGGTTTTAACATTAGCGCTAGGTCTTAGGATCATTACATGACATTACATTGTATAAACCCATAGGTTTAGGTCTTAAGTTTTAACATGTATTTTTTCACTTAGCATAGGTTTTGACCATAGGGTTTCCACCATAGGATTAAAACACCATGACATTTAATTTGTCACCACATGACATTTCCACCATGAACCAAATTTGAACCAATTTAATACTTCTCATCGGACAAACTGGGGAATTGAAGTATTGAAGATGAACTGGACCTCAATGTCGATTTGAACTAATGTAAGATCCTCCTGGATCAGTTATTTTTAGTTTTTATTTATGATATTCTAGTATAATAATATTATTAGTGCCAAGAGAACATAAATTAGATACAAAATTCACTAAATATGATTTGTTCCAAAAGCATGTGCATTATTTGGGGCATGTAATTTGAGAGGAATGGGTTGTAGCGAACCTTGAAAAAAGATTAAGGTGATCATTGATTGGCTAGTGGCTGAAAATGTGGTTGAGGTGAGGTCATTTATGGGCTCAATTAGATAATTGTAGAAGATTCCCCCAAATATTTTCAAAGATTTCTCACCCATTCATTTCACTATAGAAGAAAGGAGTAAAATTCATATGGACAAAAAATTGTACATTGAACTTTTAGTAGTTGAAGTACCTCTTGGAAAATGCACCTATATATTCTAATAATCGTAGATCCAAACAAAGACTTCATAGTCTATAAAATTGCTTGCAAGGAAGTGTTGGGAAAAATAATGAGAGGGGGGGGGTGAATCAGTATTTACTGCATAATCAAATCTTTTTACTTTTTTTTTATTCCTTAAAACCCATACGCTACTTTCCTTCAGTAAACTAGCGTATATACGCGGATCCCCTTTATGAAACTAGCGTATACACAGAGATTTAGATCTGTCATTAAATATTCACTTATATTATTCCATCATTCATTCATCAGATGTTCAATAAACAGTAAACATGTGAAGTAAGAACAGAATAAACCATCACACATAGCATCACACATGAACACCAGGATTTTTAGGTGGAAACCCAAATCGGGAGAAAACCACCGCTGCAGTTGCTCAGCCTTCAATATTTTATTATAGAGAAAACATCTAACAACATATGTGCTGGCGCAGACTTGACCAGCACGCAGGCACCCACCTGCGCTCGTTTACCAGCCTCTCCTGGAAGGGAGCTCCAACCCCCTGACTCGTTTACCAGCCTCTCCTGGAAGGGAGCTACGACCCCCGATCTCGTTTACCAGCCTCACCTGGAAGGGAGCTACGACCCCCCGATCTCGTTTACCAGCCTCACCTGGAAGGGAGCTACAACCCCCTGACTGAAGGCTACAACCCTCAGCACCACCTTGGACCACGTTTCATCAATTTTCACACCGGATCCAACAACTTCAATAGAACACCACTTGCAGGCCACATTTCATCATATTTTCAAACTGGACCCTTTCCATACTTTTAAGCACAAACATACATCACCAACAGATACTTATCAACACAGATCAGATAGCAGAAACACAGCAGAACAGATCATATATTTCATACCCTTTGCTTCAACAAACCCTAGTTTGCATACGCGCTTTCACTTCACCGATGTCGCGTATATACGCGCTTTCACTTCACCGATGTCGCGTATATACGCGCTTCCGTCCACACAAACCGGCGTATACCTCTGTATATATTTCATTGCGCATACGCGCTTTCTCTTCAGCGAAGCCGCGTATATACGCGCTTCCTCTGCGGCGAAGTAGCGTATAGATCTTCAATCATTACGCAGCAGCATACTTCATCGACCGAGACATTCGTTCGTATCTACCCTTTTGCTTCTCGTACAGATGTTCGCCCCAGATGCTCGCCCATCACATCTGCCTTCCAGAAATCGATCTAGCAAATACAAGAGCACCAGATCTAGATCCCCTTCTTCATCATTGGTGCATCATACATTCGATTTATCATTCAAGTGTACCCTTTCCATTCAGACATACTTCGTAGAGAAGTATTCATTCAAGCTCGTACATCTTGCACCCACACTCATGTTATGCACAATGAATTTGTTCTCCTTATATAGGTTTATCCTTTTTCAACAATACCATGAGCCCCTTTTTCAATACCATGAGCCAAAACAATACCATGAGCTCCAAACTACTCGGACTCGGTCAATTAGGCGGATCATTACCCAATACAATGGGTCAATACCATGGTGGTTACCCCTGGTTTTGCACTTTTAGAGCGCTTTAGCCCATACGCAACTTGGCACGTTCTTTTCCGCGTGCATACGCGACTTCCCTTAGACAGATCCGCGTATGCCTTGAGACATACTCTTTCACCATAGATTTAGCACAATCTGAATTCCTTTCTTCACTGCCTTCTGTACTCACTGTAGATACATCGTACTTTCATCAAGAACATCGTACTCACCGTAGATACATCGATTTCTTCATCAAGAACATATTCTATCAAGCACAACTTCATCAAGTACATGGGATGCTAATTTACCGAGGGTTATTTTCAAGGAATCAAGGACAACACTCAGCATCATATTGTCAACAAACATTATATCACATCAGATTTACATCAAGTCAAGCATAACTTCATCAGGTGGATTGCCATCAAGGACAACACATGTCAACAGTCGCATGTCTTCATCTTCACTCAGTGGGTTGCCATCAAGGACAACACTCTGCATCATATTTCCAACAGGAAGGACTCAAAGGAGTTCTTGGGTAAGGGGGACATGTGATTAGATACCAGTGTATAAAGCTAAATGAGCATGAAAGGAAATATGTGACATATGATTTGGAACTTATAGCCATTGTAAATACATTGAAGATGTGGAGGCATTACCGATTATGAAGAAGATTTGTACTATTAATAGATCACAGTGGGATGAGATACTTTTTTTATTAGACTCACTTAAATATCATATAAGCTTAGAGGATGGCTCTCATTTGTGAGTTTGACTTTGAAATTTGGCACAACAAGGGGAAAAAAAATTTGGTAGTGGATGCACTAAGCAAGAGTATGCAAGTTATACATATAACAACAATAAGCACTTATGAGCTAGATATAAAAGATATAATTAGAGATGCTCCACAAGGTGATGGACACTACAACCGTGTAAGAGGTTACTTGAATAAAGAGCCCAAGGGACAATGGTGTGTATATTATAGGATAATAGAAGGAAATATCTTATTGCACAAGGAAAATTATACATGCAAAATTTAGAGGACTTGAAGAGGCTCATAATGGATGAACTCCATAGGAGGCCTTATTCAAGCCACCCAATTATCACAAAATGATAAAAACTATAAGGAAGTTATATTATTGTCTTGGGATGAAGAAATAAATTGCAAATTATATAGCTAAATGTTTGGAATGTCAATATGTCAAATTGTAGCATAAACATATAGCGAGATTGTTGCAACCTATACAAATTATAAAATGAAAATGAGAAATCATTTCCATGAAATTCATCAATGATTTGCAAAAATCAACTAAGCAACACAATGCAATAAATCATGATATTGGTGGAAAAATTGAGCAAGGTTTCTCACTTCACTCCTATAAAGAATGTGTGTTTCTATGTACATCTAATTATTGAAGCCTATGAATAGAAGAGCCGAGAACAGGAAAATGACCGAGACTTAGTTTTATTTAGCTTACAGGAGTCCGGGAATAAATGAAGAAGAATGAGATATAGGAAGTAAGTTCCCGTTAGGAAAGTCCCATTGAAGAACAAAGTTCTTGGAAGGTTCCATCTCGTAATTTTTCCGAAAAAACCATAATAAAACCACCGAGACTGAGAATTTAATAGTAATTGCAGGATCGAGTCTATCAGGGCATTTTTTCAGGACAAACATTTCAAAATAAACTTCACGATAAATTCCATTAGAAACCTTTTTCAAAAATCGGCAGATTGTGGCAGATGACGAGAGCCGAGTAACAGAATTTAGGGTCGGAAGTGGACAGAAATATTGTTGTATCAGAGGTAAAAATGAGTATTGCCAAGATAGGAAATAAAATTCAAAGTGCCAAGATAGGTAAGAAATTCCGAGACAGAATTGTGGAGAACGAGAATTTTCCCATCTCGCAATCCGTCTGTGGGAAGCCTCAAGAGGTGCACACACAGAATAATTTGAGATGTGATATAAAGGAGATTAGAGATGAGCATCACTTGGTTTTAAATGTTTTTCTCTTAATAATATAGTTTGAGTGGGTTTAATGGTTAAGAACATACATTTCATCCTAAAAGGTCATAGGTTTAAAACTTGTGGGACAGTAGAGTATGTATATCTTTAAGATTTAATATCTTATTGTTGTGTGTATATAGGTCCATTTTCCCATAAAAAATGGGTAACATACACCAATTCAGTGTGTGGCTTGGTCATGACCTTAAAATTGGATTATTATTATTATAATACATAGTTTTACCATGTTTTATAACATAATATTTAATTTCCATGATCCCCTAACTTATTAAAACATATTTACTTGGAAATGATATTTATAAATATATTTTATTCCTCTCTTTTTTTCTTAGGTTTATTAGTTTTAGAAGATGGTATATATTATCATCATTACATAAAAGTCACATAATTTTTAACATATTAATATGAGAGTTAGTTTAATGTGAAATGAAATAAATAAAAAACATTGGTGATGCATGTAAGAATAATTTACACATAACTATTTTACAAAGGGTATTTAGAAATCACCCTTAGCACATCCTAAAGAGATCTTACCAACTCTTTCAAAACGGAAAGGGAAAAAAGCAAATATGAAATTCTCATTTTACACCATGAAAATCCTTTCATGTTGTGTTTAAGAAAATCGTTTTAGAAAGTGGCTTGAAAACAATAATATATATTCATAGGAAGTTAATAACCATGTTAAATGGTGTAAAAAAAAAAATCAAGTGATATAATATTATAAGTTTATACATGTTAAAAATTCAATCAAACATATGAAAAATGGGTTCACAAGCCAAGCTATTTCCATTAGAGGTAGCCATGTGTGCATTGAGTTGGCCCAAGTTTCCAATTACTTTCTCTACTTAATATGGTGGGACATACATTTTCAACATTTATAGATGCATTTTTCTCCTAAAATTCAATGGGTTAGCTACATTATATTTGAAACATCCATACCAAGGCCTTATTCGAAGAGTACGACCATATTACATTAAGTAACATCCTTAGGTACCTACGATTCCACTGTCTTTCATGTGTTTAGTCCTAAAAACATGTTTGTAAACTAGATAATATGGTATTTAACATATATAATTAATTGATGTTGTTTATGATTGTTCATCCATTCTCATGAATCATGTCAATAACACTTTTTTATGTGTTGTCTTACCTCAATATCAACTATCATTGCTCCTTTATTTCCTATATGTCATTGCATTTTCGTAGTAGCCCACTCATTTTTTGTGTTCTTCCATGTAATGCTATACTAGGTTATTTTTTGGCTTAAGTCCATGGTAGGATTTATGATTCTCATGGTCTCGCCTTGATTAATGTTTTTTTTGCATGGTATTCCAGGTGGTGATATGCAACAACCTTGATTATTTACCTTTATTTTTTTTACTCTTAAACCTAATGTACCTTTGATGTTGGATGCACAATGGATTCTTATAGTGCTTACATGGGCTCTTCATGTTGTTTTCTTATAGGTTCTTCTAACAATTTCCTTGAAGTGAATTATTCATGTTTCACCTTGGGACAATGGCTTTTAAGAAGAAAAATTATATCCTATAATGTTATTTTATTTTTCTTATGCCAGAATTTCATAAATGTTTTTTGGCACATCAATAGTAATTGTAATCACTGAGTCCATCCAAGAATAATATCTACGTCATCCTTATCAATAATACAAAAATTTGATAAAACATATTAATCCATACTATATTCAAATCTTCAAAATATTAACATTCTTATTCTCAATCTTTGTGCTTTGAAACTTTGCATAAACCAACAATATTTAAATTACCCAAGCCAACATTAATGAAATTAATGCATGCTACTAAGATTTATGGAAACAAATACCACCTTCTATTGAATGCGTCCATGAACATGTAGTCAAAAATTATCAAATTAAAATAAACACATATGAGTCTCTTTATACTTCTTCATTGCATAAGACCACTTGTTTAAAAATAAATTTTCAATTTGTTATCATAAGATTTTAATTTCTATTAGGTGTAAAGAAACTTCAACTATGTGGTAGCATCAACCATTATTAACACATTTCTAGTGAGCTAGATATTCTGGCTTCTATCATTTATGTACCCTTTAATACGAGGACAATTAAATTCTCTTGAAATATATCTTTCCAATGATTACACCAAAGTTGAACTAAGATTTTGAAAAAACAACCTACTTTTGAATGGAGCTCCTTTGTGTAGCTAAGGGTTTTAGCCTTGCAGCAAAATGGTAGTAATATATTTAATACTACTTATAATTTCTATTATAACATAAGAATAGAAATTCCATTAAACCTTGATAGTAATGGAATATATTTTAAGCAAATACACTGCATTGACAAAAAATTGTTCCAACAATAATATGTTTCTTCTAATGTGTTGAGTATATGACGTAAAAGCATCATAACTTGCTCAAAATTTCTTAGAATCACTATCATGACCCCAATTCAAAAATGGCTTCAAATGTCTCTTTTGATGCCATTGATACAAATATAATCAAATGCACCAAAGTGAATATGTTTCACTGTAGTTTGGTTTTCCTAGGGATTTGAGACTATGATCATGTTTGGATGAAAATGATTGCTCCAATAAAGCATCCTTATAATTGCATTTTATAAAAATATATCTCAAACTTTGAAAAAAAAATTTCCCTCACCTATCAAAATCAATATTTTTATACCACTTGCAAGATTCTTATTATGCAGAATGAACCCATATAATACATTAATGAAAGAATGTATAAAAACGCCCTTAAGGTAGGGTAACACCAACAATCATTTTTTGAAGAAAGAATAATTATAAAAATAGTTCGTAAGTTTAAAACAAGGATATATTTGTATGGAGACTCTCACATGTTTATATTAAGAGGTCGGTGCCAACTACCCCCACATTATTACACTCCATAAATTAATACCCACCAACTATCTTGTGAACCTTTTTTAATAAATATGATCTTAATATGTTAATACATTATTTCATACACCACCTACCCAATGGAACTACTTTAATTAGTATCACCACATTATATTCATTAACTCCTCTAGTTACCTAATCTTTCTTTTAAATTTATAAATACAACATCCCTTTTTATAATTTTAGTTGTCTATTAAATGTAATTTAATTTCATTATAATATGATATGTTAATCATTTTGGTTTTAATCTTATACACATATCATTTGTATAGCTAGTGTTCTATATAACATATAAGAATTCCTTAAATGTATATAAACTATCGATTGTATTTTTTTTAAATATATATATAATATCATCCATTAAAATGAATATTTGATAAAAATTTGTTGTAATATGCATTTTATTTTAATACATTGGTAAAAATTAAAGAAGAAAGCATCATACATGGATCCTAATACGTGAGAGGAAGTTGTTGGGGAATTGGGATTTTTCTCATTTATCTTGAATTCAATATCCAATTTTTCCTATTTCAAAGAATTTTGATAGGTAGTTGAACTACCCAATTATTAGTAGTTATGAGAAAGAATGGGCCTGTGGTACATAATCGATCTAGGTGTACGGAAAATGTATCTATTTGGATATTTATTAATTTACTATGTTGTCCAATAATAGGGACCCTCAATTCTCTTTCAAGGAGGGTGTGGTTGGAATTAAAAAAAAATGAATAATGGTGATAGAGAAGAAAGGAGATTGTTGTTGCAAAGTGAATTGTTGTATAGTTAGGAACAAACAATGTATAGGAAGAGATTGTGTTAAAAAAAGGAAACTCGTGGAACGATAAACATAGAAACATATGGGTGGTAAGGTTGTGGCTTTGAAAAAGTTGATAGAAAAACCTTTTGGGTCACAACAACTAGTGTGGAACTGCCATTTACCCATTGTGGTAAGGAATCCGGTGTTGAAAACTTCAACCTAAGATATTGGAATAGGAAATAATTGAATGAATTGCTATAAATAAGAATGTAAAATCTTGAGAAATGGAATTACGAAGGAATTTATGGATCAAAGCAGAACTCCCTTTTTTTGTGAAATCCCATTGTGGCAACACTGTGTATGATAACAAGCCTTGTCTTAGTGGGTGAAATGCATCACACTTATTTTTTTGTATGAAGGATATATTCCTTCATCTTCTCTACCCTATATTGAACCCATTTAATACGTGAGTGATTCTTCCTTTTGAGGCATATAATCTAGATCGAGAGTCACCAACTACAAGAAAATTGTAATATAGCTGAGCTTATGGTTGGGTGGAGATTGGATCTCCCTTCCTTAGTTTCTAGAAAAGCTTAAGTGATTAAGATAAGTGTAATTAATTATATTTTAATGAAATGAAATTATTGTTTATATTTTTCATAATTATTTCTATGTTTGTTTATTGAGTATGTTTATGAATATTAGTTGGAACCATGGGGGCTTCACTCAATAAACCTCTAACATATCATGTGTGATCATAGCATATTAAATAATACCTTTAATTTGAGTACATATTTGAAAATACCCCTAAAAATCACATTATTTAACCCCCTACCAACATAAAACCAATACACCTTCCTAATTAAAAACCCCTACTTTCACTATATATTGTAGCTATCTATTTTTTTATTAACATTTTTTATACCCCTTTATATTTTTTCATTAACTTTGAGCTCCATTTTTTGTACATGCCAATATAAACACCCTTTATCCCCTATATATCCCCCAATATATTATGTCATTTTTTCCTCATTATATATCCCCCAATATGAACCCACATGCTATGGTATTGCTCCCACAATGAAGCCCCCGTGGTTGGAACAATGTTTAATTGTGTTTGGTTACTAGCTATTACTTTTCACATGAATAAATCATGTATATAGAAGTATTATTTGAAGTATGTTATCTATTATAGTTGTGATATGTATGGTTTTGTGAATTAGAATGTATAATTTGAATTGAGCTCTAAGGCTCTTTATGTATATTTTAAGTGTTTGTTCTTTACTAGGCCAGTTTCGGGATTGAACAATTATCTTGTTTCCCTAATTGGAAGGGAGAAGATTTGGAATTTATTCCTTGATCAAATATTTTTGAAGAGTGTGGAAAATTCCTTGTTTGGGATAAAACTATAACTCTACTATAAGTTTATAGAAGCCCTGAGTTCGAATGATCTTATTGGTAAGATTCTATGGGGACTTTTTTCCCTTAGGAGACAAGCTAGAATGTTGGAGTATCTAGTTGTAAAGTGTTTCGAGTTTGGCGTATGCATTTTGCAGTCCCAAAGGAGTGAGAATAATTTCATTCAATTTGGTGAAGGTGTTGATTTTTCCTTTGGCCATGTTTATGACTTCCTTTGGTAAAATGCTTGGTTGGGAAGTGATTTGGATGTCTTTAGAGACCATTGAGGATTTATAAACCTTTATAAGTATCTTTGGAAAGTTTTTACCGTGTTGGGATTGGAATTAAATACTTGGAATGGGCCAAGAAACTCTCTTGGAACCCTATAATCCTTTTGAATTTTAGGGATTGGAGATAATATCAAACCCTATGACACATGGACTAGTAGGGTAGAAATTACTAAGGGAGGCCAGGTGAGGAGGATAAATGAATGTAATTCTTGTGGGAGAGGATGTCGCTGATATTTGGAAATATACACAATTGGGAATCAATGCTTATTTCCTTCTGAAAGTGCTAGAAAGGGTGTGGGATGTTTTGGATATCTAAGCATCCAAGTCATTAATGAGTGATGCTGGTGGAATGGTGAGATGCTTTGTATATTTAGATATGTAGATTTATTTATAATTGGATTTTGTGGACATATTGGATATCAAATGGCCTAGGTGGTGGAACTCATAATGATAAAATGAAAAGTGGAGGAATATTTATGGCAAAGTTACAATAGATATAAAATTCATGAAAAGTGTAAATGAGAGAATTTTATGAAAAAAATGATATTTGGATGATAATTGGATAGATAATGTGGGAGTTATGTGGCATCCACATTGAAAGTCATGTGGCATGCTAATATGGCAAGCTGACATGGCCAACCATGTGGTGTTCTAATGTGGCACTAAGGTGCTAAAGGAGTTTACATGGTAGCTTCTATGGAACGACATGGCACAGGTTACATGGAATTTGGGAGTCTAGAGGTTTGAAAAATTAATTATATGTATTTTGTAGAAGTTCCTAATGATCAGGCTATGGATATCAGAGAATATAAATATCATGAAAATATTATTTCATTTAAGTGGATTTTATAGTGTTTATAGATATATAGAGATATGGATATCCATAGTTTTGACTGAATAAGACTTAGTTCTAGGTTGAATTATGAAGGTATGTGGAGGTTTAGAGTAACCAAAATTTTTTTTGAGGTCGCATGCATCTAGAAGATTGAAGATCCATTTTTTATATATTGCGGATTAGTCAAATTCCTGGATCCAAATATGAGCTATCGATTGATGCGTCTGGGTTTACAAACATGGCCAATTGTGATAATTACACATGGATACTAAATATGCCAACATGGAACCAAAGGGAAAATATTTTAATGGCCATAACCTTTGTATCCAAATCTCATATTTGGATAGCATTCAAATCATTGGAAAGCTCTCAATAAGCTGAAGATGATGGAAATATCAAAAAAAAAGAAATTAAGGTGGTTGATGGAAGAGGAAAATTGATAATATCGTATCCATAAAGTAACCTTGGAGGTTGGATTTATACACCACATACCCTCAAAAATGCCTTGAGGGGACTAGGTAGGTGGATTACACATCTCATCTTGTCTTGTGCCCTGATTCATTATATGAGGAGTTTTTATCCTTGTAGTGAATTGTTATTCAAATTTTATCATTTTCAAGGTGTTTTCTTCATAAAATTTTGTAACATCCCTGAACCCTAGCCGGGAAATGCTACTACACCAAAATTTCTTAAAAATGTGGAAATTTAATGCAAAAGTGATAAAATTCCAACCTTGCCATAAATACTCTTGTACTTGGAAATTATGGTTAGCATGAATGTAGTGATAAATTCCTTGAATGAAATGTTCATCACGTATAAAATATGAACACATAATTACACAATGGAAATAAAAGGTAATTAACAACAATTAAACCTAGAACCTTGATACTAATGTATTAACATAAAATCAATAATTCAACACAAACATAAACGTAATTTAATACAACTAAAATATAAGAACTTATCTTGTAATAGTAATCCAACTGGTTATGGGCTCTCCAAGTTCCACTAAGCCATAGACTTAGTGGTTCACAAATCTCAACCATGGGTCACCCCCAAGCTAGGATTGCAAATCCATAACAAATAGTTTTAGCACCAAAAATAGATAACAAATATTGGTGAAGGCACCGAACCCAGCAACCTCAATATCCATCCACAAGCTCACATTCCCTTGACCTACACCCAATTGATGTATCTTGAGTCTGTTAGTGGTGCCCACCTTCCAAGGTTCCTTATGACCATCTAGGAATGGTATCTACTTGCAACTTTGGGAGAAATACTACCTTCTGGGTGTACAAGTGTCGTACTAGCCAAATTGAATAACCTAAAGTCAGTGCCAGAGTACAATACCATGACTCACTCACTATCTCCAAACCAAGTTCCCACCATATCTCCATGGACACCAAGCCATAATCAGGGCCACCAAGGCTCTCCAAAAACTAGCCTTCCATCCAAGACTCTCTGACCCCACTAACACCCTCCAACCATGAATGGTTGAATGAATGAATCATTCCCCCCCAAATCATAGTAAAAAATACAATTCTTATTTATATGGCTTTATCTCGCCACGTGGAATCCTCCAAGCCATGTGGGAATTGGGTTCTTATTCACCAAAACACCACATAGTTGTTTCCCCCATCCATGGAGTTTCACCTCCATACTCTTTTTTCGTGGAGTGGGCTCTGCAACCAACCATTGTTTTATCATCCAAATATGTGTACCCACGTTTACACCATATATAAAAATATTGGCCCTATGTCCACATAGCCAAACGACACAAATATCTAGGCATATTGGCCCCAAAATATATAAACATAAATACATAGGCCTGCAAGACCACAAAATAACTCTGACTTACTAGCCTAATAGTCACATACATCTTGCTCACCATCCTAAATATGATTGTACATATATTTACATTACCATAGATGGACATGGGTGTTAAAATCCTCCCCTCCTTATTTTTGTTGAAAAATGAGTAGTTATGGTTGGTATTTTCATTAGAAATTAATGGAGAAAATTCATATGTTTATGTTTGACCAAGTCGGCCCCACATGTGTGAAAATCCACCTCTCATGACACATATAAATAATGAATCATCAGACTTTATTTGCACCATCTCATCACACAACAAATTTGATATGAAATTATAGGAATCTCTCACATGTGCAAAGGAAGACAAGAGGATCTTTGACCAACATTGACCTTATACTTTTGAGTACATTGACAAGTGTTAACTCATCCTTCTTCTGTTTTTTGACTGAACTGTTTTGGAGGTCAAATATTATGTGCCATATTTGACTTTGGTTGACTAAGTTTCAGACCTGCTGAATCTATGATCTGTGCTGACATTCCACATTGACTTTCTATGGTGACTTTCTATGTTGACTTGTAATTTGACCAAACTTATATATGAAAAAAATTAGTCTGTTGACTTGACTTAGACTGTGGAAAAGATCAATATGGTTTCTCTCTCATTTGACTATGTTTTGACTTGGATATTTTGGATGGTAAATGGTTTACCTTTGACTAGATATCTTACAAATTGGAATTGGACATAATTCATCTCATAAGGAAATATTGGTTGGGTTTTTCCCTTGTGGGTTCTACCCTGGTTGTGAGCCTAATTTTTGGTGTCTTTTATCTCTTGATTATTGTTTACTGTGATCTCAATATTTCTCTATGATGAAATGAATGGTTAAAGTTTTAATGTCTATTTAATTAATTATTGGAATGTAAAATAAGATTTATTATATCATTAGAAGTAGTTATCAATTGTGAAAAAATATTCTTGTCTTCCTCGCACTAGAAAATCAACATGGTATCAAAGCTTTGGTGAAGGAAACAACTGTGAGATCACCTTGAAGAACATTGAAAGGACCTTGAAGAATCTTGGGATTTGTGATTTTTTTTTGGTAATCTTCATCTTCATCATGAATTCCTTCATGAATACAAAGAATAATCTTGAAGGCGCTACCAATTATAGGGCCCGGAAGTCTAGGATTGATCTAGGTATTACAAGGCATAAAGCTTTGGGCATTGTTATAAGTAAAGTGATTTAACTAGCTAATGAATTAGAGAAACACAAATTTCAATAAGATGACATATTGGAAAGAAGCATCATTATATAATATGTTAGTGATAATTTGATTCCATATATTGTTGAAAACCAAACATCCAAAGGGATATATGATGCCATTGCTGGTTCGTACACAATCAACAACATCAATCAATATATAAATTTAAGGGGTCAACTTCATAATATCAAGATTACAAATAATGATACAATAAAATTATATTTTGTAAATATATCTCAAATAAGAGATCAACTCAAGGCCCTTGGTTAAGAAGTATTTGACAAAGAATTATTAGTTGTGTCTTTAGGTGGTTTGCCTAGATCTTGGGATCCTTTTGTTGCAAGCATTAGTGCAAGAGAAAATGCACCTTCTTTTGATAAGTTGTGGTTTTCCTGCACTCAAGAAGATTTAAGACTCCATTACAGAGATGATGTTGAAGATCAAAATGACGAAACTTTTTTAGCTCATTCCAAGAATAGGAGAAGAAGACCTGATTTTGGAAGATTTCAGAGATGTTTTGGTAGAAGACCTAATTTGAGACCTACTCCAAGATCTGATTCAAGAAGGGAACATGCTCCACAGATGTGTTCTCCTCCTCCCTCTTATGATAGAGGATATAGAAGATATGGAAGATATTTGAAAAATGTTCAATCCTTTCATTTCCAAACATATGGTCACTATCAAGCTCATTTTCCTCAAAGGAATCAATGGAAAGACTATCAAAGATATAGAAATTGAAATAGGAAAGGGAAACATCATGATTTTGAAACTAACCTTTATTAATCCTCTCATAATAGAAGGAATAGAAAGAATGAATCTAATGATGAATAATCATTTTATTATGTTCTTACAGGTTCCATTGTGGGTCATGAAGGGATATGGTTGGTGGACAGTGGTGCCTCTAGGAACATGACTAGGAGTCTTGGTCATCTCTCTGAATTCGCCAAAAAGAAGATTTTTAAAAGTTTTTATCTTGGATATAATGGAATATATGAATTCAAAGGCATTGGTTCATCAACCTTCCAATTGGAATCAAGATGTAATGTATTAATTAACAACATTTTGTATGTTCCTAGTTTGAATAAGAACTCGTTGTCTATTTAATCTCTTCAAGAAAAAGGATATAAAATTGATTTCATTCATGGAAAAGTTATAGTATGAAAGAATCATTCCTCCTTTGAATCTTCCAAATTCATTGGTGTGAAAATTGGAGGCCTGTGTTGTTTCCTTGGACATTCAATTCAAGCCTTGCTACACAACACCATTGATCTTTGTAAACTATGGAATCAAAAGGATGATAGAATTAAGAGGGAGTTGATAGTCCCCTACTAGCCTAAAAAAATGGAACTACTGAAAGGAAGAAAAAGACTATTATGGAAGCCACCAAGGCCATGCTTCATGATAAAAGTTGTTGAAGGTGAGCCTTTTATGTTGATATCTTATGTAGATCATTTGTTTCTGACAGGGGTTGGAATTCTGATTGTCCAATGTAAGAGGGAGTTGGTTTCTGAATTTGACATGAAGGATCTTGGACACATGAATTACTATTTAGGATTGGAAATTTGGCAATATCCTCATGGAATATTTGTTGGCCAAGGAAAATACATTATTTTGATCCTTGAGAGATTTGGTATGATGGATTGCAAGTCCATGGAAACTCCTATGGTGACGAATTTGAAAAATATCCAAGATTGTGACTCTAATTTCATTGATCCCTTTATGTATCGAAAATTGATTGGCTCGTTGAATTATCTTGTGAACACCAGGCCTAGTATTTATTATGTTGTGAACATGTTCAGCCAATTTTTTGTTGAGCCACAACATGTGTACTGGGTTGTAGCAAAGCATATATTGAGATTATGTAACAAACCCTAGTTAAAAATTCATGTAAAAAAATATAATACCAAGGTTATGGGACACATATTCCAATTTGAATGGTGGGAAAAGACATCCTAGTGGGTGTTCTTTTCAACTTACTATGGCTAAGGAAATTTGAAAAGGAAATGGAAAAGGCTTTGGAAAGGCATGAGACATTATTGGCATTTTATTTATGAAAATAAAGGAAATTAGGAGAGAAGGGAGGTGAAAGGTCACGGGTTGCATGTGAGGAGGAAAATTAAGGAAAATAATGGAAAATGAAGAAAATAGAGGCGTCATTAATAAAAATGCTTCTAAGGATCAGTTCGAAAGCTTTTTGCTAGACTTTTGTCAGTTCAGTTTTGGATCTCTCATTCTATTCTCACTCCCATACTCTTGGACACTTAGATTTTTTCTTGGATCACGCTTGGAGGAGTGTGGCAGACTTGGGATTTGGAGCAAGAAGGCAAAGGAAAAGTACGGAATCACAAGAGGACATTGGGATAAATAGCTATAATGGGTTTTTCTTGCAGGTATCGAGTTGCATGTATGTTTTCCTTGCTAGTTTGGAATGCATGGCACATGCATGTGGTTTCTTGGTTTTTTTTTTTGTCATTGGCATGGAGGATTGTTTGGATTGACAATATATTTTCATAGTCTGGTCATTTCCTATATAGCCATGGTGTTGTGTATTTACCTTTGTTTCTAGTTGTTTCTCTCATTCCTTATGGTTATAGGTTGAGTTATTATTTCCTGGAGACTTAGTTGGACAAAAACTTTGGAAGCCCTGTAACATCTTGGGTTCAGTTACTAGTCTCGGAAGCCTTGGTTGGAAAAACGCTCTAGAAGGCCTGTAACAGCTTGGGTTAAGTAACTAGTCTTGGAATTCTTGGTTTGAAAAATTCTTTTGAAGCCCTTGGTGGGTTGAGTTACTAGTATCAAAAGCCTTGGTTGGACAAACTTTTTCTAAGCCTATCGAAATATGTGGGTTGAGTTACTAGTCTTGGAAGCCTTGGTTGGAAAAATTCCCTGGAAGCCCGATGGAAACTGTGGGTTGAGTTACTATTCATGGAAGTTGGGTTGGAACAAACACTCTAGAGCCTTGGAAAACTTTGGTAGAGACCGATTTGGCAATTTTTAGTGATGTCCGACTGTGAGGTGGAATCACTGGTTGAGGGTTGAGGTGGTTTTGCCTCTAGAAGCTCTAGTTTTGTTTTGTTTGGTTTATTCCATGAGATCCCACATTCATACTTGGAATATGGCACTAGGGTGATTGGCTAAAAGAGATATTTGGTTCAACTCAATCTATGGTCGGGTGGTAAGTGGAAGTCCCAGACCTAGTTTCATGTTGTATATGTCAGTAATACCTCCTTTCCTCTTGTATTTGATGGGTAAATTTACTTGTTATTATGTGATTTTGATGGTTGTTTTATCATTGTTATTATGATGGTTATATGTTGGTTATGAGCATGGTTTAGGACAGACTTGAGTTATGGCTCTCATCATGTTTTGGTTCGTATGTGAAAAGTATGTGAAATTTTAATGAATGAATGACCTAATAAATAACATTGTAGCTATTGGGAGGAGATATTGATCCTCCTTTACGATTCTCAGATAAGTATGAGATCCCTATGTTCAAATATTTTGTTATGACCTGCAGATTACATGTTCATGATGTGTTTGAGGAAATGTATGTCATGGTTAGGCTTGGTTAGGTCAAGTCCTTGACTAAGTTCTACATTAGAGGCTTTGTTTTGGTGTCATTTATTGCCTTGGAAAGTATCATCAAGTTCTGGGAAGTGATTTGGAGACTAGCCCTGAAATAGTGGCTTAAACCTCACAATCTCTGGCATAGAACTGGTTGAAAAAGACTGTAGCCTCTCCCTTGCAGGAATTATGGGAGATACTAGAGGTTTTCAATCACATGCATGCATTTTCATTGGAGTGAATTGGGGTTTAATTCATTGAAATGCTAGGTTAACTTAGGGGTTGGGCACCAGGAGTGATTGATCAGCTCTTGGGGGTCCTATAACACCTGAAGGAGGTCTGTGAAGTGTTGGTTTCATCAGGTCCACTTCCTTAACTGCACTTACGAAGTTGAATCATATCATAGTAAATCTTCATCACATGTTTACCCCAATGGACTGGTTATCTTGGGTAAATGTGGGAGGAGGGCGTTACAGAGTCATATAGGAGGATGGTTCAACACTTGGACTAGATGGGTGAAATGTGATTTTCATGCATACATGTTAGTTTCATATGTGTTCTTTATGTTTGTGGACTATGTGCTTGTCGTTTATGCATGGTGGTGGTCATTTTTGCCATTATGTACCCATGTGGAAGTTGATGATGTTGTTGTTGGGATGTGTTTGTCATGAATTCATGTTGGATGTATATGCATTTTTTATGCATTTCAATGTCTATATGTTGTTATGCATGCATTTTCATGGTTAATATTATTGTCCATGAGTTCATTGTATGCAGTTTGGGTAATGATGATGGTGTTGGTACGTTACGATGTTGATGTGTTGGTTGAGATAGAGCAGGAGATGCATATCATCTAAGTGAAGTTGTGGCACTAGACTTCAGGGTAAGAGAAAATTGTCATATAAGAATTGTATGTTTGGCATGCAGGTGTGTTGGTTAATGGTTGTTATAATAATTAGGGTTATGAACATGTCTGCTAGTATATGGTTGTTGCAGTTACGTGTATGATAGATGTTAGTTAATCAGTGTGATCATATGTACATGCGTCGGTTATTCATGAATGATAGCAACTTGTTCCTATACGAATTATGGTCATATGCATGAGGGTTATGGTCATTTTACTTAGGATATTGATGTTATATGTATCATTCTAATTTGGATTGGCATATGTAGATGGTGAGGATTATTAAATTCATGTATGAATCAATATATTTGTGATATTTTGTTGTACTAATCTAGACCGACTGTGCATATGTGATTGTTATACATGAATGACAAATTTTTATGAGTTTATGATGTGAACATGTTAGCTAGCTACTGTTATGGGTATCATGACCTTATTTGTGTTTGAATTGATATTTTTATAATTTATATTGTGCTAATATATATTGATTGTGCAGACAAGATAGCCTCCCTTGAGATACACTAAGGTATGAGTTTTCTTATGTCAACTACTTGGTGCTTGGTTGTTTGATTATTTCATTTATTTGGTGTTTCAGTGTTTGGTGTCCGTTATGTCATCTAGTTTATTTATGTAACATAGTATGTTTATAGTTTTTTTGAATGTTTGATTAATTGCATGATACGAGTATGTGTCTATAAGATTTCTTGAATAAATGATATTGTTTTAAGATGTTTGTACTAACAAATATGTGTTGAGACAACTAATATGTACATGAATGTAAGTAGGTGATAGTTGTTGTAATATTCCTAAATTAGCAGATAGCTAATTAGAATATTAAATTTTGATTTTTGTACTTAGATAGAGGATTAAGATGGGTAGGGAGGCCCATAAATCTCTTTAGTAGGCATACAATCCCTCTTAATGTGAAAGGGGATCATATTCATAGCTGGATAAATCACCTTCATGTGTGAATAAGGGCTAATGTATGTGGGCAAGGTCAAGTTTGACCAAGTCAACAAAGCTAGTATGGAGGGAGTGGATCATTAATAATGACAACCCAGTGGGAATATGGATCAATTTAGAAAGTTAGAATAAAGCCACCTTGAGTGTGAAAGGAGACATTGCATGGAGGCTAAGTCAAGGTTGACCAAATCAAACAACGTTGTTATGGAGGAGTGGCATTGAAGATGGGACAGTGCAGTTTGCATGATGATGGAAACCCTAATGAGTGGGACCCAAGGTGAGAAGGCTCACATTGTTTAAAAGGAAGAGGATGGAAGCCATATGGGGTTAGTTTATGATTATTATTTTCTGAATATATGGTATATTTAGACATATATCTTTCTCTGGCTGTTTAGCTGAGATTGAATGTTGTTTAGCATTGGGTGTTCCTAATCAGGAATCCCACCTCTTCCATTGAGGAGCTCTTGGAGGAGTCTTGCGCTACATTTTCCAGTATCTGGCTTAAGGCCAAGCTTCACCTTTCTTTTACAGCGTAAATCCTGTCGAGGGTTTGGTTGTTTCAACAAGTTGCAGTAAGTGGATACTAGATCATTTTCAGATCTAAGTCATTTCAGTGCTCTTTTTTAGTGGAGGAGGTTTCTACTTCATTGGGAGGACAGTATTGAAGGCATTGAGCATAATTTTCAGATCTTGGCATCAGTTCAACCATGTTTTGATCCCTACAACGCAGTTTGGATCCATATCTGCGTTATTCTTGTAGGTGCAGTTGGAGGGTGGTTCAGCACACCATTTGGAGAGCTGATTTTCTAAGTGTTGGGAATCTGCCCTTCACTTTGGAGATCTATTGGAGGAGGCTATTATATTTCCAATATCAGTTCAGCCACACTTTCTAGATCTGTAATTTTCAGTAGATCTGCAACCTTATATCTCATATACATCTTGTACTTGGTGTTTTGCTGAAAAACCCCAAGGGGGTTCTTTAGAGGAGCTTGTATAGTGCATGGATCTGATATAGATCTAAATTTTGAGGCACATATGAGCCCTAGATCTGATGTATAATCTACTGCTATTGCAGAGGCTATAAAATAACGTTGTAATGGTTTCCTAGCTTTTATTAATGGTTGCAGCACCTCTTATTGTAGTGTTTTTAGGTTATTATGGCTTGGGAGGCTTGTTTAACTAAGCAGTAATGATTTGTTTCTGATATCCTTTTATATTTGGTTGCTATAATGTATAAAATAATGGAATCATGGGCTTTTCTTAACTATTATAGCATAAATTTCTGAAAAATGAATTTTTAATGCTTATATTGTTGATTTCTCCATTTGGGAATATTATAGTGGTATAAGAGCATAATCCTGGCTCAGCCTATGGATCTCAGCAATTATGCTATCAAAATATTAAGAAGAAGGAGAAAGAGATCAGAATGCTGGAGAGAATGAGTTTTATCTCATCACTTTCCATATCTAAGAGGGACCTCACCAAGGAGGTCAAGCAAAGAAAAATGGAGAAAAGCCATGAAACCACATTAGGGTTTCAAGATGACGAAGGTCCATGTACTTCCTATTGGAAAAAAGAAGATCCAGTACTGCATAGAGCTCCAAAGAAACATGATATGAAATTTTCTTTTGAAGACAAGAGGCATGAAGATGGAGGAAACTTAGATCATGAGATTCTAAGTGAGTATCTTGCAGAATATAAGTCTCAAACTAGAGCTTTCAAGGAGAATCTAACTCTCCCACAGTTCATTCAGCTCAAATAAGAAAGGAGACCTTGCAGCAATAGAAGGAAAGAGGGGAATAAATTTATATTGTCTACCTTTGATAGGTCATTCTCATGCACATAAAGAGCTTGGGGAATGAAGTTGGATGCATTTGTCCTGCTATATCCAGTAGTAGAGAAAGAAGCTATTGAGATTGCAGCGATGCACCTTGAGGGTGAAGCAAACATTTGGTGGTTCAGCCATTTGAGTCATGCAAGAGTGACTGCATATGCATATTTTACTCAAAGGTTGATTAAGAAGTTTGACAAGAAGACATCAGAGGAGAATATGCCTTCACCACCACTTGCTGCAGGAGCACTTGCATTAGGAGAAATAACCTTTGCATCTTTGCAAGATGGTCTTGATATCTTGACATTTAGAGTCCCATGCACTATTCTGGAGATGCATGAGGAGGAGGAGACTTGTACCAACATTGATGCAACCATAGAGGAGTATCCATCATCATCAGTAGTTGGGGAAGTCATCACACCGGAGGAAGGAATCCTTGTAGTAGTACAAGATGTTCCCAAGCTTTACCAAGGTATGCACACGTTTCCACTTTATGATATTTCAGCAAATCATATGGAGGATTGTGGGAATATACCTTTGCATGACCTAGGGTCAAAGTACATTACTGATTTAGAGCAGCAGGCTATCACTGCGCTAAGGACCCTTGATGTATTCAAGGAGGAGGTATACAATCATCCTAGTATGTCATTTTTGAGCTGCACACAACTCTTGGGGTTGGAGTGTATAATTTTGGAGTATGGGATGAACATTGTCTTGAGAAAAGCAATGCAGAACTGTGTGTATTGAGCATGATCTTGAGACAGCAATTGCACCATTACGGAGATCAACAACACTGTCATTGAACAACAGTGATCAGTTGGGGGCCTAACCATTATTGGAGAATTCCAATGACCTTTCTACATGCATAACAGAGGATAGGCAGATGATTGATGGAGGGTATCTTATGAGGGATGACATCTTCCATTATTATGATCAATACTTCTTGATGAGCATTTCACATCTTGATGAGAAGTTTTTGCCTACATCTTATTTGGATCCTTATGGATTCAACATGGTCATTGATGAGTGGTCTTCATTTGGATATCTCCAGGAGATTTCATTTCAACATCCCATGAAATGCAAAGATATAAATCTGATTTGGGATGATGGTATTCTCCATCGGAGGGATACCTATTTTGAGCATAATGTTAGACGCTCACCATTGGTTGGATGGGTGATGTTGATGAGAAAGAGATTGGGAAGCCACTTGCAGATTTATGACACTGGGCAATATGAGGCAAGGCTGCGTTGGTTACTCTTGAAAGAGTTTGGTCATCATATGACACATTCTATTTCAAAGAGTAGGTTGGTGGATGGAACTTGGCATGGCACTTACATCATACGGCAGTAAGGAGTTTGGGTATATTGGGGTGATGTGATATCTTTCATGTCAACCATCATGTTGTTGCTCCATAGTTTATATGGTGATGGTGTGGGGAGGCAACAAGAGTTGTTGTTGCTTTGGTTGTCATTGGGAGGATATGCATTGATTTCCTTCCATACTTTGCAGGATGTTATAGGAGTAGGAGATAGCACTATCATGGTGTAAAGGGGCTACTCCTTAGCCTTGGAGGATCAAGAGGTACTTACACTTGGGAAGGAATCTCCCATATATAGCAGCATTATGATTGATGGCTTTGACATGTGGGATGCCAAAGGATGGAGCTATGAGATAACAAGAGCCTTATCACAAAGGCCAAAATCACTGTCACTTGGGAGCTTGAATTTATTGATGGAGTGTTCCCAGGATCACTTCACATATGATGCACTTGATGGTAAAGTAGAAGATCAGGGTGATGAAGTGGTGGATGGAGACATCTATTACCATGATATGATATTCTTGACTTGGATCTCAAAGCATAAGAAGAATGCTTTGCATGCTGCACATCATTTTTTCCTTTTCATTGGACTATGTCATACCACTATGGAGGGCTCATTCATGGACCTTATTATCAGATTACTCTCAATAAATGGTAAGAATTTCGTTTTTCACTTATTTATTATCTAACATAGTATTTGAATTCTCTTACCCTCTCTATACAGTGCATTGCTCCACAAGAGGGAAAGCCTCTATTTGGGGTTCATGGTCATTTTGGGACCAATGGTCATTTTCGGAACAACATCCACGATGGAGAGAGCCATTTCTTGTATGGATTTGGGCAATTGTTGTACTATTTCCTGTATGTTGATTTGATATACAATGCCATTTACTATTCACTAGTAAGTGTGATGACATGCACAACTAGCAATTTGTTGGGAGACAACTTGCCACATCATGTTCTGAAACTGCAGTTGGAAAAACTGCGCTGTGGATACTTGAGAAAATGTTGGTACCTTCCAACACTATTGAAAACCTTCAGTACTTCTCTCATTTGGATTCCATATGATTTTGATGTCATATTCATTTTATATGGGATGATTTGGCCAAGAGCCAAAGGGTGGGTCTTTGAGGATCCTATTGCCTTTTCGCTCCATGAAGGCAACATTATTGCAGCCCATATTCAGCAGCAGCTCTACACTTATCATAATTTGAGAGATAAACAGCGTGGGATGGACAATTTGGTCCATCATATTCAACTATACGACCCACCTTATTTGCAGGATCCTAAGGTGGAGGAGATGTTTCAGGAGTTGCCATGTTGGAGGGTGACTTACTTTCTGTGGATAATAGCTTAGGGATGGATCCTTGACATGGGAATGATATTTCCCAATATATTTCAGATTCCATGCCTCAAGAAGGCATCTAGGCTACATATAGTTGCTTCTATGGATATCCACTTGTTCATGATGAGAGCCAATTGGAATTTTCACCAAAGGCATACTTATACACTTGGGAGGAGCAGCTTGAGGATATATTATTGAGAGAGCATCTTGTTATTTGGAGGAACCTATCATATGAGGATGCCACAGGAGGAAGAGGAGAGGCTCTTCAGTTCTATCCTTGCATTTTTTTTAGGACAAGCAACATTTTGGAGGGGAGGATTGTAATAATCCTAAATTAGCAGACAGCTAATTGGAATATTAAATTTTGATTTTTATTCTTAGATAGAGGAATAAGATGGGTAGGGAGGCAGATAAATCTCTTCAGTAAGCATAAAATCCCTCTTAATGTGAAAATGGATCATATTCATAGCTAGATAAAGCACCTTCATGTGTGAACAAGGGCTAATGCATGTGGACAAGGTCAAGTTTGACCAAGTCAACAAAGCTAGTATGGAGGGAGTGGATCATTAATAATGACAACCCAGTGGGAATATGGATCAGTTTAGAAAGTTATAATTAAACCACCTTGAGTGTGAAAGAAAAAATTACATGGATACTGAGTCAAGGTTGACCAAATCAAACAACATTATTATGGAGGAGTGGCATTGATGATGGGAGATTGCAGTTTTGGAGGGAGATTAATTGCATGATGATGGAAACCCTAATGAGTGGGACCCCAGGTGAGAAGGCTCACATTGTTTAAAAGGAAGAGGATGGAAGCCATATGGGTTAGATTATGATTATGATTTTCTGAATATATGGTCTGTTTAGACATATATCTTTCTCTGGCTCTTTAACTGAGATTGAATGTTGTTTAACATTGGGTGTTCCTAATTGGAAATCCCACCTCTTCCATTGAGGAGGTCTTGGACGAGTCTTGCACTACATTGTCCACTATCTAGCTTAAGGCCAAGCTTCACATTTCTTTTATAGCATAAATCCTGTTGAGGGTTTGGTCGTTTCAGCAAGTTGCAGCAAGTGGATACTAGATATTTTCAGATCTAGGCCATTTCAGTGCTCCTTTTCAGTGGAGGAGGTTTCTACTTCATTGGGAGGACAATATTGAAGGAATTGAGCACAATTTTTAGATCTTGGCATCAGGCTAACCATGTTTTGATCCCTACAGTGCAATTTGGATCCAGATCTGCGTTATTCTTGTAGGTGAAGTTGTAGGGTGGTTTAGCAGACCATTTGGAGAGTTGATTTTCTAAGTGTTGGGAATTTTCCCTTCACTTTGGAGATCTATGGGAGGAGGCTATTCTATTTCCAATATCAGTTCAGCAAAAATTTCCATATCTTTAATTTTCAGTGTATCTGTTGTCTTAGATCTCAGATCTACATCTTGTACTTAGTGTTTTGCTAAAAACCCCAAGGGGGTTCTTTAGAGGAGCTTGTATAGTGCATGGATCTGATATAGATCTAACTTTTGAGTCACATATGAGCTCTAGATATGATTTATAATCTGTTGTTGTAGAGGCTATAAAATAATTTTTTAAGGGTTTCCCAGCTTTTATACATGGTTGCAGCACCTCTTATTGCAACGTTTTTGGGTTATTATGGCTTGAGAGGCTTGTTTAACTAAGCAGTAATGATTTTTTTCTGATCTCCTTTTATATTTTGTTGCTATAATGTATAAAATAATGGACACATGTGCTGTTCTTAAATATTATAGCATCAATTTCTGAAAAATGCGTTTTTAGTTCTTATATCATTGATTTCCCCATTTGGGAATATTATAGTTGTAGCAGTGTGTATTATGACTAATGAATGTGAGTTGATTGTTTATTATGACATGGTTGTTAGAATTGGTAAATGCTGATTTCAAATTAATAGATATGTTGTCTTGAACTTTGGAACATGTGGTTGACATGTGTGTTTAGTTACATGGAAGCATGCTTAGCACACCAAGGTAAGATAACTAATATATTGTTATATTTAATTATGCACTAACAATTATGTGTTTATGGCAGTGTGATATAGGGAATCGAATGGAAAAAGAGACTACCATGAAATCTTGAAGAAGACTCAGGTTGAGCTTTCCCTTGCAGCCATTGGGAACCCATTGGGATTAAGTCATGGTTTTTATTGTTATTCTTTTTGTTTTAGTATTTTATGATTTGTTTGAACTTGATTTGTATTTTATTTTATGTCTGGTGCAAGGCCTTGCCACTTTGTTTGTGGTGTCGTATTGTTATTATTTTTCTTCTTGTTTGTTCTTTATCTTGCCTTTTATGTTTTTGGGCCTTGGGAATTGTTTGGGGAAGAGGAAATTCAATGGAGCTTGGGAAGAGTTGTATGGCACCCAATAGGTAATGTAAGGCCGAAATGAAGCTTGGTGCATGAGTAAGGGAAGTTGAAGGTAAAAGTATGATAGTCGGTTGAACTCGTGGGGTTCATTGGGACAAATGTATGATAACATAGCAGTCATGAGAAAGGTAACTATGTAAGGTAAAGTATAAGGATTTGAGGTGTTAGCTACCTTGGCTAAGTTGGGAACTCTGGTTCTCAATGTTGTGCATGTTGTGCACAGATAAAGGAAGTTATCTTAACCTTGACCTTACACTATTCAGTAAGTGTGTTGTGATTATGATTATGTTTATGTTTATATACGCATATATGTATGTATGTATGTATATCGTTGAATTACAGGGTCGTTATGATTGTTTTTTTCTAGTGTTAACATGTGTGTGTGTGTGTGTATGCAGTTGTCTGACATGGTTTTCAAGGATCATTCTTGTGGATGAATGGTTTCTTATGCAAGTGAATGAAATTAAAAAGGTTCTTGGTCTTATGAAGAATCAAGTGGGAAGAGTATCCCTGAAAAATTTATGAGGTCAGTATCATGTGGATATGAGTTGATATTATGTGTTTATACTATGCCTATGTTTTGGACAGGTAATGTTGAGAGATACATCATCAGAATGAAAACAACATGATCTACAACATGCCAATATAAGCATGGATGGCAGAGAGACACTGTAAGCAAGGTTGCTTAGTAGAGATAGTGTGGTTTTGGATGTGCAGTTCTATTGTTGTGTATATGTTGTGCATATTGTACATTCAGTGATTTTACTTATGGTGTTGTGTTCCTGTTATATATATGGTTTTGTGTGCATATTTCATATGTAGTGCTAGGTATAGATGATGTTATTTACATGTTGGATATGCGGTGATTTGTACATATCATGTTGTGTGCATGTTGGATATGTGGTGTTGTGTGCATGTTGTGTATGTGGTGTTCTGTACATATGATGTTATGTACATGTTGTATATGAAGTGTTATGTACATATGGTGTTGTGTGCATGTTGTACATGTGGTACTATGTACGTATTGTACATATGGTAATGGTGTGTGCATGTCATACATGTTGTGTTACGGCTATGTGGTACTATGTATGTGCATTGCATAATATTGGTATCATCACATGTGTGTGTGTGTGTGTGTGTGTGTTATGTTGTACACCTGCAATAGGTGTATGTATTGTTATTTTTGGAACATCGGTTGTAGGTGTGTGTGTTGTACTTCAGGTGTAGGTGTATGTATTGTATTGTGTTGTACATCAGCTATAGGTTTATGTGTTTTACGTCGGGTGTAGGTGTATGTGTTTTGTTGTATGTCGAGTGCAGTTTTATATATGGTGTGGTACTCGGTGTGTGGGTGTATGCATGTGATTTACATTGTGTATGTGTATGTGGTTGAAGAGGAGAAAAGGAACTGGAGGCTTGTTGAGTGTGGTAACCAATCTGATGTGTGTATGGAAAGGACAAAGGATAAAGGTAGAATCTAAGGATCAATTGAAGGATAAGTATCGGTATTTGATTTCATTTTTAATTATGCATGTGATTTATGATTATGGTTTATGATTATTGCATGCGAATCATGATTTTTACTTCTTCTTTTTTTTTTTGAGCTAACCTTATGTGATATGTTTATAAATGATTATTTGATCAAATGACTAGTTTGACTTCTCGTGAAATGAAGTAAACAATATTGCAAGTGTACCTTATTGACGAGATACCAATGAGGTATTATTTGAAGTTAGATTCAATATATTTTGAATCTAATGGAAATTATGTGCTTCGTATATGAAAGAATGCAATTCCCGGTTTGGGATGGTTGAAATCGACTACAAGAATTAGCATTATTAGTGAAAATAATTGGAACATGAAATAGTATGTTGGTAAACCACTTTAAAAGCAAGCCCATTGTGGGACACTGGTACCCAATAGTGTCCATTGATTTCCATGAGCATGCTATGACCGGTGTTACAGGTCAATTTGGGCATCATCCCCCAAGACCAGTATGAACAGGGTCTATAATCCCTAATTCAGTATTAACAGGGTCTATCATCCCCTAATTCAGTTGCTACATGCCCTAAGAGAAGTCATTCCATTGATTGCTTGAATTCATGAGATTTCCAATGTTCGAAGTACATATTACATGACCGATTAACTCATAAATGCTCCTTTGAATGGGCCTAAGTGTGTTGCAAAGCACTTATCTCCATGCAAGGATGCTCTACAAATAACTTCCCGACACTTAAGGGTGTGTTGGTCTCCTGAGAGAGAAATAATCATTGTTCTGGGAATCTCCACATGTCCAGTGCCTTCTATAAGAGCTCATAGGTGTCATAATTCAAACACAAGTGTTCATCCATCACCATTGAACCTCGAAACATGTCTCTCCTATTATTAGAATGCCATTCATTTCCATTAATTGAGAAACTACTTACAATTTCCCTATAAATTGAGCACTCATCTAAGTGTTAGGGAGGAATAAATCTGTGTAGTGTTACGTTGTTGGATTATTAATTGAAAAGTGTTGTAAGTATTGTTATGTTGCCGAGATGATGCTTTGTGTGATGAGGACGGAATGAAGTTGGAGCAAGTTGACGATGAATTGATCTATTGGTTGTAATCTTCTCCTCCTACTTTCTTAATAAAGATATCTATTATTTCTCACATACATGAGCTTATATTTTGTGAATGAATTCTCAATGTGTATGTATTCTCAGATCTAATTGGTTCGATTTGTTTAAGATAGATAGATACTTGTATATTTGTACGTTGTTTTATGTCCTCTACCTCTGATTGCAGGTATTGATCTAGTGGATTTAGTTGGATTGAGAGCGACGACAGCAATGAAAGAAGGAGAAGGAGAGAGAAAGGATTACAAGTAATTTTCTTTCCTTTCTCTCTATATATTCATCTTAGAGAAAATAATATTTGTCTTTCTTCTATTTTTCTGAGTGAAGGAACACCACACTCAGGGAATCTAGTTTATCTGTAGATTTTAATTCCATATAACAAATTGGCGACTCCACTGGGGATAAATCCGTCATTCCTGGTGTTTATGTCTTTTTTTACCATCTTCAGAAGAATTTACTTCATATTATCACTCATTTGAATGAACATTTTTCTTTAGAACTATGTTTAAGATGCTTGAATTTCAAACTTAGCTGTGCCCAATGAACTATTGGTCAGGGTATAGTTCCCTGCAAAGCACCGTTTCCCTTTCAGGGGTGCTCTGCAATGCACTGTATGCCCTTACAGGGTGCGTTGCCCCCTCAGTGAGCCAAATTCCATCAAAATTTGATTTTTCATTTAGTTTCATCCAATTGTATGTTGTATTCTCAGATGTCCGATTGCTCTTAAAGACCAGTAAACATTACTTATTCTTCCTTCTTTGGATAGTTGTTTGTTCAATGTTTCATTAGCTATTTTCTTTATCATTGGAAAATTAAATTAAAAGTTGTAAATTTTTCATTAGATCAATTCTTTGTTTTCAAAAATGAAATTGTTGTTTCATTCTTCATTTCCTAAAGGAAAATTGTCGTTTCATTCTTCATTTTCCTAAGAGAAATTGTTGTTATATTCCTCGTTTCTCAAAAGAAAACATTAGTTTGATTGATTTGTGCATTTAGTTTATTTTTACTCATAAAAAATTAAAGGAAACTGAAAAGAAAAACATGAATGTGAATTTAGAGATTGTGTGTGTTGCATAGGAACAGATAAGGGAAACTTTCATTTAGTTTGCGATCTTTGATCTATGCTCAAAATCTAATTGCTCTATCCCTTAGTAGCTAGGATTTCTTTGAAAAACTAAATTGAAAAGTTTTCTTATCATTTAGTTTTCATTTTATGAATTTCCCATTACATCACACGATGAACCTGAAAGATAAATTTTTAAACAAGATCAACATAAAATTCACCTCAATCAACCTAAGAAATCATTGTAACATTAACAATAACACTTAGAAGGTCTAGGCTGGAGACGTCTTTTGGCATCATTAAACATAGTAGATGTTGCTAAATTTTCTGCGATACATTCCGAGTGTGAAATCCAACTCCACGTACGTAATTATATCAGAGCTTGTCCACGTTCCTTCGGGTATATTGGGCGGTTTTCTAGTATGAAAAGTATAAGGGGGTTCTCTCACTATGCGGTTTCACATTAGACATCACTAATACAGACTTTGGCCTCCATGTACCTTCGGGTATATTTGGGAGGACAACTTTAGGTTGCTTACCCTCCATAGGTAACCAAGTCGTTCACCTTGTAACTTGTGATACACCGAACACAACATTCAGGGATATTTCCTGCCCATACTTCTTGGTTTTCCAGGAGGCATTTTGCAGTTCACAATTACTTGGTAAACCTTTTGCCTAGTATCACCCTTTTATTTTTTTATTTTCTTTTGTAATAAAATCAATCAGTCACCATGGAAGAAGGACATCCCTTTCCCCGGCGTTCGTGTAGAATAGCACTTAAACCACCTTTGCCATCGGAAGCCATTTCTGGTCGGTGAAGGCGACCCCGTTCTACCAAAACAAATACCATCAGTACCTCTGGTGCATCATCTTCATTACATCTACCAAATTCATCTCAAGTCATTTCTACGCATCCTAGTTTATCTACTGTCATTGAAATGGAGTCCTTACAGCTACCTATGGACACTTCACATCCAATCAGTGAGACTATAAATCCCGAACCTGACGTTGTTCAACTGGAAGTTGATCTGGATCCCATTGTTATTTTACCAGAACATCTATATCTTGAAGTCAAACAACTGGAAGTTGTTCCTTTATCAGTCGCTCCTTAGTCGATCATAGCCATTGAGTCTTCCCTATTGCGTAGTTAACCACCTGAAATATATCCCGGGCCTAACACCAAAATTATTCCACTTGTTTTGATTTTGATTAAGGAATAACTTCAAAAATAAACTCGCCCTTCAAATTCAACTAATTTTGGGTTGGGGCTTTATCTTGACGAGTCTATTCCTCAATTGACTTACACTGCTTTTGTTGATCCTATTTCAATACAAGTTCCCCTAGATCCTATAGGGTATACACTGGGTCTTTTGACCATGACTGAGTCAAAATACGAGGCTGTACCATTTTTTAAAGTTGCGACAACATCTACTATTTCTACTCCATCGATGTTTACCACATCACTCGAGTCACATATTTATGGTGGTCCGTCTGTCCCACCAAGTTACCAATCATTATCTGGAACCTACTCTGGTCCCTCCTCAAATCCATGGAATTCACCCATGTCATATTATGGTATTTTATCTAGTACATATCTAATGATTACTAAATGACTTTATCCTTTATACAAATATTCAGTACAATATCAAGCTGGTCCATCTGGGTACATTCCATCCAGTGCAATCTCAACGGGACTCCCACCATTTGGAGAGTAATATATTCCATCTTATTATGCTTCTCATGCTGGGGGCAGCCTATCGTACCCATTTTGACACTACTCCATTGTTTTATGGTCACCCTAATGTTTGAATTATTATTTGTCAGTGGCAGCCTATCCTACCCATTCAACCTGAATTAACGGTTGTGAATTCATATCAACAGGTTCAACCTATTGCACCTACATCTACCCCACTTGCTAATACTTCATTACCCATTTTATGGGTTCAGTTGGTTATACCTCAACCATCTTAGGCGGGTCCTTCAACCCATTACCCTCAAGTTTTGGGCCTCTAGACTCCACCTCCTTCGATTGATTTACAACAACCACCTATATCTGGAGTCTTACAACCACAGGCTGTATTACCCTTCTATGGGATGTCACAATCTCCTACTGGTATTACCTATTCACAACTGGGTGCAAGATATTCTGGTTTGGGTTATAATCTTGGTGGGAAATCACCTTGGCAGTCATAGCCTCAAATGATACAACAAAAATTCCAACAACAAAGAGCTTATCCAAGACTTGGTCAACAGATCCCTCAAGCATTTGGTCATCAAAACAACCCCTATCTAGGTTACCAACAAAAAAATGCCTTATTTTGGTGCACAAAGGCCTATTTCCCAAGAAATCCCATCATATCTTGGTTATGCTCAACCTGACTTGAATCGACAGTTTCCCTTTGTCGCAACATTGTAATTACTTGATTTAAACTGACTTACCAATGATCCCATCATCTATTCCCCTTGGTGGCCTATGATATCACATAAATTACCCTTCAGCATTCCTAAATTCAATGGAAACCTTGGATAATACCTGTCAACGCATGTTATTACTTATCATTTGTGGTGTTCTTCAAAATCCTTAAATGATGACTCTGTTAGACTATGTCTTTTCCAGCATACGCTTACTGGTCTAGCTGCGAAGTGGTATATTAAATTACCAGGAGCTTCATTTGATAACTTCACTACCTTAGCCACTACCTTTTCAACCCACTTACAGTAACCCATACGATATGAAATTGGAATGGAAGTGTTGAAAATTTTTAAAGAGACAACTACTACTCACATTTCCAATCATATTCATGAGTGGCGTCGTCATCGAATGGTCAAAACATTTTTTCCTAATCAGCTCTTGGTTGAGTGGTTTATTAAGTCCTTGTTTCCATCTATCACCAAGGATGTAGCTAAAGGCAGCGTCATCACTGAAGAGAAAGTCATTACTCATGCCCATTACTTAGATTTGATTTATACTCAGTTTGGCATGCTCTATGAGAAAATTCCAAATGCGTTGCGATCAAATTTTACTATTCCTCCTCCATCTGGTAAGGAATCTCATGTCGGTGACGATATGACTGGTTCTGCAAACACTCACACCTCTATTGCATTTTATCCTACACCCTTTTCTGAAATACAGGCTATGTCATCTGACAAAGGAAAAATTGAGAAGCAACCCAAAAGCAAGAAAAAGGGGAAATCAAAGAAAAAGAAAAATTCAACCCCGTAGGAATGATCATCTAATCAACAATATGAAAATTCTTAGAAACCTCGTTACCCTTTTTTGATATGTAATGAGGAGAAAATTTTTCGTGACTATCCTCGCCATGAGTCTAACCTATAAATGGCTATACTAGTAATATAGGGACCTAACAATGGGGGTTTACGATAAGTGAATGTGCCCCAGGGATAGATGAATGGTGTATTGTCTTGGTCCTCCGGGTGAATATTGTTTTGATTGTAACCAAATAATCCATCCATGAACGAAAAGATTCCATAGCCAACATATTCGTCAATAATTTGGTCAATAAATGGAGTAGGATAATTCTCTTTGGACAAGCAAGAATCACATCCCGATAATCAACGCACACTCTGATTGTCCCTTTTTTTTTCATGACAGGAACAATGTTGGAAACCTAATCAGTAAGCGGAACAGGGTAAATGAAAACATCACACAAAATTTTTTCAACTTCTGCTTGAATGGTAGCAGCCTTCTTCGGATGAACAAGACAAAGGCGTTGACGTATCGGTCTGACATGAAGGTACATTTTAACTGTGTGTTCAACGATACTAGAATCTATGCATGGCATTTCCTCATAATTCCAAGCATATATATCTCAAAATTCATGAAAACGAAAGAGATAAGTGTCGAGTTCGGATGGAGAACAAGACATGCCAACATGATTTTTTTCTACAACGGAAGGTTTTGTCGAAATATCAATTGAAATTGTTTCTTCAATATTTGACAGGTTTCTCTTGGATTCGATGGCATTAATTGGAACAAAATTTGAAAATAATTTAGAGATCATAGGGCAATATAGTTCAATAAGATAATCTTCGTTGTAATATGGAAGACAGGAATGATGGTGAGGATCATCCCATGGTTCTCCTTTTGGAATCATGGCTTCCACAATGCTCACATCAATCAAGAATGTGGATGAGAAAGGATCAATTGGAGTACCAAAATCTAATGAACAATTGATCCAAATGATCAGTGACGATGAATCAAGATGCACCACCCAAGCGAAAAAAATTGATTGCTATGCCAGCTCAATTGGGCTTGGCAGCAGAAATTAACCCATCGTATCAACATTAGAATAATTAGTAATATTAATTAAACCAGATGAAGTGGAAGATATCATGCAGCATGTCTCTAATTCCCAGGTAACTGGAAGCATTCTATTAGTTCATGCACCCCAACCAACACTTCAAAAGTGACAAGAAACCCAAAAGCAAGAAAAAGGGAAAATCAAAGAAAAATAAAAATTCAACCCCACAGGAATGATCATCTAATCAACAATATGGAAATTCTTAGAAACCTCGTTACTCTTGTTTGATATGTAGTGAGGAGAAATTTGTCCCTATATTACTAGTATGGGAATTTTATCATTTATCTCCAAACCTAGACTTTCCGGCCCAATACCTCTCACTCACCAGTGACATATTCAATACCAAGCCAAATATTCTTTGATGATCGGTGATACAATTTATCGCTGTGGTTTCGATACGATTTTAAGGAGGTGCCTCACTTGTGAGGAGGCCTAGAAAGTTCTAAATGAATGTCATGTTGGTGCTTGTGTTAAACATTTTCTTGGTTACTCTACCACGTAGAATATTCTCCGTGCTAGTTACTTCTAGCCAACCATATTCCACGACTGCATTCTGACGGTCATAAGTTTTCATGCATGATAGATATTTGATCATAAAATCTGCATGCTACTAGAACCAATGCATCCTGTCATCGATGTGGGACCATTTGGAAAATGGGTCATTGACTTCATGACCTGCAACCCTCATTCGACCGGGGGGCATGGTTATATTATTGTTGCTGTCGACTACTTTACCAAGTGGGACAAAGTGATGTGTACATTCAATAACACAGGAAAAGCAACTTCATTGTTATTTTTCGATCATGTGATCTCACGGTTTGTTGTATCACAAGCTATAGTTACAGATCATGGTAAGCATTTTTGCAATAACATGATGAATGAGTTGACTGTCAAATTAGGACTGTCGCATGATAGTTCTACCCCTTATTATCCGCGATCTAATGGAAAATTTGAAGCCATTAACAAGATCCTTAAATAATGCTTCAATGAATGATAGGGTTTCACAAATGAAATTGGCATTTAATCTTGTACTCAGCTTTGTGGGAATATCGAACCTCGGTGAGAAATGCGACCGGATTTACTCCCTTTCAGTTGGTGTATAGTCTGGAAGCTATCTTACCAATACGATGTGAAATTTTGTCATTAAAACTCGCTATTGACCTACTACCTAACACCTCTAATGAATAAGCATGAATTTTTAACCTCATCCATCGATATGAAACACGTCGTGAAGCCGCATTGGCAAACAAAGCGCATAAGATATGAATCAAGGCACAATATGACCAACATGTCAAGCCTCACATCTTCTCATAGGGAGACATGGTTTTGCTTTATGATCAGGAAATTGATTTGATAAGAAGAGGAAAATTCGAGCCACTATGGCATGGACCCTACATTCTCAAAAGATTTTTGGCTAAGGGTGCCTACGAGTTAGTTTATTATGATGGAATTCCATTGGCACAACCTCAAAATGGGTTGTATCTTAAACGTTACTATGCTTAATTAAGCATAGTAAAATTTTGTATCATATTGTATATATTCTTTGATTTTCATTTACTGTCTTAGATTTTTTTCTAGAGTTTTCTTGAAGTTAGTAACCCACTTTACATTTCATCACAGATGAATGAATCTTTGGAACCATTCATTGGGTACGCTAATGGTGCTAGTCATAGTATGCAGAACATATCCTCTGCAGCATGGGCCATTTTTGCTCCAGGTGGCGAGTTAGTGAGTTTTAAAGGGATTTGTATCAGTCGATCCACCAACAATATTGCTAAGTATAATGCATTGATCGAACTTCTCTCTAATGCCATTTCATTTTTCATTAACCACATCATCATTAGGTTAGACTCACAACTTGTTGTACTACAACTCACTAGCATCTATACTGTCCAAAATCCAACACTTCATCGTATGTTCCTTAGAGTTCGACTTTTGGAAAGACATTTTGATTACATTCAATATCAACACATTTCTATAAATTTGAACACAGTAATTGATTCCTTAGCGAATTATGTTTTAAGCAGACATTTGCAAAACATGTAAAGACACATTTTCAATTAACATAACACAATTGAATAGGATTGCGCATTAAACATAGGAAAACACTGAAAAAAAATAGATAGATAGTTTAGGTTTTTACAAAATTTGTGCCCAAGACACATTGGTCATATGACCTCAAAATGTATACAAAAATATCAAAGTAAAACTAGTGATGCTCATGATAACAAGCAATTTCTTTAGCTATCCTATGCAATAGCCTCGTCCAACGGCTAGGAACACCAATAGTATGGTGCTGCAGTCTCATAGGTAACTCCTCAATACGACAAACTAGTATCCCAAGAGTAAATCCCTTAACGTGTTGCTGCAACTTAGAAAGGGTCTCAGTCAAATATAAATCCTGAAGGACTTATCTCCCCATAGTCCTCTCTGTTGTCTCATCTACTGCCTACTCTGGTCGATCAACTATTCGAATGCGACCCACATCTGTGTACATCAAATATTTAGTTTAGTCTTGGAAAACATCAAAAATATAAAAACATGTAGAAACCTTAAAAAAAATAAAAAAACATGTTCAGAACATTTTTACCCATTGCACCCCATTGAGCGTCATCTGGTAAAATCAAGTCTGGATCTCTATGGAAATCTATGCCCGCTTATGGATACTCCTCTATGGTGATCATCTGTCGTCTGAACTAGGCAAAGAATGCAGTAGAGAATATGATGGTAGATTTACTAGCATGTCTAGCCATCAATTCAACCCATCTCTACATCCTAGGATCTCTAGGACCAGATATTCTTAGTGTAACATGCTACGGCTGCATCAATGAAACTCACTCTAAAATGAAGGAAATTAGGATGGAGCCATAACTAAAATTCTTCTTCCTTCCACGCTTTGCTTTAGTCAGCTATTCTTTCATCTGAAAGGGTATTTCTTCAGCCCAGTTGAACTTTGTTGGTTCTAGACACTCAAGAGCATACTACATGTATGATTAGTTTGCAACATGTAATGTCACAGAACCAACAAGTTTTGTGATAGTAAAAAGGATGGTTCTCAAAGGAAAATCACGCACATCAATCATGTTTATTTTCCCATATTTTCTAGGTTCAGTACCTGGCTGACAATATTTTTGTATGTAATCCTTCACTGTCTCTCCTCCAAGAGAAGATCCTGCAAGGGAAATAGGAGAACCACGCCTCGATAATCCAATGAGAAAGTAAAGGTCCTCAACCAATATAGGGAGCACTTTGTCCCCAATGTGAAAATCCTGCAATACCAAATCCCATGAATGTACTAGGAACTCCAATAGTTCCATATGTTGTCTCATCCCTGATAGTCTGAAGTATTTAAGCAACCCACAATCCATGAGGGCTCATTTAGGGAAATCATGTTTTTTTCTTTATGTTCTCTTTCTCGCTATGTGATATTCATTTTGATTCGATAAATACATAAACGCCCACCATAAAATTCATTAGGATCCCTTTCATGCAAAAAAAATGGGAAATTTTTGGCACACAGCAAGAATTTTTTTTTGAAGAATGCACCCAACGCACCCCTGGTCAATGTACAAAGTGTTTCAAATGCACCTGGACTTTAATTACAGTGCTATGAAACACACCTTTCAACATTCAAGGGTGTGTTGAACTCAGAGTGTAATATATTTACCCTAAGGGGATAAAAACCATAAACATTTACCATGAAATGAAACATAAATGATATTAAAGGAAAGAGAAGGTTCATAGCTCCAACTTAGATCAAACGGTGCAAGAAACCATCCACTGAAACTGTCACAATCAACTACTGAAGTTTGAGGGAAAAACTGGTTCAGGGCTCCTAAATTTCAAATGGTAACTATGGAATGGTAAAATAAAATGGTAAAAATGTCTTTTTAATAGTAATTTTGATTATTTTATTCATATTTAATGATGTGACTATAGTTTTTATTCATTTTTACTGTGAAACATGTATTTTTAATTTGTTTGATGGTTCTTTGAATAGGTTTTATAGTTGATATATTGAGTTTGAAGTGCACAATTATTCAAAAATGATTTGAACAAAAATCATACTTTTATCCTCTTTTTTAGAGCTTTGATAAAAATCAAAAAGGAATTTAAAGCACAATTTTATCTCTTTTTCGATCTTTGATGAATGTGAAAAAATGAACCCTCTAGAGTCTTCTTTTAGCTCTTTTCAAACTCTGATAATGTGAAAATATTGTCAAGCTCTTTCCTTTTCAAGCTCATAAAAAAAATGAAACAACATCTACTCAGTATAATTTTAACCCTTTTCCAGACTGAGATAGATTATTTACGAAAAAGGAACACCTTAGTCAAACATGGCTAAGATATTTTCTCAGGTATCATTTTACACTTTTTCAGACTTAAGCGAAAAATTTACGAAAAATGACTTATGCATTTTTCTTTTTGTCTCTTTTTCAAACTCTATAAATATGAAAAAGGACCAAGTTTTCACTGTCATTAGACTCATTAAAACATAAATAGAAACAAACTTGTTAATCATGACAAGATCGAGTTTCATTATTGATAGATTCGTTAAATCATTAAATACCGATGAATTCACCTGAAGAGTCGAATTATAGATCAAGAATATGTTAACCTCCTTGAGCTTGTTAAAAAATAAAGAGGTACTGGTCAGAAATGACTGAGGAAAATTTGCGAAAAAGAACATAACACTTTATGGTAGCAGGTCACTCTTGAACATGACACTTTCACTTCATCACTGTGACTTTTGGGTTGGGTAATCTTCTTGACGGTCTATCATACCTATGGTCCATTATACCATCACTTCGATTTTGGGTCAATGCTGCCAACTCATTTCAATGTCGCCGATATGTTGAAGAGAATTCATCCAGTAATTCCTCATCTTCTGAAACACTCATAAACCTTCATTTTCATGACTGCCATCCCTGAACATTTCTACATCAAGTCACATTTTGTCTCAAAAATCATTACTCTCGTTTCACGATAAAGTTGCTTCCTCTCGACATCAGCTCATCATCCAGGAAGTTAACTTAGAAACATCTTTCCAGTGCCTTGGAGCTTGCTACATAATCGACAGGTTTCTCACTTCCGACAACATGTTAACATCATCATACCTTCAACTGAAATATTTTGTTTGGCGTTCGACATCAAATAATCTATTCACACCTTGCGAATTGTACTGCGGTACCTTGAGAACCATTAACATCAATGGTGGTTTATGTCGCGTCTGTTTATGGCTTACATCAATGGCTGGTAATCAGAATATGTCTTCCCATGTTTGACTTCAGATCACATATTCACATGGTTAGACTTGTACTTGAACGACCGAGTGAACGAGATAATAAGACCCTAGATCTAGTTTCATCCATCAGGGTTGCGATTTCAGGAATTGTACCACATCATATGTACGATGGCTTTACATATAGATGATCATCCAATCATGGGCCTATATCTGTAGGCATGTCTATATTTGTAGAAAAATTTCTAAATTATGTAAATGTTATGATATTTTAAGTACTGAGCATGGGTATGCCTCCCTCAGAAATTCATATCCAAGATGTAAGATATCATGATGTAACGTATTGCAAATTGATGCAGGTCATTGTCTGCTTTAGATCCTACTCATCACATCGTAAAGAAAATCATCCAAATATTATCATTATTTTGACTTCATGCTTTAGGGGCAGCTGTTACAGGTCAATTTGGGAATCATCCCCCAATAATAGTATGAACAGGGTCTATCATCCCCTAATTCAATTGCTACATGCCATAAGAGAAGTCATTCCAATGATGGCTTTAATTAATGAGATTTCCAATGTTTTAAGTATAGATTATATGACCCATTGACTCATAAATGCTCCTCTGAATGGGCCTAAGTGTGTTGCAAAGCACTTATATCTATGCAAGGGTGCTTTTCAAATCATTTCCTGACACTTAAGGGTGTGTTGGTCTCCTGAGAGTGAAATAATCATTGTTTCAGGAATCGCCACATGCACAGTGCCTTCTAGAAGAGATCATAGGTGTCATACTTCGAATACAAGTGTTCATCCATAACCATTGAACCTGGAAACATGTCTCACCTATTATTATAAAGTCATTCAATTCCATTAATTGAGAAACTACATACAATTTCCCTATAAATTGAGCACTCATATAAGTGCTAGGGAGGAAGAAATTTATGTGGTGTTATGTTGTTGGATTCTCAATTGATAAGAGTTGGAAGTGTTGTTATGCTGTTGAGATGATGATTGGTGTGATGAGGATGGAATTAAGTTGGAGCAGGTTGATGATGAATCGATCTATTGGTTGTAATATTCTCCTCCTACTTTATTAATAAAGATATATGTTCTTTCTCTCATACATGTGCTTATATTTTGTGAATGAATTCTCAATTGTATATGTATTCTCAGATCTAATCGGTTTGATTTGGTTAGTACAGATAGATACTTGTATATTTTTATGTTGTTTGTTGTCCTTTGTCTTTGATTGCAGGTATCGATCTAGCTGATTTAGTTGGATTGAGAGTGGTGACAACAACGAAATAAGGAGAAAGAGAGTGAAAGGATTACAAGTAGGTTTCTTTCCTTTCTGTCTATCTATTTGTCTTAGAGAAAATAATATTTGTCTTTCTTCTGTTGTTCTGAGTGAAGGAACACCACACTCAGGGAATCTAGTTTATCTGTAGATTAGAATTATGTATAACAACCAGTATCATGGTTTTTGATGCAGGAGCATTAGGCAAAGAGAAATACTTTATATTTATTGAAACTTAGGGGTTTTTAAGTTTTTAAAAGAGCTAGATTTTTATGAATTATTTGAGTGGGTTTTATGTATTTTTAATTAAATATTGTAAATAATTCTAAAATGTTTGAGAATATGAGAGAATTTGGTCAGTTGAGGATGTTATAAAGGGATGAGAGATTTTTCTAAATATTAATTTAGAAATTAGTTTCATTAATTTTGGGTGAGAGAGGATCCTTAGGAATTCAAGAGTGATTTTAGGATTTTGTTGAGATATTTGAGGGTTGTTTGAGTCATTAAAGGGGTACGAACCAAAATTGGTTCAATTAAATTTGTATAAATTGATATGCCTCAAAGGCAAAATAGATCAGGTGAGATTAGAGTGCAGAATAGAGAAAGAGGTTCTAAGCCTCCGGGCTTTTGTAAAAGGGCCATTGATTGGAAATTTGGACATTGATGAAGAGGATTTTTGTAATTTATTACATTTGGTTTTATTGATGAATAATTTGTTTTGAAATTTCTATGTGAGATATATATATGTTCTTGATCGAATTTGGTAGAATTATGATTGAGTTCTTAGTTCATTTATATGATAAACTTGTGGTAGACAAAATTCTGTATATAAAGGAAAAATCAATATTGTTTAAGTAAGGTCGACTTTCTGTTGTGAATATTTGCAGATAGCGCAAATTTGAAATGAAAATACATACAGCGATTGCCAAAAGATTAATGGAAATTCGAAGCCATCAATCATGAGTGGAAGGTTTGGTGAAATCGAGAGTTGAATCGGTTGATGGTAAAGGTGCAGAGTTGAATCAGTTGAATGAATCGATTAAACAGTGAATCAATTGATGGTAACTGTGCCATGGTGAGTTTTAAATTCGATTTGAGCATGGGAGTTTGAGTTGAAGTCCACATAGGGCTTTTTATTCAAATGAAATCAGGAATTGCGCTGAAGGTGATACGACAAGGAACGCAATTGACAGAGCAATTAAAAAGGGCAGCGAAGGGACTAATATGAATCGAATGAAGCTGAATGTAGGATAAGAAAATGAAGGTCGAGGTGATGAATTGGACGCAAAGAATAAAAGGATCGAGTTTGCATGGCTTTTGGGTATCGATATGTAGTATTCAGATGAGTAAATAATTGTATTATAGTTGGCGTTTTGATTAAATGCGTTGGGGAAGACCCTGAATGTGTTAAAGAAGTTCGGTTGTAGAGACTTTAGTTGTGAAGTTGGCTGGATTGTATCAACAAATCGAGATGTTAACTGAATGGGCTAGATGTATAATTAATATGGAGCGCTGTTGAATTGAGAATTGATTTCCACTAATATATATGTTGTTGAATGTTAACGTACAGAGATTGCTGAACGGCGTTGGAGAATTTGGAGTTTCGAATTCAGTATTCTATGGGACAGAGCGATAGCAGAGGAGATGGGATATCAATTTACAATAATCGATATCGATTTGTATCAAAGTTTTGATACAATACAAGATGAAGAGCAATGATTTCCAGAATGCATGAGAAGCAATGAACACATGGAGAGAATGCGTTGAGGAGGGAAATAATCCACAACATTGATGAATTATAATGGGAAGTAGAACTTTGAGTAAGCACAGAGGAACTGTAATTATTTGCAGAATGCTGAAGCAAGGGTTATGGAAGAGTGCGCATAGAGAGGCGTGGAGAATTAAATATGTGTTGAAATGCAGATATTAAATATGAAGCGGATCTTCAAAACAGGAGCGCTGGAGCTGAAAAGGAAATGAACGCATATGGTGTGATAAAATGATCGAGAGATGGTGCGAATGCTATCAATTCGATGATGGAGAATGTAAGTTAATTGCCAGGTTCCAAGTTTTAATATCTGGTTGATTTGTTGATGGTAGCTAAAATCGAATCTGTGTAAGAGATAAAATGTTAATTGGCATTCAATTCGGTCAACATAGGGGCGTTGACTGTATTTAAATCAAATTCGATTTTGATTTGAAGGCAATTGGTATTTGAATAAACCGTGAAGGATGGTTTACATTGGAATGTATAATTCCATACGGATTGGGGTTTGATTAAACAATGTCAAGTTTGTTAAAAACCAAGGGTGCACTTATCTAATGGAACCAAAGTTCATTTGTTAAATTTTTTGCATTTGGGATATTTAAAAATTTTGATTTTATGAATAAAACAAATGGTTGGATAACTAAAGTCTTTTATAATACTTTTGAAAGGACGTTCACAAAGGTTGAAGGTTTCATGAAGCATGGTTATTAGTCATAAGATGTAAATGGAGTAAAGCTTCCGCATATGATAATGTTGAGATTGACAGACTTCGAGGCATAAATGGGATTTTGAATATGGAGATGCATTTTATTATGCATAGTATTAGGGAGATTCTAGGTTTGCAGGGTTACCTGCATCATTTTTGGTATCAGAGCTGGAATAGCTCTGTGTGAAGATTCAAGTTTTTCAGTTAAATTAATTGCATGTGTTAAGATCAGATTTTGAAAGTGATGAAGATTGCATCACAGGGATACAGTGTAGTTGAAGAAGTGAAGCAAGATCAACAGGATCTTGGAGGTAAGCTGACAGGTATTATTTAACTCTGGTTTGAAAGTTATGCTTGAAGAAATTAGTTGCAGGCATAGTGAAGAAAGTCTCAGCGGGAGGAAGCAGATCACAATTGGAGTGCAGTGATGAAGGAGTCCAGCAAGGGATTCTAAGAGAGAGTGGCAGAACGTGAAGATTCAACGGAGGTTGAATAAAGTTGCAGATGAGTGAAGCCTGAAGGAGCAGAAGAGAGTGCTCAAAAAGGTTCTAGCAGAGGACCGGTGATTACCAAAAGACCAGATCCAGAGGAAAGGATTGGTGAGGTAAGTGGCAGCAGGAGAGCTTGCTGTTGTAGAGGCTTGGTGCAACTTATGGGTGAGAAACTCATGGCGAAGGAAATGACTACTGAAAGTCATAAAGGAAAGAGCAGAGGTTCAGAGAGAGGCCACAGTAGAAAAAGGGAGGAAGATGCCAAGGCAAATGGCTTATGTAAGCAGTTGACTGATGAAGAGTATGAGAAAGAGAAAGTTGAGATAGCAGTTCATCTTGAGTTATTAATGGAATTGTTACAGGAAAATGTGAGAGACCAGAGACATGGTTGGACCATGAGGAAGACGGTGAAATGGCAGAAACTACAAGTAAAGAGGGATCAACAGATAAACATGCAGTTAACAGAAGAGCAGAAGAAGCTCGAGCAGATGATGAGTTATTGGGCAGATCCAGATCAGCTGGATAATGTAAACCCTTGTGTTTTTGTAGCTTACAATTGTGATATTATTACAGGTTTTACTGAGGAGGATGCACAATCTTGTGAAGCTGTCACAAGTATGGAAAAGGATCTTTCAGGAGATAAATACTTTGAAGAAGGAAGCAGTGTTGCATTTGTACTTTAAGTTGTTACAGTACAAGAGGAAGTTCTTGTGAATGAAGAAGAGGATCAGCTTGAAGAGCTGGTATATAAACTAACAGTTGAGACTATTGAAACTTGTAGTTTTCAAACTGACAAGTTGTGTATGAATGCAGGGACTGTAAGTGATGATGATATGCTTCAGCAATGCCACAGAGAAATTTCATTGTTGGAATAATTGTTAGTAAATTCAGAGTATGAAAGAGAGATTGCAGCAGAAGGCGGAGTTCAGTACAGTGAAAAAGAGAAGAAAGACATCATGGAGGTCGTTGATGTACTAGAAGGACTGGTTGACAGTCTTGAGAATTATTCTGAGAATTATTTGGAAAGTTTGGATCAGCATACTGATGTGCTGGTTGAGATGGAAAATTTAGGACAACATATTGAAATGTTGGCAAAGGAGGGAAAGGCACTGAAGCCTTATAATTTTTATTTTCACAAGTGTTTTGTGAATGCAGGTGTTATTGCAGGTGTTGAAGAACATTTGACTCAGTTGAGCAGTCAAATAATGAAGGAAGAAGAAAATTATATGGAAATTTCTAATCCATGGGATGAAGAAGTTATGTTGCTGGAAAAGATGCTAAATAGTCAAAATTCAGTGTAGGAAGAATCTCAATTTCAGAATTAGGAATTGCAGATGCAAAGAGATGAAGATAGAAGAAAGGAGTACACAATGTACCAGTCGAGTAAGTTGCTGATAGGAGAAGGCAAAGAAGAAGTTTTCTATTTCAGAAAAAAAGAGGGCATGGATGATTGGGTGGTGGTAAAGACTGAACGAGTGAAAACTGAGCAAGTAAGAACTGATCGAATAAGAGCTCAGCAGGCAGCAAGAAATCAGCAATCTGAAAATTTATTGGACCGAGAAATTGAATTAATCAGAAGAATCATGTTGAAAGTGTCTCAGACGAAGACATCAGCAAGAAAGAGAAGCAACAGCAACAAAATGAAGACAGAGACAGATTGTGAAAGTGCAGCCAGTGGAGCAAGGCAGCATAAGATATGGAGACCTGGAGAAAAGCAGCATACGACAGCAGAAATTGATGATAAGTTGCAGAACAAAGTGTGGGATCCAGGCGGACAAAGACTTAAACGCATGATCAGGAGATCATGATCATTTTCAACCTTGGGAGTCTGATGCAGGAGCATTAGGCAAAGAGAAATACTTTGTATTTATTAAAACTTAGGGGTTTTTAAGTTTTTAAAAGAGCTAGATTTTTATGAATGATTTGAGTGGGTTTTATGTATTTTTAATTAAATATTGTAAATAAATCTCAAATGTTTGAGAATATGAGAGAATTTGGTCAGTTGAGGATGTAAAGGGATGAGATATTTTTCTAAATATTAATTTAGAAATTAGTTTCATTAATTTTGGGTGAGAGAGGATCCTTAGGGATTCAAGAGTGATTTTAGGATTTTGTTGAGATATTTGAGGGTTTGTTGAGTCATTAAAGGGATATGAACCAAAATTGGTTCAATTAAATTTGTATAAATTGATATGCCTCAAAGGCAAAATAGATCAGGTGAGATTAGAGTGCAGAATAGAGAAAGAGGTTGTAAGCCTCCAGGCTTTTGTAAAAGGGCCACTGATTGGAAATTTGGCCATGGATGAAGAGGATTTTTGTAATTTATTACATTTTGTTTTATTTATGAAGAATTTGTTTTGAAATTTCTGTGTGAGATATATATATGTTCTTGATCGAATTTGGTAGAATGATGATTGAGTTCTTAGTTCATTTATATGATAAACTTGTGGTAGACAAAATTTTGTATATAAAGGAAAAATCAATATTGTTTAAGTAAGGTCGACTTTCTGTTGTGAAGATTTGCAGATAGCGCACATTTGAAATGAAAATACATACAACGATTGCCAAAAGATTAAATCGCAATTCGAAGCCATGAATCATGAGTGGAAGGTCTGGTGAAATCGAGAGTTGAATCGGTTGATGGTAAAGGTGCAGAGTTGAATCGGTTGAATGAATCAATTAAACAGTGAATCGATTGATGGTAACGGTGCCATGGTGGAGTTTTAAAGTAAATTTGAGCATGGGAGTTTGAGTTAAAGTCCGCATAGGGATTTTTATTCAAATGAAATCAGGAATTGTGTTGAAGGTGATACGGCAAGGAACGCAATTGACAGAGCAATTCAAAAGGGCAACAAAGGGACTAAAGTGAATCGAATGAAGCTGAATGTAGGATAAGAAAACGAAGGTCGAGGTGATGAATTGGATGCAGAGAATCAAAGGATCGAGTTTGCGCGGCTTTTGGGTATCGATCTGTAGTATTTAGATGAGTAAATAATTGTATTATAGTTGGTGTTTTGATTAAATGCGTTGGAGAAGTCCCTGAATGTGTTGAAGAAGTTTGGTTGCAGAGACTTTAGTTGTGAAGTTGCTGAATTGTATCAGCAAATCGAGATGTTAACTGAATGGGCCAAATGTATAATTAATATGGAGCGCTATTGAATTGAGAATTGATTTCCACTGATATATATGTTGTTGAATGTTAACGCACAAAGATTTCTAAACGACGCTTGAGAATTTGGAGTTTCGAATTCAGTATTATATGGGATAGAGCGATAGTAGAGGAGATGGGATATCGATTTACAATAATCGATATCAATTTGTATCAAAGTTTCGATACAAAACATCATTGGTATTTATGATAAGGAGGAAGACAAGATGAAGAGCAGTGATTTCCAGAACGCATGAGAAGCAGTGAACACGTGGAGAGAATACGTTGAGGAGGGAAATAATCCACAGCATTGATGAATTAGAATGGAAAGCAGAACTTTGAGTAAGCACACAGGAACTGTAATTATTTGTAGAATTTTGAAGCAAGGGTTATGGAAGAGCACACGTAGAGAGGTGTGGAGAATTAAATCTGTGTTGAAATGCAAATATTAAATATGAAGCGGATCTTCAATACAGGAGTGCTGGTGCTGAAAAGGAAATGAACGCAGATGGTGTGATAAAATGATCGAGCGATGGTGCGAATGCTGTCAATTTGATGATGGATAAGGTAAGTTAATTGCCAGGTTCCAAGTTTTCATATCCGGTTGATTTGTTGATGGTAGCTAAAATCGAATCTGTGTAAGAGATAAAATGTTAATTGGCATTCAGTTCGGTCAACATAGGGGCGTTGACTGTATTTAAATCAAAGTCGATTTTGATTTGAAGGCAATTGGTATTTGAATAAACTGTGAAGGATGGTTGACATTGGAATGTATAATTCCATACGGATTGGGGTTTGATTAAACAATTTCAAGTTTGTTAAAAACCAAGGGCGCACTTATCTAATGGAACCAAAGTTCATTTGTTAAATTTTTGGCATTTGGGATATTTACAAAGTTTGAGTTTATGAATAAAAAAAATGGTTGGATAACTAAAGTCTTTTATAAGACTTTTGAAAGGACGTTCACAAAGGTTGAAGGTTTCATGAAGAATGGTTATTATTCATAAGATGTAAATGGAGTAAAGCTTCCGCATATGATAATGTTGAGATTGCCAGACTTCGAGGCATAAATGGGATTTTGAATATGGAGATGCATTTTATTATGCATAGTATTGGGGAGATTTTGGGTTTGCAGGGTTACCTGCATCAGTTTTGAGGTAGGAATATGCCTTGGTTTTGGACCTTTCAATGCGAGCAAAACCTTTCCAACGGAGGTATCGCCCAAGGGGTTTTGTAGCAGAGAAGGGGATGCTCGTGGAAGTTGGAAGGTGTGTGACTCTATGGAAGGGGGTGACCAAATTGTCGTAGGGATTGTGTAAAAAAGAAGGGAAGGTTGTGGATGGATTTTTTTGGTGATTAGAATTATCATATGGAATCAAATGCACATTGGGAGTGTGCCCTGGAAAAATGAGCCGGTAACTGTTCACTGCGAGGACAAGTAGTGCAGGATTGTAGCACTGGATATTGGATGAAGGTTTGAATTTGGATGTGGATTCTGTACTTCCTCTGAAGGAGGTGAATCCCGATATTACTTTTAGGGTGGAGATGTGATCCTATGGACTCCATTTTTTCTGATATGAGTGTCGTATCCTTCTATTTTTTGTTGAGAAAATGTGCATATTTATATATGTGTATATTATTGTAAATATTTTATCGAGCTAGACTTATAAAACTCCTTAGACAGAATGGTTATTTTTTGGTTGAAGCAATTGTGTATGATTGTATATGTGGTTATTATTGTAAATACCATAATTAATTGTGTTATAAATCTCCAATAAGTAGTATGATTATCATGTTTTCAACAGTGTTCATTGTAAATACTGCAACGAGCTATGTTATAAAGCTCCATGGGAAATATGTTTGGTTTTCAACGGTATTTTATTTTTGGTTATAAGTTTCATTTAAAACTGAGGATGGTGTTCCCCCAAGGGGGAGGGTTCTGTAATAGCCCTAGTTAAATTTTCATGTAAAAAATATAAGACCAAGATCATGGGACACATATTCAAAATTGAACAGTGGGAAAAAACATCCTAGTGGGTGTTCATTTCAGTTTATTATGGAAAAGGAAATGGAAAAGGCTTTGGAAAGTCATGAAACATTATTGGTATTTTATTTATGAAAATAGAGTAAATTTTTAGAAAATCAAGGTGAAAGGTCACAGGTTGGATGTGAGGAGGAAAAATAAGAAAAATAATGGAAAATGAAGAAAATTGAGGCCTCATTAATAAAAAGGCTTCTGAGGCTGAGTTGGAAATATTTTTTCTAGAATATTTTCAGTTCTTTTTTGGAGCTCTCATTCTATTCTCTCTCTCAGACTCTTGGACACTTAGATTTTTTCTTGGAGCACTCTTGGAGGATTTTTGCATACTTGGGATTTGGAGCAAAAAGGAAAAGGAAAAGTAGGAAAGCACAAGAGGACATTGGGATCAACATCTACATTGGGTTTTTCTTGCACATATCAATTTTAATGTATAATTTGTGTGTTGTTTTTGGCATACATGTTACATGCATATGGTTTATTGGTTATGATCTATCATTGGCATGGAGGATTGCCTGTATTTCCAGTGGTTTTTCCTAGCCTTGTCATTTCCTGGATATCCATGGCATTGTGGATTTACGTTTGTTTCTATTTGGTGCTCCTATTCCTTATGGTTGTGGGTTGAGTTATTATTTCCTAGAGTGTTGGTTGGAAAAACACTTTGGAAGCTCTATAACGGCTTGGGTTGAGTTACTAGTCTTAGAAGCCTTGGTTGGACAAATGCACTAGAAGCCCTGTAAAAAATTGGGTTGAGTTAATAGTCCTGGAAGCCTTGGCTTGAAAAACTCTCTATAAGCCCTTGGTGGGTTGAATTACTAGTACTGGAAGCCTTGGTTGGACAAACGCTCTGGAATCCCGGTGGCAGATGTGGGTTGAGCTACTAGTCCTATAAGCCTTGGTTGGAAAAAAACTCTAGGAGCCTAGTGGAAACTATGGGTTGAGTTAATATTCCTGGAAGTCGGGTTGGACCAACCAGTCTGGAGCCTTGAAAAACTTTGGTAGGGATTAATCTTGTGATGGTTAGTGATTTCCGATCGTGAGATGGAATCACTAGTTGAGTGTTGAGGTGGTTTGGCCTCTAGAAACCCTAGTTTGGTTTTATTTGGTTTATTCCATGAAATCCCACATTCATGCTTGGAATATGGCATGAGGGTGATTGGCTGAAAGAAATATTTGGTTCATTCCAATCTATTTTTGAGTGGTATGTGGAAATCCCAAACCTGGTTGCATTTTGCATATGTCGTAAGAGCTCCTTTCCTCTTATAATTGATGGGTAAATGTACTTTTTATTATGTGATATTTATGGTTGTTTTATCATTGTTACTATGTTTGTTATATGTTTTTTATGAGCATGGTTTAGGACAGACTTGAGTTATGGCTCTCATCATGTTTTGGTTAGTATGTGAAATTTTAATGGATGAATTACCTAATAAATAGGTATTGGGAGGAGATATTGATCCTCCTTAATGATTCTCATATAAGTATGAGATCCATATGTTCAGATATATTGTTATACCCTGTAGATTACATGTTCATGATGTGTTCAACAAAATGTTTGTCATGGTTATGCTTGGTTAGGTCAAGTCCTTAATTAAGTTTTTTGTTAGAAGCTTTGTCTTGGTGTTATTTATTGTCTCGAAAATGGTGTTTTGGAGACTAGCCCCGAAAAAGTGGCTTAAATCTCATAGTATCTAACACAGAATTTGTTGAAAAAGACTAAAGTCTCTCCCTTGCATGCATTGTAGGAGTGACTGGAGGGTTTCAGTCACATGCATGCCTTATCATGGGAGAGAATGGGGGTTTAATTCATAAAAGGCTAGTTAACTTAGGGGTTGGGCACTTGGAGTGGTGGATTAGCTCCTGGTGATCCTATAGCAACTGAGGGAGGTCTGTGAAGTGTTGGTTTCGTTGGTTCCATTTCCTTAACTGCACTTAGGTAGTTGAATCATATCATAGTAACTCCTCATCACATGTTTAACCCAGTGGACCGGTTAGCTTGGGTAAATGTGTGAAGAGGGTGTTATAGATACTTGCATGATACCGTTGAATATGGTATGAAATATTATTCTAATGGAGAATGGTAGTTGCATGGATTCACTGATGTTGATTGGGTTGGTAGCTTTTGTTATCATCAAATTGTGTCCTGTTGGGATGCTTCAATGGTCAACTTGGAGTAAATATTTCAAACCAACTTGTAACTGGAAATTATCCTTTCCAGTTTGAGAGGGCTCTCTCAAAATGATAAAGGATATTCAATGAATAACTTGAAAGTAGATGGATAACTCTGAATTGGATTGAATGTGTTGTTTTTGTGTAGGTGAAATATGTAAACCAATATCTACCATTGGGCTTATGGATTCAATATAGAAACTAAGTCACAAGTCAACTTATCTCATGGAAGCTGAGGCAATTGTATTCTTATAAAAACACACATGAAGGAAAAAACAACAAGATATATGCATACAGGAAGTTGGAGAATGTCACCATGAATTCCAAGTGATTATACATAAGCAAACTAATAAATCTTGACATTTACAACATGCTAGGAGTATACAGGAAGTTGGAGCATATAATCATGAATTCCAAGTGATTATACAACTAGAATACTACAGACAAAGTAAAAGACCGATATAACAAACATACATAAGAATACAGAGAAGAATCTTAGATCAAAAATAGGTTGCTGCAACTATATATTACTGGCATCAAAATATTACAATAGTGGTAGTGTCAAGTAACCATCTCCCAACCCTCTCAAACTGTTTACTCTCACTATTTATAGAATTAGAGACATTTACATCATGTCTGCAAGCTAGGCTAGACCACTGAATATCTTCAAGGACACCTAATCTAACTAACAACTGACTACGAGGAGGAAAAGTAGAGACAATTCTGTTTTCGACAATTAGAAACCTAATAGGAGTCTTTCAATCATTATTACCTTAACTAAATATTAAAACTCCATACATATAAATTCTTTATCGAAAGAGTAGCCTTATGAGGTGGTAGAAAGCATGATTTAACAATAAAACATTATGGCTAGAATTTAGGAACTGTTCCACAGATTCAGATTATGAGTTGCCATGTTGATGATGTGGTGACATGATGAGTTGGCATCTCCAAAAAACCCTTGTGATGAGTGTTTCCATTCAGAAAATCTCTCCTCTGATACTCTTTGAAATTTCATATGGCAAATAACATTGAAAATTTTCTTTATCCTTCAGACATTTCAAAAAACTTACTTTACTACAAAAATAGAACTTTTAGGCAATTTCATAGCGAGATTTCGTAGCGAAGAAATTTAGGCCACTTGTGATATACACCTACTACTTATGACTAGTGGATGGTGTTGAGTGGTTAAAAAAAATTAAAAGCGGGCTTTAGAGCTCCTAAACCAAGTCAAATTTGGTGGTTTTGAACCAAAAACCCATCTTCAGCAATTCTGAAGCCAAATATGGGCTCCAAGCTTGGGACACACTGCGAAATTGCCTAATTTCCCACAGACATCACATAATTTGGATTTTAGGCCTAGAAAGTGTACATGAAATTAAGTGCAAAATATTTTGAAACCTGTTTATGATGACCCTATAGTCTTTGGCAAAACTACATGCACCCTGCTTTCGTGAAAGCCTCCATGAAACTAGGATCTTCCATGATTAATTTTGGATTTATATGCTCATATATGAATGGTATGCCTAATTTAACTATCTTCCTTTGTGTAGCCATCTTCCTTGTTTGCAACGCTTGCCTCTTTTAGAAACTCACACCTATACAGTCAAAACTTGATGACAACAAGTTTCTTGGGGATTTAGAGGCTGGTATGACAACACCTAGACTCTAAATGGGTAACAAAGACAGTGAGCTGTTTGAATAGAATCTTGCAAGGATGGAAGAAAAAAAGCGTGGAGAATGAAAGCTAAATAAGGAAATCGAATGAGATGAAATTCGTAAAAGGACAGTAATTGATGAATAAACGTGCTCAAATCTTTTAATGATGACCCTAACTTGACTAGCATGACCTAAAACCACTCATAATTTGACAACTCATCAATTTACAGAGACCGTTGCAGAAAAATATAAATCCACAATAATTTCAGTTTAACAGGTGTTAGATTCGCTGTGGATTTATTAGGTGATTTCGTAGCGAAATCTATTAAATTTTCACTAAACGTGCTAGGAACTCAGGAAAAATCCAATAGGTGGCCATATTTGACAGTTTTGATTGATTTGAGTATCAAATTCGAATTTTTCCCTTTAACATGACTTAAATACACTCCTAAAAACTTAATGTAACCTAAAAATTCACATCATATCATAAAAAATTTGATTTCATGATTTTATTAGAGCCCTAACCAATCTACTTACAAACTTGACATGTTTAACAAACTGAAAGGTTATGGATAATAACAGTTGCTCCACTGGGGATGGTGTGCCCCTGTGGTAAAACAAAGAAATAGTAGTTACAGTGCCACCTCTATTGGTATGTTCCGATCCTCAAAATGAAAAATTGCAACCTGCTCTGACCCGTAACCTCAGCATTGAAAAACCAATATTTGATAAGAAACTGAAAGTAGACATGCTTGATCCTCAAGCTTATTTATATACAAATGATCCTACTCTACTTGTTGAGAATAAAAGTTGAATCAAGTGATCTCACACTTCCAATGAAGCCAATAAAGAATTTGAGTATTGGATTGGAACGGGCATTCCACTTCTCTGACCATAAAGCCATTCCTGAGATATGACAACTTGTTCCACCATCTAAATTTGTCTACATAACTAAATATCATTATGAAATTCATTTCTATAGAAGATTCCAGATGAGCTACAAAAGGATATTTAAGAGTATGCACAAATAATTCTTGTTGATCAACAAGAAAATGTGAGTAAATATGATCCTTTGATGGTGTTCCTTGTTCATATTTTTTTATAACTCTTGTGACCATTCTCAAATAAAAAAGAAGCAATCTGTTGATCATTATTTTCATTTGGGAGGAAGAAATACTTGGAGTATTCTTGGACACTTTCAAAAGGAATTGTCTCAGCATGAACCATGGGAATTTCTGAAGGTAACTCTTCATATGATTCAACAAGCATACCCATCTAATTGTCTAAAATTTAATTTTCAAAATTTTCTTCATTTTCTGTAAGCTGATGCAAGGAATGACATGAAAAAACAAATTTATTCCTTTACCTGAGGATTATAGAAATTATCTTCCAGTATTTTCTTCTGATGTTTGAAATGATTCTCATGCTCCTGATTATCAAAAGACTGACAAGTCTACAACTTTTCATCAAACTCAGAGGATGTAACCTGATTGTCATAATTAAAATCCTATTGGGTTTCATTTTCATCCAAGAGAGAGGCTACTCTTTCTTCTTGGTGATGAAAGGGATTGTCATGAAGGGCCTCTAAAATTTGCTCATCCATGAACTCATCATCTTCATAACAATTCTCCAAGTATTCAATAAAACTCACGAAATGTTTATTGCAGTCTTTGACCAACAATAAGGAAGAATGAAATTCTTTATACATATCATAAAATGAAACATGGAAATAAGCAAGAGAATGTAAGGAACCATTTGGCAGGCTTTCATACCAAGACCATGATTTTACCTCTAAAGTGACCATAAACATCTTCATGAGACAATCCTCAAGAAATTGAACCTTAATTTTGTGTACATGCATATGGAATATAACCAAGTGAAGATCAACATTGTCTTTATTTTCATCTTTAAATATGGGAAGATAAGTTAACCAATTGACTTTTGGCATAGGATTTGGAAAACCAGGGATGTGAGACCAATTCATAGGGGCATACCTGGCATTCTTTCTTGCAATGAAACTCATGTTGGAACTTCATCAAGCTATTGATTTTCAAGTAGTGGAGTCACATTCCAATTGATTATTTGATGTGCGGAGTCACCAAAGAAGAAATTGAGCCAATATGTGCCTAAGTGTATGCTACTCTCAAACCTTAGAACTAAAAATTTGTCGTTCTTCCCATGGAAAATTTACACCTTCGTTCCCCAGCAACGACGCCAAAATGTTATCACCAAATTGTGTCTTGTTGGGCTGCTTTCAATGGTTAACTTGGAGTAACTATTTCAAACCAACTTGTAACTAGAAATTAGCATTTACAGTCTGAGAGGGATCTCTCAAAATGATTGAATGTGTTGTTTTTGTGTAGGTGAAAGATGTAAACCAATAGCTACCATTGGGCTTATGGATTCAATATGAAAACGAAGTCATGAGTAAACTTATCTCATGGAAGTTGAGGCAATTGTATTCTTATAAAACCACAGATGAAGGGAAAAACAATAAGCTATATGCATACAGGAAGTTGGAGCATGTAATCATGAATTCCAAGTGATTATACAGCTAGAATATTGGAGACAAAGTAAAATAATGATAGAAAAAAAATACATAAGAATACAAAGAAGAATCTCATATAAGAAATAGGTGGCTGCAACTATATATTACTAACATGAAAATATTACAATAGTGGTAGTGTCAAGTAGCCAACTCCCAACCATCTCAAACTCGTTCCTCTCGCTATTTATAGAATTAGAGACCTTTACATCATGTCTACCAGTTGGGATAGACCATCAAATATATTCAAGGACACCTAATCTAGCTAACAATTGATTACGAGAAAAAGTAGAGACAATTTTTTTTTTGAGAATTAGAAACCTAATAGGAGTCTTTCACTCATTATTACATTAACTAACTATTAAAACTCCATACATAAAAATTATCTATCGAAAGAGCGGCCTTATGAGGTGGCAGAAAGCATGATTTAACAATAAAACATTATGGCTAGAATTTAGGAATTGTTCCACAAAATCTGATTATGAGCTATCATGTTGATGATGTGGCAGCATGATGAGTTGGCATCTCCAAACCACCCTTGTGATGAGTGTTTCCATTAAGAAAATCTCTTCCCTGATACTCTTTGACATTTCATATGGAAAATAACCTTGAAAATGTTCCTTATCCTTCAAACATTTCCAAAAACTTACTTTACTGCAAAAACAAATCTTTTAGGAACTTTCGTAGCGAGATTTTGTAGAGAAGAAATTTAGGCCACTTGCACTATACACCTACTACTTATGACTAGTGGACGGTGTTGAGTGGTCAAAAAAATTTAAATACAGGCTTTAGAGCTCCTCAACCAAGTCAAAATTGGTGGTTTTGAACCAAAAAAACATCTTCAGCAATTCCGCAGCGAAATCTGGGCTTCAAGCTTGGGACACGCTGTGAAATTTCCTAACTTCCCATAGACTTCCCAGAACTTGGATTTTAGGCCTAGAAAGTGTCCATGAAATTTAGTGCAAAAACTTTTGAAACCTGTGTATGATGACCCTGTAGTCTTTGGAAAAACTACATGCATCGTGCTTTCGTGAAAGCCTCCATGAAACTAGGATCTTCCATGATTAATTTTGGATTTATAGGCTCATATCCGAATATTAGGCCTCCTTTATTTTTCTTCCTCTATGTAGCCATCTTCCTTGTTTGTAGCGCTGGCATCTTTTAGAAACTCACACCTGCATAGTCAAAACTTGATGACAGTAAGCTGCTTGGGGATTTAGAGGCTCGTATGAAAGCACCTAGACTCTAAATAGATAATAGAGACAATGAGTTGTTTGAATAGCATCTTGCAAGGTGTTGGCTTGAGGGATCCTAACCCAGGTACGAATGTTAAGGTTTGCCAACAAACCCCTATACTACTGGCCCTTCAGCAGTGACCTTCTTCTGCAGGCCAAAGTCTCACCCGAAGCAGTATAGGAGGGTGCTGGAACTAGGTTTCCGCACCCTGAGAGAGAGCAAGTAAGTCAAACTGGTCCGCAATTATTAGATCTTCCTATCCAGAGGTCATTTGTAGGAGTTTCAATAAATAATCAACATACAGTTTACCAGATCTAAACCCACGTGCATATTATCAGCTATAATATATTTGTAGCAGATTAACAGATCATAGATACATTTACCATAACACAGACTGTTTGTAGCTTACTAACAGATACATCATCATATAACTCAAGTTCGCATCAACCATAATTGGACATATCCATATAACATCAGATATCCACAATACTTTCGCACATCTATATTATTACCCAAAAATCTTCTTACATTCCCCAAATTACTGCCTGCGCATACAACCAGCAGGGTCTACACACAGTAGGACAGAGGATCTCCACACACACAGCTAGTAGGAGTCCTAACCCAAACAACCCTACCACAGATCTAACAGTTCGTACTTCGCATCAATCTCTATTCATTCCTACCTATGACTCAACATGATTCATCTATTTATAGCGATTTAGCCTATGCATCCAATGGTCTGCAAACTATGGTTTGCGAACTCTTGGTCTACCCTTGACCCATTTACAATGCATTAGGGGCTTTGACCCACCCCAAAACTCCTGCGTTATATTAAACAATAAAAAATTATACAAAAATGGACAAAATTCATAATCTTTGGGAGACCCTGCTCCAACAGTCCCCCAACACAATCTTGTGACTTGTCCCGAGTCACTGTGCCGGTGGGGCTTCAACCTACGCTTGCAATACTCTGATCACCTTAGCTAGCGGAGGCAGGATGCCTTCGCTTTGGACAGCTACATTATGTGCAATGTCTACCAATTTCTTGGACAACAGTCCTTCAGTCACGACAGTGACACTTTCCAAAGTTTGGTTTAGCTACTTGATGGCAACATCCGCATCCTGTGAAAGTTTGAGAGCTTCATTAGCCCACGACTTTAGTCAGTTGCCAAGGATCTTCTTCCTTTGCTGAAGGTCATTAATATCCACTTGGAGCGCTTGGATAATGCTCAGTCATTGCAAGCGCCGAGAAGGTACCAGAGTGGGAAAGGTGGCTTTGATTGTCTCGAACTCTTATTTTTTTCGCAGGTCCTAGTTTATCCCTTGCAAGATTGGATCACGCTAGACCTTAGTCCATAGCTGCATGGCAGTCTCCAGTAGCTGGGCTCCCTGCATGATCTACCCCGTGATGACATTCGTGGCTGTGTTGACTAGTGAAGTTCATTGGGCCCAGACCTTCGGAGGTGTTTCAGGTTGTAACTTAGCCTGCAGATTTGGGATCTCCTGCTCCATGCATGTCTTGACAACCTGAACTTCATCCTGGGAGGCCTTGAGTGTTGCGACCAGTTTTTCTACTTTTTCCTGAGGGGTGGCTAATTCTAAGATCTCTGCGGGAACATCTATGCAAATTTGGTGAATCGTGTCTTCGAGTTATGTCTGATTCACGGTGGCGAGGCATACCTCAACATTATTTTCAAGGATGGCTTGTTTCTCTATGTCGAGTTGTTGGTGCACTTGTTGGTCTCGATGGTGGATTTCCTGAAATAGAATGGTGTGGAGACCCTGCAAGGCCTCATGGGGGAGCTGAGATAATTTTAGTTGGACTGGTGTATTGGTCTGGATGTGAAGTCCTAGGTCGGATGGGCTGAGCACCAGAGTTGCACCAGGGAGAGAACAGAGGAGGCTATCATCTGTAACTAGTTCTGCGCGACTGACAGTGAAGGGTGGGCGTGCCCGGGTAGCAATAATCTACAACGTGTTTGTCTCTAATTATATCACTCGCATCTCAACCTAAATTTTGTCGACCGTGGCCTGCTATTGTTCTTTCATGGCAGCCCATCTATCCTCCGTGGCCAGAGTGACTACATCAGCAATTGTTCCAGGTCTTCGCCGGTCAATGTGATTGTTTCGTCCCGTTCCGCTCGCTGAGATCACAGATTTTTGTGGGGTGTTCTAACCGGCTCACTCATGTGCTTCATGCCGCGGGGGGAGGTAGGTCCGCCTTTCTCCAGACCTTTTTTACCCAAACTGGTCTGTGAGTCCGTCTGGGTCTCCGCCTCGACGTCCTTTTGCTGTTGCGCATCTTTTTGGGTGGTCGCACCAGTGTCTTGTCTAGTACTGTTAGGCATGCCTCTGATATCTAGGATGACGACAGGGGGTTTGACTTGGGATGTGTTGGTGCTTCCAATGCCCTTCGTGCCAGTTTTGAAGCCAATTTTCCAGTTAGGGGCCTAGAGCGCAATGATGTTGTCGATTTATGCATCCATCACCATGTAAAGAATCGAAGTCTAGGTTTTTTTCTTTGTACGCTCTGATCTAAACATTGTGAAGAGTGACCTAAAATGCGGAAATGCTCTTGTATCTATCATATACGGTAGGGGACAACTGTGGTTAGGAGTTAATAGCTGCAGCAATGCTACTCTGAAAGAGGACCCAGAACATCTGGTTGTCCTCGAGCCATTGTGGATTCGTGGAATCCCATAAGTGTGCATAGCAAGCCCCTTCACACATGTCCGGGGTAATATTAGGGAGGACAGACTCTGCAGGAGCTTCCTAGGCAACTACTACTAAAAGAAACAACAACCACGAGTAACAAAAGGCACGAACCTATTCCTAGGACTCATGAACGTTGGTTAGAAACTCATCGCACAAATACTATGCCCAGTTAAAACATACCCCTTTCGCACATTGGCCGGCTAACTGAATGACATAGGTTGGAACAGAGGTGACCTGACACTTCCTCATCATCTTACATGCTAACAGCATGGTGCCCAACTATGTACCTTGATCACTGATGGTATTGATGATAAATCCCTAAGTATTACGGTCCACGTGATACTTTTGGCACACGAACTCAGTAGTCTCTGCCTCATATTTCTTACCCACACGCTCTAGGGGGTTCGGGCCGCTCATGGGGAGACCAGTAATCTGATGCATGAGTGCAGTTTCAATCGGGATCCTATCCTAGATCCACAGGCATCCATCATGAATTAGCACGAGCAATTGTCGTACGAGCCGGTCTGTTACATTATAGTGTTCAAAGTGGGGCATCCTAAGCATATTTAGGAGCCCGGACCCCGCCAAACCACGTACCCAGCGTTGCGGGAAAAATTTGACCCCATCGGTGCCATGAATTATATCAAGGTATAATTTGGGTGCGAGCTCAGGGAAGGCATCAAAGTTGGCCAAATCATGATCGCCGAACTTAACTTCATGAAGGCAACTAAAAGGTTCACTTATGATGGGGACCTACCCCGAGGTTAGCGGCATCTGCAGGTAGGTGATCAAGCCATCGAGGTTCTTTGGCATGTGTTTTGATGCCCTGCGTGGTCATATGAAGGGGGGTAGCTGGTTGATCGGCTCGGCGGGCTGGGCCTCCTCCTGAGCAGCCCTAAGGGATTTCACGTTTCATGGGCAGGTACGGGGCTTTCCTGCAGCCCATTTCATAGGCTTTGGGGGCTTTCCTGAGCCCTGAGATTTTTCTTTTCATTTCTTAGTGGTAGGGCTGGGGGTGGAGAGGATTTATTCAACTTCGGACTCAACCTCCACCACTTCCTCAATGTTTTGGTCTAAAGAGGTTACTGGCTCCGAGAGTTCGACAGGGTTGGTGGCCGTCATTCTGGCTCGAAATATGAACTCAGGGTTGCTAATGTCAGAGGGCGCATGCTGCTCAGACATGAATGAGATGCTAGCGACACAAAATTTCTTACAGCACAACTTTGTCCAGGATAACTAGGCTAAGTACAATCTATTTGAGAAATACAGAACATGTGTCTGATATATCTCAACTATTTTATAACCTTGGGGACCACCCAATGGTAGGGTAGACTTCGCGCGAGACTTACCATCAAGCAAATGGTAAAAAATCTCTCAAAATCGTTGCATTAAATACCGGTCACCCACTCCATCCAACGGTAATTTGTTATTTTTACCCGATTTGACTGTTTCAACAGCTAGTTTTTGCACCTGGGGTGCGCTCAACGTACCCCTATGATCCCAGCGTACTCCTGTGCTCCGGGTAATCCTCCCGCATTTTCGGTACACTGGATTTACTCTGTGGGGATTCCTACCAACCGGACGTCGATGTTGCCATAGCACAACCTTCAAGACCTCTTGCGTCGTCGTCTTATCTGCGTAGTGACCCCCTGTTATATCTTCATAGTTTACATACTTCAGGTCATCATTGCACAGTACTTCATGAGGTGTGATGCTGATAAAGTCCACCACTCGATGCACCAAATCCTTCTTTTGTCGTGTTGAATGTTTGATAGGTACCATATCTGTAGTCAATAACGGAGAGATCTTGGTAAAACGTGCATCCACAACCCTACTTGCGAACAAATACGTATCAGGCAATCCTTCCTTGCCTGTCTTAATTTGGGACACATGATCCCACTCTGTACTCAAATTTCTTAGCCTAACGATGATTTCCACATCATATTCCTGAAGCAGTAGCCACCTGCAGATGTCCCCCCCCCCCCCCAACACAGTCATATTCCTTAGGCATTCTAACACCCAATGATCTATAACCATCTAATAGTGGCATCCTAACAGAGGGCATTGATAATTCTGTAGCTCGTAGGTTAGAGCCAACCCTTCCCTCTTCGTGGTGGCATAGTTTCATTTCACACCTGACATTTTCTGACTAGTGCATGTGATTATGTGATTACTGTCCCCGGTGCCAAGCTGCGTACTACCTACTTCATGGGTGATTCCTGAAGTATCCTTATGAAATATCGCGACCATCCTGTTCCTGAGTTGTTCACAGCTCTTTTGGCACACGTCATCCCAACTAAATGAAATATCATGCTTAAGTAGTGTTCTCACAAGTTCAGTGATCAGTGTGTATCCATGATTGGATTTTCTATAGTAGCCCATATGTCTCAAGATCTCACACAGTAGCTTCATAGTCGTGGGATTTACTTGTGTGACTGGTGCGATGAGTGTATTAACGATCTCCTCCCTCACCCTTTGTGTATGATAAGGCCATTTTTCTTCCGGCCGCGCATCTGAGTTGAGAGTGACGTGCGTACCGCCCAAGTTCCTCGTGACCTTTCTAGGTCTTGAACAGTTATCTGGATACTCCATGACTAGTTCCGTCACCTTGCTTGTTGTCCCATTGTCCCAACAGTTCCCAATTGTAACCTTCTTGGGTGGTATTGTCGTATTGACGTTAACGCTTCATGGTTTTAGTGGTTTTGTACTAGCCACCTTATGTATCAGAGGTCCCACAACTGTGCATTCCTCCCCTGATACTATGATCAAGACCTTGCGTAGATCGATATTGCAATCTTCCATGGTGGCCTTGTGGAGCTCGACATTATCCTAAATCTGTATTTCCCATGTGGGTCCTCTTGTTACTACGTTGGGGCTAGATTCACCAATCACAATGGTGTCGAGAGTCTGCAGAGCTCCCTCAAGCACCTCCAATCCTCCCGTTAACTCAAATTTCCCCAAGAATTCATCTCTTAGGGTCATCCACTAGAGAGTGTGCTGACGTAGCTCTGCATCGAGATACCAGGCAGCAGGAATTGGTCCCAAGGCATGAATAAACAAGTGAACCCATCCTTTTGTAGTATGATCACACCATCGCCCCATCCAAGCGATCAAGTGTTCGCGCAGATTTCCTGGGCCCTAGAATCTCTTGACGTGCACATCGGTTGGAGGTTCAAACTGTAGTACCATCATATCCCGACATTCCTCCCATTCCTGGAATGCCTCCTTATTTGTGTCCCACCAATTCCAGGCGTTGTGCGCAGAGCCCGGTTAAGAGCCTATAATCTTTGTTCTCTGGGAACCTTAGCTTCGAAAGTTTGTAAAAATTCCTTTATACTACCGAAGCCATCAAAGCGGGGTAGTTCTCTTACCCCAGAAGATATATACCGGAAGTACTTGGTAATTCGTAGGCAGCGCAGTGTAGAGATTTCCTGCAGTCGATTTTGCCAATCTTCTAATTCTTCGTCGGAGTCAGAGACGCCTTTGTTGTCCTTCTCCCAGCAAGGCATACCGTCGGCCGTGGGGTTGATCCAGTATTCATCCTTCATAGTTAACTTATAGATGTGGTCCATCCCATCTTCCTCATGTGCCGGCTTGGTGTACCTTTTGCTTTCTGCAAGTTCTAGTGGTACGATCACCCGAGTTCCCTCTCTTTAAAACACCTTGCTTTGTTTCTTCAAGTTGATAATTCCACCCTTATCAATGGCCCAATCCAATCCTAGGAGGGCTGCATAAGGGTCCACATCGTCTACAATTTGAATGACTTCAAATTCAGCTTGTACCTTAGCCTCGACGATATCTACGACCATATTTGACAATCTCCCCAATGGTATGATCTTCTGTTGATTAGCCATGCTAAAATGGATAGTAGACCATTCCAATTTAGGCTCTCGCATCCATTGCCAAGTTTGCGTAGGTAGTACATTCGCATCTGAGCCTAGGTCTAGAATTACCTGGTCCATCTCATAATTAACAATCTGTGCAGTTAATCGCATTTCGCAGGTAGTGCATCTCTTCTTCTCGTAAAGTTTGTTCATATCCTTAATCTTCGTGACTAGGGCTGCTTTTCCTGCGCAATCGTCGAGTAGGGCTTGGAGGTTTTCTACCACCTGCTGATTGTGCAGCAACTTCATGCACTCCTACAAGAATGGTTTGACTTCTTTTTCGATCCCACTGTTTGGAGCCGATGTATCTTTTTGAGCACAGTGTTGCTGATCTACGACAGAGGTCTCCTACTCCATCTGGGAGCCCACACCTTCTAGTTTAGTAGCTACTTTACAAATCAAAGACATTGTCTCAGCTCTTTTTGCAAACCCTCCAGTGGCCATACTTTTGCGTTTTATTAAATTAATGCTTAGATCCTCTTCATGAGGTTTTGCCTTCACTCGTTATACATTCTGTGTAGGAGTCTGCTGCTTTTCATGTACCTTAGCCACTAGAATCGGGCAGTCCTCGATCACATGGTCCAACTGTCTATAATATCTGTAGGATTTTTTAGTTGGGTTCATGCAATCCCTTGCAAAGTGACATATTTCCCCACAATTATAGCAGATTAATTGGCCTCTACCCCTTCCTGCACTTCCTCCTCTCCCCCCTCCCCTATCCTTGGCCGGGGATCCTCCTATACCTGTGGGGTATCTAGGTGATGAGGGGTCCGACTGTACCCCATATAGGTTTCCCCGGTCGATCATTGTTACACTAAAAATGTCACCATGACGTTTTACTGTCTGTATGGGTTCATCATTACTCATACAATACTCCCTTAGACGTCTACAAACATCAAGTTCCCAAAACCAAGCCTTGAAATTGAGAGAAAATCTTATAAAAGTCATAAAAATACTTGTATCGCACTTTCTCTTAGTATTGCCTGTGGTGCCGCATCTTTTTTCTCTAGAACATGCGGAACCACATGCACTTTTTCTTCATTCAAAGTGCAGACTCCTATAAAAGTTAAAGTGAAGGCAGAAGTAAAATTTGGAAGCCTAGCTAGTTGAATCTGGAAGCTTCTAGAAGCAATTATTCAGTGGAAAGTTCGCTCCTTTCATGTACATTCATCCCTCCATTAAAGGAGCCTACCCCTTGGTATGTGGAACTTAATCCTTTGAAAGAGGATTCTATCCCCTCTTATTTGGAGCTGCAACCTCTTCTCTTTTGCTATAAATTGAGGCCATTGTTCAACCTCAAGGGGAGTTAGGCTTTGAGATTTCTTGAGGAGAATTGCTGGAAAAACTCAGACTCTCTTAACTGATTACCATATGGGAATGATTACACACTCATGTGTATGTTAGTCGAGAGAGTGAAAATGCTTGTCAAAGTAGAGGAAACGCTTGTTCCAGACCCCGGAAAGACTTGTACGACATCAAGGCGAACACGGTTGTAAGGCTCCATCTTTCATCAAAGATAATACAAATGGATCCTGTTTTCTCAATGAGTTGTTTATTTAAATGGATTATTTCTTGAATTCCTTGATCATCAAGATGGGTTTATGGTTTATGAATTAGTCTATATTTTGCAGGTGCTTTTGATTCTTTCATGTCTTTTATTTCATATCCCGAAAGGAAACGTATTCAAAGCGATAGGAAAGAAGACTACGATCAGTGCTGGACTACAGGTAAGTCCTAAATCCTTCATTATAGAATAATTATAGATCAAATATAATCTAGAAATTAGTTTACATCTGTCTATTTGTTGCTAGTTATCGTATGATACTAGGGAGATCTGTCTTGTCTACAAGAACGATTTATCCGTCCAACAAAATGGCGACTCCACTGGGGAATGGATCTTGAACTTTGTTTTCTTTTATTTTTTGACTCGTGGAATTATTTTTCTGATTTTGATTGATTGATACTGGCTTGGGTAATTTATTCCTGTAGAATCCCTGAAAAGTGCTTTAGAATTTTTTATTTTTCTTAAATTTTTTTGGTCTCTGCACTTCTTCCTTAGGCATAGTGCAGTCATCTCCGCTATTTTTCTGTATCCATAGTGCGGCACCGCACCTGTTTACACTAAAACCTTTGGACCTTGAGAAATTTTTTGAAAAATTCAAAATTCTCTTTTCTAGGATCAGCTTGCAAGATTCTCACTATATACTTAGACTTATATTTTCTATTAGAAATCTTTTTGTGAGAGTTTCTTTCGGCTTTTTACGTTTTGAATGATTTTATACAAGATCTACATGTTATAAGTGATTTTTGCTTTGTCTTTGTGTCACTCAAAGATTAGAAACCTCTGTATACCTTAGATCACTAGTATTTCATTGTTTTCTTGCTGAATCTTTGACTTTTATAACAGAAATTGATTTATGAGAATTAGATCCCATTTTCTCATTTGCAAATCTTTACAAAATTTTTCATTAAGTTTTGAATTTCACTTAAAATACCATAATTGGATGTTTTTTAGTTTTTGCTCATTTCAGCAAAGAATTTCTTAGTTAGATTACAAACTAAGAAAAATGTCCTCAAAATATTTAAAGTTTTGATTTCAGATTTAATTCTTAGAATTTTTAGATCTCAAAATTAGTGTTTTTAGTTTTGAGTGTTATTTCTAGAAATTGTAGTTTTCTTTTGGAGAATGTTTGATTGTAGATTCGATCTTGAAGAATAAAGGGATTTTGTTTTTTGAGCAATTGATCATTCTGTGTTCTCATAGGATAAGATTTCTTTTTGTATGTTCTTGTTTTGAAGGGAAGAATTGTTTTAAAAGATTGCATTTCTCAACTCTTTCTTTTAGATAGAATTCATCGAAAGGAAATGAATTATTTTTCATAATAGATGCATTTTTAGTGTATTTTGAGTCAATTCATTACATATCATCAAAGTTTCACTTTCACACCTATTGACCTAAGAAACAGCCTATTAAAAGAAACGCTTAAATTAAAATCAATCTAGTAATTTTTATATTTCTAGGACTCTTTTCACCAATATATCTTAGGCTAGTGTCTTGGAATAGGGAGTAATTAACTCTCCGAGACAATTAAAACAAAAAAGTAGTCAATCTTGTGGTAGGAAAAATCCGATAGTAGCTTGTATGCTCTGGGAAGCTCCTTCTAAAGGATTCAAGCACAAGATCATATCTGAACCAGTGAGGTGATCAATTCCATCTCATTGGGAACAATAGAAGATGTGTGCGTATTAACAACAGTAAACCTCAGATTGACCATTGTCGAGGAGCCTGGGGTAACTTGTCGGTATACCTTGAACTATGTCAAGGAGCCTTCAAGGGGATTGAGATTTGTTACTCTGCCCTTGCACGTATATCGGATCGTAGGCTATTCCCCCAGGTATATTTGTTCCTGTTGGTGACCTTAGTGGCCATAAAATTTAATATTTTTTCCTAAGGTGACGGTGGAGGAAAGATCTCACTGTACCTGGAGAAGACGTCAACTAGACTCACTTGGACTCTCCGGAGGGTTATCTTCACTCGAGATGGTTTAAGTGGAGAAACTTGCATCGGTCTGTTTCATTAAGCAGGTTGTCAGGGTAACTGTTCCAACTGCCATTTCTACATTAAATACTACGATGTTGGATTTCATCACCAACTAGTGTTTTTAGTGTGGGAATTTACTGTTTGTGTGTGGTTTGATCTCCTAGATTTTATAAGTGTTTGATCATTTGATTGTCTCCTTAGTGACTTTAGGATTTTTGATTGGAATTTTCTTTGATTGCGTGTGATTAATAATTTTTAATCGTGGCTGAATTACCAAGACAATCACGTAGACTTCAGGGGAAACCCCCTGAGTATACACCAAGCCAAATTGAAGGACTAAAAGCTCTGGTACCACATAGTATCAATAGAATTAGATCAACAAAACCAGGAGAATCATCCATAATTACTCATCCTGATTATCATGAAGTAAATCAATCACAAATAGCAGAATATATTCAAGAGCCAATTTCAATTTCTGAAATCACTAACATTTCTTCTCCAACCAGTGAATTAGCTGAAGAACCTGTAATCTCTAAGCCCGAAACTAGACCTGATGTGTTAGAATCATCTTCAGGATTTGTTACTCCAACTTCTAGTGATCGCATTACCAAAAATCTTCCTTCTGATCTCATATGTATTGAAGAACTTGTTGGTCCAGATGAAGACGTAGTTATTCCTGAAACCCAAGAAAATTTAAATATTAGAGAGCGTGAATCAATATTCTACAGTCTTTTTAGAACTGATGCTTGTTTTTTTATCATTGACAGATTTTTTACAAAACACAGGTCTTACTTATTCACCACCTAGAATTCCTTTTTACCCTACACCGAAAGGTTATCAACCTTCATTAGTTATGTCGAGTGAGTCATCTATGTTTTTTGAATCTCCAGAAACATTCTTATACAGTGGTTCGTTTGTTTCTCTAGGATACCAGTCACTCTCTGGTACTTTCTTAGGAGCATCTCCTCAACCAATTGAACAAGTGTTATCATCTGGTACGAATGGAACAAACACTGGCACGTTGAACACATAACGGATTTTTATGATGTCTAGAAATATTCCAAATCCTCAACCTCAAGGAAGTTAGTTACCGCCTGGGGGGAAACCTTAAGGAAGTCAGTTATCACCTGGGGGGAAACCTCAAGGTAGTTAATTATCGCCCGGAGGGAAACCTTAGGGTAATTTTTTACCACCTAGAGGTCAAATTGTAGGACAATATTTCTTGCGTGGGGAGCAACCTCAAGGACAGTACATATCTCAAGGTCAATATCAACCCCAAGGACAGTACATACCTCAAGGTCAATCTCAACCCCAAGGACAGTACATACCTCAAGTTCAATATCAACCCCAAGGCCAGTATATACCTCAGAGTCAATATCAACCCCAGATTCCATACATGCCTCAGAGCCAATATCAACCTCAGGGTCAGTACCCAGCTCAAGGTTTTCAACCTCCTTCAGGTCAAACATTATTACAAGGAGCTGGAAATTTACTAGTTAATTATCAAACTTACGTTCAACCTGGTTATGGTCCTTCATATGCACAACCTTCTATGGGTCAATATCATGGAATTAATATGGTTTGGGATCCATCTCAAGTTCAATAGACTTTGCAACCCAATGTGCAGTTACCTAATCAACCTGGACAACCCATAGGTTCTAGTTCAACCCAGAAACCTGTCCAGCCTACCATTCAAGTCTCTGCACCTGGTTCTATTTAGCAGCCTGGGCCTAGTACACCTAGAACTCCACCTCAAACTTTTGCTACTGTTGCAACTTATGTTCAACCTACCACACCTATTTTTGGAGTATCTATAGCTCTTGTTTCTACTACCCCTGTATCAGTGCAAATTCCTCAAGTATTTGTGCCACATTCCGGACCTACAATTCGGACTATGGTCCAGATGCCTACAGGACAATATGGTACAAGTACGATTCTCACTAGTCAACCACAATTTACTTATCAGTCATACCAGGGGCAGTATCAATTTGGACATACTACACATAATCCAACATATCAGTATCAACTATATCCCGGGTATACTTATCAAGTACCTCAACAACCCCAATTTGGTCTGGTTAATACTCGTTTCACAATTCCCAATGCACATCCAATTCCAGGATATCCTGGGTATCCTCCTCCTGGAACTGGTTTGATCACACAAGGTTATCAAGACCCTAGCCGTCAGTTATCGTTCATAGAAACTCTAGATTTACTTGATTTATCGTGCCTTACGAATGATCCCATCTTTTATCTTCTGTTATTGGTCACCGATACCTAATAAGTTGCCCAGTGATATTCCAAAGTTTGAAGGTAAGTCAGGAGAAGATCCATCTAATCATGTTATGAATTATCACCTCTAGTGTGCATCCAATTCACTAATCGATGATTCGATTCAATTACGTCTTTTTCAAAGAACTCTCTTTGGTCTAGTTCCAAATGGTACATTGAGTTACCACGAGGATAATTTAATAATTTTAATGAGCTAGCTACTACTTTATTAACCCATTTTCAGTTACCTGTCAGATATGACAATGGCACAAAATTATTGACCTCATTAAAACAATCTACGTCTACGTACATATCTGATCACATTCATGAATGGAGACGTAGGAGACGTTTAGTGAAAGTCTTTATTCCGGATCAAATTTTGGCTGAATGGTTTATCAAATCATTATTTCCCAAAATTACTGAAGATGTGGCCATAGGAGGCGTTGTTACAGAAGAGCAAGTCATTGCTCAAGCTCAGTACCTTGACCTTGTATATACATAGTCAGGTACTTTGTATGAAAAAATCATCGATTTACCAAGACCTGGTCAGTTAACTACAACCCCTTCAGGCTCTCATGCCGCTGATGGTGTAATTGGTTCTGTTAGCATTAGCAAGAATAAGAAGAAATATTCCAAGATGACTTCTCCTATTATAACTTTACCCGATTCACCTAAAGGAGATTCTTCCGCTGAAACTTCCGTCAATATTCATGTTGTAGAATCATCTACAACGAAACCTAAAACTGGTGGTAAGAAGAAAGGTAAGAATAAAAACAAAAAATCATCTTCAAAAATAAAAACAATAAAACAGAACCAACTGACTAAAAACAAAAACCTTCGTTATCCTTGTCTTATATGTGATGAGGATCATTTTACTAAAGAGTGCCCGCATAGAGACGAGGTATCGAAATTCGTTAAAGGTTCGCCTATACCTACTGTCTTGAAGGATCCCTTTCCTGCTCAAGATAGTAACATGATTAGATATTCCTCGAATATGTTAGAATATATCTTAATGGTTGCAACGCGATCGCAAGATTATGGTAGTAAAAATCCTGTTGGTGGTAAAGAAGAAGAAACTTCTAATTCAGCACCAACTACATCTCCCTTAGTTTCTAATACGTTACAGATCGAGAAACCAAATCCTGACTTAGTAATCAAACCACCTGCTAAAGGTGTACTTTGTAAATAAAATTTCAATCCACATGTGAGAGCTGCTCAGAACTACAATATTGTTGAAGACTTGGCGATTTCCCCTTCAGTAATGTCAGCTTTTGAAGTGCTGCAATCATGCCCAGCACAAAGAAAATTACTATTTTCAACCATAGGAGCCATAGACCTTCAAGATTCGAACCTCATGATCTTCGATTTAGAGAATTTTACACCCTGCCTACCCCATCAAATGGCATTTCAGATTCCGGTAATAGTAAAAAAAAACATTTCTTTCATATTGTTGTTGATGAAGGGGCTTCTACGTGTATCATGTTGTTAAAATGTTGGAAATCACTTGGTTCTCCGACACTTAACCAATCTTCGACTATCCTCAAAGCTTTCAATGGAAGAGGATTCCATCCGTATGGTATTTTACAGGATCTACCGATAGAGGTCGAAGGAAAAATCGTTAATCTAGATGTGGAAGTGGTTGATGCCCCTCTGGATTACAACCTTCTCCTAGGTCGTATTTGGTCTTATGCTATGACTGATGTCGTATCATCGGTCTTTCATCTCATCATGTTTCCTCATCAAAGAAAGATCATAAAAATAGATCAGCTCTCATATTATTCATCTGACCCAGCCACTACTGATAGCATCCAACATGTCGGAAAATCGACTATCCCTTATAAAGATGTTGGAGTAGGTTTACTTAAAGATTATGCTTTACTAGGAACGTTTTCCCTGCCTACTCCCAACGTACCGTCTCCTATTGCTAATATCAATATGATTACATCAAGTACTATTTCCATTGATGATCCTTAGATAGTACCTTCAGACTTAGAGCTAGATTCTTTTGATGGCGCGATGCCTTTGAGTCCTTTTGAGTTAGCATATCAAGCAGTACAGTCATTTTCTGACACTCCTTCAACTAAACCTGATCTAGTGAATGTGATCAATGAGGAATCACTTTTGATATCAAGTTCAGCTTTGCATCAATTCCAGATCCTGTTCAACAAGTATTGAATACTGATGAGCATATTCGTGAATTTTTGTCTATCGAAGAATTACCATGGGAAGAACTACATCATTGATCTTCGTTTTTACCTGATCTCGATCATTTTGAAACTGATTTTTCCTCCATTTTTACCGCTGATTATGTCAACGAACCTCAGAATCCTCTCACGAATTCTGATTTTGAATTGAACTTATCAAACATTTCTATGACAGTTCCTATTAACATTTCAGTAAAACTAGGAATTGTTGAAAACATTCATATAGGTGCTTCTTGTATGCTAGATGAAATCCAAGCATATAAAGCCCTATTTCAGGAAGTCCGTGACATTTTTGTCTGGTCATATGAAGAAATGCCAGGAATTAATCCATCAATTGTTGTTCATGAAATTAAAACATACTCAGATGCTAAACCTGTCTGACAGAGATTACATCAGATACATCCGCGAAAAGCTACCGCTATTAAAGCAGAAGTTGAGAAATTACTTCATGCAGGTTTTATTTATCCAATTCCTTTAATGGATTGGTATCTAATATTGTTCCTGTCAATAAAAAAACAAGGGAAAATACGATTATGTGTCGATTATAGGGATATAAATTGAGCTTGTCCAAAATACAATTATCAAACCCCTTATATCGATCAAATTATTGACGATTGTGCTAGAAGTGAAATGTTTTCATTTATGGATGGATTTTCGGGCTACAATCAAATCAACATACTCCCTGTTGATCAACCCAAAATAGCTTTCATTTGTCTGTGGGGGACTTTTTCTTACTGCAAATTACCTTTTGGACTTAAGAACGTTGGCGCAACTTTTCAGAGGGCAATGTCTTATGCATTTCATGACATTAAACACATTGTGCAACCTTGTCTCGATGATTTACCTGCTCATTCATCGCGTAGAGCAGATCATCTTACTCATCTACGATCTATCTTTATGAGATGTAGGCATTACAAGATTCGTCTGAATCCTCACAAATGTGTCTTTTGTGTTGAATCCGGACGATTGTTGGGATTTTTTGTCTCAAAGGAAGACATTCATGTTGACCCATCGAAGGTTGAGGCTATCATCAAATTACTTCCTCCTTCTACTCTTCGCCAACTCCAAATTTTGCAAGGGAAAGCAAACTTTTTATGTTGATTCATTCCTAACTATGCTGAGTTAACCAAAGGTTTTACCAGGTTGTTAAAGCAAACTATTCCTTTCTTTTGGGATGAGATCGTTGAGCGATATTTTGATGCTCTTAAACACGCATTGACCCATGCACCATTATTACATCCTCCCAATTACAATCATGATTACTTTTTATACCTCACAGCCTCCAATTCTACGATTGGCATGGTATTAGTTCAGGAAGATGAATTCCACAATGAACATGTGATTTATTATCTCAGTCACAATCTGCATCTAACCAAAATCAAGTACTCACATGTGGAGAAATTGGCATTGGCGGTAGTTCAAGTTGTCCAACGATTTCATCATTACATAATGTTACGCATAACAACAATGATTTCTGATTGTAACCCTACGATGTATATTTTTACCAAACAACTGCTAGGGGGCAAATACTCCAAATGGATTTTTATCCTACAAGAGTTTGATTTGGAATTTAAAAAATCCAAATCAAAGAAAGCATTGGTATTCGCAGAACGTATGTGTGACTTCCTAAGTGCTGCCATAGAAACTGTGGCAGAACATCCGATTGCAGATGAATCTTTGTTTCTTATCAGTACCATCGATCTTTGGTATGGAGATATCATCATTTATCTCCAAACCCAAACTTTTTGGCCCGAACTTTCACGGTCACAACAACGAAAAATCAGTTTCCAGTCTCAGCAATATCATATTGTTGGTGACACACTATACTGTTGTGGTGCGGACTCTGTTTTTCGACGTTGTCTAACTCTTGACGAAGCTAAAAAGGTTTTAAATGACAGTCACTCTAGAGCATGTGGCGGTCATATGTCTAGGTATGCCACAACCCAAATGATATTACACGCTGGCTATTTTTGGTCATCCTTATTTAAAGATTGTATTTCTGCTATCCGAAAATGCCACAACTTTCAAATCTTTGATCGAAAGATGCGTGCACCACCCGCTCCTCTTCACCCTATAATTGATGTCGGTCCTTTTTCAAAATGGGGCATTGATTTCATTACATGTAACCCTCACTCAGCTGGGGGACATGGGTATATTATTCTCGTAGTAGATTATTTTACCAAATGGGCCGAGGCAATGCCTAAATTTGCGGCAGATGGAAAAACTGCAGCTACTTTCGTGTTCAATCATGTGATTTATCGTTTCGGTGTACCCCAACCGATAATTACTAACCATGGGAGTCATTTTTGAAGCATCATGATGACCGAACTGACTGACCAACTTGGCCTGTGCCATGACAGTTCTACACCATATTATCCGCAGGCTAATGGTTTGGTTGAAGCTATCAATAAAGTTTTACTCACCATTATCAAACGAATCATCGACATTCATAAATCGAATTGGCATACCATGATTTTTTCAGCACTTTGGGCATATTGAACCTCAGCAAAAACATCGAGAGTTTTTACCCCTTTTCAACTGGTTTATGGTTTAGAAGAGGTATTACCGATTGAATGTGAGATACCATCACTCAACCTAGCCATAGAGTTACTACCGACCACTTCTGAAGAGTATAAACGCTTTTTGTACTTAGCTCAATTAGATGAGAATCGGTGCACCGCTGCATTAGCTACCGAAACTCATGTGAAATGAATGAAAGCTCAGTATGATAGAAGTGTTACACCTCGTATTTTTTCAGAAGGAGACCTAGTCTTAGTTTATGATCAAGCTACCGATAAGCTAGGGGCTGGGAAATTTGAACCCATGTGGCATGATCCTTATATTTTCAAGCGGCAGCTTGCAAAAGGGGCCTATGAACTGATTGAATTTGACGGGGTCTCTTTAGGAAAACCCAGAAATGGGATTTATCTGAAGAGATATTATGCTTGATTCTTGTGTGGAGATCTTCCCTGTATATTAGTTATTTTCATTAAACCGGTGTGTTGTAGATTAGAGAGCGTTCCTAGTTTAAGTGTGCTTTTACTACTATCCCTGCTTATCTGGATCACTCTTGATTTTGCAGATGTCGACGTCCCTTCAAACATACATTGGTTTTGCTGATGGTGCTTGTCGTAGTACAGAGAACATTTCTTCCGCAACTTGGGTTATTTATTCAACCACTGATGAGTTAGTATCTATGCATGGGGTAAGCCTCGGTCAAACGACAAACAATATTGTAGAGTATAGCGCAGTTATTGAGTTATTGTCTGAATCCATTTCATTTGGAATTTGAAGTTTGATTGTTAGGATAGATTCTGAACTCATTGTATTACATTTGAATAGATTATATGCAATTAAAAACCCAGTGTTGTTAAGATTATTTTTGAAATTTCGTCTCTTGGAACGAGAATTTGATTATATTGAGTATCAACATATTCCGAGAAATTTAAACACTTTAGATGATGTAGTAGCTTCTAGTGTTATAAAATGACATTTGCGATAATTAAAGCAGTAGATCAAAATAATGTTCGATAACATGTTAAGATAGATAACTGGAAATAGTAGTAATATCATAGCATAAGTGTAGTGTTTTAAAAAAATATTACGTCGTCCTCGATCATAGGTCCAAAACACCTTATGATCAGAAAAAAGTGACACAAGAAATGATACAAGTCTACAATATCAATCATCCACTATCCATGGTGATGATCATGATAAAACACTATAGCCCATGCCACCTTGCTAAAAAATCTCTTGAACGGTCCTAGAACCTCGATAACATATCTTTGTAAGCGGAGCAGAATATCATCTATGTTAGTATCTAGAATATCTAAGGTCAACCACTCCAAATGGTTCTCCAGATTGGTAAGGACCTCTGCTGTTTGATCCTATGGTGGTGGTGGTGTTGTAGTTGGTTTCCTGTCACAAGGATGGAGAGTGGCTGGTCGACGTGGACCCACATCTGCATTTGAAATTTTTGTCATCAGTTTTGGATGATTCAAAAAACAAAATAGAAATTAGAATTTAGAACATGTCAAAATGATTTCTACCTAACTCATCCCACTGTGTCGCTAGAGGAAGAGACATCTCTCGATCATCGCAGAAATCTATCCCAGCATAAGGTAAATCTTCTATCGTGAAGACTTGGTTATCCAACCAATGAAAGTAAGCTATGGTGAAACGAACAACCTCATTTCCTTCAGTATGATGGGCCATCAATGCAAACCATCAAACCATTCGAGGCTCTTTGACTCTTCAACTGGAATCAGATGTGGGGTCAGTGAGAGAATCCTCTCTAGAGAAAATGTGACCACGATCACTCCATATTTGAAGTTTTTCAACTTCACATTTTTTGCTCTAGTTAGTTGGCCTTTGACATTAGCCAACACTGCCTCACACCAATTGAAAACGGTGCCTCTAAAGCAGTCAAAAACAGTCTACATTTTGGATCTTGTAGCGACATGTGGAGTTGCGCTCCCACATAACCTGGTTACCGTAAACGCAACCACTTTTAGCTCAAGACGAATAATGGTTTTTATGTTAATATGTTTATCCTTGGGGTCTGCTTCTTCATTGAAAAATTCTTCCTGAAGGCTAGCGACAGACTAGCCACCTGCCCTAGCCCCAAACAAAGAGAGTGGCTCTCCCCTCTTTGATAAAATAGTGAGGAAGTGTATATCTTCGAGCTCAATTTCGGGCCAGTGACCTCCAATGATAAAGCATTGTTCCTGTACATCCCATTTGTTGACTAGCCAGGTAAGCAAATCTACCTGAGCCCTCATACCTTGAATGGCCAAAAATTTGTATAAACTGCATTCTCTTAAAACACGTAATGTAGGCAGATGTAACATGGCTGCATCATCAACCTCCTCATGCTCATGTTCTCTCCACTCAAGCATTGTAAATATCCTGCAATGTAAAAATTGAAAGGTCAGAAACAATTTGAGTGGGAAAATTTGGTTTAAACTGGGAGATTTATTCATTTTATTTTTTCTTATGGCACCTCCGCACTTTATGCATAAAAACAGTACGTGGATCCGCACGTATCTTATGCGTAAGGCGCGGGACCATGACAATTTTTCCTTTACAAAATTGTCGGGGTCCACAGGTTCCATGTGTTTTACCTGCAAACCCCTGTGAACAATTTTTGGAACATATTTTCCTCCCTAAAAATCAATTTAAGCCCTAAAATGAGAAAGAAAATGGAAAAAAATGAAGGTAAAGATGATGTGGATTATCCGGAACTGACGGTTTTCGATTCTGATGGGCGAATCTTCCGCAATCTTCTCCAGAGCGTTTTTTACCAAAAGCTCTCAATTTTCACTCTGAAATCAAATGATCAAAATGATTTACAAAAAATCCTTTTTATAAGATTTTTTGAATAAATAAAATATTATTTTGTTTATTTTTCACATTGAAAAGTGGTTTTCCAAATTATCTTTATTAATCATAAACAGGTATGTTTAATTTTTGAGTTTTTGTGCAGAATACACGATTTTTTGGGTGAAAAGGGCATTTTGACGAAGGAGTATACTTTTTATCACTTTTTCAAAATTCGTAAAAATTATGAAAAAGTGAATGAGTACATTTTTATGACTTTTTTGAACTCGTTAAAACTTACAGAAAAAGCGAAACTACTGAGTATACTTTTATCACTTTTTCGGACTCTTTAAAATTATGAAAAAACGAAATCTTGGAGTTCTCTTTTAAGCCCTTTTCAGACTCTCTAAAGATGAAAATATTGCCGAGTACTTGACTATTCGAACTCGTTAAAGGAAATGAATAGTCGTCCCTTCAGTATAAGTTTACCCCTTTTCCGGACTGAAATGGACTATTTACGAAAAAGGTATACGTTGAATAATCATGGTCAATAGAGTTATCTCTTGTATTGTTTTATCCTTTTTCGGGCCTGAGAGACTAAATTTACGAAAAATTACATCTACGAAGTTTTCTTAATTTTTTTCTTCTGACTCCCTAAAATTTAAAAACACCGAGTTTCTCCTATATTGGACTCGTTAAATTTTAATAGTAAAGGACCTGTCGATTACAAACAGGAACGAACCACTCCTTCTTAGGGTTCGATTTTAAACTAAGTTGGACTCATCCGAAGGATGAGCTTATATAACAAGCAAATGTTATCCTCCTCAAGCTTGTCAAAAATAAAGATTTACTTGCCAGAAATGGTGGGGGAAAAGAGAGAAAACGAATCCATTTGTCACACTTTGTTTAAAAGATAGTTTACCACTCTTGAACACGACACTTTGTCACACTTCTACCTGGGTTGGGAAAACCCTTTGCCTATCAATTAATCAAGCCATATTGAAAGTCTTCAGCTAGTTTCTGGGTATTAGCTTAGGTCAATTGTCACCAAACCATCTGCAGTGTCGTTATGTGTTCAAGAGGATAGTTCAAATAAACCATTCATTTGCAAACATATGTCTCCATTCGCACTGAATATCCCTGACTCAGTCTTTGCAAAATATTTCTACAAAACTTGATCTAATGGTTTCGTGTCGTAGGCTTTCCTATGACAAATCACTTTCTATCGACGACAACTCATCATCTAGGAAGTTGATCTAGAATCCTTCAGTACCTTGGAATCTGCATGCCTTAATGGCAGGTTTCTTGCCTTCGACGACAGGTTGCATCATTGACCTTCGATCGAACGATTCCGTGAAATGTTCGACTTCAGCTCATTCATTCACATTCCATGGATTGTACTGAGTAATTTGAGAGCCATTGTCATTATTAGTGGTTTCTCTCACACTTGTTAACAATTCACATCATTGGCTGGTAATGAAGTGGTTTCTACCATGTTCGACTTCGACACAATCAATCACATGGATAGAATCGTACTAGTTCGGGTAGCAGAAATCAAGACCCTGGATCTAGTTTCCACCATCCAAGCTACGAGGAAATTTATTATTCATTATGTAGTGGACTATTCATAAAATAGATGGCTGTGTCCATACTGTGTCTACATTATTGATGTGATAGTAAAATCATTTCTATATTAGAACAAGTTTAGTTAGTGTTTGATATGAGTATGGGAATGCCTACCTTAGTGATGATATATATATATGTGTGTGTGTGTGTGTGTGTGTGTGTGTGTGTGTGTGTGTGTGTTTTGTATTGAATGTTTTTACAGGATTCCGACTGGGGTTTCCACAAGCTAATCCTCGAAATGATAAAGCACATCACTCTTCAAATAATCTCAGACTTCGCACTTTATGGGGCAATCTGTTACACTAAAAATGTCACCATGATGTTTTACTGTCTGTATGGGTTCATCATTACTCATACAATACTCCCTTATAAGTCTACAAACATCAAGTTCCTAAAACCAAGCCTTGAAATTGAGAGAAAAGCTTATAAAAGTCATAAAAATACTTGTACCGCACTTTCTCTTAGTATTACCTGCGGTGCCGCATCTGTTTGCTCTAGAACATGCAGAACCAACCACACTTTTTATTCATTCAAAGTGCGGACTCCTGTAAAAGGTAAAGTGAATGTCGAAGTAAAATTGGGAAGCCCAACTAGTTGAATATGGAAGCTTCTAGAAGCAATTATTCGGTGGAAAGTTCGTTCCTTTCATGTACATTCATCCCTCCATTAAAGGAGCCTACCCCTTGGTATGTGGAACTTAATCCCTTCAAAGAGGATTCTATCCCTTCTTATATGGAGCTGCAACCTCTTCTCTTTTGCTATAAATTGAGGCGATAGTTCAACCTCAAGGGGAGTTAGGCTTTGAGATTTCTTGAGGAGAATTGCTGGAAAAACTCAGACTCTCTTAATTGATTACCATATGGGAATGATTACACACTCATGTGTATGTTAGTCGAGAGAGTGCAAAGGCTTGTCAAAGTAGAGGAAACGCTTGTTCCGAACCCCGGAAAGACCTATACGACATCAAGGCGAACACGGTTGTAAGGCTCCTTCTTTCATCAAACGTAATACAAATGGATCTTATTTTCTGAATGAGTTGTTTATTTAAATGGCTTATTTCTTGAATTCCTTGATCATCAAGATAGGTTTATGGTTAATGAATTAGTCTATATTATGCAAGTGCTTCTGATTCTTTCATGTTTTTGATTACAAATCCCGAAAGGAAACGTATTCAAAGCGATAGGAAAGAAGACTACGATCAGAACTGGACTATAGGTAAGTCCTAAATCCTTCATTATAGAATAATTCTAGATCAAATATAATCTAGAGAAAGTAGTTTACATCTGTCTGTTTGTTGCTAGTTATCGTAGGATAATAGGGAGATCTGTCTTGTCCGTAAGAACGATTTATCCGTCCAACAATCATCAGATCATACGTCTGGCAGTTTTGTTCTTCATGTCCTATAGACCTAAAAAACCTACATCATTGTTGTTTTACTTCAGGGATATATGCCACAAGGCGGGGGCAGTGGTTGGTATCGTGTAGCCCAGCAACACGATAGTCATCGAACAATAGTGTCGGCCCACTTAGTCCCGCATCTTCCCTAGGGCGCAGCGGGCTGGGTCCCCCGGCCTAGATGTAGTCTGCAAGCAATGGATAGTTATCTTTGGTGTGGCCATTCACCCTGCATCGTATGCACCATCTCTTGGGGTTGGCCTCCATCCCTCGCTCCTTGCGTAGATTCTGAATCTCCATGTGCATTGCTTCTAGTTGGCCTTATATATGTTATACTCCTATTTGGGTATCATCTCTTGGCACAGCTTCTAGTTTCATGGAAACCTCCAAGGCCTTCTCCTATGTTTCAATGGCTTGGTGACCCATAGGTACACGCAGGTGGGGCATCAACATAGAAATGAACCACTCCGTGTGGTTCCTGTCATCATATTGGAATCCTCCTTCTCTAATCACTTTCTTTAATCGCTGATTAGTTTCCCATACGAACTTAGATGGTCCTTGCTTGAAATCCTTCAAGTAATTTACTACCTAAGAGTAGGACTTATGTTTCTTGAACTGTTGTTTTAATGCATTCTTAATTTCCTCAATAGTTTCATTCGCATGTTGGTCAATGTATCCCATGTACCAGTCTAGGGCTCTCCCTTCAAAAGAAAGGGATAACTGTGCCTGTTTCACCACATCGCTTACTACGTTCTACGTATTCCATACCGATCCTACGAGAAACCAGAACTGATCCATGTCCTCATTTCCCACGCCTTTGAAGGTAGGTAGCTTCATGTGCACAACCATATCGTCTTTTGGTGGGGGTGGAGGTGATTTTTTACCCCTATGAGGGGTCGATGATGGCGTCAACGGAGGGCTATGCGTAGAAAAATTTCTTACTGGACTGTAGAAAGATAGATCCCCCTCTCGGTTAGTTCTATAGTACTTACCACTACGCTTTGTGCCCTCGCTCTAGTCGGAGCTCATTCACTCCGTATGGCTACACAAAATTATTTTTTCACACAACAAGATCTTAATCAGTAATGGAAAAGTCTTCAAAAACTTACCTCAGAAGCCCTTGAATAACATCCACTCCACTTCTGAGTAGGATACGAATTGATCGAATGCAAATTCAGTCACAAATCCCCCTATCACACTGTCCACCCAGTGATCTACCATGCGAGTAATGGTGTTGTTGGTCTCTTCTAGTTGCAGGATCTGTTCTGGGGTCCACTGTGTCACCCGCTTGTCTTTACAACACTTCTGAAATTCGACTAGCCTTGTGAGCCACTCCTGGAGCTCGATCAGAATTGTTACAAATAAGATCTCATATATCTCCGTGAAAATATGCTTATTCTTCCACTCTTTGGTGGTCAACTTCTTACTGCGGTTTTCATTTACTCTGAACTCTTGAACTTGTTTTTTAAACCATTCATCGATTTATTTTCTTTTAGCTTTCCAATATGGCCTTGGCATTACCTGATCTCTCTCAAAATTCTCCCGGTCCCAGAAACAGAACTATTTGTTGGCTTGAGGGGTCCTGACCCAGGTTCGGATATTAAGGTTTGCCAACAAACCCCTATACTACTGGCCCTTTCGACAGTGACCTTCTTGAGCAAGCCAAAGTCTCACCCAAAGCAGCATGGGAGGGTGCTGGAACCAGGTTTCTACACCCTGAGAGAGAGTAGGTAAGTCAAACCGGTCTGCAATTATCATATCTACCCAGCCAGAGGTCATTTGCAAGAGTTTCAATAAATAACCAACATATAGTTTATTAGATCTAAACAACAGGCTCGCATCCACGTCCACACTATCATCTATAATATATTTGCAGCATATTAACAGATCACAGATACGTTTACCATAACATTGATAGTTCGCAGCTTACTAACAGATACATGATCATATAACTCAAGTTTGCATCAACCATAACAAAACAGACCCATATAACATCAGATATCCAGAATACTTTTTCAAATCTATAATATTACCCAAAAGTCCTCTTACATTCCCCAAATTACCGTCTGTGCACATAGCCAGCAGGGTTTGCACATAGCAGGACAGAGGATCTTCACGCACACAGACAATAGGAGTCCCAACCCAAACAACCCTACCATAGATCTAACAGTTTGTACTTCGCATCAATATCTATTCATTCCTACCTATGACTAAAAAAGGTTCATCAATTTATAGCGATTTAGCCTATGCATCCCATGGTCCGCAAACCATGGTTTGCGGACTCTTGGTCTACCCTTGACCCATTTACAATGCGCTAGGGGATTTTTCCCACCCAAAAACCCCTGTGTTAGACTAAACAGTAAAAAATTATACAAAAATAGAAAAAATTCATAATCTTTGGGAGACCCTACTCCAACACAAGGATGGAAGAAAAAAAAGTGTGGAGAATGAAAGCTAAATAATGAAAGAGAATGAGATGAAATTCGTAAAAGGACAATAATTGATGAATAAACGTGATCAAATCATTTAATGATGACCCTAACCTGACCAACATGACCTCAAACCACTCATAATTTGACAACTCATCAATTTACAGAGACCTTTGGAGAAAAACATAAATCCATAATGATTTCAGTTTAACAGGTGTCTGATTCGCTACAGATTTATTTGGTGATTTTGTAGTGAAATCTATTAAATTTTCACCAAATGAACTACGAACTCAAGAAAACTCTGACAGATGGCCAGATTTTACAAGTTTGATTTATTTGAGTATCAAATTCGAATTTGTCCCTTTGACATGACTTAAATGCACCCCATAACAACTTAAGGTAATGAAAAAACTCACACCATATCATAAAAAAATTGTTTTCATGATTTTATTAGACCCCTAACCAATCTACTTACAAACTTGACATGTTTAACAAACCGAAAGGTTATGGATGATAACAGATCTGATGATAGAAATAACATATTTGTACTTTTTTTTAGATTGGGTTGTGTTATGGTTTCATGACCTAGTATAAAACAAAATTATATTGCTCTAAGTACATCTGAAGTTGAATATATAGCTGCATGTTCAGCCTGTTGCAAAGTTGTGTGGCTTCCAAAGTTGTTTACTAGTTTTTTTTATCAAGTGATGGAATCAACCATTATATATTATGATATCAAAATATACGTGAAGCTTTCAAATAAACCCATGTTCCATGATAGGTTGAAGCACATTTAGATAAAGTATAATTAGGTTTGGAATATTTTCTATAGGGGAGATGTGAGGCTTAGATTTGCCCTGCTGATGAACAAGTTGCTAACGTGTGGACAAAATTATTGTCCAGTATTAAGTTTTATTATTTCAGAGAAAAAATTAGAGCTATTTATAACCCCTCTTTGAGAGAGAGGGAACAATGATTACATGGCATTATATGATGGACAACCTTCCTTAGGCTGAGGCTATGAGACCTATCGATTGGTTGGGAAGACTATCACTCTCTTACGTCATGATGATCGTGAGACCACTATATTCGGGGACATTGATTTGGTGATTCATCCCTTAGGTTTTGTGTTTGTTGTACGGATAAGTCGTTCTTGCGGACAAGACAAACCTCCCAAGTGTCCTACGGACAGCTAGCAAAAAACAACCAAACAAAAACTATTTTCTCTAGATAATATTCGATTCAGAATTAGCTACAATAGGGGTTTTGAAGACCTACCTGTAGTCCAACGCTATTCATAATGATCTTCTTTCTAGTTGCTTGAAAGAGTTGTCTTCAAAGATCTGCAATAAAAAACATGGAAAAAATCAATAGCACATGCATAGGATAAACTAATTCACGAATTATATATCTATCAAGATGATCAAGGAATTCAAGAAATAAGTAAATGAATTAAATAACTCATTGATAAAACATGATAAACAAGCTACTTAATTAAAGAACTCATTGAGAAAATGGTATTAATTCGTATTGTCTTTGATAAAGAAGAGCCTTACAACCGTGTCCGCCTTGATGTCGTACAGGCCTTCCTAGGGTCCAAAAAAGGTGTTTCGTTTACTTTGACAAGCTTTTCACTCTCTCAGCTAAAATGCACATGGGTGTGTAATCATTCCCACATAATGATCAGTTAAGAGAGTCAGAGTTTCTACAACATTTCTCCTCAAAAATTCTCAATTCTAACTCACTAACTCCCTAACTCCAACCTTTGAAGCTACACTATGGCTTCAATTTATAGGAAAAGAGAGGAGGTTATGGTTCCACATAAGAAGAGATAGAATGCTCTTTTGAAGGGATTGGGATCCATAAATCAAGGGGTAGGCTCCCATAATGGAGGAATGAATGTTCATGATAATTGAGGGAGTGAAGCTTCGACCAGATAACGCCTTATAGAAGTTTCCAGCTGGGAGAATATTCGACCAGCTGGGCTTCTGGAACTTACTTTTTCGCTCATTTTACCTTTTACAGGGGTCCTTAGTTTTAATACACAAAACCTGCAGTAGGTACCGTAGTTTTCCTTCACAAAATGTGCAGTACTACAGGTAATGGCTAGGAAAAGTGCGGAATTAAGTTTTTTTATGATTTTTATGAGCTTTTCTCCAAATCCAAGACTTGGTTTAGGAACTTTGGGGTTTTTGAATTCTAAGGGAGCATGATATAAGTGTTGATAGACCCATATGAATATCTAAATGTCATGGTGACAAATTTTAGTGTAACAGATTGCCCCCTAAAGCGCGAAGTCTGAGATAATTCAAAGAGTGAAGTGCTTTATCATTTCAAAGATTAGCCTGTGGACACCAAGTTGGAATCCTGTAAAAACATTCAATGCAATATATATATATATATCATCACTAAGGTAGGAATTCCCATACTCAAATCTAAAACTAACTAAACTTGTTCTAATATAGAAATGATTTTAATATTACATCAATATTGTAGACATAGCATGGACGTAGCCATCTGTAACGAATATTTTACTGCATAATGAATAATAAAACTCCTCGCAGCCTGGATGGTAGAAACTAGATCCAGGGTCTTGATTTCTGCTTCCCGAACTAGTACAATTTTATCCATGCGATTAAATATGTTGAAGTCGAACATGGTAGAACCCACTTGATTACCAGTCAATGATGTGAACTATTAAAAAGTGTGAGAGAAACCAACAATAATGACAATGTCTCTCAAAGTACTCAGTACAATCCATGAAATGTGAATAAGTGATCTGAAGTCGAATTGTTCGATCGAAGGTCAATGATGCAACCTGTCATCGAAGGCGAGAAACCTGCCATTAAGGCATGCAGATTCCAAGGTACTGGCGGATTCTAGATCAAATTCCTAGATGATGAGCTGTCATCGATAGAAAGTGATCCGTCGTAAGCAAGCTTATGACACGAAACCATAGATCAAGTTTTGAAGAAATTTTTTGCAAGGACTGACTCAGGGATGGTCAACACGAATGGAGACAAATGTTTGTAGATGAATGGTTTGTTTGACTGTCCTCTTGAACACATAATGACACTGCAGATGGTTTGGTAACAGTTTCCCTAAGCTAATACCCAAAAATCGGCTGAAGACTTTCAATGTGGTTTGATTAACTTGATAGGCAAAGGATTTTCCTAACCCAGGTAGAAGTGTGACAAAAAAGTGTCGTGTTTAAGAGTGTTTTGCTACTTTTAAATCAAATTGTAACAAATGAATTCGTTTTCTCTCTTTTCCCCCACCATTTCTGGCAAGTACCTCTTTATTTTTGACAAGCTTGAGGAGGATAAAATTTGCTTCTTTATAAGCTCATCCTTCGGATGAGTCCAACTTAATTTAAAATTGAACCCTAAGAAGGAGTGGTCCGTTCCTGTTTTAAATTGACAGGTCCTTTTGTTGGCAATATGATGCAGAGTGTTGTCCTTGATGGCAACCCACTGAATGAAGATGAAGACATGAGATTGTTGGCATGTGTTGTCCTTGATGGCAATCCACCTGATGAAGTTATTCTTGACTTGATGGACTTGGTAAATGATGTAAATCTGATGTGATATGATGATTGTTGGCAATATGATGCTGAGTGTTTCCCTTGATGAACAACCCACTTGATAGAGTGTTGTCCTTGAATGGCAACCCACTTGATGAAGATGATGGCAACCTACTTGATGAAGTTGTGCTTGATAGAATATGTCTTAAATGATGTAAATCTGATGTATCTACAGTGAGTACAGAAGGTAATGAAGAAAGAAATTCAGTATGTACTAGATCTATGATGAAAAGAGTATGTCTCAAGGCATACACGGATTTGTCTAGGATAAGTCGCGTATGCACGCGGGAAAGAACGTGCCAAGTCGCGTATGGGCAAAAGCGCTCATAAAGTGCAAAACCAGGGGTAACCACCATGGTATTGACCCATTGTATTGAGTAATGATTCGTCTATGTGACCCCGTCCAGGAATACCATCGGATACCATCGGAAGTAATGTGGTTTTGGCTCATGGTATTGAAAAAGGGTAAACCTATATAAAGAGAAGAAATTCATTGTGCAAATCATGAGTGTGGGTGCAAGATTTATGAGCTTGAATGAATGCTTCTCTCTGAAGTATATCTGAATGGAAAGGGTTATGGTTGAATGATAGATCTGAATGCATGAAGCACCTATGAAGAAAATTATGAAGAAGGGAATCTAGATCTGAAATGTATTTGTATTTGCTAGATCTGTTTATGGAATGATTAGATCTGAGATGAGGCGAACATCTATCTGACGTAAAGGGTAAAATCTGTGTGATGTATCTGTTCTGAAGAATTGCAATGACCTAAATGTCTGAAGAACCATACGCTAGTTCGCCGCAGAGGAAGCATGTATATACGCAGCTTCGCTGAAGATAAAATGCGTATGCGCAGTGAAATTAGCTCTGTAATATATACAGAAGTATACGCGAGTTTGTATGGTAGAAGGCGCGTATATACGCGGGATCAGTGAAATGAAATCACGTATGAATATTAGGGTTTGCTGAAGAATGAAGTATGAAATGTCTGATCTGTTCTGCTGTGTAACAGATATCTGTTGATGATGTATGATTGAGCTTAAATGTGTGGAGTGGGTCCAGTCTGAAAATATGATGAAACGAGGCCTGCAAGTTGTGCTCTATTGAAGTTGTTTGGATCCAGTGTGAAAATTGATGAAACGTGGTCCATAGAGGTGCTGAGGGTTGTAGCCTTCAGTCAGGGGGTTGTAGCTTCCTTCCAGGTGAGGCTGGTAAACGAGAGCAGGGGGTCGTAGCTCCCTTCCAGGTGAGGGTGGTAAACAAGAGCAGGGGGTCGTAGCGCCCTTCCAGGAGAGGCTGGTAAACGAGCGCAGGTGGGTGCCTGCGTACTGGTATGAGTCTGCGCCAGTACATAGTTGTAAGATGTTTTATTTATAATAAAATATTGAAGGCTGAGACAATGGCAGCGGTGGTTTTCTCCCGACTTGGGTTTCCACCTAAAATCCTGGTGTTCATGTGTGATGCTTATGTGTGATGATTTACTCTGTTATTACTGCACATGTCTGTTGCTATATAAACATCTGATGAATGAATAAATGCAAGGATCTAAGTAATGAATTAATTGCATATTAATATCTCTGCATATACGCGAGTTTTGTGAAGGGTATCCGCGTATATACGCGAGTCTGATAAAGTAAAGTAGCGTATGGGTTTTAGAGCATGAAAAAGTAAAAAGATTTGAGTATGCCCAAAATACTGATTCACCCCCCCCCCCCCTCTCAGTATTTTTCCCAACAATTGGTATCAGAGCAGGTCCTTTTGTAGAAGCTTGATCGCTTGAAGGAGATCCGTCGCAATGGGAAGTCATGAAGGAGTAATGTCTATAAGGCCACCTCTATTCAATGGAGATAATCTGTTATTCTGGAAGATACGAACAAAAGCATATCTGCAAAGTCTTGGTGCAGAAGTATGGGCAATCGTGGAAGAAGGTTATCAATATCCGGCAAGCATTCCCACTGATGCGGCAGAAAGGAAGAAATATGAAGTCAATGCCAAAGCAGTCAATGTCTTATTAGGAAGCATGTATGAACCAGAATTTTCTAAAGTGATGCAGCTAAATTCAACAAAAGAAATATGGGACAAAATCATTCTGAGCTATGAAGGAGATACAAAGGTAAAAAGTGCAAAACTCCAAACTCTCAGAATTGAATATGAAAATTTAAGGA